>OX451739.1:319980879-321180879 GCA_948472305.1 Vicia faba | reverse complement strand
TACATATAAGACATTCGCAAGCCTTACTTAGTTAGTGGCTAAAATAATAAAAATATTATACTTTAAAGCTAAATTATATGGTACCTGTATATCAGTCCAAATTTTGTCTTTGTAGGAATCTAAATCTTTATTAGTCCATTTATCAAAGGTGATTGGAGCGTGCATACGAGCAAGTGTACCAATGTAGCTTGTCAATTTTGCACCATTAGGATCGATTAGTTGGTTATCATCATTCCAATGTACATCATATTTTACTCATTTATCTCTATCAAGAATGATTTTTCTCATAATAGTGATGCCTCGTGTAATTTCTCCCTCTGATGTCTTATCTGGAACATTTGTATCTTGTGAGTTTTCTTGATTACTAGCCATTGACCTGTAATAAAGAAACAAATAAAAATGAAATGACAAATATAAAAATTCACTAAGAAAATATAAAAAAAATGAAATGCTCATCCATCATAGCAGTTCATTCAAATGGTTTTATACTAATTAAGCTAAACAAAAACGTTAACTTCAACTTCTTAACAGACTTCTTAACAACAAGAACAACAACAAGAACAATGTAGAAAACATGAACAATAACAACAACAATGTAGAAAACATGAACAATAACAACAACAATGTAGAAAACAACAACAATGTACAACAAGAACAATGTTACAACAACAAGAATGACGTACCTGAACTACGACGGTCTACGGCGGTCAACAACTTCTTCGTTTTCGTCAAGCAACTTCTTCGTTTTCGTCAGCAAGAACAATGTTACAAGTTTTTCATTTTCGTTAGAGAAGAAACGGTCGGAGAAGAAACGATTAGGAACGGTCGGAGAAGAATCGGTCGGAGAAGAAATGCTCGCGAAGAAGAAGACAACGATTAGAAATGAATGAATAGGGTTCTGAAAATTCTATATTTTAATTTTATAATTTGACCTAAGACAACGCTTTTTAAAAGCGCTTTCTATCATACAAGATCTAGCAGCGGTTTCACGAGAAAGCGCTTTCTTAAGTGGAGAATTTTATATTTTAATTTTATAATTTGACCTAAGCCAGCGCTTTTTAAAAGCACTTTCTATCATACAAGATCTAGCATCGCTTTCATGAGAAAGCGCTTTCTTAAATGGGGCGAATTTAAGGCATTTAGCAGCACTTTTTAAAAGCGCTTTCTAAGGGCTGTCTGTAGCAGCGCTTTTTTTTAGCGAATTTTTTAAAAGACCTACAACAGCGTTTTCTCATTAAAGTGCTTTCTAAGGTAGGGCATTTACCAGCGCTTTTTAAAAGCGCTTTCTAAAGGCTGTCTGTAGCAGCGCTTTTTTTAGTGAAATTTTTTAAAAGACCTACAATAGTATTTTCTCATTAAAGCGCTGTCTTTTTGGTGATGCCAAAAGTCAATTTTGGCGTAGTGTTTACTTATTTTAATTGAAGGTTAATATAAGAATAACTTGATTAAACACTACTAAAAAAATTAAATTTAAAGAGAGTATAAATCCGTCACTAAAGTATTAAATTTCCTTTACAAAAATATTTAATGACGGATTTAATGACCACCTAAAATTCGTAACAAATTTCAATATCATAAATTATTGTTAATGGAAAATATATTATTCACTCACAATAGATCAAAAAGTCATTATTCAACCTCAAAATTTTGTCACTGCTTATTGACGAATTTCAGTTCCCTCTCTAATAAATGAAAAATATATTATAAAAAAAAAACATTTTTGTTATTGAATTCATTCAAATTCTTGGAAAAAAAAAACTCCATTTACTTTTAAATATATAATTTCATTTCAAATACATTTATTATATCCAACAATGAAAATAAAAATTTACTATGTAATGTATTTTGAATCGTACTTATAATTATCATATTCCTCACAATAATACAAATGAATCATTATTAATATTAAACATTCTTTTTTATACTAAGAATTTACAACTAGTTCTCATAAAATATATATAAAAGGTGGAACTGAAGGTGGAGAGATAAATGTGACTCCTCCTGAGCCAAACATGATTCCTCCAAGGCCATAAAAAATATTTGCTTCCAACTATAAGCGATTCTAACATTCCAAACATAAAATAAATCAGAACTAATTAGTCACATAATATTACTATAATGAAAATACTATGAAATAAATTTTTAAAAGGTACAATTTTTGAATTGAAATCTATATTTAGCATTGTAATTAAAGTATTAAAGAAGAGGTGAAATTAAATAATAAAATTTTTTAAACTTGAAGACCCCAAGAAATAATGAAATAATATGCTCTAAATTGACCATATTTAGAACAGATATATGTAATAAAGTCTGGTAAGTTAATTTTGTAATTTAGAACACATTAGTCAACAAATAAAATTAACATGAAATAGAATCAAAATGTGAGACCTTTGTAACAAGTATGGGTATGTGAAAACAAAAATACTTCCAATAAAATTATTGCATGTCTTTTCTACGTAGTTCATTCTACTTATATATCAAGTTTCTATATTCCTATCTAATGTGAGATTATTTCTCCACTTATTCACATTTATTCTATTATTCCAACAGATTTCATACGAGCATTTTTCTCTCAAGACTCCATTCAACAACCGATATTCCATTTATGTCATATCAATTTGTCCAAATAACTGCCATCAACACGAGTCAATATAACAATCTTTGAAATCACTTGCATAACTCTAGTAGAAGTATTGGTTCTAGTATATTAAAAAAGAAACATGTGATTCTTATTCTCATAATATAAGGTCAAACTTAGAAAGTCAAATTACACCTTTTATAATTCATATATAAAGGACAAATTCTTTTTCTCATAGTATTGGTTAACTTTAACATGATAATTCATATAAAGGAATAATATCACAAAAATAAATATCGTAATTTTGATTAGCTTATATAAAGGACCTCAAACTATGAAATAAAAGATAACAAAACAAATTTCAAAAAAGACTCACTTGTTGTGTTCTATCACACTCCCTTGTCAGTGTTAAACACTTCAATCCAACCATGACATTGATAATAAACAAAAATATTGAGAATGTCTAATCATAACTCAAATGTTAAAATAAACAAAAACCATTACCTTTGTCTACAATACCCAACACAAACATTCCAAAATCACACAGTATTCCCAAAAAAACTATGCATCACTCAAATGTTAAAATAAGAATTAATTCATTATTCTTACCTCAACCTAAAAACTATGCATCACTCAAATGTTAAAATAAGAATTAATTCATTATTCTTACCTCAACCTAAAGGCACCCAAAATCAATTTCATATTTTAGTTACTGAAACAAATAAACAAACACATCAAGAGGATAAGGTTCCCATTGAAAGACACAAAATTAGTAATTAAAATTGAGGATATTTGTAGATTCCATAAAATGTGGGAGAAAACGAAAATAAGTGAGAGGAGACAATTGATTTAGATATTGTAGTGATTATCTTTTTTATTAAAATAATATATTAGAGAGAGAATATTTTGTTTCTTTTTTCATCAAATGAGTTAATACATTTGTTTAGGTAACATGAATGTTCTAGATTTGACCCATACATGGAATGAGTTTTGTTGCCATTGAATTGTAAGCATAATGTTTTCTGTCATATTTTGATTGATTTAGACATCTATCTCTAAATTGAATAGTGAGTAGCAACTTCTATGTTCCATTTTAATACTTTTGTGTATGTTTAAATTGATATAGTTTCTGATCTGGATTGGATATTTTCATTTCATTTCCTCTATGTTTGGAATGAGACATCAGAAAATTTTGATAACTGATCCAGTAATATTGGATCTTAGCACCATTTTCTTTTGCTGCTTTATTTAATGCAATTGTGACTAAATAATCTTAGATTAAAAAATAGTGACTACATAAATTAGAAGCACAAGGGACTTCTCATAGCTAAATTTTATGTTCATTCTCATGTATGTGGTTTATATACAGGTTAAGCTTTGTTAAATAGGACTTCTAATTTAAATCAATGTTAAATTTATTTGTTATAATTTGATTGTGGATTTTCAAAATTGAGATGATTGGATTTTAAAATTCTAATAGTTTAGACCATCAAGCTCGAACTTAGTATATGACACAGTATAAAAACATGTGATAGTTGATAAGTGTATATTTAATTTATATTTTAAAAAAATCAAAAGTAATTTTAAAGGTATATAGTTGATTTTAATGTGTTTGATTACTTTTTAGAATAGATTTGACTAAATCTCTAAAAAAAGAATTTTAAATTAAAATTTATGTACGCGAACAAATTTGTTATTAATTCAAATATTTTTAAAATAATGTCTAACCATAAATAATAATTATATACGAGAAAAAAATATATTATTGATTAAAATATTTTTATATACGTAAATAATTATAGGCACAAGTTTATTATAACGGAAATATAAAATTATTGGTTAAATATTTAATAATAACGAGAATAAATTTATTATTGATTCTAATATTTTTGTAAATAATATTAAAACAAAAAAAATATTTATATACATGTTATCAATAACTATTTTTTACTTTAATTATTAATTTTTTTAACATATCTCATTCCTTTAATCTATGTATAAGGAGGGTGTACACATAGTGAAACGAACTTGAGGTCAATAGAAAATTTTTGGTGGTAGAAGGAGGGTGTATGCCCCATTTGCCCGGGGTTCATACCTTTAGCCCCTTAGCCTCAATTGAGGGGCGACTGTCGCGATACACCACATTTTTCAAATGACAATACTATAAAGGGCTTTTGCATTTAAAATTGACAATACCTCGTATACGTCATGTAATGGACTTAAAATCAGTTAGAGCATTGTTTATCTCTCTTTATGTGTTTAAGATCATCAAGACTCTAAGCAGGGGCACCATAAGCAGATTGAGGGATTTCCTTTATGGTTGGAGAATTCCTCTCTACTGAAGGTTTGACGACAAGGTCGGACAATAATCTGAGAATGGTTAGGGACAAGATATAATCTCCTTTCTTCCTTAAGAGTAAATTTGACAAATTTCTCATTTCGTATGCAAAAAAACAAATACGTTAGAACACAAAAATGATAACAAGATTAACAATTCTCATTTCTCACAACAAATCCCATTTTATATTTTTTTACTACCTACCTGAAGCAACTATTGGGTCGATATATTTAAACTTTTTTTAGGTATCACCCTCTAAATTAATATACATATCATATTCAAATTTGTTGACAAAGCCTACCAGCCTATTCTTCAACATCAACTCTTTATTAGTGAAGTTGACTAATTTGAAGATGTAAGTTCCGAAACTACTAGCAAAGTGGCCCAAAAATCACCATTTGGGAGCTTGGTCTAACAGGTTAATCAAGAAGTGGAGGATTCGACAACCTCCTCAAAAATCTCAATCGCCGAAATCGTAAGGTATGATAGGAATCACCAAAGATGATCTCATAATTGTTATCACTCTCTTTCAGGTTGTTTTCTTTCTCCTTATTCATGAATTCCTCTTTTGAGATCGCAAAGTGTTTGATGCGTAACATAATTGACGGGCATCACAAAGAATAATATATCATTGAAAAAATTTAAATACTATAGAATCAAAACGCTTAGGATCTATTTGAATAAGTTTTAGTTCTAGTTTTTAAAAATTATTTTGTAAAATAGTTTTAAAAAGTGTTTTGAAGAAAAAGAATTAAAAAAATATAGTTGATAATTCTATTTTCAAAAACTGTTTTAAAATTGTAAAATATTATAAATTAAACATTAATAAAAAATATATCACTTTTTCTTATTCTTTTCTTCTTAATTTTTAAAATTAAAAATCAAATTCTCAAAAATCTATTTTAATTTTTTTAATTTTTAAAACTCTCAAACAAATGATAGTTTTTAAAAAAAGTTTTGTAAAATTATACTATTAAACAAGTTTTATAATTTTCAATTTTTAAAAACTAAAAAACTATTTTACAAAACCAAATAGACCCTTAATGACATATTTTGATCTTCCTCTTCTCTTTAGTATATGAAATCTAAAAAATAAATATATGATGAATGAATAAAGCTAGCCCTTGCACGTGGTAACGTTGTGCTTTCACAACTTGTTAATTTTCTTTATTTCCATTCTCCATGATTTTATGCCGTTATCGGCCATAATTCAATTTTCCTTTAATTAATTAACTTGTTTTTTCACATTTGGAATTGAATAATTGTCCTCCCAAAAAGCCATGCCTTCTTCAACACGTGAACCCAAGTACAATATATTAGAGAAAAATTAGTAACTTACATAGAGTCCACAAACTCAAGCTAAATTGTTATCTCACAAAAACTAGCAAATCTAAAATGTTAGTCTCAAGTTGAGAACTTATTTAATTCAATCAATCAATCAATCAATTAATTAAAAGTTGTTTTTATCCAGACTTCATCATTATAAGCCAAGTTTCAAATTGTAATCAAGTATCACCGAAAGTTGTAAGACTTATATCACGATGCTAATGGAGGAAAGGAGAAAGATAAAAGGAACATCTCCTACAAAGTAATTCCCGTTTAAATTACCTGGTCAAGATCCTATGCTAAAAGACATAGGTACTTATTACTATAACTAGAAAACAATGAAGATTATTTATAGTTATATTCCCACATTCAATATTTGTAAACTGCACACATATCCATCCTTTTTATGGTAAAGTGTCCCTCTTTTTGCATGTAAAAAAGTGTAGGGCACTTTTAAAATTTGAGGTTGGTTAGAAGATCCAATGCTTCTCAGATTTTATGTCCTCCTTAACTGCACACATTTGGATAGTCACATAATTGTTATGTTGAAATAATTCGGTTGGTACATGTGTAAAAACATCTTAGATGTGTGTTCAAATCTACAACATTTTATTTATTTATTTTTAAAAGGTGAAATTTTAATTATTAGATTATTTGTATTGGTTAACCAAATGAGAAATTATTTGTTAAGCAAATTGATTTCACATTTTTGTTTAGACATAAACAACACATGCAGAGTAATAACTGATATTGTAATTGATGGCTAAGAATATACATAAATGGCCACAGAAATGCACATGGACAAGATAATGAAATCTAACCCTAACAATATAATTCCAAATGTTCAATCATATTTTCATCATTGTTATTTTATCCTTGTTATCAAACAATCAACATTTCAAATACCCTACTTAAATTTATAGAGATTATTGAACGAATTTTAAATTACGCACCAGTCCCTGTAAAGACGATACAAACAAATAATTATTTTTTTTCTACTAACAAAATGGTGTTGTTACCTGGGAATAACGTTTAGATATTGAAAGCATTACGGTGATTTTTATCATTTTAAGTATCTTTGTTCATATGCATTTATAGTTGTTTCTATTTGTGAATATCGTTTATTCATCTTGGTACTAAGTGTGTGGTTAGTGTTGGAAATCCACCGAAACCTATGATGAATTTCTATCAATCTTGATAAACAATATTGTTATCACCACACAATGACAATGAAAAATATGAAAGAAAGAAAAGAAAGAAAAGAAAGAGAAGACAATTATTTTCTGCAGAGTTTCTCTCTGCCCATAATCTGTGGAAAACTTTATTCACTTGCAACTGCAAATTCTGTGAATACAACTTAATTAACTTGATTACAAAAAATAGGGGTTACTCCCTCTATTTATAACTGAGCTTGATTTCTCCCTAAGCCAAAAATCCCAAAACTATAAAATCCTAAAATGCCTATTTTAGAACTAAATCAAATCTATCTATTTTAGATCTAAATCAAATCTAAAACAAAATCAAATTTGTGTGCAGCTTGCTTCGATGCACAAGCTCTTCGACTGGGTAATAGTTTCCATCGAGAAACTTGATTCGATAACCTCTTATCCTTCAACACACATAGTTTCGACACACATGAATTACAATTTAACACACCACCTAATTCATTGCGTCTAAACTATCTATATTCATCATGACTCTTAGTCTTCTGAATATTTTGACCTGCACTCCCTTCGTCATGATATCTGCAATATGATTCTCAGTTCTGCAGTGTTCCAAGTTCATCTTCCCTTCTTCGACCTGCTCTCAAAGATAGTGGAACCTCATTTTGACGTGCTTGCTTAGACTGTGAGCTATCGGGTTCTTCACCAGATTGATAGCTGACATGCTGTCAATCTTCATGGTAATTACTCCACGATCTTTACCTATGATTTCTTCGAACAAGTTCACCATCCATGCTGCTTGACATGTATAAAGAGAAGCATCTATGTATTCTAATTCGCATGATTATAATGCCACTACTGATTCCTTTCTCGAACTCCAAGCAACTGATGCACCAGCTAACATAAACACAATACCAGCTGTGGATTTTCGATCCTCAACGTCACTACACCAACTTGAATTAGTGTACCCCACTAATTTACATTCTTTTCCCTTATCAACTGTAGGAAATAAAATTCCATAGTCGAGAGTTCCTTTGAGATACCTCAATATCCTCTTCGCCACTGCTAGATATGATACCTTTGGCTTTTACATGAATCTACTTACTATATATACATTGTAAGCTAAGTCAGGCCTTGTATGACAAAGGTATCTTAATGACCCAATAAGTCTTCTATATTGGGTTGGGTCGACATCATCTTCTTCTGAATCTTTCGACAGTTGCAGTCTTGGTTCTATAGGTGTCGAAGTTGAGTTACCTTCTTCCATCTCAAATCTCTTGAGAATTTCTCCTGCATGTCTTCTTTGATGCATCATCAGACCTCTACTATTCTTGTAGAATTTGATGCCAAGGAAATATGACATGTCACCCAAATCAGACATTTTGAACTCCTTGCTAAGATCACCTTTGAAGTCTTCGATCTTACTTTTGCAGCTACATGTTATCAATAAATCATCGATATAGAGACATAGTATAAGCAATTCACTATTGCTTCTTTTTACATATACTCCATGTTTAGTTGTGCACTTCACAAATTCTGTCTCCCTTATAAATCTATCTATCTTCTTATTCCAGGCTCTTGGAGCTTGCTTCAATCCATACATGGCTTTATGAAGCTTGTACACCTTTCTCTCTTCGCCATGCTTCACAAACCGAACTGGTTTTTTAACATAAACTTCTTCGTCTAAGGGTCCATTTAGGAATGCATAATTCACGTCCATCTAACATATGTGCCAATTGTTCATTTATGCTAGACCAATAACCAGCCTGATTGTTTCGATTCTAGAAACAGGTGCAAAAACTTCATTGAAGTCTATTCCTTCTTTATGGAGAAATCCTTTCGCCAAGAGCCTTGCTTTGTGTCAAGTTACTTCCCCTTTTGGATTCATCTTTATTTTATATACCCACTTAACATCAATTTCCTTCTAGCCTTGAGGAAATTCGACAATTAACCAAGTGTTGTTGTCTTCGACGGACTTCACTTCTTCGTTCATTGCTTTCACCCACTTCGAATCCTTCAATGCTTCAGCTGCATTGATAAGTTTGACATTTGCATAGAAAGTATAATGTACCAGCTCACCTCCATTATCAATCCCATCATCTGATGTAATTACACAATCTTTCAACCTTGCAGTAATGCGTCTTATTCTTTGAGGTCTACTTGTACTTGGTTTATCTCTAACTTCTTCCTCTTGTCTAACTTCCTCTTGCGAACTTCTTTTTTGACTCGAGTTTCTGGTTCTTCAAGTTGGATTATTACTGAATCTTTCTTGACATTTTCAGTCCAATCCCATTCTTTAAGCTCATCTATGATCACGTTCCTGGTGATCACAATCTGCTTGTTCACTAGGTCGAACAACTTGTAACCTCCTGTCGAATGATATCCAACTAGAATTGTTTGACTCAACTTGTCATCAAGTTTTCTTCTCAACTGATCAGGCACATGTTTATGTGTGATGGATCCAAATATCTTAAGTTAACTCAAGCTAGGCTTCGTACCAGACGAACATTCTTCTGGAGTAATTCCTTCTAGCTTCTTCGTCAGACATTTGTTTAGGATGTATTTTGCAGTCGACACAACTCCAACCCAAAACTCTTTAGGTAATTTCTTGCCTTTCAACATACTTCTCACCATATTTGTGATGGTTCGATTCTTCCTTTATGCAGTTCCATTTTGCTGTGGAGTGTAGGGTGGCACCACCTCATGCATAATCCCATCTTTCTCACATAACTTTTCGAAATCTTTCAACACATATTCTCCACCACCATCAATTCTCAAAACTTTGAGCTTTCAACCACTTTGTCTTTCGACCATAGACTTAACTTCACAAATACCTTGTTCACTTTACTTTTCTTCTTGATCAGGTAAGTCCATAATTTTCGACTGAAATCATCTATAAATGTAACAAAGTATTTGTTACCTCCCATCGAATCCACCTGGATTGGTCCACACACATCAGAGTATATGACTTCGAGAATAGCCTTCAACCTGCTTCCTGCATCCTTACTGAAGCTATTCTTGTGTTGCTTCGCCTACACACATTCCTCACAAACCTCGTTTGGAATGTCGATTTCTGACAATCGTGAAAATTGTATTTATTCTCTTCAAATATCTGATGTCCCTAAAGTTGAGATTGCCAAGTCAATAATGCCATATCCACACATATCTGCTAGCTGCAGTCGAAAGGCACTGATGCTCCATCACATTAAGTTCGATCTTAAAAGTTCTATTATGAGACATATGAGCTTTCAAGACCAACCTTCCATTTGCATCGACGACTCTCATCATCTTGTCTTTGACCAACACTTTTTAATTATTTTCGATCAACTCCCCTATGCTGGGCAAGTTGTTCTTCATGCCTGGTACGTACAACACATTGGAAATTAATTATCTTTTGCCATCTTTCCTCATGATTATAACATCTCCAATGCCTTCAGCTGCTAGAGTATTATCATTTGCGAATTTCAATGTGTTTTTTGTTGAGGGTTTTAAGTTGACAAACCAATATTTCCTTCCGAACATGTGTGATGAGCATCCTGAATCCAAGTACCATTGATCCTTGAATTTTTCTTCATATCTTGTTGTGACCACCAACAACATCTCATCTTCTTCATACTTTGCGAACTTTGCATCACTTTATTGATTCTTTCGGTTTTCTGGACAATTACTCAAATTGTGACCATACTTCAGACAATTGAAACACTGAATGTGACTCTTGTTAAGTTTTTAACCATAACCTCTTCCTCTATTTGCAACACCACCTCTTTGGTTTCCTTGTTATGGTCTTCTCTGATTCAACACGTTTTCTTCGTGTTGATTTCTTCTACCAGTCGAATTGTTGTAGCCACCTTTATCTTTGTTGTCAAACCACTTTCCTTTGCCTTTCTTGTCTCTTGCTGATTGAGCCTACAAAGCCACATCACTCTTCGACTTTCCTGCAGTTCTTTCAGCCATTCTTTGTTCGTGAGATTTAAGCACCCCTTGAAGATCTTCCTTCGACAAAAATGACATATCCTTCGACTCTTCTATGGTAATCACCACATGGTCGAACTTCAGAGCTAAAGATCTTAAGATCTTCAAAACAACAACTCTTGTTGTTAACGTCTCTCCTCAAGTCTTGATTTGATTCACTAGTTTCATACCCTAGTGAAGAAATCAGACATGCTTTCACTATCTTCCATCCGAAGCAACTCATACGTTCTTTTGTGAGTTTGTAACCTCACCCTTTTCACCTTCTCAGTGCCTCCAAACGATTTCTTCAGAATCTCCTAGGCTTCTTTTGCAGATTCAACATCACTAATCTTCTCGAAATTGTTTGGGCTGACACATTGGTGAATTATAAAGAGAGATTTATAATTCTTCTTCTCAGATTCTCTATATGAAGCTTCTTCTTCCTCTGAAGCGTCTTTATCAAGTGGTTTTAATCCATGTTTCACAAGGTTCCAAAGATCTTGAAAATAAAATATAACCTTCATCTATTTGCACAAATTCTCATAGTTATATCACCTTTAAGAATTATGAGACTTGTTGGAAAATTTCTGTTAGCGTAATTCATCGCCATCGTGAATTTCTTCTTCTTCTTCTTCCTCGATTGTTCTTCCCTTGAATCACTCAACCAAAGCTCTTGATACCAAATGTTGGAAATCCACCAAAACCTATGATGAATTTCTATCAATATTACCGAACAAGAGTGTTATCACCACACAATGACAATGAAAAATATGAAAGAAAAGAAAGAGAATATAATTATTTTATGCAGAGTTTCTCTATGCCCATAATCTGTGGAAAAATTTATTCACTTACAACTGCAAATTCTGTGAATACAACTTAACTGACTTGATTACAAAAAATAGGGGTTACTCCCTCTATTTATAATTGAGCTTGCTTTCTCCCTAAGCCAAAAATCCCAAAATTATAAAAGCCCAAAATACTTATTTTGGAACTAAATAAAATCTATCTATTTTAGATCTAAATCAAATCTAAATCTAAAACTAAATCAAATCTGTGTGCAGCCTGCTTCGATACACAAGCAGTTAGACTGGACAATGGTTTCCATCGAGAAACCTTCTTCGATAACCTCTAACCCTTCGACACACATAGTTTCAACACACAAGAATTACAATTTAACAGTTAGATTGTTGATTTATTTATACAAAGAAAGATTCTTGAAGATCAATTTCTATTTGATTGTGAAATCAAAAGGATTGATCGCTAAATCAATAGTGAAAGAAGAAAGACATAGCCAGAAGAAAAGCAGAACTGGAAGAAACCTCAGTTTCTACAAAATCTAAGAAATGGTAGATAAGAACAATAAAGCCAACAATGTCAACAACAACGACAATCAGGCCAACAACACTACTGGTGGCATGCCTTACCAAAATAGTCGAAGAAGGTTGGCTCACATAGTCAGAACACAGAGAAATACTAGCCAAGTTAAAATGAAATTTGACTTACTTCAAGTTTTATGTGCTAATCCTTTTGCATGTCTAAACCTTGAAGATATGTATACACATATTACCAAATTCTATATATTGTCTAGAACTCTTGGAGCAGTTGAATAAGAAACTGAAGTGGTATTTATGCGGTTACTCCCCCATTCATTTATTATAAATTATAAGGAATGGTAGTTGGATCAACCCATATTGGTAAAGACCAATTAGAATATTCTTTTGGAAAAATTTCTTAACAGGTTTTTCCCACATAATAAGTTTATCGAAGAAAATACTACCATTTTCGTTTTCTCCCAAGGATTAACATAGAAAATGTGTGAAGCTTGGGAGTGATACAAGTCCATGATGTATATATGTTCAAATCACAATTTTGAAGACCTCACTCGAATTCAAATATTCAAACATATGCTACAACAATAATCAAAGCTCCTCCTTGATGCAAATGTTGGTGGTTCCCTCGTGTCAAAGGGTGTCGAAGATGAAATATAATTATAGAACAAATGGAACTAAGAAATCACTAGGGGAAATACAATAGAAACCTTGCATAAAAGAAGGATGACATCATTAAGTTGAATGCGAATGATGCAATCCTGGATCAAAACAAGTTGTTAACCCAAATTGTGGATGAACTTTAAAGCAATTGTCAAAAATACCTCACTATCTCAAAGAGATGCACGAAATGCCAAATATTCGAACAATTGCTTACTATGAGTTATGCAATGGAGATCATCCAACAAGATTCTACCCAGGATCATACGTAGAAGTCAACTTTGTAGGAAATCAACAAAGGTTGGGGAAGTATCATAATAATAAATTTTTGAGGGGAAACAACTATAACCAAGCATGGAGAATAGAGGTTTGGAGATCAAATAGACAAAATCATATCAATGTTTCAACCAGGCTCCTCAATAATAAGACATAATATCAAAATTGGAGGATACCATGAACCAATTCATGTAGCTGCCCATAGAGAATAAGAAAAACATAAAAGCCTTGAACAGAAACCTTGAAACACAAATTAGTCATATTGTGAAGTCGATTGGTGATCAACATTTTGGAGCATTCAATGCAAATACTTAGACAAACCCAAAGTAAATCTACAATGCAATCATAACCATAAGCAAAAAGTGAGTGACATTGAGGAACTTGACGAAATTTTTGTTGAAAACCTATAAGAAGAATAGTAAACATAAGGACAACTAGATAAATAAAGGGAGCTGGATAAAAATGAGTGTTATACCCCAATTTTTGCCCCTAAGATCTCTCATCATCTCATATTATCAACACATCAAGATCACACATTAGGGTTGGTTCTCCCTTCTACTTCATCCTATCTTTAAGTTTGCTCTTGAGGGATCACCAAGCATCTTGAATTGTGTATCTTGTACATATGTTTTTAGGTGGATTAACTTTTAACTAACATCAAGATATGTATATGTGTTTCTTTGAATGTTCATATTGTAGGTGATGTCATAATTGAATCCATATCACCATTTAACCTAGGGTTTTGAGGGATGGTCCTCAGTCAAATGATTCTTCAATGGAAGACAAGAGTTTAAGTTTCAAGGCTATATCTTTGATATTAAATGTTTGGTTCAAAGAGTTCTCTCGCTTCATTTAGGTCAAGTTTTCCTCAAGGTTGGTGGTGGTATTCATCAAGAAGATTCATAGGTTCATGTGTTTATTTCCATGTCTTATTCACCAAATTCCATTGAGATTCAAGCTCCGTATTTGAGTGTGCTTCAAGAAAACATAATTTCAAGGTCTAATGTGATCCGTCATACTCTATTTTGCAAAGAAATTTCAAAAGATTCAAGGTTGATTCAACAAGTTTGACCTAATTGAGCAAGTGCTTGATTCAGTGATCACAAGGGCATAACTCTGTCAATTTTAAAAATTTTGAGTTGGTTCTTTTTGCTATGGGTTATTATCATCATCTACAACAATTTCTCTTCACATGACAAGATCCAATTGTTCAAGAAAAATCATCAAAAGTTGAAAGGGGTTCCAAGTCATTTTTTGAGATTTTTGATTGATTCCAAAGCCATGATTCTCTTTAAGGGGTCCTTTACAAGTTCTCTTCAAGGGTTTAAGGCTAATTTTGAATGGAAGATCACTAATGATTGGGAAATATTGTAAGTCCTTTGGGAAAGCTATCAAATTCTTTTGTGTGACTTCAAAGGATCATAACTTGGTCAATTTTTATCTCCTTGAGCTCATTCTTTTTCCCCAATAATCTTTGGGTTGTATACTATAACTTTGAATCAATATGTAAGAATTGAAAATTCCTGGAAAGTTCTTTAAGAATTTAAAAGATTATAGGTATTTTGTGAATTTCCCCAAATTTGTTCATCATCTTCCAAAGACTATAACTCTTTCAATTTTTATGACTTTTGATTGATCTAAATTTCACAATTCAATTCAATAGGTATAATTTAATTCGTCTTCAAGGATCAAGAGCTAATTGTGAATGGAAGGACATATAATTTTGAAGAACATTATAGGTCATTTTGAAGCTCAACACTTCGAAATATTTCTAAGTACAAAAATCTGTGTGTTTTTATTGATTTCAAAGTTGAATAAATTTTTGCTAAAACATCCAAATGAAAACTTTCAAAGCACATTGTCAAGATTGATCATTCAGCTTTCCAAAGAATCCAAGATTGCATCATAAAGGTCCTTGAGTAGTGCACTATGCATTATTGAAGTTGGCTCCATGGAATCTATTTTTTGCTTCGAGTCAAAATTTTTTACAGTGAGTAAACTTGGATTACAAGTCGAATTACTTAAAGTTTAGTTGCTAAACATGTTAAACTAATTGTCCAGATGCGTTTTGATAAGAATTGCACTTGATATGAGGTCGTTTTGATGCATTTCAAGTCACACATTTGGCATGATCACAATTGGCTTGGCTTGCACGATTTTCTCACTATTCCTCTCATTTCTCGTCATCATTCACTTCCCTATAAATAGAGGATGCTATTCCATTATTTTCCACAAGCTTAGAGAGCCAATATCACCCTACCAAACTCTCTCCATAGCTCACATTTCTGAGTTTTCAAAATCATAATTTCCTCCCTTCCAGCTCCAATTTATTTGTTAATTCTTCATCCTTGAACTTCACTGAAGCTAACAAAAGAAGAATTACACCTTGAGGTGCTCTAAATCACTACATCCAAGTCAAGTTTCAGAGCAAATTCTTCATACTTCGTTCAGGTAGTTTAAGGCACCAAATCTTCTAACTCAAATTACTTGAATGGTCTATGATGTTCATTGATGCTTGCTGATGGTTTAATTTTGTTTAATTGATGCCTTTGATACCACTATTTTTTAAATTCAAATTTCTCACACTTCTCTGGTTTTTTCCAAATCGACTAAGTTCTGGTTAATATAAATTTTTCGCGAGCATTTGGTTGTGATCATCTCAAGTAGACGCATATAATGGTACCAATATGAACGCGTACTATAATACGATGGGAGAACTGACTTTTGGGTTTGGAGTTTTATCGTAAATGTTGCGGATAGCAAGAGTCGCCACCGACTTTTCTTTTATCCAATAAAGGAAAGGGTGTAAAGAATAGGAAAGACCTTTTGAGAATTTTCTGAGTAAGGGGGTAGGTTATGAAAAGGGAAGGTGTTAACATCGTTTTCATCCGTATTTATCTACGAGCTCTTAATCGCTAGCTCACTTTGAAATTCTTTGTGTTTGTGTATGTTTAAAAATATTTTGAAAATGCCTAAGTGCGGAAATTTTGTAATGATTCTCGTATCGTTGAGAATGTATACAAAATGTTTATTTTAAAAATATTTATCGAAAGAAACTGTTGTTTTGTTGAAAAGATGTTTTGAAAATGCCAATGTAAGGCAATTTGCTTTATAATGACCCTTGTATCAGTCCTCAAGAGTGTTTATAAAGCTCTTTGAAAGTAGTTGCTTTGAAAGTGTGAGGTGTGAAAAATGTTTTAGTTTGTGAGCAAGCGATTGCGAACGATCTACCTACTCAAAAATTCTTTGTTCTTTTCCTCCTCCTTTAGATAGTGCTATCCTACCATTAGTTAGTAGGAAGTGCTATCATTGGATATGAGAGACAGGCACGGGTCATCATACAGTCACAAAAGTAACATGTATGACGCTTTTAGCAATTTATCGTAAGGGACTAAGATCGTTTACCGAGGCAACATCGAGGGGTCATCGAGGGACTACGATCTTTTAACCGAGGGTCTTTGTTAAAGCGTCCCACGTTAGAGAGACATGTTTTATACCCCAATTTTTGCCCCTAAGATTCCTCTATCATTTCATACCATCACAATGCAACAAGATCACATTAGGGTTGGTTTTTTCCTCTTTTTCTATCTCCTATCTTTAAGTTTTCTCTTGAGGAATCTCCAAGCACCTTATTTGTGTATTTTGTATATGTGTTGTTGACTAACCTCTAATAAAAATACAAAAAAATATTTGTCTTTGAATATTTGTGTTTTGTAGGTACCGGGTCAAAGCGTATGACAAATAAGGTTTTCCGGTTTTATTTTCCTAAAATCTCTATTTGCAAAGAAAAAATAATTAAAAATTTTCATTTCTTTTCAATTTACAATCAATTGCTCTTAGGGTGCAATCGATTGCACAGAGTGCATTTTGCGCCATTTTTGAAAAAAATACACTGATGCAATCGATTGCATAGAGTGAAAATTTGAAAAAATCAGCAATTTCAAGCTTGTCAATTTTGGCTCCAATTTTTCTTCATTTTTGAAATATATATCATTAATTCAAATTTTGATGCCAATTTTTCATTTTTTGAAATATATATCTTTAATTCAAATTTTGACTCCAAATTTTCATTTTTTTTGAAAGATATGTCATTATTTCAAATTTTGGCTCCAAGAATTAATTATCAAACCACCACTAATCCCAAGCCTAAACTCTATAAATAGAGCCCTCATTTCATTCAAATCACAAGCTTTTAATAGCCAAATCCACCTTGCTAAAAATCTCTCAATTCTCTCCATCTACCAAATTCACTCAAAGCTCCATTTTCAAAAAAAGTAAGTAAACTTTACCTTGAAGCTTACTAATCTTTGAGCTAAACCTTCATCCAAACACTTTTTCTTCATCAATTATCTACATCCAAGCTTGGGCAATTAATTCTTGAGGTTTAATTGAAGCAAATTCTTGAAGTTGTTTTGATAATTCTCTAGATCTACCTTTGGTAAGTTGGATTTTTCATCTTTCACAATGTGATCTCTTGTTGATCTTTGGGATTGATTCATTGAGCATTATTTAGTGGTTCCATTGGTTCTATTTTCTCATAATTTGATGGAATTTCCGTGCTCAATTGAATTCATGATCATAAGGTGTTTGATGGAAAGTTTGAACAAAAAATTGGCCTTTTGAAATGCTGTTTTTCTGATATTTACAGAGTGCAATCGATTGATGTAACAACGTAATCGATTGTCACAAAGCGAAATTCATTTTTTTTGAAAAAATGCACTGATGCAATTGATTGCATCAGCAGTGCAATCAATTGCAACAAAACAAAAATGCTTTTTGTGCCTTGTTTTGGGGCTGTTTTGATCCATCTATCTTTTTTTACTCACTCCTTTTGATTGTTGATTTGGATTGCAATTTTAAATGTCCAATTTCTCTTTAAATTCAATGGACTTTGGGTGTAGATGAAGTTGGATAAATGTTCATCAATTCAAATCTATCAAAGAGTGAATTATTTAATTAATTTTTGGTGCTTTGGATTAATGATATGTTTAGTGCTTTAATCCATCTAAATGAGTGATTAAATTTAAAGATGAAAGAAATTTAAGGTAGTGATCCAAGTTAACTTATCATTCCCCTTCCTCTTCATCTCATCCCTTTCTTTTTTAATTGTGCTACATGTTAAGGGATGATGATCTCTATATCATTTATCCAAACATAAAGTACATATATTGCTATTGACCGGCCTCAAAATAAGTGCGACTTCTACATAAGTCAACTTACGATTGCTTAACATAATGCTAAATTTCATCCCGATTCGAGAAAATGATCATTTGTGGCCCAAACGTATATTTTCAAGCCCAAGCATGTTAATTTGAACCCTTTGATCCAATAACCTTGAGATTCATTGTTAGGAGGCTTTGGTTCTACCAATCCTCCAATGGATCTTCATCAATTTTTCTCAACGCGGATCACTTAAACATCATTGATCATTAAATGTTGCCTTGAGGATTTTTAAATGGATGATATACTTGAAAAAAAACAAATGCAACTTGTTGTTGAGAGGCTTTGGTTCTACCAATCCTCTAATGAGTTCCAAATGCAAGTTTCAAGATGGTCATCCAACGAACCATTAACTTCTAACAGTTGACTTTATCTTATGCTTTTATTTTTATGCTTTTATTTTATGCACCATTTAATTTATCATTTACATTTCATGCTATTTTCATCTTTTCTCATTTGAGTATATACTTTTATGTCATTTTTATTTTGCTCACTTGAGCTTTTCTTTTCTTTTTGAAGATACTTAATAATCAACATGAACCATAAATGTTTTTAATGATACTTGGACTATTTGGTTACTATCCTTGGCATTATGGAGTATTGGACTTCTTGGACTTAGGATTAGAGACCTTGGCCTATGTTGGAGACTTTGTGACCTTAATTAATATTTTGTCTGGAGTTCTTGGGGTTTATCTCAAGACATTGGGTTGCTTGTTTGTTTTATATGCAGGTTATTGTGATTACCTATTTTGTTTGTAATATGGAATTCACCTGTATACGGTCGTTACTCTGCCCAATTTTTGTGAAGATTTAATACATTTGAAGTTTGGTCTTATCAAGAGGTCTAGTATCTTTGCTTGCTTGGTTTCAGTCCAAAGAATGAGATTTCTAGTTTGACTCATAATGTCAAGTATTGGCTTCTTGTTGGTTAGATGGTTCTTATCCCTAGCTTTTACCCTTATGCTTTAGGATAGTCCCTTCTTCTCCTCCCATCTTCTTTAATTTCAAAAATCTTCTCCCTCATTTTGAAAACTCTTCTTGTTTTTTTTAAAACTTGAACCACTTTCATAATAAACTTGAACTTATGTCCATGCATTTTCAAAACATTTTCATAAATAAACTTCAATCAATTTAATAATAACTTGACATTTTTTGTGAGAAGACTAAAAGTCAATCAATTTCATTCAAACTATTTTTCCACTTTGGCTTTTACTTTAAAACTTTTCTCAAAAGATTAGACTCTTGTCAATCCTTGTAGTGATGCAAACAACTATACTTCTACAATGTGTGGTGAAGTGAGATATTTTACACTTGGGTGTTGAGTGAGGCATTGTTGATTTTAAAATCCAAGCCATATCCTCCACTTTGAGATGATGCAAATTCTCCTTTCTCATGATTGTGGGTGGTAAGTATGTTTTCCACACGGACAATGACGATGATGTCTTATCTTATAAAATTAACCAACACACTTGTGTTTTAATTTTTTTAAAAGAGGAACTATGTGTACCCTGATCCCCTATTGCACAGAAAGTGGCACGTAGGCACTAAAGGTTCACAACTACGACGGGTGCAAAAATCATAAAAAATATATTTCTTTCCTCACCTCCACCATCTATTTTTACACAACATTTTATAGCCAAAATATATAGATTTTACAAAGAGGTTCCTGCGGAGTACCGTATATGTTTTGGGTGCTAATACATTCCTTTGAAAACAATAAAGCACAATGGCGACTTTTATTTTGATCTGTATAAGTCTAGTCAATCTAATGGCTTAGTCTTAAACATTTCTACCGCTACAACATAACAGTTTTATCCGAAGGAAACAAGCAAGGTCACCCTAGAGGTGCGCGTGTGCAAAGTATTTTTATTTCAGTTAATTTATCTTGTATTTATGGTTATCTAGAATTTTGTTTTAGATTTTTCCATACACGCCTAATTACTATACAGTTATAAGAAAAGCAGTAAAGTGCAGAAAATAAAGTTCTACACTATTACAAGGCTTTGAGAATGGGGGTACAAATTTATGAATGGGGATGTATCGAATCGAAAGTTCGATTAAAAGTCTAAATAAACAATTAATAAAACCCAATCAAAAATAAATGATTAATTAAACTAAAACAATCTATTTAATAAAATTAATTAGCAAAATAATTAATAATATTAAAATAATATATTACTAATTTAAATCTAAACTATACTAATAATAAAATTACTAATTTAAATCTAAACTAAATTAAAACTAAGATTACTAATTTAAATCTAAACTAAAATAATTATAGAAAGAAGTGAAAACTAGGGGTGTATAACAAAAATCAGAATTGGGCTTAAGAAATTCAAGGCCCAAAACAGATTATATAAATAAAAAAAATGAATTGGGTTCGGGTTGTTATAAGGCCCAAGTGTTTGATTAATTCAGCAAAACCCTAGATTACCAACTAATAGCCGCTCATTTGCCTTATTCAACGTAAAAAAAAAAATCCTCCGTTCTCTCTCACGTCAATTTTCCTCTTCTTCCCAATCGCTCACTGTGATACGGTGGGAGAACTGACTTGGGATTTTGCGTTTGTGTTCGCAAATGTTTCGGTTTAGCAAGAGTCACCACCGACTTTTCATTTTATCCTAAGGAAAGGTCAAAAAGCACAGGAAAGACCTTTGAGATGTTTTCTTGGGTTCGGGGAGTAGATTATAGAAAGGGAAGGTATTAGCACCCTTTCTATCCATGGTTATCCATGGGCTCTTAGTTACTTGCTTAGATCACTTGCTTAGATCACTTGCTTAGATCACTTGCTTTGCATTTCTATTGTTTTAAATGGTGCTTTTCAATTGTTTGAAATGGTGATTTGTGTGTGATTTTGGAAAATATTTTGAAAAGAGGCCATCGTCGTGGCAACCTTTGTAATGATTCTTGTTTGAATGTATACAAAGGTGTTTTTGTCTTTTGAAAGGTTTTCAATGTTTGAAAGTAGGGTTTTAAAATTGTGTTGTTGAGTGTGTTTTGAAAAGTAGCAAGGATGTTTTTGCAAGCTTGATCAAGTAGCTAAGAGCTATCTACCCTATTTTACTCAAAGATCTTTCTTATGTTTTTAACCCTTTTGACAGTGTTGTTTCACCATTGTATTTGGTGAACAACCTTGTGTTAGGATGTTAACGGGACAGGCACGGGTCATTGTATAGACCATGATAGCAACAATGTCAAGTATCTTTGGCAATTTTCTTGAGGGACTTGATCATTTTGTTTAGGCAACTCAGATAGCGTCATCGAGGGACTATAATCTTTTTGTTTGTTTTTGTTTTGCCAAAGTACTCAACATGCAACCATTGCCCATTTTTGAAGGCAACAAGTGGATTATAAACCTAGGGGTGCAAGTGTGCATTGTGTTTGTTTTTCATGCATGTTTATTTTGGATTAGGTCAAACTAATTGTTGATTATTTGCATACAAACCCTAAGTCTAAGCATGGCATAATTGAAAGCTTTTAAATGTGCGAGAATTTAAATGCTATACTATTACAACATGATATAGGGAGGGGGGTACAAATTTGAATTGGGGATATTTGACAAGAAATTAAACCCTAGATTACTATTACAACCAAATTGAATGTATAAGATACAATATTTAAATGTACAATAATTGAAATAAATACAATAAATAAATGTGAATGACATGTATTATGCCAAAATGTTTTTTTAGTATGTAAAAAGTATTTTTCAATGTGAAAAGTAAAATAAAAAGATCAATTTTAATTATTTTTCCTATTTAGGGCAAGAAACCCTAATTCTTAATAAATAATATTATTTATTAATTTTATGCGAATATATATTAACAAAATAAAAGTATATTGTAAAAAATGTTTTTTTTAGTGTAAAATATTAATAAAAATGAAAATGTGATATTTTTGTATTTTTTAAACCTAATTATTTAATAACAAGTATATAAGCATATATATATATATATATATATATATATATATATATATATATATATATATATATATATATATATATATATATATATATATATATATATATATATATATATATATATATATATATATATATATATATATATATATATATATATATATATATATATATATATATATATATATATATATATATATATATATATATATATATATATATATATATATATATATATATATATATATATATATATATATTTATTTATTAAACATATTAAATGTACAAAGATAAAAATTAATTATTTACAAAAATGGATATTTTCAAGAAAATGTTTTTAAATGTGAATAAAAATAATAAATGAAAATAAATATATTTTTACATTATTTTAGGTTTTAATAATAAGAATATAAAGCCTTTAAATATTTTTATACTAGTAATAATTAGAATAAATTCCAAATAAATATAAAAATTTATGAAAATAATTTTTAGGTATTTTTTATGTTAGAAAATAAAATATTAAAATCAGAAATGAAATAAAATGCAAAAAATGACAAATATGCAAGCAAATGGGCCAGGGGGGTGTAAACTGAATATGCATGTGTGAAAAGCAAAAGCAACTCAGGCCCAGCCCAAGCAACTTCATCTTCTTCCTCAATTTCAAACAACACACGCATTCTGTGCTTCCAATGCTATCTCTTGATTCTTTGATTTTTTGACAAAAATCATAACATGAACATTGTAGAGAATTAAACAACGAATTCAACCATATAAAAAACTTGGATTAACTCTCAAAGACCAGAGAGAATTTCTCTAGCCCTAATTTCTAACCTAGTTTTTTCACAAAGTTCATGAGTGAAATTCTCTCAGCACGATTAATGTAAATGAAAACTAAGCATATGTATGGCTTCAGGGCTATGAGTACAACATATTTCATTCACAAACCTAAGCCTAACCATTCCTAAATAGAGAGATAGAAGTCCATGAAATACCTGTTTCAGTTGACTTCGAGCTGGACAATGTAGCAACCTTCAATGGTGTTTGAGCTTCTTTTGAGCTTGCCTGAGGTCCAAGGAAGCTTCTCCAATGCTTGGCTTGCTTTGAAACAACTTGAATCATGCTGTAGAACTCAACCTGCAGAGCTTTGAAATGAAAATGGAAAAGTGAGTTAGAGGTGTTACAGCTTGCAATGCGGGCCTGGGATAGTTCAGGTGAGTTGATTGGAAGGTGTTGGAACTATCTTGGGACAAAACGCATGATGGAATTTTGTTGTGGCTTGCAAAATGCAGAACCTGCCCTATTTTGCAGAAAAATAGTGGTTCTGAGTATGAGGAGGTATTAGGGGTGAAAGGGTCGTGCTTTAGGCTTGTTGGAAGGTATGGAACTTGTTCACAAAGTTCTTGTAAGCTCTTGTTAACAGATATGAGAGGTTGCTTGTGTTTTGCAAGTTTTCTTTTACTTGAAGCAAGAGAATGGAAATGATGTTATAGCCCTGTACCAGCCCTCCTATCATGCTGCAACTTTTGTTATTGGTTACTGGAATTAGTGGACTTGATTTTGCCTCAAAGATCTGGCCCCATGCCTCAAGGATTTGGTTTTGACATAAAGTGAAGTTTAGGCAAAAATAACATTATTGCTTTTTTCTTTTAAGGCTTAACCTAAAGTATAATGCCCTAATGACCAAGACTAAACCTTAATACAATGTATATGCATTAAATTAAGGAGTACAAATTCGTTTTGAGGCCTGTAATGTTGAACCAAGCTAGCTAGATCAGAATTGCAAGTTGTTATGAACATGTATTGGCCATGGACAAAAGTGAGTTTTTGCCAACTTCAAGAATTCGATTCTCTCTAACCACAAGGGTGTTTGAGGAGTTCTTGGACAATTTGGAAATCTTGGAACATGTACTACAATCCATATTTGTAATGCAACTTGAAACTCCAAGTGGAACTATGTGAAAAATGGCCAAGAAGATGGGTCAAAATCCTGCCTAGATTAGGGCAAATTTTCTCTAAGTTAAAAGTTTTAGGTACCCTTGTTCCAAAAATCATAACTTGAGATACAAGATTATTTTGAGAAAACTTTATGAATCAAAGTTGTAGACTTTGTGATGTACTACAACTTTAATGTTGCAAGTTTTGTTGGAATCCATTTGCATCTTGGTGAAAAAATGGGACAAAGTTAGGAAAAAATAAGAAAATTTTATAACTTAGAAAAATTCTAAGTTATGAAAATTTTCCATTTTAAACCCTAATTTGCATTTTTGGGTTTCTTGATGAACAAGTTTCATAATTTGACATGTATTGGTGAAAAATGACTCTTGGCACTTGATTTTGACCAAAAAGTCAAAGTTTGACTTTTCAGTGTACAGTCAAATTTTGATTAGTTGACTGAAAAATTCATCTGTCAATCCTATGCATTTGAGATCTTTTGAACTTGTTGAATGGGTCAAAACAAAGTCATTGAGTCCTTGAGTCCATGTGTGAGCTTGTTTTGCCATTGGCTAGGTCAAACAGTTAAAAATTGCCTTTGTGCAGTCAAAACCCTAAAAATAACCATTTTGCCCTTTTGGTGATCTGATCAAATTTCTTGTGGAATTGTGATCCAAACTTGATCAAATGGTTAATATGAGTTCATAATGTTGATGTGGATAAAATTTCATGAGGTTTGACTGTCAATTGGCCACAGTTGACTTTTTTCCCAATACAACTGATTTCTAGGTCAATTGTCCAATTGACTGGGCAAAGATTTGAATCAAGGCTTGAAACTTGGTATGGGAAAACTTGTGAACCCAAAATGGAGCATGAAAGTCAATTTGGGTATTGTAGGTTAAAATATCCCTGTGCAAACTCAAACCCTAATTTAGGTCAACAGTGCAAGGAGGTGTCTTGAGCTGAGCAAACGCTAGCTTGATCTTGAGTTCCAAGGGCTTTGTGATGAGAAATGTTGATAAAAGGAGAGGGAAAATTTTTGGGTACAACAGTTGCCCCTGTTCAATCTTCTTGAACCTGAAGAGTTAGATTGGCAAGTTTTTCCTTCCGCGACTCGAAGGTAAAGGAAGATTGGACACTAGAGTGCCCGTAAATTTGCACTCGCCAAAATATTGTTGAGGGAATGGGCTTAAAGATGCCATTTGGAGATGGTAGAATCTTGCTGGAGATGGGCTTAAAGATTCCATCTAAGAGTATTTGTTGAACTGTAATGTTGTAGATCAGAAGAGTGAGCATCAAAATGGTATCCGTGTCTAGAATGCATTTGAACTGTATCTGGAGACTGAGTCTGTATGAGCAAGAGAATGGCGTCCGTGTCTGGCACGTATCTGAGCTGTAACTGTATTTGAATGTTGAATGAATACCAGAATGACTGCCGTGTCTGGAGTGTATCTATATTGTATATGAAGTTGAGATCTGTATGAGTAGCAAAATGACTTCCGTATATGGAGTGTATCTGGACTGTATCTGAAGTTGAGATCTGTATGAGTAGTAGAATGACTTCCGTGGCGACTGCACTGAGGGAATCAAACCGCTGGTGTAAGGGTCAGAATGGCATCCGTGTCTGGAGAATATCTGAACTTGAGGTTGATAATTGAATCTGAATGAGAGATAGAATGGCCGTCGTGTCTGGAGCGTATCTAGTCTGTATCGGATTGCTGAAGTCTGAATGAGTAGTAGAATGACCGCCGTGTCTGGGGTGTATCTGTACTGTATCTGACTTGAAATTCCGAATGAGTAATAGAATGACCGCCGTATCTGGGGTGTATCCATACTGTATCTGAATAATTGTTAACGGTAGCCTTTTAATCTTATCCTAAAAAGGATAAAATGTTAGCTAAAACACAAAGTTATGCTGCATGATATGTATGATGCAATGAACTGTATTTCATCAATGTTTATGATATATGAATGTAATGGTTATTCATGTAAGCTGAGTAGTCGTCTTGTTGAGGAAGATAAAATCCGGATAGCTGGAAATAATGAATTCTTTGACTTCTACCGGGGAAAATAAATCCTTGACCGATGTTGAGGATTTGAAGATGAGAAACCCTTGCTGACTGCTTGGGGAATAAGGGAAACTTTGAAAAATCTCTACTGGGGAGTTAAAACCTGGGAGACCTCTGCTGGATAAATGAGACTGAGAATCTTCAATCTGCTGGGAAATAAATCTGTGGGGAAATGCTCACTATTCTGGCTCCGTCGGGGATAGGATTTTCAGGGTTTTTGGGCCCCACTGGGGATCTTGAAACTTGACTCCGATGGGAATTTTGAAATTCAGCTTAGCTGGGGAATCAAGCTTTAGAAAGAAATGGCTCTGTCGAGGATCTTGAAGTTTAACCCCGCTGGGGGAATATATTCCAATTTTTTTAGCTTTGTTGAGGATCCGAATGATGTATCATAGGGGATTTCTTCTGAAAAGGCATAAAGATATCTTCCTACACCTTCAACCTATCAGTAATTATCTTTTTTCAATTTCGTTTTATTTGTAAGCAGTGATTATGTTCAAATGCATATGCCTTTTTAACAAAACATTGGACGTTTTCAAATAAAACATAAGTGTAAAAAGAAAAGAAAGGCAAGCAAATTTCTGCACTTGGAAGTGTATTTGTATTAACTTTTGTGAGTATCTTTGTACAAAGGAGACAGACATCCTAGTAAGATAATGTTGTCGTGAAAATTGGAAAATTTTTATACAAAATAAAGATGGATATGTGTAACAATTCCATGGGATTCCCATTCTGCTATAGCCTTCACAACTCTGAATATCTTGTCCATTTGTTGCTTCGTCCGCCGATGACTAGGTTTATCAGAAGCTCAGAGCTTGTTGATGAAGAGATTGTTCTTTAAAGTGATCTGACGAGACACAGTCATACGCTTTAATTCCCTAACTTTTGCCTGAATCGCCCTTTCGGGTTTTCGATCCACCGGGAAACCCTTTTTTGCCCAAGTCGCCCTTTCGGGTTTTCAACTTGCCGGGTGTACAGATTTTTTTTGGTTTTATCCCTAATTTTTGCCTGAACCGCCCTTTCGGGTTTTCGGTTCACCGGGATGCCCATTTTTGCCCAAGTCGCCCTTTCGGGTTTTCAACTTGTCAGGTTGTTTTATGTGTAGTATCTTTTGACCATGTCTGCGTTTGCAGGGTGTGGCAAATCGTCACCGTCCATGGTGGTCAAAATCATTGCCCCACCAGAAAAGATGCTCTTGATCACAGATGGTCCTTCGTAAGTAGGAGTCCATTTGCCCCTGGGATCACTTTGCGGCAAGATGATCCGCCTGATTACAAGATCTCCGACTTGATATACCTGACGCTTGACTTTCTTGTTGAAAGCCTTGATCATCCTTTTTTGATACGACTGACCATGGCAAACAACAGTAAGTCGCTTCTCGTCGATCAAATTGAGTTGATCAAGCCGGGTTTGAATCCAATCGTCTTCACTTAAACCAACATCCTTCATAATCCTTAAGGAAGGAATCTGAACTTCCGTGGGTAGGACAGCCTCCATGCCATACACCAAAGAAAATGGCGTTGCCCCTGTTGAAGTACGTGCCGTGGTACGATATCCATGCAGAGAAAACGGTAACATCTCATGCCAGTCTTTGTAGGTAACTGTCATTTTTTGAATGATCTTCTTGATATTTTTGTTCGTGGCCTCAACAGCACCGTTTATCTTCGGCCGATAGGGAGATGAATTGTGATGATAAATCTTGAACTGTTCGCATAGAGCGGTGATCATAGTATTGTTCAGATTTGTACCGTTGTCTGGATGATCCTGTCGGGGACACCATACCGGTATATGGGGTTCTGCTTGATGAAGCGGGTAACCACATTCTTTGTAACTGAGGCATAGGAAGTTGCCTCGACCCATTTGGTGAAGTAATCAATAGCCACCAGGATGAAGCGATGTCCATTGGATGTCGTAGGCTTGATCTCTCCAATCATGTCAATGCTCCACATGGCGAATGGCCAAGGAGCTGTCAGAATGTTGAGAGGAACAGGAGGAATATGTACCTTGTCGGCGTAGACTTGGCATTTGTGGCAGGTACGGGAATGTTGATGACAATCAGTTTCCATGGTAGACCAGTAGTAGCCTGCCCTTAGAATCTTCTTTGCCATTGTATGTCCGCTTAAATGGGTGCCAAATGTGCCACTGTGTATCTCAGTCATGATCAACTCTGCTTCAACTTTGTCCACACAACAAAGTAAAACACAATCATGGCTGCGTTTATAAAGGATGCCATTGCTTAGGAAGAACTTGGCAGCAAATCTCCTTAAGAACTTTTTCTCATTGACGGAAGCTCCTTCAGGGTATTCTCTAGTCTGGAGATACCTTTGGATTTCATGAAACCAAGGTTGTTCCACTACTTCTTCGGTATTAATCTCATGACAGTGCGCAGGTTCGTCCATTCGCTTGATGGTGATTTGGGGAGCCTCGTTATCCCAGTTGAGTTTAAACATGGAAGACATTGTAGCCAGAGCATCTGCTAGCTAATTCTCTTCTCGCGGGAAATACTCGAAAATAATCTGCTCGAAATGAGGCAACAAAGTCAGGACATGTTCTTTGTATGGGATAAGATTAGGATGTTTGATGTCCCACTCTCCTTTGACTTGACTGATAACCAAAGCCGAGTCCCCAAATACGACCAAAGATTTGATTCCCAAGTCTATAGCAGCCTTGAGACCAAAGATGCAAGCTTCATATTCAGCCATGTTGTTGGTACAGCTGAAACAAAGTCGGGCAGTGAAGGGTGTATGGCAACCTTCCGGAGAAATGAGTACCGCACCGATACCGTTGCCAAGTGCATTTGATGCACCATCAAAGTACATGGTCCATCGGGATCCTTGTTCAGGTCCGTCACATGGTTTGTTACCTTCGATGTTATCCAAAGTCATGATGTTCTCGTCAGGGAAGTCGAATCTCATAGATTGATAATCTTCGACGGCTTGATGAGCTAGGTGGTCAGCTAGTACACTCCCTTTTATAGCTTTTTGGGTATTATACTGGATGTCATACTCAGTCAGGATCATCTGCCATATAGCGATTCTTCCAGATAAAGCCGGCTTTTCGAAGATATACTTGATCAGATCCATCTTGGAAATCAGCAAAGTGGTATGAGTCAACATATACTGCCTTAGCCGGCGAGCAGCCCATACCAAAGCGCAACAAGTTTTCTCGAGCAGTGAGTAACGAGTCTCACAGCCGGTAAAATTTTTGCTAAGGTAATAAATGGCATGCTCTTTTCGGCCAGACTCGTCATGTTGGCCCAGTACGCACCACATTGAGTTGTCCAAAACAGTCAGATACATGATCAACGACCTTCCTTCGACGGGTGGCATCAGAATAGGAGGTTATAGTAAGTACTCCTTGATCTTGTCAAAAGCAACTTGACAATCATCATTCCATTCAACTACCTGATCTTTCTTCAGCAGTTTGAAAATTGGCTCACAGGTAGATGTCAGGTGAGAGATGAACCTCACAATATAGTTTAAGCGTCCCAAGAATCCTCTAACCTCCTTTTCAGTACGGGGGGCAGGAATTTCTTGTATAGCCTTTACTTTAGATGGATCAACCTCAATGCCCTTGTTGCTGACAATAAATCCCAGAAGTTTACCAGACCTAACTCCAAAAGTGCACTTGCTTGGGTTCAATGTGAGCTTATACTCCTTCAACCTGGAAAACAGCTTTTGCAAATGGTTAAGGTGTTCTTCTTCTGTCTGTGATCGAGCTATCATGTCGTCTACGTAAACTTCGATCTCGTGATGGATCATATCATGAAACAAAGCTACCATGGCGCGTTGATAGGTTGCCCCTGCGTTCTTCAGTCCGAACGACATCACTTTGTAGCAGAAGGTACCCCATTGTGTGACAAAGGTAGTTTTCTCCATGTCCTCGGGGGCCATTTTAATCTGGTTGTAGCCCGAGAATCCGTCCATGAAGGAAAAAACCTTGTGTTGAGTTGTGTTGTCAACCAGGATGTCGATATGTGGCAGCGGGAAATCATCTTTAGGGCTGGCCCTGTTCAAATCCCTATAGTCCACACACATTCTGACCTTACCGTCCTTTTTGGGTATGGGCACAATGTTAGCAACCCATTGTGGATAGGTTGTAACAGCCAGAAAACCAGCGTTGAATTGCTTCATTACTTCAGCCTTAATCTTCTCAGACATGTCAGGCCTCATTCGGCGAACCTTTTGCTTGATCGGCGGACAATCTTCTCTCGTAGGGAGACGGTGAACCACAATATCGGAGTCTAGCCCTGGCATGTCTTCATAAGACCAAGCGAAGATTTCAACGTATTCATTCAACAACTGCACTATGCGCTCCTTGACACTCGGTTCCAGGTTGGCACCCACTTTTACTTCCTTTCTGTCCTCCTCTGTCCCTAAGTTGATGGTTTCTAGCAACTCTTCATGAGGCAGAATGGCCCTCTCTTCTTGTTGTAGAAGTCTGGCTAACTCTCCCGGCACTTCACAATCTTCGTCAACTTCGTACTCGGCATGATTGACCAAATCTTCAGAGTTATCGAAGGCTAAAGCAGAATAGTCACCCATGGAATCCAGAGTGGATGGGTACCTGCATTTGTGAGTGTGGGTGTGTGTAAGGGATAGCCATCCTTAAACAAACAAAAATGCAAAAAGGAAAGAAAATGAACACAACGGTTTATAGATGAAAAACGTCCAATGATTCATTAAAACATGGCATATGATTATAAAGAAAATCAAGCCCTTACAAATGGACCTACATGCCCCGGGCAAGGCATGAGGTGAAAATAGTGTACGAATTGTTTTAGTTATTACAGACCATAAAAATGGGAAATTGTTCAAAGATAAAATTACTGGTTGATAAAGGTTATAGGAACAAAATCCTTTGCTTCCCAATTGCTCAAACCCCCTTCGACAGTCGGAAAGATCCAATCTTCAAAATGGCTCTCCTCATCCTTATCTTATACAACATTGATTCCGTGGTGTGAGATCTTGACGGGTGGTCCTCCGACCTTGGAGCGACGCATAACCTTTTGTCTTGCAACAGTAAACCCTAAACCAAACTTGTCCGTCTTATGGGGAAAGTTAGGCATTTGTCCCCATACTGTGCTCTTCCCCTCCTTAATCACAACCTCTGCGTCCTTGAGGGATGCCATCCTAGCCACATGCTTGGGAATGATAGGTACCTCAACCACTGTCTTTGCAACTGCTACCTCGGGAGAAACTTACTCAAAATGTTGAAAAGGAATTTCGATGAACTCGCCATCTAACTCCACATATCGAAAGGAATTGAGATGACTGATCATGTATTCTTCCTCTCCGTGCACAATTATGATTTTACCCTTAACAGGATATTTCAGCATTTGGTGCAAAGAGGATGTAACTGCCCCGGCATAATGGATCCACGGTCTTCCTAGCAAACATGAGTATGACGGACGAATGTCCATTATGTAGAAGGTGGAGTTGAACACTTCGGTGCCTACCTTGATAGGAATATCAACCTCTCCATGAACCATTCTTTTGGAACAATCAAAAGCCCTAACGATGATGTTACTAGGTTTGAGGGTCAAACCTTCGCAATCCAAACGGTCTAAGGCCTTCTTTGGCAGCACATTTAGGGAAGAACCAGTATCAACCAAGACATGGGCGAGAGTGGTTCCTCGGCATTCAACTGAAACATGTAACGCATCATTGTGCTTCCTTCCTTTGGGAGTTAAGTCAGCATCGGAAAAGCCCAGGCCATTGTCAGCAGTAAGACTGGCCACACAATCCTGAAATTGGTCAGCCGAAGTCTCTTGGGGTACATGTGCCGTCTTCAAGAATTTAATCAGGGCCTTAGCATGAGCCTCTGAACAAAGCAGGAGGGTTAACATTGAAATTTTAGAAGGGGTCTGCCCCAGTTGTTCTACAACATCGTAGTCACTTTTTCTGGTTATTTTTAGGATTTCATCCATTTCCTTCTGAGTGGTTTCGGGGATAGCCACAGCATGAGCCTTCGTCCTGACATGCATTTCCAATATCCCCTTACCCTTGTCGGTATTATCAGCAGATGTTCTTTCTTCAGGAGTGTTAAATTCTTCAATCACTGGGCCTTGCACAGAGGGCCCAACAGGTGTAGAAGCTTTTAAGGGTCCGAAAACTGCTCGAGGGGGAGCAATCTCCGGAGAAAAGACTCGGCCACTGCGGGTTATTTTTCTTGTACCCGCGATGTTCCCTATATTAGGGTCTTCTTCAGAAATTTCTTGGACTGTTTCGATTTGTTTGATACCGTGGTAGAAGATTTCTCCCCCATAGTTCCACGATATCATTTTGCTTGATTGGTATGGGACAGGTCCCGACATGGTGATCTTTAAAGGTACACATTCAGATTTGGGTGTAATCCTGACAGGCCTTTTGCAAGCCTTGGGAGGATTGTCGGAAATGGTTATGATAGCAATATCGTTGGTTGAAGTATCACAAGTATCAGGAGTAATCAGATTGAAAGTGTTAACAGGGGTTTTCTAGAAAAGTATTTCTTGAGTATCCATCAGGCGTTGGACACCCGACTTCAACATTGGACAATCACCTTGAATGTTCAAACAAAAGTAACAGTCTTTACCACAACCAGGAAAGATCCCGGCTCTCAACAAATTTTCTTTAATCACAATCAAAGGAGTCAACAGATTGGCAACATCAGTAACATGGAGGTTTTCCAAAATAGCATGCACATTATGGACGTGCTTGGGCATCGGAGCGGATATAACATTGGGCTTTTCAAGAGCGTCAAATTCAACCTCTTTGGCGTCAATTAAGTCCTAAATTTTGTTCTTAAGTGCCCAGCAATTATTGGTATCGTGTCCAGCACTGTCGGAATGGTAAGCACATTTGGCGTTGGAGTGATAGTATGGAGAGGAAGTGTTAGGGTTTTTTGGCGCCTCCTTCAAACTGGTCAGATTCAGCTTCAGCAAATGGGGAAGGACCTGAGCGGGCGTCATGTTGATGCGGGCGAACTGCCATTGTGGCCGTTCTACCCGTTGCTGATTAGGTCTCGATTTATTGTTACGAGGTTGATCATTTGACGAATTTTGAATCATCACGACCCCTACAGTCGGATGGTACTCAGTTCTTCCCAATCCCTTCTGAGAATACACAACAGATGCTTCTTTCTTGACTGGGAAAGGTTTTTTAATAGCTGTGGATGCGGAGGCATCCTTTTGAATCTTTCCACTTTTAATACCAGCCTCCACCCTTTCTTCGGTCAAAATCAGTTCAGTAAATCCCGCAGAAGAGCTCCCGATTAGATGGTTGAAGAAAGGGCCAGAAATGGTCCCCAAAAACATGTCAACTAATTCCCTATCTGATAGTGGTGGCTGCACCCTTCCAGCCAGGTCACGCCACTTCTGGGCGTACTCCTTAAACCCTTCATTTGAAGCCATCCCCATACTTTGTAACTGAGTACGAGTGGGTGCCAAATCAGCATTGTACTGATATTGACGATAGAAAGCGGCTGTATTGTACCCCAAAATTTGCCCTCCCATATTTCTCAAGACATGTCAAGAATCATCTCCAAGTTGTTCAAGATGGCTCAAGAGTTGGACAGTCAAATCATCTCCTAAGGCAGTCAATTCAAAATTAGGGTTTTGTGTTGCATCAAGGTCCTTACATCCAAATGACCTCAAGTTCTCCTTAATGTCCTAACGTATGCTCAAATTCAGAAGGTATCCGACTGTGTGAGTTTTCTCGAAGAAATATGGTGAAAAAAGTGTGCTGAAAGTGCAGTTTTTACGCGCTAAAAAATTCATAACTTGAAGATCGTGGCTCGTTTTGAACCCGTTCCGGTGGTCAAAATTCCGTTTTGAAGTCATCTATGTTTTCATCTCTCACGGCTGGAAGCCAATTTCAATCAGAAAGTCTTCAAAAATGTGGATTTATCAAGTATTTTCGTACAGAAAATTTGTGACAGAAGTTTATTTGCGTCATGTTCAGAAAATCATAACTTGGTCGATTTTCATCGTATCGAGCTGGTTCCGGCGCCAAAATTTCACAAATTGAGTTGGATACATTTTTACAGAAGGTATTGAGTTCAAACGGTATTCAAAAGGCCTTCATTATTTGCTCAGAGTGCGTGACGCGCCGAAAATCCTGAATGCTGAATATTATTTCATCTGGGCCGAAACTTCGAAAATTCATAACTCGGTCAATTTTTATCGGATTGGGCTCATATTTTTACACAAGGTCACTGACTCATAGATCTACAACTTTGCTTCAAAAGTAGAGACCGTATTATGCTCCGATCAATACCAGTTTTTTATTGAAGAACGTGTCAGAGTCGACACTGGAGCCCAAAATAAGTTTGTCTGAGTTGAAACTTCAAAAATTCATAACTAATTCACCGTTTATCCGATTGAGCCGATTTTCGGACAGGAGTTAGTTATCGATGTCTGCTACATTTTGTTTCAAATTTAAACTTCAAAAATTGCACTTAAGTCCTTGCGATATAGCCTGGAAAGTGACGAACTCAAGTGAACATTGGAGGCTCAATTGCACATTCAAAGCCCATTTTCTTTACTCTAATTTCCATTATATAATCATATTCTTTTCACACAAACCAAAAAGAGAGAAGAAAACCCTTGCCACAACGCTGTCAGAATATCAAATTCTTTCAAGAACCCTAAAATCTTGAAATCCTTATTACAAATCCCTCTCTCACTACAAACAAGCCATCCCGGTTACAAACCAACATCTCACTACTTCTCTAGTAAGGGTAAGGCTGACTTGATCTCCATGATCAAAAGAGCATAAAAGCATTCATGTCACTACTTCTCCGGTAAGGGTAAGGCTGGCTTGATCTCCATGATAAAAAGGGCATAAAAGCATTCATGTCACTACTTTTCCAGTAAGGGTAAGGTTGATTTGATCTCCATGATCAAAAGGGTATAATCATTCATACATGCCATATTGGCCTAAACATTAAATTTCTTTATATATTGGCTTTATTTGTATTTTATGATATATAGTAATTTATTTAATGTGTTCATGAGATTCAACACTGCAGATTTAGACAGGATCCCATGCAGGTTCATTAAGGAACGTTGAGGCCAAAACACAAATGGCCAAAAGCCAAAACACAAATGGCCAAAATAGAACAGCTTACACATGACACCAATACATGGCGAGGCAGACATTCTGAGAAGGTTAAGGAACATTGAGGCCAGAACACAAATGGCCAAAAGCCAAAACACAAATGGCCAAAACAAAACAGTTTACACATGACGCCAACAGCTGTTTCACCCCTCCAATCAGGCTCGTATACTCCTAAACTCTCTCTCTATTTTTATTATTTTCCTTTAATTAATTAATCGTTATTCTTTTTAGTAATCATTAACCAATTAACATTTTTTCCTAATAAAATCAAAAACACAAAAAATATTTTATTTATTAAAATTAACTTCATCACTTTTATTTTTGTAAATAAATTAATTTAATCAATTTAGCTTTAATTAGATTTAACTTTTAATATTTTTTGCAATACTTAAAATCAATTTAGAATATTAGGTTTTTATTAGCATTAATTCAATTTATTTTATTTCTTTAAAAACTCAAAAATCCAAAAATATTTTCATTATTTAATTTAATTTAATTGTTCATTTAATTTAATTCCATTTAATTCAAAAATAAACAAAAATCCTTTCTTTAATAAAAAAGGGTCAAAACCCAAAAAACTCGCATCCGATTTAATTTCCCGCACGCGATCCATTTTATCATATTATTGTATCTGTTTCCCGGAATGTAATAGCTTTTAATTAGGACTTTAATTATTTATCGCTTTATTTTACTTTCCGCATTTTAATTTCAAGGGTTGTTTTTGGCGATGTAAATACCCGACGCATTGTAATAGTTTAGATTTAATTTCCGCAATTTAAATTCCGCAACTATTAACTGTTAGATGTTTGATAAATAGGGAATGTATGACAAGATCAAATGTATGAACTTAAAATCAACATAGCTCACCCATGACATGTACAAAGATAAAATTAACTGAAAAACAATACACTCGCACATGCCACTCTTAGGGTACACCTCACTTGGTTGCCTCGAACGTGGTCATTGAGTATAGGAAGTTTTAGAGGTCGCCATCTTGTCCAAAGATCATAAGTTGCCTCGAAACGGTTGCCTCAGATAAAATGATCTAAGACATTAGGGTTACCGCTAAGGCGTCCTAACATTGCTTTAGTGACCACATGTCCCTTAATCGAATTGACCCGAAAACTCCAACGACGATGCTACCTACTCCTCAATAGTGGGATAGCACTGTCTAAAGGACTTTAGCACAATTTAATTCATTTTTGAGTAGGTAGAGGTTCTCATGTACTTGCTCTTTCAAAACAAAACAAATTTTTCGCACTTACACTTTTCAAACAAAGTTTTCAACAACGCTTCATACACTCTTGAGGACAGAAACAAGAGTTAAATCGAAGTTTTCAAACAAAACTCTTCTCAAAACCCACGAACACAAGAAAAGCAAAACTTTTTGAAAACATAGTGAGCAAGTACCTAAGAGCCTGTGGATAACCACAGATAAAAAGGGTGATAACACCTTCCCTTTCTTTAACCTACCTCCCGAACCCAAGAAACATCTCGAAAAGGAATTTTTCTGTGCTTTTGTCCTTTCCTTGTTGGATAAAATAAAAGACGATGGCGACTCTTACTTACCGCGACATTTTACAAAAACAAACGCAAACACGAACCAGCATTCCAAAACAGTCAGTTCTATTCCCACCGATCACAGGCTGCCAAGTCTTCCCAATTGTGAACCTTTGATCTCTCGAGTTGATAAAACCAATCTAACTGAGTTCCAGACAAGCTGTCTTGGAAAAAGTGTACCCAAAGGTCTTTATCGGATGAATGTGGTTGGATCTTTCTAACATACGACCTTAAGTGCATCTTAGGGCAAGACAGACCGTCGTACTTGGCAAATGTTGGCACCTTGAACTTGGGAGGGATAACAATCCCAGCTACCAATACCAGTTCCTCAAAATCCAATCCGGGTACCCTCTGCAACTCCATAGCTTCCAATCTGTCTTCAAGGTTCTTATATTTGTCATCCGCTGGTGGATACTGTTGTTCGGAATAGTCCTCGTCTTCTTCCTCTTCCTCCTCTTCTACCTCATACTCAGAAGGTACAATAACTCCTTTCCCCTTGCCACCCCCTTTGTCAGACGTTGAAGGGAACTCCAGAGTCCTCCTAGCATCGCTCTCAAACCTTCTTCTGAAAGTGGCTACCCCCGGTCTCTTTTTATTTTTCTTCTCTTTATTCTTCTCTAGCAGAACTTTGAGATCCTCTTGACCCTTTGCCAAGGTCATGAGGAGTTGTTGAAATTGTAAATTTTGTGCCTGTAGGTCCTTTACTGTTTGCTTCAAATCCATCTTGCTGAAATAAACAGCAGAAAGATAAGGAAATCCGGCTTGAAGACCTGTTTATGCATATGATGAATGGTATGTTATTCATGTAATGCATTCAAGGGTTCAAAAATTCAAATTTGTTGCAAATAAAAAGGAACACACGTCATGTTAAAAGAAATTGTTAGTACATAAGTTCCCCATGGGCAAAATATTACAAAATTCTTAATGTAAAAAGACATTGCGCATCCTCTTTGGTGCGATGTAGGTGTTGAGAGTTTCCTCCTCGTGAAGTCGGCGGGTGAGCTCTAAAACCTTCTTCTCACTGGCATAGAAGCTGGCTTCAAAAGTATCCCGTTCTTCTTTGAGTTGGATCCAACTCTTTTGCATTTCCTCCCATGATGTTGGCATGTCAGGATGTAGGATGGTGTATGGAACCTCTCCTTCCATAACAGGCTCTTTGATCAAGGGGAGAATGTGTGGATATGGCATCATAAGATTCTGGGAGCGGGTACGTACCCACTTGAGGTAAGGCTCAAGGGGGATGGAATTCTTGTGCCCCAGTGTCTTACTATCCACTTTGTTAGGCATCCTCCAAGCTCTGATGAACCTTTGTCGAAGTCCTTGCGCATCATTGTCGAAGTCAAAAACTAGGTCAGGAATCAGCATGTCATGAGGACCATCCCTCCGAGCATATCCAAATTGTCTCAAAGCTAGACATGGGTTGTAGGTAATGCCTCCCCTAATTCCAAGTAATGGGACATTAGGGAATTCACCACAACGATTAATGATGATGACATTTTCTCTGGACCGAGAACACCAATGTACATCAGAATGTGTGAGGTTCATCAACCGTTTTGACCACCTTAAACCCTGCTCATTCTTCAAAACTGCTTGTGGAAGGTGAGAAATAAACCACCTTGTGAGGAGAGGAGTACAACACATGAGAACACCTCTTTTCCTCATTGTTCGTGTGTAAAATGAGTGTAGGATGTCCCCAAGCAATGTAGGTATGGGATTCCTAGATATGAAAATCTTGACGGTATTCACATCTATAAGTTGATCAGGATTTGGGAACAAAACCAACCCATAGATAAGGAGTGCCACAATCTCTTCAAAGGCTTGTAGATCAAGAGAATTCCAGCAGTCTTGTGCCTTCTCAAACAAAAACTTTGCCAAGAAACCCTTAACACCACTTCTGGTTTCCCAATGCCCCTTGATGTCAGATGGTTGCAAGTGTAATGCTTGAGCAACATCTTCATGTTTTGGTTCTTTTTCCGTACCGTTGTAGGGTAGTTGATTAAGAATAGGAATTCTCAGGAGTTGAGAAAATTCCTCAAAAGTAGGCACCAATTGGTAATCAGGTAATATGAAACAGTGGTGTAGGGGGTCAAAGAACTGGAAGAGAACTTTCACCATGTCTTCTTCAATGCTGGTGTTGACTAAGTTGAGGAGTCTACCATGTCTTTCATTGAAGAGAGAATTCTCTGGAATCCTGGATGTAAGCTCCTTGAGTTAAGGAGGGGTCCTCACAAGGTTGACTTGAATTGTTTTCCTGCGAAGAGATTCCATGACCTACAAAACAAGAACAAAGATGAAGATCCAAACCCTTGAAATGGTTAGTGGATGCATATTGTGATACGGTGGGAGAACTGACTATGGTTTTGCGTTTGTTTTCGCAAATGTTTCGGTTGAGCAAGAGTCGCCACCGACTTTTTATTTTATCCTAAGGAAAGGTTAAAAAGCACAGCAAAAACCTTTGAGATGTTTTCTTGGGTTCGGGGAGTAGATTATAGAAAGGGAAGGTATTAGCACCCTTTCTATCCATGGTTATCCATGGGCTCTTAGTTACTTGCTTAGATCACTTGCCTTTTGTTTTCAATTATTTGAAATGGTACTCTTGTGTGTGTGTGTTTGAAAATGTTTTGAAAAGAAGCCAATGTGGTGGCAACCTTTGTAATGATCCATGTTGGGATGTATACAAAGGTGTATGTCTTTTGAAAAAGGTTTTCATTTGTTTTTGAAAGTGTTGTGAGGTGTGGTTTTAGGAAATAGGCAAGTGTTTTTGTTTTTGCAAGTTTGATTCAAGTAACTAAGAGGTTATCTACTCCTAAATTTCTCAAGGTTTATTGCTATGTTTTAACCCTTTTAACAAGTTTGTTCCACCATTGTATTTGGTGGACAATCTCATATTAGGATGTGAAAGGGACGGGCGCGGGTCATCGTTCAGACCATAATTGCAATGGTGCCAAGTATCTTTGGGCAATTTTCTTTAAGGGACTTGATCATTTTTTTAGGCAACTTTTGAAAGCGTCATCGAGGGACTATGATCATTTGATTTGTGTTTGTTTTGCCCAAAGAGACCTAACATGCAATATGGCCCATTTATTGAAAGGCAACAAGTGGAATACCCTAGGGGGGTGCAAGTGTGATTTGTGTGTCCATTTTCATGCTTGTTTATCTTGAAATTAGGTCAAACTATTTTTGTCGTTTTTGATTCGCATACAAACCCTAATTCTAACATGGCATAATTAGAAAGCAATAAAGTGCGAAAAATAAATTTACTAAGCTATTACAACACCATATATGGGAAGGGGGGGGGGGGGGGGGTACAAATGTTCAAATGGGGATTTTGGCAAGGAATTTAAACCTAACTATTACATCAATATTGCATTATTTTACAAGATAATTTAATTGCACAAATTAAATAAAATAAGAATAAATATGCAAGATGCAAAAAATGTTCTTTTTTGTATATATGAAAAAGTATTTTTATATGTCAAAATAAACAAAAAGAAAAGTATTATTTTTTTGGGAGTTTTTCATGTTTAGGGTTAAACCCTAATTCTATTAAATAAAATGCATTATTTATTTATTATGTACAAGTATTTATTTATTGTATACAAAAAAAAAATAAAATGAAGTATATTTGTCAAAAGATATTTTTACATTAAATATTAATAAGAAAAATAAAAGTGTGTATATTTTGTAATTTAACCTAAATGTATTAATAAATATATATTTATATATGTATTATTTCAAATATGTATTATATATACAAAAAATAATAATATTTAATATTTAAAAAAAAAATTATTTTTTATACAAAATATTTTCAGAAGGTAAAACAAAATAAAAATGAAAATAAAAATGTATTTGCACTATTTTAGTATTTTAAGTAAAAATATATGTATTTATTTATTTATGTACAAACTAAAAGAAAACAAATAAATGCCTAATAAATTCAAAAATGGTGAGAAAAATATTTTTTATATTTTTTATATTGTAAGAAAAAATAAACAAGTCAAACCAAAAAAAGAAAAGTCAAAAAATCATTAAAATGAACAAAATGGGCCTAGGGGGTTCAGAAGTAAATGTATGGTGCAAATAAGAAAAACATTCCAGGCCCAGCCCAGAACCAATCATCTTCAACCTCAGAACAAACTTTGTTCAAGCAAGCACGCGTTTTCTATCTCCCAATTCCTGGACTTTCAAGCAAAACTCATAACATGAAAAATGTAGAGCATGAGAAGACGAATCCAACCATATAAAGAACTTGACTTAACTCTCTAAGATGAGGGAGAATTTCTTCTCCCCCAATTCCTGACCTAGTTTTTCATCAATGTTCAGACTCAAAATTCTCTAAGCATACATAATATAAATGAAATCTAATCATATGGGCATGTTCAGGGGTATGATTGTGACATGTTTCCTTCACAAACCTAAAGCTAACAATGCATATACTGAGAGATAGAACCTCATGAATATACCTGTTCAGTTGGAATCGTGCCTTGCAATGGAGGAGCTTTCAGAGCAAGATGATGATTTGTACAGCTTCCTTGAAGTGTGAGGATGCTATTCCAAGTTCTACTTTGTCCTGAAACTTCTTGAATCGTGCTAGAGAACTTCAAATGCAAAACAGAAAAATGAAAATGGTGAAGTGGCCTGGGAGTGTTACAGGTCGTGTCTTAGGTTTTGGTTAGCTTGCATTGATGGTAGGGAAGGTGTGTGAAGAGCTTTTAGCAAGAAAGCATGAAAGGGATGAGAGTTGGAACTCAATCTGCAGAGGTTACTCTGTTTTGGCAGTTTGATGGTGATTTTGAGTTTGTGGAGGTATTGGAGGTCTTAGGGTCGTGCTTCAGCTTCGGATGAATGTTTGGAATGTGTTTGATAACTTTCTCCAAGGCTTGGTCGACTGATATGGTAGTTGGTACATGTTATGCTATCTTTCTTGAACTTTAAGCAAGCCATGGTCAAGTTGCATTCTAGACAGGTAGAGGACCCCTAAACATGCTGCAAAGCCTCTCCTTGATCAGTGTGATTAACTCATAAACTTGTGCCAATTAGATTTGATATGTACCTCTTGGATTTGCATTATGACATAAAGCTTGCTTTTGCAAAAATGGCTATTTCACTTTTTCCATTTATGGCCTAATCTTGCATACAATGCTTGGATACACAAAATAAGGCTTTGGCACAATGAGTATGCATTAAATTATTGAGTGTTGGATGGTTTAGAGACCTGTAATGTAGCATAAACCAAGCTGACTTGAAAATGCATAAGTTATGAACATGGAAATTGGCCAATTCAAAAGTGAGTTTTTGCCATATTGCAAAATTCGATTCTCTCAAGTTATGAGGTTGTTTGATGAGTTCTTGGATATTTTGGAAAGCTTGGAATGTGTACTACAATCAATCTTTAAAGTGAAAACTGAAATTCCAAGTGTAATTGTATGGAAAATGGTCTTGAAGTTAGGTAAAAAACTTGCCTAAAATAGGTCAAATTTCACTAAGTTGAGAATGGTTTAGTACCCTTATTCCAAAAATTGTAACTTTAGATACAAGCCTCTTTTGGGAAAACTTTGTGAAGAAAAGTTGTATATTATGCAACAAGCTACAACTTTCATGTTTTGACTTTTGTTTGAATCCAAATGGATCATGGTGAGAAAGTGGGGCAAAGTTGGGAAAAAATTAGGGTTTTTCATAACTTAGAAAAATTCTAAGTTATGAAAAATTCCCATTTCAAACCCTAATTTGCAATTTTTGATTTCTTGGTGAACAAGCTTCATGATTTGGCATGTTTTGATGAAAAATGAATCTTGACTCTTGATTTTGACCAAAAAGTCAAAGTTTGACTTTTTAGTGTACAGTCAAAATTGATCAATTGACTGGGAAATTCAACTGTCAATCTTGTGTACTTGGGATCTTTTGAACTTGTTGAGCATGTCAAGATAATTCCATGGGGTCCTTGAGTCCATATGTGAGCTTGGTTTGCCATTGGCTAGGTCAAACAGTCAAAAATTGCCTTTGTGCAGTCAAAACTCTAAAAATGACCATTTTGCCCTTTTGGTGATCTGATCAAATTTCTTGAGGAATTGTGATCCAAACTTGATCAAAAGGTCCATGTGAGTTTATAATGTTGATGTGGGTCAATTTTCATGAGGTTTGACTGTCAATTGGTCACAGTTGACTTTTTCCCCAATACAGTTGATTTCCAGGTCAACTGTCCAATTGACTGGGCAAAATTTGGAATCAAGACTTGAAACTTGGTATGGATAAACTTGGGAGTCCAACATGAAGCATGAAAGTCATCTTAGGCATTTTAGGTCAAAATATCTTTGTGCAATCACAAACCCTAACTTGGGTCAACAGTGCAAGGAGAAGTCTTTGAGCAGAGGAAACCCTAACTGGATCTTGATCTTCAAGGGTCTTGTGATGAGAAAATGTTGAGGAAATGGGAGGGCAAATTTTGGGGTACAACAGTTGCCCCTGTTCAATCTTCTTGAACCTGAAGAGTTAGATTGGCAAGTTTGCCTTTCGTGACTCGAGGGTAAAAGGAGATTGGACACTAGAGTGCCCGGAAATTTGCACTCGCATGTTGAAGTATCAGCAATGTGATGTCGGGAATGGGCTTACAGATGCCATTTGGAGAGATGGTGGATAGGGAGATGGGCTTATAGATGCCATCTGGAGATGTGACAGAACCTTGTCGGGAATGGGCTTATAGATGCCATTTGGAAGTGTTGATCACATATGAGATTCCTTAGCGAGAACTTGTGTATTTGAGAAAGACAGATGTTTTCCTGGCTTGTTACAGGTGTTTGATCTTCAATATCCTCATGCAGATATGCGCTGGCTAGATACAGGTGTCGAATCTACAATCGGTTGCTCACAGATGTGCCCTGGCTGGGTACAGGAATCGAATCCGGAAATAGTCGTCAACAGACATGCCCTGGCTGGATACAGGAGTCGAATCTGGAATTGTGATAGTTGCTAGATATGCCCCGGCTGGATACAGGAATCGAATCTTCGAACTCTTCAGACGTGCCCTGGCTAGATACAGGAATCGAGTCTGGAAATGTGGTCAACAGATATGCCCTGGCTGGATACAGGAGTCGAATCTGGAATTGTGATAGTTGCTAGATATGCCCTGGCTGGATACAGGAATCGAATCTTCGAACTCTTCAGACGTGCCCTGGCTAGATACAGGAATCGAGTCTGGAATTGTGACAGTTGAAGGTAGTTATCTTTGGGATTGTCTTTTTCCCTGAAAAGACAAAACATAAGTTGTATGCAATGTCATGATGTATGATATGCATGATGTCATGATGTTCAACATGAGATAATGTTGTATGCACTTTATCATGTATGTAAGCAAGATGTACGAAAATGTGAAATGTTTATGAATGTATTTTCGTCTTAGGAAAATAAATCCTTGACGACCGGCCGGGGAATGGCTCTGTGGAAGAGATACTTTGCTGAAGTTTTGATGAGAGGCCTGCTGAGGACTTCAATGATGGATTCCGCTGGGGATAATGATGATAAACTCCGCTGGGGATACCAAAGGTAAACTCCGCTGGGGATTGAAAGAACTTTGCCGAGGGCGATCTTCCGTGGCAATTAGCTGAGGATAACCCAATTATAAGCCTTTGTGAGGAATAACTTTGAATAAAGCTCGGGAGAGACGTCCGTAATCTGCGGGGGACAAGCTTCCAGAATCTACTGGGGATAAGCTTCAAAACCTGCTGGGGATAAGAATTTCCACTTTCCTGGGGAAACTTTTGGAATCGCACTGGGGTATTGATATTCTGCCGGGGAATGCTGCTATCTTGTCTTACTCTGTGGGGAGTTGAGAGAACTTGATCACATCTTTCAGTTAAATCTACCTTGGTACCTTGGCGGACAAAGCAACCAGACTGCATTAGACAACTCTATATTGCCCCTGTTCCTGATGTCACCTGTAATTAGTCTTTTATTTCATATGCAAGTATTTATGAATTAGCAATTTAATGTCAAATGCATATATCAAAAATGAACTTTGGACGTTTTTCGCGAGACAAAACAGAAAAAAGGAAAAACAGTGGCAACTTGTATAGAAAAGTGGATTTGTATTGATTTTGAATTTTGCCTGTGGATAGGCGTTTTTGTACAAGGGGCTGACATCCTAGTAAGAGAATGCCGCCGAATAACATAGAATTTACAATTTTGAAAAGGAAACAAAACAGCTATGTGAACAATCCCACTGGGTTCCAACTCTGCTGTCGCCTTTATGTCTTCAAGCATCTCATCGCTTTGCTGCTTGGTTGAAGATGAAGCTGATTGGTCGATGCCGAAGTCTGAGCCAGATAGTTGATGCCGAATTCTAGATGCAAGGTGATCCAATGAGACATAATGTTACGCTTTATCCCTAACTTTTGCCTGGACCGCCCTTTCGGGTTTTCAGTCCACCGGGATACCCATTTTTGCCCAAGCCGCCCTTTCAGGTTTTCGACTTGCCGGGTGTACAGATTTTTTCATTTCATCCCTTATTTTTGCCCGAACCCTTTTGGTTTGCCGGGAAGCCCTTATTTTTGCCTAGGTATGTCAACCTAGCGGGTCTTTTATTCATGCGTAGTATCTTTTCACTATGTCTGCATTGGCGGGGTGAGGAAGGTCGTCACCATCCATGGTGGTTAGGATCATGGCTCCTCCTGAGAACACATGTTTAACCACAAATGGCCCTTCGTATGTAGGGGTCCATTTGCCCCGGGGATCACTTTGAGGAGGGATGATGCGCTTGATTACCAGGTCCCCAACTTGATACTCTTGTGGTATGACTTTCTTGTTAAATGCCCTGATCATCCGTTTTTGATACGTCTGACCATGACAGATAGCGGTGAGTCTCTTTTCGTCAATCAGGTTTAATTGATCAAGTCGAGTCTGAATCCAGTCATCTTCACTCAGATCTGCATCCTTCATTATCCGGAGAGAGGGTATCTGGACTTCAATTGGCAAGACTGCCTCCATGCCATAGACCAAGGAGAAAGGAGTTGCCCCGGTTGACGTCCTTGCTGAGGTACGGTACCCATGAAGAGCAAACGGTAGCATTTCGTGCCAATATTTATAGGTCACTGTCATCTTCTGTACAATTTTCTTGATATTCTTATTAGCTGCTTCTACAGCCCCATTCATCTTCGGCCGGTAAGGAGAAGAGTTATGGTGCTGTATCTTGAATTGTTCGCAGAGCTCAGTGATCATCTTGTTATTGAGATTGGTACCATTGTCTGTAATGATTCTTTCTGGGATGCCGTAACGACAGATCAGATTATGCCGGATGAAACGTGCCACGCTGCTCTTGGTTACCGTGGCGTAGGAAGCTGCCTCAACCCACTTCGTGAAGTAATCGATCGCTACCAAGATGAAACGATGCCCGTTGGATGCCGTCGGTCGGATCTCACCGATCATATCAATTCCCCACATTGCAAAAGGCCAAGGTGCCGTCAGGACGTTCAGAGGAACCGGAGGGATGTGCACCTTGTCAGCATAGATCTGACATTTATGACAAGTTCGAGAGTGTTGGTAACAATCAGCTTCCATTGTGGACCAGAAATACCCTGCCCGAAGGATTTTCTTTGCCATGGTGTGTTCACTGGAATGTGTCCCAAATGTACCTTCATGCAGTTCTATCATGATCTTCTCTACTTCAGCCTTATCCACACAACGCAGTAGAGTTGAATCATGATTCCGTTTGTAGAGAATGCCGTTGCTGAGGAAGAATTTTGCCGCAAACCTCCTCATGAACTTCTTGTCATTGACATATGCACCTTCAGGGTACTCCTGGGTTTCCAAGTACCTCTTCACCTCATGATACCCGGGTTTTTCAGTCACCTTTTCGGCCTCAAGATCGCAGCAGTATGCCGGTTCGTCCAACTTCCAGATAATGATCCGGGGAGCCTCATTGTCCCATTTAACTTTGAACATTGAGGACATCGTAGCTAGTGCGTCCGCTAGCTGATTCTCCTCTCTTGGGAAATGCTCAAAAGTTATCTCTTCAAAGTGGGGAAGCAAGGTCAACACATACTCCTTGTAAGGAATAAGATTTGGGTGTTTCGTATCCCACTCGCCTTTGATCTGATTAATCACGAGAGCGAAATCTCTGAAGACACTCAGAAATTTAATCCTTAAGTCGATTGCAGCTTGTAGACCCATGATACATGCCTCATATTCTGCCATGTTGTTGGTGCAGTTGAAACACAATCGGGCGGTGAGCGAAGTATGAGTTCCTTTGGGAGATATGATTACAGCGCCGACGCCGTTTCCCAAAGCATTGGAGGCTCCGTCAAAATGCATAGACCATCGGGATCCTTCCTCAGGTCCTTCATCCGGTCCAGGTACTTCACAGTCAGTTACTACCATGATATCTTCGTCCGAAAATTCAAAGTTCAATGATTGGTAATCGTCCACAGGTTGGTGTGCCAAATGATCTGCCAGTACACTTCCTTTAATTGCTTTCTGAGTTGTATACTGGATATCATATTCTGTTAAGATCATTTGCCATCTTGCTATTCTTCAAGACAGAGCAGGCTTTTCGAATATGTACTTGATGGGATCCATCTTTGAAATCAACAACGTGGTGTGAGTCAACATATACTGTCTCAGCCGGCGAGCAGCCCATACCAGAGCGCAGCAAGTTTTCTCGAGCAGTGAGTAACGAGACTCACAGTCGGTAAACTTTTTGCTCAAGTAATAAATAGCGTGCTCTTTTCGGCCAGACTCGTCATGCTGCCCCAGCACACACCCCATTGAATTGTCAAGTACAGTCAAGTATAGTATCAGAGGTCTCCCTTCCACTGGCGGCATAAGAATAGGTGGCTCTTGGAGGTACTCCTTTATCTTTTCAAAAGCAGCCTGCCATTCATCGTTCCAACGTACTACTTGATCTTTCTTCAGTAATTTGAAGATTGGCTCACAAGTAGCAATTAGATGTGAGATGAATCGGGCAATGTAATTCAGTCGTCCCAGAAAGCCTCGGACTTCTTTCTCTGTCTTTGGAGTTGGCATCTCTTGTATGGCTTTTACCTTGGCAGGGTCCACCTGAATACCTTTATCACTTACAATGAAACCTAGCAATTTTCCGGACCTCACCCCAAAGGTGCATTTGATGGGATTCAACCTCAGCTTGTATAACTTTAGTCGATCAAATAGTTTCCTCAGATGATCAAGGTGCTCCTCCTCAGTTTGGGACCTTGCAATCATGTCATCAACATATACCTCAATCTCATGATGGATCATATCATGAAATAAAGCAACCATGGCATGTTGATAGGTTGCCCCAGCATTTTTCAACCCGAACGGCATGACCTTGAAGCAGAAGGTGCCCCACTGAGTCACAAAGGTAGTCTTTTCCATATCTTCCGGAGCCATCTTGATTTGATTATACCCTGAAAAACCATCCATGAAGGAGAACACCTTGTGTTGAGCAGTATTGTCAACAAGAACGTCGATGTGAGGTAGAGGAAAATCATCCTTGGGACTGGCCCTGTTTAGATCCCTGTAGTCGACACACATTCTGACTTTACCGTCCTTCTTTGGCACTGGCACCACATTAGCAACCCACTGAGGGTAAGAGGTCACTGCAAGAAACCCGGCATCGAATTGCTTCATAACCTCAGCCTTGATCTTTTTGGACATCTCGGGACGCATGCGGCGGACCTTTTGCTTTACTGGAGGGCAGTCTTCCTTGGTTGGCAGGTGGTGAACTACAATGTCGGCATCCAAACCAGGCATGTCCTCGTAGGACCAAGCAAATATCTCCATGTAATCATGTAGCATCTGGATCAATCGTTGCTTCACGCTGAGCTCTAGATTGGCACCAATCTTGACCTCTTTCCTATCTGTCTCAGTACCCAGGTTAACTGTTTCCACCGGCTCTTCATGCGGCTGAATGGCCCTCTCTTCTTGAAGTAGCAGTCTTGCGAGTTCACCAGGCACTTCGCAATCATCTTCACCTTCGTCCTCGGCCAAGTTGATCGGATTCTCGAAGTCATAACTGGTGGTAGCAGAGCTGTTACCAGTGAGATCCGGAGTGGATTGAAACCTGTATGAGTGAGTGTGTGTAAATATAGCTGTTTTGCAATATATAACACATAAAGAAAAAGAGCGCAAGATTTGAAATGCAACAAACGTCCAACATTTTGATTGATGATATATGGAAATGTCATACAAAAAGCCCTCACAAATGGAGCTACGATGCCCCGGGTAGGACACCGAGCCAACAAAGTTTTAACATATTGTTTGTTACAAATTGAAAATCAAAAGAGTTAATTACTGCGTGACAAATGTGATAGGTGTAAAATCCTTTGTCGTTCAGTTGCTTGGTCCGTTGCTGGTGGTTGGATAGATCCAACTGTCAAACTCTGCTTCCTCTACATCCTCCTCGATAGCATTCACCCTGGGACTGGTGATAAACACTGGAGCCTTTCTGATCTTTTCCTTGCGCACAGCCCTCTGAGCCTCTGCAGTAAAGCCCAGCCCAAACTTGTCGTTCTTTTGAGTGAAGTCAGGAAGCTGACCCCAGTTTGCACAATTGCCTTTCTCGATTACAGCCCGGGCATCCTTCAAGGACGCCATCTTCAACGGAAAGTCTTCTTTAACCACTGATTCAGCTGATGCCAAAATTGGAGGTACCTCCTCAAAATGCTGAAAGGGGGTTTCAATAAACTCCCCGTCCATCTCGATATACCGGAATGAATTCAAATGACTAACCATGTATTCCTCCTCACCCTGCACAGTAACAATCTTCCCTTTGACAGGGTATTTGAGCTTTTGGTGTAGAGTGGACGTTACTGCCCCAGCCTTGTGAATCCAGGGTCGACCCAACAAGCATGAATAAGATGGACGAATATCCATTACATAGAACGTTGAGTTGAAGACTTGGGAACCCACACGAATAGGAATGTCTACTTCACCGTGCACCATCCTCTTAGAACCTTCGAAGGCTCTAACAATGATGTTGCTAGGTTTCAACTCCAAACCCTCACAATCCAAGCGATCCAATGCCTTCTTGGGCAAAACATTCAAGGAAGAGCCGGTATCCACTAACACGTGTGCGAGAGTAGTGCCCCTGCATTCTATGGAAACATGCAGGGCATCATTGTGATTTTTCCCTTTGGCGGTGAGGTCAGCATCCGAGAACCCCAAGCCATTGTCAGCTGTCAAATTAGCCACACAGTCAGTGAATTGATCCGCGGAGGTCTCTTGCGGCACATGGGCCATTTTCAGAAATGAAATCAGGGCTTTTGCATGGGCCTCTGAGCATAGCAGCAATGATAGCATAGAGATTTTGGAGGGGGTATGCCCCAACTGTTCAACAACATTAAAGTCACTCTTTTTAATGATTTTAAGGATTTCCTCCATTTCTTGTTGGGAGGCTTCAACAACAGTCTTTTTTGGTGCCTCCGTCCTGGAAGGCAAATCGGTAGCAACTTCTTTGCCCCGAGTATCAGAGGACTCGGCGGCAGTAGCGGACACAGGAACTTGATTCGGAACATGCACACTTGCGGGTGTGATGGTAAGAGGTTTTCGGATAACTGGCGGTGCAATGTCAGGCGAGAAGAGCCTGCCACTGCGGGTAATCTTGGCGGGACCAGTGATGCTACTGATACTGGTATTGGTGTTGAACTCCTGCTTCACCCCAAGCACATACACGTCGGCCCCATAATGCCATGGGACAGCTTTATCGGACTCATAGGGGAGAGGCCCCGAACAGTAATAGTAATGGGTGCAACGGACATAATTTGGACTGGCTTCCTCGGGGGAGCTTTGGTAGGATTGTAAATTGTGACAACAGATACTTCTTCAGCGGAAACAAATGGAACAATAGTTTTCTTGAACAAAATTTCTTTGCTGTCCATCAGGCTTTGGATGCCTGATCTCAGCAGTGGGCAACCGGTAGGGATAACAGCACACAGGAGGCAACCCTTGCTACAACCCGGAAATAAACCGGCTAGTAGTAAGTTCCTCTTAACAGTCAAAAGAGGGGTAGCAACATCATTCACCGAAACATCATACAAATCTTCCTCAATGGCATTTACTCTATGCTGGGGCATAGGAGCAGTTACAACGTTTGGTCTCTCAAGCGCTTCAAACTGAATTTCCTTCGCGTCGATAAGATCTTGCACTTTATTTCTCAGGGCCCAGCAATCGTCAGTAGTATGCCCGGGGCTATCGGAATGATAAGCACAACGGGCATTTGGGTTATACTTAGGAGATGCAGTATTCACGACCTTTGGCGCTTCTTTGATGGTCACCAAGTTGGTTGATAACAATTGCGGTAAGATTTGTGACAGGGTCATACTCAGCCGAGTATACTGCCTCTTGGGCCTTTCACCTCTTTGTTGATTGTACTGCTGAGGAGCAGCAACAGGTTTTTAAATGACCAAAGCATTGACGGCTTGGCGACTTTCTGGCTTGACTTGTCTTCTAGGACCATAGACGGCGCTTGCTTCTTTCTTGAAAGGTCTCTTCTCAGTACTTGGGGAGGCAGCTTTTTGTACCTTTCCTGACCTGATGCCAGCTTCAATCCTTTCACCCGTCAGAATCAAATCCGTAAACCCATCGGAGGAGTTACCAACCAAATGATTGAAAAACGGACCAGACAAAGTCCCTAGAAACATATCAACCAGCTCACGATCAGTCAATAGAGGCTGCACCCTGCCAGCCAAATCTCTCCATTTTTGTGCATATTCTTTAAACCCTTCGCCCGTTCCTAGAGACATACCCTGAAGTTGGGTACGTGTAGGAGCGAGATCAGAATTATATTGATTATGTCTGTAAAATGCGGTTGCCAAATCTTCCCAGTGTCGGATGCTAGTTCCATCTAGTTGGTAGAACCACTCAAGCTGTGACCCCGAAAGGCTATCTTGGAAGAAGTGAATCCAAAGGTTCTTATCTGCCGTGTAAGGTTGGATCTTCCTTACGTACGATCTTAGATGCAGCTTTGGACAGGAAGCCCCGTCGTATTTGGCAAAGGCAGGCGCCTTAAACTTGTGTGGGATTACTACCCCAGAAGATAACCCCAAATCTCCGAAATCCAGTCCCGGCACATTCTGAATCTCCATGGCGCTCAAGCGGTCCTCTAATTGTTTGTATCTGTCAGCAGCAGGTGGGTATTGTTTGTCATTGTAGTCCGTCTCGTTGTCAGAGACTGCAGGACTAGGAGCTCCTCCCCCTTGGGGACTGTCTTTCTCAGCAGAAGAAGTAGCTGGATCAGCTTCATTATGGAGGGTGTTCCCAAATCTGCGTCCGGTGTTGAATAACGCAGTCCTCTTTTTCTTCTTCTTCTTAAGGAGTAGAGTCTTCAACTCTTGCTGACCTTGGGCCAGGCTCAGGACCATCTCTTGAAACTGGGCACTTTGGGCCTGAAGGGCCTTGATTGCTTGCTCACTGGATGAGTCTGGATTCATGATGACTGTTCAAAATAAACAGCGAAGGAGATTAAGCAACCTGTGAAATAGGGTACCTGCTATGCATATGGTACAATGAGATGCGTATGTTTCATGTTTTCAAAGACAAACAAGATTCAACTTTGTAGACAAAAGGAAAACACACTTCATTAGATTCAAATTTTAAATTGTTCAACAACTTGCCCTTAGGCATTACAGGAATGAAAAATACTGAAAAGGAAATAAAAGCTGTAAAAAGGAAACATCCAAAGCCCATCAGTGCTCCCATGGCCTCCTCTTCTCGGTGCGGATGTAGTTATTCAGGATCCACTCCTCTTCCAATTGCTTAGTCAACCTCTGGACCTTCCGTTCCTGCTCGTTGAACTTTTCCCAATAGAAATCCCGTTCTTCCTTTAGCTGCGCCCAAGATCTCTTCATTGTGTCAAAATCAGTGGGTATCTGAGGAGGGAGGACAGTTGGAGGAGCCCCATCTTCATCAGGAGATTCAAGAATGATAGGTCTGACAGCTTCGTACGACATACCTAACTTCTGAGCACGAATGCGGACCCATTTGCAATAGGGTTCCATCGGTAGAGAGGTCTTTGGTCCCAACTCATGTGGGTCAGCTTTGTGAATTCTGTCCCAAGCTTTAATGAATCCATGGCGTAGTTTGTCACTGTCTGCCTGAAACTCAAAATGGAAGTGAGGAACCAACATTTCATGAGGCCCAACTCTTCTGGCTCTTCCAAACTGGCGGAGAGCTAAACATGGATTATAAGAGATTCCTCCTTGGATACCAATCAACGGAACATTAGGGTATTCTCCACAACGATCAATAACAGCTACCTCATCCAAACCTCTGAGAGTCCAAGTGATGTCATTATCAGTGAGAGACATTAGCCTACGAGCCCAACCCTTTCCTTCTTCATTCTTCAGCACGAACTTAGGAAGGTGCGAAATAAACCACCTCACTAGCAAAGGAGCACAACACCATGGAGTTACCCGTTTTCGGGCAGTACGAGCATAGAGTTGTTGCAGGATATCACCCAAAAGAGTGGGTACAGGATTCCGAGACATGAAGATCCTTATGGCATGGATACTGATAAAGGTGTTAGGATTGGGAAACAGTACCAGACCATAGATTAAAAGAGCCAGAATATCTTTGTACGCCTTGAAGTCCAAGTCATTCCAGAAATCATTAGCTTTACCAACCAGATATTTGACCAAAAAGCCCTTAACTCCACTTCTAGTTTCCCAGTTAGCCAATACCTCTTCTTTGGTCAAGGGGAGAACTGCAGCAACCTCTTCAGGCCTAGGAGTCTTTTCCAAACCAGTGAATGGAGTTTGCTCCAAGACAGGGATCCCAAGCAAATAAGAGAATTCTTCCAGGGTAGGAACCAGCTGGAAGTCTTGAAAGGTGAAACAATGATACAGGGGGTCATAAAACTGGGTCAGAACACTTATCAGTTGTTGGTCCCATTTTGCAGTAATCAAGCCAAGGAGAGAACCATTCCTGTTGATGAAGGAAGAAGTGTTTGGAATCCTACCAACTAAATCCTTGAGCAAAGTTGGTGGTTGAACAAAGTTGAGCCGGATAGTATTCCTACGCACGGGCATCATGATGTCCTACAAAACAGAGCAAAGATGAAACTTTTTTTTTGTCTTTGAAATGGGTTAGTCCTTTATACAGGATGCATGCAATGGTATGATGGCATGATGCTATGATGAAGCACACCACAAGTATTCACACAGGCAAACATGATAAGGCACACAAGTCACACAAGACAACCCTTAGGTTTCAGGCCAGCATGAAGTTTAGGTATTACCCTCTTTTGGTTTCGTTGGTTAAAGCCTGTCCTATCAAAAGTAACCAGGTTCTAGAGGATCTCAAATCATTGACTACCCTCAATCGGTCATAACTCCAGCATCGCAATATTTTCTTGCGGCCAGAACCATCGCGAGAGTTTAGCCTCAATGAGTGTAGCATACTGCTACTGTCCTAATGGCCAAGTTTGGTCAATTTAAGGTTCTAAGGTCGGTTGGTTTTTAATGACTCCTTAGAAGACCTATATTCTCCTCATTGCAACACAAGGGATATAGGTACAGACCAAGGTGCCACACCAACGTAGCCACTGCTTCACCCATGTCGGTCTACGCCGGACAGGTCCCTCATAGATTATGCTACCTAAAAAAGGGTATTCCCCAAATCCGGGTTAGGATCTATGAAACTCCGATGCAAAGCCCACAAATATAAAAGCAAACAAAGCAAACAATTGAAAACAAAGGTGATCTAAGCCCTAAGGTTACTCCACTTTTAAATTCTTCCCCAGCAGAGTCGCCAGTTCTGTGATACGGTGGGAGAACTGACTATGGTTTTGCGTTTGTTTTCACAAATGTTTCGGTTGAGCAAGAGTCGCCACCGACTTTTTATTTTATCCTAAGGAAAGGTTAAAAAGCACAGCAAAAACCTTTGAGATGTTTTCTTGGGTTCGGGGAGTAGATTATAGAAAGGGAAGGTATTAGCACTCTTTCTATCCATGGTTATCCATGGGCTCTTAGTTACTTGCTTAGATCACTTGCTTTGCATTTCTATTATTTGAAATGGTGCTTTTCAACTGTTTGAAATGGTGCTTTGTGTGTGATTTTGGAAAATGTTTTGAAAAGAGGCCATCATCGTGGTAACCTTTGTAATGATTCTTGTTTGAATGTATACAAAGGTGTTTTTGTCTTTTGAAAGGTTTTCAATGTTTGAAAGTAGGGTTTTGAAAAGTAGCAAGGATGTTTTTGCAAGCTTGATCAAGTAGCTAAGAGCTATCTACCCTATTTTACTCAAAGATCTTTCTTATGTTTTTAATCCTTTTGACAGTGTTGTTTCACCATTGTATTTGGTGAACAACCTTGTGTTAGGATGTTAACGGGACAGGCGCGGGTCATCGTATAGACCATGATAGCAATAGTGTCAAGTATCTTTGGCAATTTTCTTGAGGGACTTGATCATTTTGTTTAGGCAACTCAGATAACGTCATCGAGGGACTATGATCTTTTTGTTTGTTTTTGTTTTGCCAAAGTACTCAACATGTAACCATGGCCCATTTTTGAAGGCAACAAGTGGATTGTAACCCTAGGGGTGCAAGTCTGCATTGTGTTTGTTTTTCATGCATGTTTATCTTGGATTAGGTCAAACTAATTGTTGATTTTATTTGCATACAAACCCTAAGTCTAAGCATGGCATAATTGAAAGCTTTTAAATGTGCGAGAATTTAAATGCTATACTATTACAACATGATATAGGGAGGGGGGGTACAAATTTGAGTTGGGGATATTTGACAAGAAATTAAACCCTAGATTACTATTACAACCAAATTGAATGTACAAGATACAATATTTAAATGTACAATAATTGAAATAAATACAATAAATAAATGTGAATGACATGTATTATGCCAAAATGTTTTTTTAGTATGTAAAAAGTATTTTTCAATGTGAAAAGTAAAATAAAAAGATCAATTTTAATTATTTTTCCTATTTAGGGCAAGAAACCCTAATTCTTAATAAATAATATTATTTATTAATTTTATGCGAATATATATTAACAAAATAAAAGTATATTGTAAAAAATGTTTTTTTAGTGTAAAATATTAATAAAAATGAAAATGTGATATTTTTTGTATTTTTTTAACCTAATTATTTAATAACAAGTATATAAGCATATATATATATATATATATATATATATATATATATATATATATATATATATATATATATATATATATATATATATATATATATATATATATATATATATATATATATATATATATATATATATATATATATATATATATATATATATATATATATATATATATATATATATATATATATATATATATATATATATATATATATATATATATATATATATATATATATATATATATATATATATATATATATATATATATATATATATATATATATATATATATATATATATATATATATATTTATTAAACATATTAAATGTACAAAGATAAAAATTAATTATTTACAAAAATGGATATTTTCAAGAAAATGTTTTTAAATGTGAATAAAAATAATAAATGAAAATAAATATATTTTTACATTATTTTAGGTTTTAATAAAAAGAATATAAAGCCTTTAAATATTTTTATACTAGTAATAATTAGAATAAATTCCAAATAAATATAAAAATTTATGAAAATAATTTTTAGGTATTTTTTATGTTAGAAAATAAAATATTAAAATCAGAAATGAAATAAAATGCAAAAAATGACAAATATGCAAGCAAATGGGCCAGGGGGGTGCAAACTGAATATGCATGTGTGAAAAGTAAAAGCAACTCAGGCCCAGCCCAAGCAACTTCATCTTCTTCCTCAGTTTCAAACAACACACGCATTCTGTGCTTCCAATGCTATCTCCTGATTCTTTGATTTTTTGACAAAACTCATAACATGAACATTGTAGAGAATTAAACAACGAATTCAACCATATAAAAAACTTGGATTAACTCTCAAAGACCAGAGAGAATTTCTCTGGCCCTAATTTCTAACCTAGTTTTTTCAGAAAGTTCATGAGTGAAATTCTCTCAGCACGATTAATGTAAATGAAAACTAAGCATATGTATGGCTTCAGGGCTATGAGTACAACATATTTCATTCACAAACCTAAGCCTAACCATTCCTAAATAGAGAGATAGAAGTCCATGAAATACCTGTTTCAGTTGACTTCGAGCTGGACAATGTAGCAACCTTCAATGGTGTTTCAGCTTCTGTTGAGCTTGCCTGAGGTCCAAGGAAGCTTCTCCAATGCTTGGCTTGCTTTGAAACAACTTGAATCGTGCTGTAGAACTCAACCTGTAAAGCTTTGAAATGAAAATGGAAAAGTGAGTTAGAGGTGTTACAGCTTGCAATGGGGGCGTGGGATAGTTCAGGTGAGTTGATTGGAAGGTGTTTGAACTATCTTGGGACAAAACGCACGATGGAATTTTGTTGTGGCTTGCAAAATGCAGAACCTGCCCTGTTTTGCAGAAAAACAGTGGTTTTGAGTATGAGGAGGTATTAGGGGTGAAAGGGTCGTGCTTTAGGCTTGTTGGGAGGTATGGAACTTGTTCACAAAGTTCTTGTAAGCTCTTGTTAACAGATATGAGAGGTTGCTTGTGTTTTGCAAGTTTTCTTCTACTTGAAGCAAGAGAATGGAAATGATGTTATAGCCCTGTACCGGCCCTCCTATCATGCTGCAACTTTTGTTCTTGGTTACTGGAATTAGTGGACTTGATTTTTCCTCAAAGATCTGACCCCATGCCTCAAGGATTTGGTTTTGACATAAAGTGAAGTTTAGGCAAAAATGGCATTGTTGCTTTTTTCTTTTAAGGCTTAAACTAAAGTATAATGCCCTAATGACCAAGAAAAAACCTTAATACAATGTATATGCATTAAATTAAGGAGTACAAATTTGTTTTGAGGCCTGTAATGTTGAACCAAGCTAGCTAGATCAGAATTGCAAGTTGTTATGAACATGTATTGGCCATGGACAAAAGTGAGTTTTTGCCAACTTCAAGAATTCGATTGTCTCTAACCACAAGGGTGTTTGAGGAGTTCTTGGACAATTTGGAAAGCTTGGAACATGTACTACAATCCATATTTGTAATGCAACTTGAAACTCCAAGTGGAACTATGTGCAAAATGGCCAAGAAGATGGGTCAAAATCCTGCCTAGATTAGGGCAAATTTTCTCCAAGTTAAAAGTTTTAGGTACCCTTGTTCCAAAAATCATAACTTGAGATACAAGATTCTTTTGAGAAAACTTTGTGAATAAAAGTTGTAGACTTAGTGATGTAATACAACTTTCATATTGCAAGTTTTGTTTGAATCCATTTTCATCTTGGTGAAAAAATGGGACAAAGTTAGGAAAAAATAAGAAAATTTTATAACTTAGAAAAATTCTAAGTTATGAAATTTTTCCATTTTAAACCCTAATTTGCATTTTTGGGTTTCTTGATGAACAAGTTTCATAATTTGACATGTCTTGGTGAAAAATAACTCTTGGCACTTGATTTTGACCAAAAAGTCAAAGTTTGACTTTTTAGTGTACAGTCAAATTTTGATCAGTTGACTGAAAAATTTATCTGTCAATCCTATGCATTTGAGATCTTTTGAACTTTTTGAATGGGTCAAGACAAACCCATTGAGTCCCTGAGTCCATGTGTGAGATTGTTTTTCCATTGGCTAGGTCAAACAATCAAAAATTGCCTTTGTGCAGTCAAAACCCTAAAAATGACCATTTTTCCCTTTTGGTGATCTGATCAAATTTCTTGTGGAATTGTGATCCAAACTTGATCAAATGGTTCATATGAGTTCATAATGTTGATATGGGTCAAATTTCATGAGGTTTGACTGTCAATTGGCCACAATTGACTTTTTTTTCCCAATACAGCTAATTTCTAGGTCAACTGTCCAATTAACTGGGCAAAGATTTGAATCAAGGCTTGAAACTTGGTATGGGCAAAATTGTGAACCCAACCTGGAGAATGAAAGTAAATTTGGGTATTGTAGGTCAAAATATCCATGTGCAAACTCAAACCCTAATTTAGGTCAACAGTGCAAGGAGGTGTCTTGAGCTGAGCAAACCCTAGCTTGATCTTGAGTTCCAAGGGCTTTGTGATAAGAAATGTTGATAAAAGGAGAGGGAAAATTTTGGGGTACAACACTCACGGTATCTCTTATTGATCTCAAATTCTTAACAACAATAACTCTCAAAGAAATCCCTTGGTTCTTATCATCCGATGGTAAGTTACAACAAACTTCAGAAGAAACAATAAAAAATAGTATTACAAAATCAACAGAAGAAAAACATCGAATTAAGATCCAAAACATCCACATACAAGTATCAACGATTACCGATTAAGGAAGAAAATAGAGTTACGGTAACCACGATAACAAAAAATAAGAGCAAGAGTCAAAAGAAAAGTTACCAACAAATACAAGAGCTTATTCGGAATAATCAGGTACACATAGTTCTTGTTTTCTCTGCGTTTCTCCTTTTGTTCTTCGCTTCTGCTTTTTGCTTCTCCCAAAAAATATGATTGAAAGGGCTTGTATTGTTGTTATGTTACTTCTGTTCTTCTGTTTCTGTCTCGTTGAAATTGTGTTTTCGCTGTGAACTGTGTTGAACTGGTATTGTTATTGGAGTTGTGTGAAAAGGGTATGTTGTGATAATTTTATTGTCTGAAACAGGGCTTCGTGGCGGTGGTAAGGGAAAGAATTTGAAGTTATGAGATGAGGGTGGAGCTAAATTATGAATAGGTTTGAGGTTATGGAGGTTCTGATTATTTTGAGTGAGGTTAAAGGAGTATGATTTTCTGTGCGTTTTCTAACACCCTTTTTTTCTTTCTATGTGTATAAAGCATGTTATATATAATGGAAATGAGTGAGCAATGGATGGAAAATATAAGCTTGATTTTGAATGTGAAATTGTTTTTATGTCTACTGATTTAATGCTTTTCCTTGCAGCAGAGTTGCTTATCCATTTCGGGAAACCTTTGCATTGGTTTGAATGGTTTGATGCTGTATGTTAGCAGGCTGGTTTTGTACTAGTTTTGACCGTTTTTTTGTGGACTATTTTGATAGGTTTAGCAGTGGACAGTAGGTGCAGGTTTGGTGTATGTCCATTTTGGTGCAAGGCTTTGGACTGTTTTGACAGTTTTTTGTGGATTATTTTGATAGGTTTAGCAGTGGACAATAGGGCTGTTTTTTGGACTGGTGTAGCAGGGATAGAGACAAGGCTATGGCCACATCAGGTTTTTTGTTTAATTTTTTGACTAGTTTACGTGTGTAGGGCTGCTTTCCTTTCGATTTTGCATAAGTTTTGATGGTTTTTTTTGTTGAACTGTTTGAATCTTATGCAGGTTTGTTGCTTGGATAAGTTTCGGTTTTGTGCATCTCTTTGGATTTGTTTACACAAGCTTTGGAAAGGTTTTTAGAAATAAGCATGAAGGATGATGAAAAATCTTGAAGTTTAACACAAACTTTTAAATTTTAAGATTAGGATCAAGGAGAAGGCTTTAGTTTTAGGACTTGATTTTTTTGTAAAACTACCTTGAATCATTCGTACTTGTATTGATCTTGAATCATTTGTATTTGATTTTCAATCTCTTTTGCACTTTTATGGACCTTGAATGAATGAAAATTATTTTGAATCATTTGAACTTTGCCCTAATGAATTAAATTTGGATGAAACTTGCGCTGGTCCTTGAATGGATCTTTGATAAGTTTGAATGTATATTTGAATGAATTTTCTCTTGAATTCATGATAAACTTGAAAAGTGAATGAGCTATTATTTGAAAACCATGGATGGATCTTGAATCTTGTTTATCCTTTTGATTCCATAAGAATTTATACTAAAAACAAACTTGTATGTCGTGCCCGACTCAGATGAATATTAGTTGCCAAACTTGAATTCAACCTCTTGCGTGAAGTTAAAAAGCATAACTTGTATCATAAGAAATTGTTCTCAAATCCTTGTATCTCAAGCAACGGTTGATTGGAGATAGTATCCTTGAATTCATGTCTCATATCTTGACCCATGTCTTGTAACTCAGGCAACTAGATGCAGGCTCTTATCATAAGAATATTCAATGAAACCTTATCCATGATGTGCATTAAGTGATGATCTTGGTCGAAGCCCTAATCAAAAACTGATGGACGCAAGCATAAGATAGTGTATCTTGACCCATGAACCATAGAAGAATCTTCTTCTCTCTACTCCAACCCTTGATAAGAATTCCAGTTAAATGACTTATATCACAAGTAGTTGATGGAATATCTCAAGTAAACTCAAACCCAAACTCATATCCCATATCTCAAACAATCTCAGCCGAAATATCTTGGTGAAACTCTCAAAACCCTAGCTTCAAAATCCAATTCTCAAAAGAAACAAAGAATAAACCTTTATTTGATAAAGAAGCCCAGAACAAAGTGAAACCCTAATTCGTTCCAAACACTGATTCTTGATCTCATGCCCTATTGAATGAATGAATTTTACGCAAATGACCTAATGAAAATGATGCATATAAAATGCAAAGCCTAAGCCAGGTAAAAGTAGAATTAGGAGGGAAAATTTCGGGGTACAAAAACTGCCCCTGTTTAATCTTCTTAAACCTGAAGAGTTAGATTGGCATATCCTCCATTCGTGACTTGAAGGTAGAAGATGATTGAACACTTAAGTGCCTAGAAATTTGCCCTCACCGGTGCATGAAGTAACGCTGTTGGTTGATTATACCGGCAATGGGCTTAAAGATGCCATTTGGAGAGTGATGTAATATTTTCGGAGATGGGCTTATAGATGCCATCCAGAGGTGATGGTTGATAGGAGTATCAGAATGAGTCTATGCTCGACTGTATCTGAAGAATGTTTTCCAGAATGAACCTATGGGAAAGGTGTTTGAGTAATTGCTTGTTATGTAGATAGTCGCCCGTCCTGTTTCGGGAATTGATCTACAATCTGCTTTGTTGGTAAACTCGTCCTGTTTCGAGAATTCATACCGTTGGTGATAAAGATAATCACCCCGTCCGGTTTCGGGAATTGATCTTCATCTGACCATAAAGATATAAAGATAGTTTCCCCGTCCTGTTTTAGGAGTTAATCTCTGACCTAATCACATAGATAGTTGCCTCATCTTGTTTCAGGAATTAATCTTGGACCTATGTATGTAGATAGTCACCCCATCCTGTTTCAGGAATTGATCTACATATTGTTTTTCACAGATAGTTGCCCTGCCCTGTTTCATGTATTAATCTGTGGCTGGTCATCTAGATAGTTGCCATGTCTTGTTTCGAGAATTAATCTAGAACCTGCTTTTTGTTGGCCGTAGAGATAGTTGCCCCGTCTTGTTTCGGGAATTAATCTCTAACCTGGTCACATAGATAGTTGCCCCATCTTGTTTCGGTAATTAATCTGCGACCTGTCGGAAAATTGTTGATAACATTTGCCTGTTTGTAGACTTTACCTGAAGAGATAAAGGGTTAGCTGTATGCAATGTCATGATGTATGAAATGCATTACGTAATGATGTTCTCAAAATAAATGAGAGTGTGCTATATGCATTTTGTATGCATATGTCATGATGTTTGTAAATGATGTATGAATGCGAAATGTCATTGAAGCGTATTTAATAGCTTTGTACAACATCTCACTGGGGAAAAAGGATCCTTGACTGGTGCTGGGGATGAAGAATATGTGTGATCTTCAATCTTCGTTCAGAATGTTTCTGCTGGGATGCTTGTTTCTTGTTTGAGGAAACTCCGCTGGGGAATGTTGATTTCTGCTTGGGGAGAAGAGTTCAGGAACATTGGTCGTTCATCGCTCTTATGGGGAATTTAATTCTTATATACCCTGACTGGGGATAAAAGAGATGGAAAACTTTCTGAGGTTCTGTTTGATCGAGTTTCTGATATGGATGCCAACTCTTCTAGAGAGGATAAGGTTAAGCAATATTTGGTATGGTTCCAGACTCAGTAGAAAGTCCCTAGGGATAGTGGTTTAGACTGCTCTTTGTTGTAGATGGGAATCTTGTCGGTATTTAGAGAAATAGACTCAGACTGGGGAGACTGAACTTTGCTAGGGAAATAAACCCTGTTGGGGAAATAAACCCTGTTTGGGAAATAAACCCTAAACTGGACGGAGAAATATTCTACTGAGGAAATACTTTTGTTGAGGAAATGAGCTTTGTTGGAGAGAAGAAATCTGTAGGGATTTTTATAGTCTTAGAGGAATAAACTCAGCTGAGGAAGAGAATTTCCATAAACTGTACTAATGTAATAATCTCCGATGGAGACTGAAATTTCGTTAGGTTGGTGACATTATCGGGAAATAAATCATATTCCTTTATCCGCCAGGGTGACTTATTGGTGAGTATGATTAGGCTAACTCATCCTTGCCAGGAATGTATCTTTGTTGAAAATGAGTTTATGAAGATGACTCTGTGGGGATAATCCCGTGAGGATCTTTCTTATGAGGATACATGGACGATTTGAAAATTATCCTGACTCCTGGAGTCTTGAGCAAATGCTTATTCCTTTTTTTATGGACATATTTGTTTAACAATTAATCATATTCATATACCTATGTTCATTCAATTTTAGTCATTGGACATTTTTTGCAAACAAAACAGAAAAAGTAAAACAAAAATTTGAATTTTGAAATGGTATTTGTATTGATAATTTGCCTATAAACAGGCAGTTCTTGTAGAAAGAGACAGAAATCCTAATAAGAGGAAATCATCATGAAATGAAAAGAATACAAAGTGAAAACAAGATAATAGCTATGTGGGAATAACCTTGTCGAATCTCAACTCTGCTATTGCCCCTATGTATTCAAGCATCTCATCCCTTGCTGTTGGAAGAAGTTGACTGAACTGATCTACACCACTTGAACTTGACGTTGGTAACAAAGCTGGCTCTGAGTAATCCGACGGGACATAGTCGTATGCTTTAATCCCTAATTTTTTCTTGGACCACCCTTTTGGGTTTTCAGTTCACAAGGATATCCTTTTTTTCCCAAGCCACCTTTTCAGGTTTTCGACTTGTCGGGTGTACAATTTCTATATACATCCCTAATTTTTCCCGAACCCTTTTGGTTCATCAGGATGCCCTTATTTTTGCCTAGTCCAGTCAACCTAGCGGGTCGTTTTTTATGCGTAGTATCTTTTGACTATGTCCGTATTCATAGGGTGTGGAAAATCTTCACCGTTCATGGTGGCAAGTATCATAGCACCGCCCGAAAATATCTTCTTAATTACAAATGGCCCTTTGTAGGTGGGAGTCCATTTGCCACTGGGATCACCTTGTGGTAGAATGATGAACTTTATTACCAAGTCAACAACTTGATATAATTGATGCTTGATCTTTTTATTGAAGGTTTTGATCATACGCTTCTGATACATCTGACCGTGATAAGCAGCTGCAAGCCTTTTCTTGTCAATCTAATTCAACTGATCTAGCATAGTTTGAATCCATTCGTCTTCATCCAAATATGCATCCTTCATGATTCTCAGAGAAGGAATCTGAACTTCAACATGTAGGACAACTTCCATACCATAAACCAGAGATAATGGGGTTGCCCCAATTGATGTTCATGCTGAAGTGCGATATCCACGAAGAGAAAATGGTAACATCTCGTGCCAGTATTTGTAGGTCACAACCATCTTATGTATAGTCTTTTTAATATTCTTGCTGGTGGCTTCCACTACGCCATTCATCTTTGGTCGATACAAAGAAGAGTTGTGGTTCTTGATCTTGAACTGCATGTAGAGTTCGGTGATCATAGTGTTGTTGAGATTAGTACCATTGTCTATAATGATTCTCTCAAGGATTCCACACCGACATATAAGGTTATGCTTGATGAATCGGGCCACAACATTCTTGGTAACAGAGGCGAACGAGGCTGCTTTAACCCACTTTGTAAAGTAATCAATGGTGATGAGGATAAAGTGATGTCTTTTAGAGGAAGTGGGTTTGATCTTTCCAATCATGTCAATTCCCCACATTATGAACGGCCAAGAAGCGGTCAAAATGTTCAGAGGTACTAGAGGCACATGTACTTTATCTGCATAGATTTGGCATTTGTCACACGTTCTGGAGTGGTGATGGCAATCAGTTTCCATGGTCAACCAATAGTAACCCGCTCTCAGGATTTTCTTAGCCATAGTATGACCACTGGAATGAGTATTGAAGATGCCTTCATGCATATCTTCTATAATCTTTTCTGCTTCTTTCTTGTCCATATAATGAAGCAAAGTCAAATCATGATTGCGCTTGTATAAAATTCTGTTGCTTAGGAAGAACTTAGCTGAGAACCTCCATAGGAATTTCTTGTTATTGATAGATGCCCCTTCAGGGTACTCCTAAGCCTCAAGATATCTTTTCACTTCATGAAACCAGGTCTTCACTTCTACTCTGTCAGTGTCAATTTCAAAGCAGTATGCCGGCTCGTCCAGTCTTTCTATAGTAATTCTAGGAGCTTCATTGTCCCATCTGTTCTTGAACATGGATGAAATTATAGCTAATGCATCCTCCAATTGGTTCTCTTCTCACAGAATATGCTCAAAAGTAATCTCCTTAAAGTATGGGATTAAGGTTAACACATTCTCTCGGTATGGGATGAGATTTGGGTGTTTCGTATCCCATTCTCCCTTAACTTGACTGATTATCTAAGCTGAATCCCCATATATTCTCAAGAACTTGGTTCTCATGTCAATAGAAGCTTTAATACCCATGATGCACGCTTCATCAAAGAAACGTCTAGAAGTGAAGGGCGTATGACAAAACCTGAGTAGAGATAATTACAACACTGATTTCATTGCCAAATGCGTTGGAAGATCTGTCAAAACCATAGTCCATCGGGATCCTGGCTCAAGTCCTTTATATTGTCAAGTTTCCTCACAATCCATTACTAGCATAATATTCTCATCCGGGAATTTGAAATTCATAGAATGTTAGTCGTCTATAGCTTGATGCGCCAAATGATCTTCTAGTACACTTCCTTTGATTGCTTTTTGAGTGGTGTACTGAATGTCGTATTCTGTTAAGACCATCTGCCATCGGGCTATTCCTTTGGAGAGAGTTGGCTTCTCAAATATGTATTTGATGGGATCCATTTTAGAGATCAATAGAGTAGTATGAGTCAACAATATATACTATCTTAGTCGGCGAGCAACCCATGCCAAAGTGCAACAAGTTTTCTTGAGCAGTGAATATCTTGTTTCACAGTCGATAATTTTTTTGTTAAGGTAGTATATTGCATGCTCTTTTCGACCATACTCGTCATGTTTCCCCAGTGCACACCCTATTGAATTCTATAGCACTGTTAGATACATAATTATAGGTCTTCCTTCAACTGGTGGCATCAGAATCGGAGGTTCTTGTAAGTACTCCTTGATTTTATCAATGGATATTTGACAGTTGTCGTTCCACTTTACTACTTGATCTTTCTTCAGCAGTTTGAAGATTGGCTTACAGGTAGCATTTAAATGAGAAATGAATCAGGCAATGTAATTTAGTCGACCTAAGAAACCTCTGACTTCCTTCTCTGTACGGGGAGCCGACATTTCTTGAATAGCTTTAACTTTTACGAGATTAACTTCAATGCCTTTACCACTGACGATGAAACCTAGGAGTTTTCTAGACCTCACCCCAAAGGTGTATTTGTTTGGATTCAACCTCAACTTGTATTTCTTCAATCTTTCAAATAATTTATGCAAATGGTCAAGATTTTCTTCTTGAGTCTGTGATCTGGCTATCATATTGTCGATGTAGAACTCTATCTCATGATGAATCATGTCATAAAATAAAGTTACCATGGCATGCTCGTAAGTTGCCCCGACGTTTTTCAACCCAAAAGGCATAACCTTGTAACAGAAAGTTCCCCACTGTGTGACGAAGGTAGTTTTCTCCATGTCTTCAGGTGCCATTTTGATCTGATTATAACCTAAGAAACCATCCATGAAAGAGAATACCTTATGCTGAGCAGTGTTGTCGACCAAAACATCAATATGAGGAAGTGGGAAGTCATCTTTCGGGCTCGCCCTGTTCAAGTCACTATAATCCACACACAAACGTACCCTTCTGTCTTTCTTTGGTACTGAAACAACATTAGCGACCCATTAAGGATAAGATGTCACTGCTAAGAAACTTGCGTTAAATTGCTTCATAACCCCGACCTTGATTTTCTCTGACATCTCGGGACACATGCGACGAACCTTTTGTTTAATCATAGAACAACCCTCTTTCATCGGAATACGGTGAACCATAATATCAGTATCGAGCCCTGGCATGTCTTTGTATGACCAAAAAAATATCTCAACATAGTCGTGCAACATTTGAATCAATGTTCTTGACACTGTCCTCTAAATTGGCGCCTATGTTGACCTCTTTTCTGTCTGTCTCAGAGCCCAGGTTTACCACTTTGATCAGTTCTTCGTGCGGTTGGATAACCTTTTATTCTTGTATTAAGAGTCTGGCAAGTTATTCAGGTATCTCATAATCTTCCCCACCTTCTTCCTCGGCTTGGTAGATCGAATTTTCAAAGTCATAAGTGGCAATAGCAGAATCGTTATCAACAAGATCCAGAGTGGATGGGGATCTGCAATATAGTGCATGGGTGTGTGTAAGAACACACAACTTTTTGAAAATGCAATAAAGTAAAAGAGAGACAGAGAGCATAAAATTTGAATGCAAAACGTCCAATGTTTTCATTAAATGAAAATATGACATATGAAATGACAACCCTTAACAAATGAACCATTGTGCCCCAGGCAAGAAACAAGGTTTAAAGTCATTGTTTTAAAAGAAATTACATAACCAAACTTCTTAAAGTGATAAAAACAGAAATATATATTACTACTGGCTAAAGGAGATGGATATAATGTCTTCCGCCTTCCAATTGTTGAGTTCGTTGCCAATGGTAGGAAAGATCCAGCTATCGAAGTCACAATCACTGTCAGTGTCTTCTATAGCTTTGACTCCGTTGTTGCTGATACGGAACAAAGGTCTTCCAGCCCGAGCGTGACGAACAACCCTTTGACCTTCTGTAGTAAATCCCAAACTGAACTTGTCATATTTGTAGGGGATATCAGGGAGCTGACCCCAAATAGTACAACCATATTCTTCTATAGTAGCTTTGCCATCTTTCAAGGAATTCATCTTGTGTGGAACCCTGGTAGTCTTTGGAATGGCAGAAACATCTTTAATAGCAACGAGGGAAATCACTTCAAAAGTTTTACAGGGAGTCTCGATGAATTATTCATACATCTCCACGTACTGGAATGAATTCAGATGGCTTACCATGTACTCCTCTTCTCCACAGACAGTGACAACCTTTCCTTTTACATGATACTTTAATTTCTGGTGCAAAGTGGAGGTAACAACACCTATCCCATGGATCCAGGGGTGTCCCAATAGATAAGAATAAGCTAGCTGGATGTCCATTACATAGAAGGTGGATTCAAAGATCTGTGAACCCACTTTGATCGGGAGGTCCACTTCTCCATGTACCATTCTTTTTTATTCGTCAAAGGCTCGAACTATGATGTCATTGGGTTTTAGCACAACCCCTTCACAATCGAGTCTATCAAGAGCACCTTTTGGAAGAACATTCAGGGAAGAGCCAGTATTAACTAACACATGAGCCAACATAGTGCCTCTGCATTCAACAAAGATATACATGGCCCTATTATGATTTTTCCCCTCCGGAGTCAGGTCAACATTGGAAAAGCCTAATCCATTATTAGTTGTTAAATTAGCCATATAGCTTCTAAATTAATCATCCGAAATATCTTGCGGTATGTGAGCAGCTTTCAAGAATTTTACTAAAGCTTGCATATGGGCTTCAGAACACAACAACAAAGATAACATGGAGATTTTGGACAGGGTCTGCCCCAGCTGTTCAAAAATTTTATAATCGCTTATGTGAATGATCTTTAAAACCTCTTCCAACTCTTGTTATGAGGTGTCTTTGACTGTGGTTTCTTTAGGTGCCTCCATTTGGGCAGACTCTATCATTGGCTCTTTACCCCGAGCCTCGACAGTTGACTTGGTAATGACAGCTCAAACATGTGTAGCAACACTTTTCAGAGAGATTTCCGAGGAGAAAATTCTTCCGCTTCTAGTAACTTTACTGGTCCCTGCAATATTGTCAACATTAGGGTAAGCATCTTCAGTATCTTCATCAAACAATTCTTGTTTGACGCCATGGTAGTAGACGTCGAATCCATAGTTCCATGGAATAGGCTTTTCCGAGGAATATGGGATGGGTCCAGGTGTTGTAATGATCAAGGGAGCAGCTTTCGGATTGGCGGTAATCCTTACAGACCTTTGGAAGTGATCCTGACAGAGGTACCAGATACAACAGACAAATCTCGGCACAAATTCTCAGCATACGAAATTTTCTCAATCAAAATTATATGTTCATCCATCAGGCGTTGGACGCCTTCCTTTAGTAATTTGCAACCATTAGGTTAGACTGCGCAGCAGTAACATCTTTCAACATAGCCCAAAAAAAAAAACCGGCCCATAACAGATTCTTTTTGATTGTTGAGAGGGGAGTAACCACATCACCTATAATGGTAACATACAGAACATCTTCAATAGAACTTACGCCTTTGTCATGCTTTGGCATAGGTGTAATAATCAAATTCAGAGTCTCCAGAGGATCGAACTCAATTTCCTTGTTATCAATCATTTCTTGAATTTTTTTCTAGGGCCCAACAGTTGTTGGTGTCGTGTCCAGAACTGTTAGAATGATAGGCACACTTTGCATTCAGATTGTACTTAGGAGAGGATGTGTTGGGATTAGGAGGAGGATCTCGCAGTGTTATCATTTTTGTCTTCAAAAAATGTTATAATGCCTGAGACAATGGCATACTAATCCTGGTAACCTGCCTTCTTGGAGCATCTGACCTACGCTGATTGCCCTGTTGTTGTGGTTGAACAAGCATTGGATTAGAGATCAACACCGCTCCCACAGACTGGTGGCGGTCATTTTTACTGCGGCTCTTCTGGCCATAGACAACATTGGTTTCTTTTTTACCACCAAATGGCTTCTTCATAGCATTAGAAGTCGCAGCCATTGGAATCTTCCTACTCTTAATACCACTTTCAACTTTTTCTCCTGTGAAATTTAGCTCAGCAAAGCCAGATGAAGAACTCCCAATCAGATGATTAAAGAATTGGCCTGTTAGAGTACCCATGAACATATCAACTAATTCTCAGCCAGACAAGGGAGGTTGTACCCTTCCAGCTAAGTCTCTCGACTTCTGAGCATACTCCTTGAACCCTTCATTCAAGGCCATGGACATGTTTTACAATTGTACACGAGTCGGTGCAAGGTCAACATTATATTGATATTGCTTGTAAAAGGAAGCAGCCAATTCTTCCCATGTGTGAATGTTGGTTCCTTCCAGCTGATAGAACAATTCAAGTTGAGTGCCAGACAAACTTTCTTGAAAGAAATGGACACATAATTTCCTGTCAGCAGTATGAGGTTGGATTTTTTGAGCATACGACCTCAAATGAAGTTTGGGACAAGAGACCCCATTATATTTAGCAAAGACAGGGACATTGAATTTATGAGGGATGACCACCCCTGGATTAGACCTAGTTCTCCAAAATCCAATCCAGGCACTCTCTGGCTTTCCCTAGCTTTGAGACGGTCTTCTAACTGCTTGTACTTGTTATCGACAGGAGGTTAATGTTCGTTGAAGTAGTCTTCATATTCAGGAATATTCTCAGAACCCTGGTTATTTCTACCTTCACCCCTGACACTTCTACCATCCACCTCTTGGTTGTCGTCTTCCTTAGAGGCAACATCATCTACCCAAACCAGTTGCGAAAGACCTTTAAATCTTCTCCCTATATTAAGGATAACAACTGGATTTCGAGTCTTCTTTTTCTTGGTAAGAAGTGCCATCATATCCCACAGCCCCTTGTCTAGGTTCAAGAGAGTCTATTGAAATTGGGTTTGCTGCGCTTGGATTTCCTTAACAGTTTATTCGAGGTCTATCTTTTACTGAAATAAACAGCAAGAAGATGAGAAAACCTTTATGGAAAACCTGTTATGTAATGATGCATGATATGTAAATGCAATGTTTTCAAGGAAATTTAGGATATTTACATTTGCTAACCAAGAGGAAACAGAAACAAAGATTTTATTAATAAGTTCAAAGTTACAATTGTCTCTTAGGATTACAATGAAAAACAAAAGGGTCTCAAAGAGACAATAATATGAACTTCTAAAACCTAAGACTCAAGTCTCCCACGAACGCTTCCTTTATGTGTCAATGTATTCATTAAGGCTTTTCTCCTCGTGAAGTTGCTTTGTGAGATCCAACACTTTCTTTTCACTATCATAGAATTGAGTTTTAAAGGTGTCCCGTTCTTCCTTGAGTTGAATCCAGGACTTCTGCAATTCTTCGAGGTCAATGGCCATGTCTGGATGGAGGATGGTGTGAGAAACGTCTCCTTCGCCAAGAGGCTCTATAATCACTGGTAGAACAGCTGGATATGGCATCATGATGTTTTGAGCGTGAACTCGTACCCATTTGAGGTAGGGCTCCAGAGCGATGGACTTTTTCTGTCCTAGCGCCTTACTATCAATTTTGCTCACCATGCCCCAAGCATGCATAAATCTCTGATGATAACCTTGAGGATCATTTTCATAATCAAACACAATACCCTAGATAAGTGTGTCATGAGGACCATCTCTTTGAACATAACCAAATTAACGTAGATCTAGAGAAGGGTTATAAGTAATACCTCCCCTAATGCCAAGGATTGGAACATTAGAGAATTATTCACAGTGGTCAACGATAGCGATATCCTCATGAGATCGGGAACACCAGTAGATGTATGTATGAGAAAGTGTCATTATTATTTTGGACCAACTCGAACCTTGTTCATTCTTTATTACTGTGATCGGTGGATCTGGAACTGACTGTTTAACGCTGGTTCGCGAAATGTCGCGGAAGCAAGAGTCGCCACCGTCTTTTATTTTCTCCAAATGGAAAGGACAAAAGCACAGAAAAATTCCTTAAAGAGATTGTTCTCGGTTCGGGAGGTAGGTTATAGAAAGGGAAGGTGTTAGCACCCTTTCTATCCATGGTTATCCATGGGCTCTTAGATACTTGCTCATTGTGTTTTCAAAAATGGTTTGTTTGCTTTTCAATGTGGGTTTTAAAAAGTTTCTTTGAAAATTCCAGTTCGACTCTTGTATCGGTCCTCAAGAGTGTTTGAAAAGTTGCTTTCGAAAGCTTTTTGAAAAGGTGTCGGTGTGAAAAGTATTTTTGAATTTGTTTTGAGATTAGAGCAAGTATCTAGAGTCGTCTACCTACCCTAAGGAATTTGTCTGTGTAAATGTCCTTAAAGTAGTGCCATCCCACCATTGAGAGGTAGGTAGCACCACCGTTGGAGGTGTTCGGGTCAATTCGAGGTTCGGGACATGGTGATCACCAGAGCAATGGGAAGACACCTTAGAAGCTACCCTCATGCCAGGTTCCCGGATCATGAGGACTTACTAAGACATCCTCTACTCGACGATCACCTTTCGAGGCAAGGCAACAGTGAGGCGTACCCTAGGGGTGGTGTGTGCGAATTGTGTGTCATGTTTCAGTTATTTGTCTTGTCATGTTTGTTGTGATCTACGCTTGATTTTAATTAGGACATTCATTCTTGCATGCATATTTAACAGTTATAAGTTGCGAGGAAATAAATCTAAACTATTACAAATGGCGCGGGTCCACATCGCCAAAATTAAACCGGACCCGATTTAGCGGAAAATAAATAAAGCGATAAAATAAAGTGCGAAAAGTAAAATTACATGGCTTTGGGAGATTTACAGAATTATATTAAACGACATAAGATAAATGCGCGAATTAAATAATTAAAACGAAACTAGGGCGTTGGACCCTTTTGCAAATAATTAAAATTAATGAGGACTAAAAAATTAAAATTAAATGAGAATGATATTTTTGTGTTTTTTAGATTTAATGAGAAAAAGGAAATAATTCAATTAAATTAAACGGCAAACCCTAATTCTAATACTTTTTTATTTATTATTAAAATATGATCTAAATTAAAACCTAATTTATTTATGCACAATTTTTAATTTATGAAAATAAAATAATAAATAAATAATATTGTTATTCTGAAAAAAAAGGGAAAATTAAAAGAAAATAAAAAGATATTAAACCTAAATTCTATTTTTGGTGTTTTTTTAAAAAAATTAAAACTATAACCTAATTATACTAAATATTTACATATATTAATTTATTGATGAAAATAATTAAAATTAAAAATTATATTTTTATTTGGACATTCTTTATTTTTATGATGTTTTTCTGTATTTTTTGTAAAAAGGATATTTAATTTAAATCAGAAAATAAATAAACAAATAAACAATTAAAAATAATAAAAGATAAAAGAAAATTTAGAAAAAAAAGATAGAACCAGGGGGGGTTTGCTGTCCCATTATGGAGGTATAAATTTGAGAGGCCTGGCCCAATTGAGTTTGCCATATGCTGACTTTTTGGATTGGGTATGATGCATTGACTGGCGTATGTGGTACACCCTTGATCTACACCCTTGATTTGCTCTCCAGGACGCGTGGCTAGCTGATCTTTGAGGATGCATGGTGTACTGAGGCATTAGCAAAGCATTGGATCTTATATTGAAAAATAGCATTGAGATTTTGCCAGACCTGGGACTTGAACCCAGGTCTTGAAGGTTATAAGCGCGTCTCTTTGCCAGCTGAACTATGCAATTTCATTTAATATATAATATAACATAAATAATATAAAGGAAAAATAAAGTTAGTGGACGATCTGGCGCGAATTTTCAAACTAGCCAATCACGTAGTGACAACGAGGTTGTCTTCTTCGTTCATTCTGAAACACAAACGTATGGCCACGGTTTTTATGGCGTTGTTTTAGGCTAGCTATCAAAAAATAGCGAATAGCTCGTTTCTCAATATAAATTAGGCGCGAGGACACGTTCTTCTTCGTCTCCATGTACTGAACTCAATGGTCCTGGTTTGAAGCATCAATTTTTCCTTGGGCAAAAACCCCCAAATTTGAAACCTGCAAAACCTAAAAATCGCGCATGGCAAATCCTTGTAGACAGCATGAAAGTCAAATTAAATATGATGATTAGCTTTAAAACACCATTATAAGCAAGAATCCATAGAAAAAAATGCAAAAAGATGTTTAATTTATGCTATGCGAATTCAGAAATTTCAAGGTTCAGTCTGAGTTCTTGGTACCAATTCAAGACCTTTTTGTTGATGTTAAGGATTGAGAGACGTTCCAGGATGCCTCAGGATGCTTATGGAATAAAAATTGGAGCTTGAATCGACTCCTAAGGTTGATTTCAGTGTTTGAGTTTTTTTGTCCAAAATTTCAATATGCCAAAGGTGTCTTATGCGCAGCTTTCAGTCTCCGATCATTAGGGTTGTGATGCTGAAAATGTATAGAGCATGCTAGGTCAAAAATATTGCACAAAATCTCAAGCATTCATGGATTTCAATATTTGATTTTACAAAATCTTTTCCAAATCTTTTTTCATGGTTTTTGTGTTCAATCAGCTCAAATCTTATCAAAACTTGCCATAATCAATTAAGCACGAAATATTGAGATTAGAATGTGCATAAAAAGATTTTTTAGGTTAGGTTTGATATTTTTCATATATTAAAATCATTTAAATGAATATAAATTAATATTAATTCAAATAAATAATTAAAAAATATGAGAATACTTCCCTTTGGGCCTAGTGGTCGTGCATAGGCTTGGCATGAAGAAATTTGGAAGAAAAATGGGCCCATTTGCATTTTTAGGCCTTTTGCATCAATGTTGACTTTTCAAGATTCCTAAAAATTTCCCAACTTCCACAAGGCATAACTTGGTCAATTTTTAAGCTTTTCACATGTTCTTGGACATTTTGGAAAGGTCTTTGAGTCCTGTAACCAATGCCTTTGGTCCCATGTCATTTTGATTTACCAATCTCAAGTTATGGCCTTTGACTTAAAGTCACTTTTTGTTGACTTTTGAAAATGACCTATAATGTTGAAATTGATAACTTTTTGTGAGAGCATTTCTTGGACTTGGAATATGAAGATGAATTGTAGGAAATGTCTTTCTCTTCAAAATGAGCTTTGGATGGAATTTTTCTGATAATCCATGTGAAAGTTATGCCCTGGTCAATTTCAGTTGACTTTTTCAGCTGTCCAAATATAGTAACTTTTGCATCTTTGATGATTTCTGAGCCAAATTTTGAGAATCATGATCAAGCATTGATCAAATGATGTTTGTGGCTTCAAAATGATATATTGACCAAAAATTTGAACTTTTGACTGTCAAATGACCATTTTGCCCCTACAGTTGACTGTAGTGCAATTTAGGGTTTTGACTGTGCAATTTTGAGCTGAATGCCTTGAAACTTGACATGAGGATACTTGACCATCTTTGTAAGCATATGAGACTTGATTGGGCCTTTGAAAAGTTCTTTTGCTTGACCAGAACTCAAACCCTAGTTTTGACTGTATAGGAGCCAGTTGAGCTGCACAACCCTGGGGGAATTTTGTGACCTTGACTTGGCAATTTCTTGATGAATATGGGAGGGCAAATTTTGGGGTACAACAGTTGCCCCTGTTCAATCTTCTTAGACCTGAGGATGCAGATTGGCTGATGTGCCTTTCGTAATCCGAGGGTGGAAGATGATTGAACACTAAAGTGCCCAGAAATTTGCGCTCACATGGTGGCGTTATGATGATGGGGGAATGGGCTTATAGATTCCATTTGGAGTTGATCGCGTAGGAGATTCCTTAGCGAGAACCTGCATACCTGCAAAACAGAAAAATGAGTACCTGACATGTCGCAGGAGCTGATTTTAGATGCTTGATATAGATATGTCCTGACTGGTTACAGGAGCTGGGTCTGGAGCTTCAAACGCTGATGAATGAACCAGGGATGGTTACTGCCTTAGCATGGATGGTAAGAGAATCCTGGGTGATTTTATCTTCAACAACGCTCGTTGAGAAAATCTTGGTGAGAATTACCATCTTCGTAGTGTCAGGAAGAGAACCAAAGGACATTATAATCTCAAAGGGAGTCACCTCACTCACCGTCGGAGAGGGAATCATAAGAAACTATAATCTGGAAGGAAATATCACCTCACGCTCATGCCGGAGAGGGGAACATCTGAAAAAGGAATTACCACCTCACACGCCGTTGGAGAGGGGACCATAAGAGAATATCACCTCACGCTCATGCCGGAGAGGGGAACATCTGAAGAAGGAATTACCACCTCACACGCCGTTGGAGAGGGGACCATAAGAGAATATCACCTCACGCTCATGCCGGAGAGGGGAACATCTGAAGAAGGAATTACCACCTCACACGCCGTTGGAGAGGGGACCATAAGAGAATATCACCTCACGCTCATGCCGGAGAGGGGGACATCTGAAGAAGGAATTACCACCTCACACGCCGTCGGAGAGGGGACCATAAGAGAATATCTACTGAGTCTTTATCAGAAAAATCTGTTTGGAGTCGATTTAACTGGACTGGAGAAGTCCTTGAAATATATTTGAGAATTTCAACTGCATCTTTCCTGAAAGGTAAAGGTCAGTTATATGCAATGCATGATATGGATCAAGCAATGATGTTCTCAACATGGATGCGATTTATATGATATGATGCGTACATGCATGCTATAATGATGTATGTGATGATTCATGCATGTTTTCGTCTAGGAAAGTAAATCCTTGACGGGTGCCGGGAAGTCATATCCTGGGCTGATGTTTGAGGAAGAGTTTTTGCTTCCGCTGTGGATGATTCGTTGCAAGAATACCGGTAGGAGAAGATAACTCCGTTGAGGAATAAACTTGGAAAAATAATTCTGCGGGAGAAAAGATACTCTAGCGATCATGCTGGGGAGTGCTACTCTGTGGGGATAGTGATGCTTTGCTGAGTTGATGAAGATAATTCCGTTGGGGATACCCTTGTTGTGCTGGAAGATTTGATGAATTCCGCTGGGGATATCCTTGTTGTGCTGGAAGTGTTGATAGACTTCGCTGGGGGTAGGAAGATGCTTTGCCGAGGACGCTCTTTCCGTGGCTTTTGGCTGAGGATAACCCAGTTATATCCTGTTACGGAAATAACTCTTTAAATCAAGCCGGGACGACGCATTCGTGCTCTGCGAGGGATAAGCTTCCAGAATCTACTGGGGATAAGCTTACTGCTTGGGGAGATGGGTTCCAACTTTTCCTGGGGAACTGGATTGGATCCTCCTGGGGAGATTTTGAACTGTAATGCTGTAGGTTGAAAGAGGGAACCTATGTAGGGTTGCCTGCTGATGAGCTTGTGTAAAACCGCATCTGAAATGGAGAAGGAACCTGGGTAGGGTTACTTTGATGATGAGTTCGTGTAAAACTTCGTTTTTGGAAAGGGAGAACCTGTGTAGGGTTGCTTGGTGAGGTAAGTTCATGTAAAATTTCTCGATGAACCGGGGTGAGGTTATCTTGAGCTAAATCCATGTAAGACTTTTGGAGGAACCGGGGTTAGGTTATGGATAAGTTTATGTAAAACTTCTGGAGGAACCGGGGTAAGGTTACTTGGATAAGTTTGTGTAAAAACTTCTGGAGGAACCGGGGTTAGGTTACTTGGATAAGTTCGTGTAAAAACTTCTGGAGGAACCGGGGTTAGGTTATTTGGATAAGTTTGTGTAAAAACTTCTGGAGGAACCGGGGTTAGGTTACTTGGATAAGTTTGTGTAAAAACTTCTGGAGGAACCGGGGTTAGGTTACTTGGATAAGTTCGTGTAAAAACTTCTGGAGGAACCGAGGTTAGGTTATTTGGATAAGTTTGTGTAAAAACTTCTGGAGGAACCGGGGTTAGGTTACTTGGATAAGTTTGTGTAAAAACTTCTGGAGGAACCGGGGTTAGGTTACTTGGATAAGTTTGTGTAAAAACTTCTGGGGGAACCGGGGTTAGGTTACTTGGATAAGTTCGTGTAAAAACTTCTGGAGGAACCAGGGTTAGGTTACTTGGATAAGTTTGTGTAAAAACTTCTGGAGGAACCGGGGTAAGGTTGTTTGAGATAAATTTGTGTAAAAACTTCTGGAGGAACCGGGGTTAGGTTACTTGGATAAGTTTGTGTAAAAACTTCTGGGGGAACCGGGGTTAGGTTACTTGGATAAGTTCGTGTAAAAACTTCTGGAGGAACCGGGGTTAGGTTACTTGGATAAGTTTGTGTAAAAACTTCTGGAGGAACCGGGGTAAGGTTGTTTGAGATAAACCCATGTAAGATTTCTAGAGGAACCGGGGTAAGGTTACTTGATGAGTTTGTGTAAAAACTTTTTGATGAACCGGGGTCAGGTCGTCTTGAGCTAAATCCATGTAAGACTTCAGGAGGAACCGGGGTTAGGTTGCATGATTTTGATTAAGTGGATGATTGTCCTGTTTGGTCTCGGACGTTTAGCCCACGATCTGGAATTTGTAAAGGTAGATGGTAATCATCCTTATGTTGATCTTTTCTTTGTAATTTGGTTGACAGAGCAATTGGATCGCCTGGATAGCTCATTATTGCCCCTGCTTCGGAGGTGAGGGAAGAGGATACCTGTGTGGGTGATCGACAAATCTTCGGGTAGGCGAGTGACGAGATACCGGAACATAGTCATACGCTTTGATCCCTAACTTTTGCCTGGACCGCCCTTTCGGGTTTTCAGTCCACCGGGATACCCATTTTGCCCAAGCCGCCTTTTCAGGTTTTCGACTTGCCGGGTGTACATGTTTTTCGTCTCATCCCTTCATTTTGCCTGAACCCTTTTGGTTCGCCGGGAAGCCCTTATTTTTGCCTAGGTGTGTCAACCTAGCGGGTCTTTGATTATGCGTAGTATTTTTCGACTATGTCCACGCTCTCCGAATGTAGGGAGTTGCCCCTGTTGGAAGTATTTTGCCATGCCCCAGATAATGAGCAATGCTCCTACTGTGCCCCTTGATTGGAGGTTCTTCTGTTCACAAGGTGTTCATCGTGCGAATTTCCCTGCTTGTTCAAACAAATAGTCATATGCAAACAAGGTTATTTTAAGAATGCAAAAGTCTATGTCTGTCTTGAATTTTGAAAATGCATTTTTTGTAATACAGTGCGGTGTCAACTCAAGATTTTACAGCAAACCTTCAGGAGTCAGGATACCTTCGTAACAGTATGCTTTCGAACTAACCCATGCTTCAGCTAGGACTTTTAAGGGTTATATCGTGGCCGGGTTCACGGTTTAAGAAACAAAGGATAAAGGCTCAAATTATTTGTACCCACCCGCTCTTCGTGATGTGCTCCAAACCTAAACTCAGTTGATCGTGCGTTAGACCTTGCTTGAGTCTTTGTTCTGATATTCCAATGATGGTTCAGATGTTGATGATTTCTTTTGAAATAGGCAGTCATTCCTTTTTTGTTGAGGGTTTGTAAGACCTCTTTCTTGATTTTTGTCATCCCTTTCTTTTTTTGCCTGAACTGTTTCCTTTTTGGGATTACAGTCAGCGGGATGTCCCAGTTTCATAAGTCCCCTTTGTATGTTTAGACTTTTTGGGCTTTTTATTTATGAAATTTTTTTTTTGATAATGACTGCCTGTCCTTATGATTGTTCTGAACCAATACTGTCTTTGTTCGTTTTGTGAAGACCTTTTCGGTGCCATTCGTTATGCACTTGGATCAACTGAGAAGACTACCCTGCCCCGGGTTATGATTAAGGGTTTTAATTTTTGGAAAGAAAAACTCCTACTTCTTTGGCTCAGAGGGGTTGACGAGGGATTAACTTCCTTATAACTCCAGTGTTTAGGGATTGAAACAATGCCTGTACCTCATCAGCGGGGTTTGTTCAAAAGCATAATGTACATTGTGGTATCGTTTTCGTCATCCTCCCTCAAGAGGTTTAGAATTTTCAATTAAGAGTTGACCATTGCAAAAATATGAAAGCAGTTTTAAGAATAGTAAACATAATTAAATCAAGACAGACATGTGTAATGCATTCATGAAATAAAAGAGTTTAACATAATAATTGTTTATCTGAACAAGAAAGGAAAAATACAACTTGAACTCAAATGAACAACAAAATTCTCAATCCTAGCCATGTTTTGGCAATGGAGCATTGATCACGTTGGGAGTCTCAGCAGGCTCGAACTCGATCTCTTTGGCATCGATCATGTTCTGAATTTTGTACTTTAGTGCCCAACAGTCCTCAGTATCGTGCCCCGGGCTATCGGAATGATAAGCGCATCTGGCTTCTGGATTGTAGCTAGGAGAGGAGGTCTTAGGATTGGCAGGAGGGTTGATTACTGCAATCAGGTTCATCTTCAACATATGTTGCAGTGCTTGCGACCATGGCATGTTAATGTTGGTGAACTGCCTTTTAGGCCCGTCCGGTCTTTGTTGGTTTCCCCTCTGTGGTTGGCGGCGTGGTGCAGAACCAGAGATCATGACTGCCCCTGCATGTTGATCACGGCGACTCTTTTGACCGTATGCAGCATTAGATTCCTTCTTTCCCGTGTAAGGCTTTTTATGAATATCCGAAGGTGTGGCCTCTTGAATTTTCCCGCTCTTGATACCAGCTTCAATTCTTTCGCCGGTCAGGATGAGGTCGGTAAATCCAGCAGATGAGTTACCAATGAGGTGGTTGAAGAATGGACCAGACAGGGTCCCCAAGAACATGTCCACAAGTTCACGGTCAGTCAGAGGTGGTTGTACCCTTCCAGCAAGATCCCTCCATTTCTGCGCATATTCTTTAAAACCTTCACTTGATCCTAACGACATACCCTGGAGTTGGGTACGCGTAGGAGCAAGGTCGGCATTATACTGATACTGCTTGTAGAAAGCAGTAGCCAACTCCTCCCAGTTATGAACCTTGGTCCCATCCAGCTGATAGAACCATTCGAGATGAGTCCCTGAAAGACTCTCTTGGAAGAAGTGGATCCACAAGTTTTTGTCCACCGTATATGGTTGAATCTTCCGAACATAGGACCTTAGATGCAGCTTGGGGAAAGACGCCCCATCATACTTAGTAAAGGACGGTGCTTTGAACTTCCGAGGAATAACCACACCAGTTGACAAACCCAGATCTCCGAAATCCAGCCCAGGTACCTGTTGAACCTCCATAGCTTTCATTCTGTCCTCCAGTTGCTTATATCTGTCATTAGCAGGAGGGTACTGCTCTTCATCAAAATCTGTCTCGTTGTCGGAGACCACTGGACTGGGAACCTCTCTCTCATGGTGACTGCTTTCCCTCACAGATGGGGTAGTCCTCTCAGTTTCGACTTGCGGTGTATTCCCAGATCTGCGTCTAGGGCTGAACAAGACAGTCCTCTTCTTCTTCTTTTCCTTCTTCAAGAGCAGAGCCTTCAGATCTTGCTGCCCCTGGGTCAAGTTCATGATTAGCCCTTGGAATTGGGCATTCTGAGCCTGGAGGGCCTTGATAGTCTGCTCGGCTGATGATTCAGGATTCATGACGATCGGCTGAAATAAACAGCGAAGAAGGTAAGTAACCTGCAGAGAAAGGGTACCTGTTATGCAATGATATGTATGACATGCATGCAATGATTTCAAGGACCTCGCGGGGTAAACAGAGAAACTTGTTAGAGTTGAAAGCCGGTAACTTGATTGAAGGTACTTCATGTTGTTGAGAGTCCTTCTTCAAGGGTCAAAAGCTCACCATATCCAGTGGGTCATAGCCCCTGACAACCTTGGCTAGAGGAAAATAAATCCTCCCTGCCCCTGGCTAGATGTTTGATTTATCATGACCTGCATCACAAGCCCTTGAGATCCTTGAAATGGGTTAGGATGTATGCAGGATGCATGCAATGGTATGATGTTATGCTATGCATGGGGTAATGTGAGTGAACCCTGTTATGAGTCCTAATTAAGGACTGAAACAAAACCTTCAAGAAACAAGTGTTAGATCACAAGCATGCAGATAGTCAAGTACGAAGGCACACAAGTCACACAAGAGAGAGCCCTTAGGTTTAGGCCAGCATGGGGTCTAGGTAGTACCCTCTTGAAGTTGGTGGGTTCAACCTGTCCTAATCAAAGTAACCGGGTTCTAAGGTTCCCAATATCATGGGATTGCTTTCATTGTTCATCGTTTCGATTTAGCCACTGAACTGGCGACCGAAATATTCCAGGAAAGCAACCCTCAATTGAGTGTAGTATCGAGTATCAACCAACCTCGGACTGCACCAAAGTCAGTTATCTCACTACCCTAAAGAGGCCAAGATAGTTCAATTAAGGTTCCTAAGGTCTGTTGATGCTTCACGACACCACGCGGAGGCCCCGTACTCTCCTTGACTGAACTCAAGGGTTACCGGTACACACCAAAGTGCCACATCAACGTAGCAGACTGTTTCAACCATGTCGGTATACCCCGCACAGTTCCCTCACAGCCTTGTTGCTACTTTCTAAGAAGGTATCCCCAGATCCGGGTTAGGATCTATTAGAACTCCCAAGACAGGCCCACAATAATAAAGCAAATAATTCAGACAATTGAAAACACAAGTGATCTTAGTCCTAAGGTACACCCCACTTTAAGTTTAGTCCCCAGCAGAGTCGCCAGTTCTGTGATCGGTGGATCTGGAACTGACTGTTTAACGCTGGTTCGCGAAATGTCGCGGAAGCAAGAGTCGCCACCGTCTTTTATTTTCTCCAAATGGAAAGGACAAAAGCACAGAAAAATTCCTTAAAGAGATTGTTCTCGGTTCGGGAGGTAGGTTATAGAAAGGGAAGGTGTTAGCACCCTTTCTATCCATGGTTATCCATGGGCTCTTAGATACTTGCTCATTGTGTTTTCAAAAATGGTTTGTTTGCTTTTCAATGTGGGTTTTAAAAAGTTTCTTTGAAAATTCCAGTTCGACTCTTGTATCGGTCCTCAAGAGTGTTTGAAAAGTTGCTTTCGAAAGCTTTTTGAAAAGGTGTCGGTGTGAAAAGTATTTTTGAATTTGTTTTGAGATTAGAGCAAGTATCTAGAGTCGTCTACCTACCCTAAGGAATTTGTCTGTGTAAATGTCCTTAAAGTAGTGCCATCCCACCATTGAGAGGTAGGTAGCACCACCGTTGGAGGTGTTCGGGTCAATTCGAGGTTCGGGACATGGTGATCACCAGAGCAATGGGAAGACACCTTAGAAGCTACCCTCATGCCAGGTTCCCGGATCATGAGGACTTACTAAGACATCCTCTACTCGACGATCACCTTTCGAGGCAAGGCAACAGTGAGGCGTACCCTAGGGGTGGTGTGTGCGAATTGTGTGTCATGTTTCAGTTATTTGTCTTGTCATGTTTGTTGTGATCTACGCTTGATTTTAATTAGGACATTCATTCTTGCATGCATATTTAACAGTTATAAGTTGCGAGGAAATAAATCTAAACTATTACAAATGGCGCGGGTCCACATCGCCAAAATTAAACCGGACCCGATTTAGCGGAAAATAAATAAAGCGATAAAATAAAGTGCGAAAAGTAAAATTACATGGCTTTGGGAGATTTACAGAATTATATTAAACGACATAAGATAAATGCGCGAATTAAATAATTAAAACGAAACTAGGGCGTTGGACCCTTTTGCAAATAATTAAAATTAATGAGGACTAAAAAATTAAAATTAAATGAGAATGATATTTTTGTGTTTTTTAGATTTAATGAGAAAAAGGAAATAATTCAATTAAATTAAACGGCAAACCCTAATTCTAATACTTTTTTATTTATTATTAAAATATGATCTAAATTAAAACCTAATTTATTTATGCACAATTTTTAATTTATGAAAATAAAATAATAAATAAATAATATTGTTATTCTGAAAAAAAAGGGAAAATTAAAAGAAAATAAAAAGATATTAAACCTAAATTCTATTTTTGGTGTTTTTTAAAAAAAATTAAAACTATAACCTAATTATACTAAATATTTACATATATTAATTTATTGATGAAAATAATTAAAATTAAAAATTATATTTTTATTTGGACATTCTTTATTTTTATGATGTTTTTCTGTATTTTTTGTAAAAAGGATATTTAATTTAAATCAAAAAATAAATAAACAAATAAACAATTAAAAATAATAAAAGATAAAAGAAAATTTAGAAAAAAAAGATAGAACCAGGGGGGGTTTGCTGTCCCATTATGGAGGTATAAATTTGAGAGGCCTGGCCCAATTGAGTTTGCCATATGCTGACTTTTTGGATTGGGTATGATGCATTGACTGGCGTATGTGGTACACCCTTGATCTACACCCTTGATTTGCTCTCCAGGACGCGTGGCTAGCTGATCTTTGAGGATGCATGGTGTACTGAGGCATTAGCAAAGCATTGGATCTTATATTGAAAAATAGCATTGAGATTTTGCCAGACCTGGGACTTGAACCCAGGTCTTGAAGGTTATAAGCGCGTCTCTTTGCCAGCTGAACTATGCAATTTCATTTAATATATAATATAACATAAATAATATAAAGGAAAAATAAAGTTAGTGGACGATCTGGCGCGAATTTTCAAACTAGCCAATCACGTAGTGACAACGAGGTTGTCTTCTTCGTTCATTCTGAAACACAAACGTATGGCCACGGTTTTTATGGCGTTGTTTTAGGCTAGCTATCAAAAAATAGCGAATAGCTCGTTTCTCAATATAAATTAGGCGCGAGGACACGTTCTTCTTCGTCTCCATGTACTGAACTCAATGGTCCTGGTTTGAAGCATCAATTTTTCCTTGGGCAAAAACCCCCAAATTTGAAACCTGCAAAACCTAAAAATCGCGCATGGCAAATCCTTGTAGACAGCATGAAAGTCAAATTAAATATGATGATTAGCTTTAAAACACCATTATAAGCAAGAATCCATAGAAAAAAAATGCAAAAAGATGCTTAATTTATGCTATGCGAATTCAGAAATTTCAAGGTTCAGTCTGAGTTCTTGGTACCAATTCAAGACCTTTTTGTTGATGTTAAGGATTGAGAGACGTTCCAGGATGCCTCAGGATGCTTATGGAATAAAAATTGGAGCTTGAATCGACTCCTAAGGTTGATTTCAGTGTTTGAGTTTTTTTGTCCAAAATTTCAATATGCCAAAGGTGTCTTATGCGCAGCTTTCAGTCTCCGATCATTAGGGTTGTGATGCTGAATATGTATAGAGCATGCTAGGTCAAAAATATTGCACAAAATCTCAAGCATTCATGGATTTCAATATTTGATTTTACAAAATCTTTTCCAAATCTTTTTTCATGGTTTTTGTGTTCAATCAGCTCAAATCTTATCAAAACTTGCCATAATCAATTAAGCACGAAATATTGAGATTAGAATGTGCATAAAAAGATTTTTTAGGTTAGGTTTGATATTTTTCATATATTAAAATCATTTAAATGAATATAAATTAATATTAATTCAAATAAATAATTAAAAAATATGAGAATACTTCCCTTTGGGCCTAGTGGTCGTGCATAGGCTTGGCATGAAGAAATTTGGAAGAAAAATGGGCCCATTTGCATTTTTAGGCCTTTTGCATCAATGTTGACTTTTCAAGATTCCTAAAAATTTCCCAACTTCCACAAGGCATAACTTGGTCAATTTTTAAGCTTTTCACATGTTCTTGGACATTTTGGAAAGGTCTTTGAGTTATTTAACCAATGCCTTTGGTCCCATGTCATTTTGATTTACCAATCTCAAGTTATGGCCTTTGACTTAAAGTCACTTTTTGTTGACTTTTGAAAATGACCTATAATGTTGAAATTGATAACTTTTTGTGAGAGCATTTCTTGGACTTGGAATATGAAGATGAATTGTAGGAAATGTCTTTCTCTTCAAAATGAGCTTTGGATGGAATTTTTCTGATAATCCATGTGAAAGTTATGCCCTGGTCAATTTCAGTTGACTTTTTCAGCTGTCCAAATATAGTAACTTTTGCATCTTTGATGATTTCTGAGCCAAATTTTGAGAATCATGATCAAGCATTGATCAAATGATGTTTGTGGCTTCAAAATGATATATTGACCAAAAATTTGAACTTTTGACTGTCAAATGACCATTTTGCCCCTACAGTTGACTGTAGTGCAATTTAGGGTTTTGACTGTGCAATTTTGAGCTGAATGCCTTGAAACTTGACATGAGGATACTTGACCATCTTTGTAAGCATATGAGACTTGATTGGGCCTTTGAAAAGTTCTTTTGCTTGACCAGAACTCAAACCCTAGTTTTGACTGTATAGGAGCCAGTTGAGCTGCACAACCCTGGGGGAATTTTGTGACCTTGACTTGGCAATTTCTTGATGAATATGGGAGGGCAAATTTTGGGGTACAACAATTACTTATTGGGGAAGGTGGAAATAAACCACCTGGATAGCAGAGGTATGCAACATATAAGAGTCCCTCGTTTCCTCATAGTACGAGTGTGAAGAAAATGCAAAATATCTCCGAGAAAAGTAGGTACAGGGTTACAAGCGAGAAATATCTTGACGACATTCACATCAATGAGTTGGTCTGGATTAAAGAATAACATCAACCCATAGATTATCAAAGCCAAGATTTCTTCAAAAGCATGGAAACTCATAGTATCCAGAAATAGTTGAGCTTTCTCCATCATAAATTTATCTAGAAAACCTTTGACTCCACTTCTCATTTCCCAATTAGATACAATGTCAGACCGCTTCAGATGTAAGGCTGCTACAATATCTTCTGGTTTCAGAGCTTCCTCTAAACTGGTGAAGGGTGTCTAATCAAGAACGGGTACCCTCAGTAACTGAGAGAACTATTCTATTGTGGGTACCAACTGATAATCTAGAAATATGAAGCAGTGATGTACAAGGTCAAAGAACTGGAATAGAACACTCATCATGTCTTCGGCAAAACTCGGGGTAACCAAACTGAGTAGTCGACCATGCCTTTTGATGAATGGAGAACTTACGGGAACCCTTGAGACTAACTCTTTAAGCTGCGAAGGCATCCTTACAAAATTGATCTGGATAGTGTTTCTGCAAGCGGAGGCCATAACCTATAAAACAGAACAAAGATAAATCTCCTGTACCTTGAAGTTGTTAGTGAAAATGATATGGTATGATGTTATGATGTCATGTTCGAACAATTAATCATACACAAACAAAACACACAAGCCTTTGGTCCAAGCTTGCATGGAGTTTGTAGGTAAGTAACCTCTTGAAGTTTTAGTTGGCTCAATCTATCCTAAGAAAAAAAACTGGGTTCTAGGAGCCTCAATATCACTGATCTTTCTCCCAGGCACTATTTCAGCAAAAGCATCTAATTTGCAACCGAAATATCCTGAGATTCTGATCTCAATTAGCGTAATATCGAGTATCAACCAACTTTAGTCTGCACCAAAGAAGGCTATCTCACTACTTTCTAATTTCTAAGTTGTGTCAACTAAGGTTCTACGGTCAGTTAGTGCTTTATGAAACCATACAGCAGCCCAACATTCTCCTTGACTGACTCAAGGGACACCAGCACCAACTAATGTGTCGCACTAACGTAGCCATCGCTTTAACCATATCGGTATATGCTGTACAGTCTTCATGATCTATTGCTACTAACCGAAAACGCCCCCAGATCCGGGTATAATATCTATACAAGAAATAAACCCAGGTATATCCCGAAATATAAAGCATACAAGGCAAACAGGTAAAGAAATAAAAGTGATCTATCTGCTAAGGTAACCCCACTTTAGTATCTCCCCAGCAGATTCTCTAGTTCTGTAATATGGTGGGAGAACTGACTTTTGGGTTTTGCATTTTATCGCAAATGTTACGGATAGTAAGAGTCGTCGCTGACTTTTCTTTTATCCAATAAAGGAAAGGGTGAAAAGAACATGAAAGACATTTTTAGAATTTTATTGAGTAAGGGGGGTAGGTTATGGAAAGGGAAGGTGTTAGCACTCTTTTCATCCGTAGTTATCTACGGGCTCTTAATTGCTAGCTCACTTTGAAATGCTTTGTGTTTGTGTATGTTTGAAAATATTTTGAAAATTCCTAAGTGTGGCAATTTTGTAATGATTCTCGTATCGTTGAGAATGTATACAAAATGTTTGTTTTGAAAAATATTTATCAAAAGAAAGTGTTGTTTTGTTGAAAAGATGTTTTTGAAAATTCCAATGTAAGGGAGTTTCCTTTATAATAACCCTTGTATCAGTCCTCAAGAGTGTTTATAAAATGCTTTGAAAGTAGTTGTTTTGAAAGTGTGAGGTGTGAAAATTGTTTTAGTTTGTGAGCAAGCGATTACGAGCGATCTAACTACTCAAAAAGTATTTTTTCTTTTCCTCCTCCTTTAGATAGTGATATCCTACCATTAGTTAGTAGGAAGCGCTATAATTGGATGTGAGGGACAGACGCGGGTCATCGTACAATCATAAAAGCAACACGTAGGACGCTTTTAGCAATTTATCGTAAGAGACTAAGATCGTTTACCGAGGCAACATCGAGGGGTCATCGAGGGACTACAATCTTTTAATCGAGGTTCTTTGCTAAAACGTCCCATGTTTAAGGGACATGACTCTTTTATCCGAAGGCAACAAGCGAGGTCACCCTAGAGGTGCGCGTGTGCAAAGTGTTTTGATTTCAGTTAATTTATCTTGGATTTATGGTTATCTAGCATTTTGTTTTAGACCTTGCCATACACTTCTAATTACTATACAATTATAAGGAAAGCAGTAAAGTGCGGAAAATAAAGTTCTACGCTATTACAAGGCTTCGAGAATGGGGATACAAATTTATGAATGGGGATGTATCGAATCGAAAGTTCGATTAAAAGTCTAAATAAAAAATCAATACAACCCAATAAAAAATAAACGATTAATTAAACTAAAACAATCTATTTAATAAAATTAATTAGCAAAATAATTAATAATATAAAAATGATATATTACTAATTTAAATCTAAACTATACTAATAATAAAATTACTAATTTAAATCTAAACTAAATTGAACCTAAGAATACTAATTTAAATCTAAACTAAAATAATTATAGAAAGAAGTGAAAACTGGGGGTGTATAATAGAAATCGGAATTGGGCTTAAGAAATCAAGGCCCAAAACATATTATATAAATAAAAAAAATGAATTGGGTTCGGGTTGTTATAAGGCCCAAATGTTTGATTAATTCAGAAAAACCCTAGATTACCAACTAATAGCCGCTCATCTGCCTTATTCAATGTAAAATAAATAAATCGTTCATTCTCTCTCACGTCAATTTTCCTCTTCTTCCCAATCGCTCACGGTATCTCTTCCTGCTCTCAAATGCTCAACAACAACAACTCTCAAAGAAATCCCTTGGTTCTTATCATCTGATGGTAAGTTACAACAAACTCCATAAGAAACAATAAAAAAACAGTATTACAGAATCAACGGAAGAAAAACATTGAATTAAGATAAAAAACATCCACATACAAGTATCAACGATTACCGATTGAGGAAGAAAATAGAGTTACGGTAACCACGATTACGAAAAATAAGAGCAAGAGTCGAAAGAAAAGTTACTAACAAATACGAGAGCTTATTCGTAATAATCAGGTACACGTAGTTCTTCTTTGCTCTGTGTTTCTCCTTTTGTTCTTCATTTATGGTGTTTGCTTCCCTCGAAAAATCTGATTGAAAGGGCTTGTATTGTTGCTATGTTACTTCAGTTCTTCTGTTTCTGTCTCGTTGAAATTGCATTTTCACTGTGAACAGTGTTGAACTGGTATTATTATTGGAGTTGCGTGAAAAGGGTATGTTGTGATAATTTTATTGTTTGAAAAAGGGCTTCATGGAAGTGGTAAGGGAAAGAATTTGAAGTTATGAGATGAAGGTGGAGCTGAATTGTGAAGAGGTTTGAGGTTATGGAGGTTCTGCTTATTTTGAGTGAGGTTAAAGGAGTATGCTTTTCTGTGCCTTTTCTAACACCTTTTTTTTCTTTCTATGTGTATAAAGCATGTTATATATAATGGAAATGAGTTAGAAATTGATGGAAAATATAAGCTTGATTTTGAATGTGAAATTGTTTTTGTGTATACTAATTTAATGCTTTTCCTTGCAGCAGAGTTACTTATCCATTTCGGGAAACCTTTGCATTGGTTTGATAGGTTTGATGTTGTATGTTAGCAGGCTGGTTTTGGACAAGTTTTGACAGTTGTTTTTGTGGACTATTTTGATAGGTTTAGCCGTGGACAGTAGGTGCAGGTTCGGTGTATGTGCATTTTGGTGCAAGGCTTTGGACTGTTTTGACAGTTTTTTTGTGGATTATTTTGATAGGTTTAGCAGTGGACAGTAGGGTGTTTTTTTGGACTGGTGTAGCAGGGATATAGACAAGGCTATGGATACACCCGATTTTTTGTTTGATTTTTGGACTAGTTTACGTGTGCAGGGCTGCTTTCCTTTCGATTTTGCATCAGTTTTGATGGTTTTTTTTGTTGAACAATTTGAATTTTATGCAGGTTTGTTGCTTGGATAAGTTTCATTTTTGTGCATCTCTTTGGATTTGTTTACACAAGCTTTGGAAAGTTTTTTGGAATGAGCATGAAGGATGATGAAGAATGTTGAAGTTTAACACAGATTTTGAAATTTTAAGATTAGGATCAAGGAGAAGGCTTTAGTTTTAGGACTTGATTTTTATGTAAAACTACCTTGAATCATTCGCACTTGTATTGATCTTGAATCATTTGGATTTTATTTTCAATCTCTTTTGCACTTTTATGGACCCTGAATGAATGAAAATTATGTTGAATCATTTGAACTTTGCCCTAATGAATGAATTTTGGATGAAACTTGTGCTGGACCTTGAATGGATCTTTGATAAGTTTGAATGTATATTTGAATGAATTTGCTCTTGAATTCATGATAAACTTGAAAAGTGAATGAGCTATTATTTGAAAACCATGGATGGATCTTGAATCTTGTTTATCCTTTTGATTCCATAAGAATTTATACTCAAAACAAACTTGTATGTCGTGCCCGACTCAGATGAACATTAGTTATCAAACTTGAATTCAACCTCTTGCGTGAAGTTAAAAAGCATAACTTACATCATAAGCAATTGTTCTCAAATCCTTGTATCTCAAGCAACAGTTGATTAGAGAAAGTATCCTTAAATTCATGTCTCATATCTTGACCTATGTCTTGTAACTCAGGCAACTAGATGCAGGCTCTTATCATAAGAATATTCAATGAAACCTTATCCATGATGTGCATTAAGTGATGATCTTGGTCGAAGCCCTAATCAAAAACCGATGAACGCAAGCATAAGATAGTGTATCTTGACCCATGAACCATAGAATAATCTTCTTCTCTCTATTCCAGCCCTTGATAAGAATTCCAGTTAAATGACTTATATCGCAAGTAGTTGATGGAAGATCTCAAGCAAACTCAAACCCAAACTCATGTCTCATATCTCAAACAATCTCAGCCAAAATATCTTGGTTAAACTCTCAAAACCCTAGGTTCAAAATCCAATTCTCAGAAGAAACAAAGAATCAACCTTTATTTGATAAAGAAGCCTAGAACAAAGTGAAACCCTAATTCGTGCCAAACACTACTTCTTGATCTCATGCCCTATTGTTTGAATGAATTTTATGCAAATGACCTAATGAAAATGATGCATATAAAATGCAAAGCCTAATCCAGGTAAAAGTAGAATTAGGAGGGCAAATTTTGGGGTACAATACGTACATTTACAAATTTGTGAATATGCCTTTTGCCCTAGTTGCAGGAGGCTGGAGGTTGAAGACGACCTACATGTCGTTCTTCAACCAATGATACACAACCAAGCTTTTTAATCTGATTGGTTTGATTCTTTGGCTATGGTGTGTGCGCATTGGCTCATGTCTATCATGTATCCGTGTTTGTAAGCCATTCAGATTGCCAGCGCATTAAAATTGGGGTCAGATCCAACGCTCCTTGTTTTTGCTGTTTTATCTTTTAAATAAATGATTCAATGTGTTATTCACTAATGACCATGATATGCATAACGCGTTAGATCCCTTGGTTTGATTACTAATGTGTTTTGATAATGATCAGATGGTCCACATTTTTTTTTGGTTTATTATTTTATTATTTTATTTTTGTTTTAATTGTTTTAAACTTCAAAAATTCATAAAAAATTCATTTCAACTTCTAAACTTGTGAAAAAATTATCAAAAATACTTTTGATTTCTCTTTTTCTGATTTTTAATTTTTTCACAATTTTATTTTTTGATTTGGTATTTTTTTATGATTTTTCACTTTATTTGACTTGTTTTAATTGTTTAGAAATACTTTTCTTGATTTTAAAATTCTGAAAAACTTAAGGAAGGATCTAATGACCTTTTGACAAATATTGGTGACCTCATTTTATTTTTATTTTTTATTTTATTATTTTTTCACAAATTTTGGTTTACTTTGCTTATTTCATTATACTTTAAAAATAGTTTCTGACTTTAAAAAATTCTAAATTTTTTTGTCAACACTTATTGACTCATGTTTGACCTCTACTATTTTTAGGATTTTTATTTAGTATTTTAATACATGTTGTGTATTTTACCCATTATTTCCTCTTTAAATCATTTAAACTTTATTTCATATTAAATATATTTTATTATTTTTTGATTGGTCCTGATTTGGAGACACTTGGGTGTTATTTTAGGACAAGTTCCTCAACCTCATTGGATCTTGGGTGTTGATAGGTTGAAAAACCAAATCCATCAAAATGGATGAATGGTGTTGATGATATTTGAAACCCTAATTTCATCTTATACAATGGTTATACTATCATTCCCCTCACTCTTCATCTTATTCCTTTCTTGATTTTACTTGTGCTACATGTTTTTGGAGAATGATCTACATATCATTTATCTAACATGTTTGGTACATAGATTGCTATTGACCAGCCTCAATTATATGTGTGACTTCTACATAAGTCCACTTACGATTGCTTAACATAGCGCTAAATTTGTCCCGATTCGAAAAATAATCATTAGTGGCCCAAACCTATGTTTGTAAGCCCAAGTATGTTTATTTTGAAACCTTGTATCCAATAACTTTGAAGTTCACTATTAGGAGGCTTTGATTTTATCAATCCTCTAATGAACTTCATGGATTTTGGTCTAAGTGAATCATTTGAACATCGTTGATCATATGTGGTTGCTTTGATAACTTGAAATGAATAATATACTTGACACAAAGGAAATGAAACTTGTTGTTGAGAAGCTTTGATTTTATCAATATTCTAATATGTTTTCAAAACCAAGCTTCAAGATGGTCATTCAACTAACCTTGTAACTTCTAACTCACTAAAAATTAACTTTACTTTATGCATTTATTTTATGCCTTTATTTTTATGTACCATTTACTTTAGCATTTACATTCTGTGATCGGTGGGAATAAGAACTGACTGTTTTGGAATGCTGGTTCGCGTTTGTGTTTGTTTTTGCAAAGTGTCGCGGTAAGCAAGAGTCGCCACCGTCTTTTATTTTATCCAACAAGGAAAGGAAAAAAGCACAGAAAAATTCATTTTCGAGATGTTTCTCGGGTTCGGGAGGTAGATTATAGAAAGGGAAGGTATTAGCACCCTTTCTATCCGTGGTTATCCACGGGCTCTTAGGTACTTGCTCACTATGTTTTCAAAAGTTTGCTTTTCTTTGTGTTTGTGGGTTTTGAAAAGAGTTTTGTTTTTGAAGAGAGTGTAAGTGCGAAAAGTTTTGTTTTATTTTTAAAAGGAGCAAGTACTTAAGAACCTCTACCTACTCAAAAAAGAATTAAACTGTGCAAATGTCCTTTAGACAGTGCTATCCCACTATTGAGGAGTAGGTAGCACCGTCGTTGGAGTTTTAAGGGTCAATTCGATTTAAGGGACGTGTGGTCACTAAAGCAATGTTAGGATGCTTTAGCGGTAACCCTAATGTCTTAGATCATTTTTATCGAGGCAACCATTTCGAGGCAACTTTAATCTTTGGACAGGAGGGCGACCTCTAAGACTTCCTATACTCAATGACCACGTTTGAGGCAACCAAGTGAGGCGTACCCTAAGAGTGACATGTGCGAGTGTGTCAATTTTCAGTTTATATTATCTTTGTACATGTTATGGTGAGCTACGGTTGATTTAAAGGTTAATCTTGTCATACAATCCTAGTTAGCATACATCTAAATAGTTAATATATGTACAAGAATTTAAAATGCGGGAATTGTAAATCCTACGCTATTACAAAGCTTCGGGGAGGGGGATTATTTACATGTCCAAAAATTGGGGGAATGAAAGCAGTAAAGTGTAAAAGTCTTAGTCAAGCTATCACAAACCAGTAGGCAGTTATAATAAAATAAACGCGCGCGAATATGAAAATAACCTCTAAAAATCCTAAGAATAAAATCTTTTTGTTGTTTTATTTTATTTTGGGAAAATGACCTAAATCTACTTAATTTTAGTTTTGAGAAAATGATCTAAATCTACTTAATTTTAGTTTTTTTAAAAAAAAGTTAAGATAATTAAAAGATTAATTAACAAAGTTAATTTAATAGAAAATAAAAAAAAAACTAGCCTAATGTTTTTGTGTTTTTTTAATTTTAATTGATTTTATGTTGATTAAAAAAAAGAATAAAATAGTCAAAATAAGGATAAAAAACGAAGGAAACAGGCAGCAAATAAAAAAAGCATAATTCTGGAGGCCTGGGTCGAAAGAGGTGTGGGCTGTCTTTCGACCCAGTGAAGAGGCTTGATCGAAGGTGCATGAGGGGCTGCACTTTTGGGGGTGTTCGATCTGGATATGTCATCCTTCGATCTGGAAATCCTGGATCCAGTTCGAAGCTAAGCTGCTAAGCTTCGAAACTCTGAACAGGATTCTGAGAATATCTTTCCTGCAAAATGAAACAAATGTTAAAGGTCCAGGGGGGACATTACCCCCCCCCCCTGATTCGAATCTCCTCCCAATTCTGATTCTTCCTCAACGTGAATCTGCTGAATCTGGGCCTGGTTTTGTTTTATTCTGAGGTTCGAAGGGGAAACTCAGATCGTACCCAAGTAATGACACAATCTCACCTTTGCACTTCAGCTTACATGCAACACAATTAGTAATAACAAAAATACATATGCCATGTGTATTTAAATGCCATGAAGGTGAAATTTTGGTTTTGCAAACCCTTACCAATTGAAGATGTATGATCTGTGGCTCTGGGTGTGGAGCTGTTCGCTGGATGGCTGCTTTGGCTTGGATGAAAATGCTGATAACCTTTGGTGGGTTATGGGCAGCGTATCTCTAAATCTTTCCTGTTTCTTTTCTCTATTTTTTCTGTGTTTTTTCATCCTCTGTAATGTGCCACTGGCCCTTGTATTTATAGGAGTGTGGGGGTCTAGTAACGGCAAGAGACAGCCAATTAAACAAGCCATTAAAGCCACGAGACAAGAATCAGACACATTAAAATATTTCCTTTTTTGAAATATTCGTGTCTCTTGAATGAACCTGGACACTTTTGAATTTCGACTGCCTTCAGGCCCTGCTCTTCGATTGGTCCTAAGTTGCCTCCTTCGAATGGGCTTCTTCTGCTTCGACTGCTTGATTTGAAAAGAGTCACTCTGGTCGAATCAGCTTTTTAGGAACAGAAAAGGCAAGAATCTGGCCTTTAACTCAGGAATTAAATCCACAATCAGCATTTAATTATTTCTATATTTGCAAGGGAAACATGTCATTTTCTCATGTTCAGTGTACTTGGACATGTTTTCTTGAGTGCCCTCTTGATGGCCTCTTTCAAATGGCCTGGAAGGAGTTCTTCAAATGGTCCTGGTCCAAATATCAATCGAAGGGTACTAATTAAAATTCCAATCGAAAGGCTTTGTTAACAGGCCAATCGAAAGGTGTTGTTCATGCTAATCGAAGGACATGGTTAACATGCCTGTCGAAGCCGCCTTGACACAATGCTAAATAGAAGGATCCCTTGGCATGCCAATTGAAAGGCTTGGCCCAGGGTGCCAAACGAAATGCTCATTCAGAATACCAATCGAAGGGTCTTTCAGAATGCTAATCGAAGGCCTTGACATAATGCCAATCGAAGTGCTTGTCCATAATGCCAATCAAAAGGCTCCTTCAGAATACCAATCGAAGTGCTCCTTCAGAATACCAATCGAAAGGTCTTTCAAAATGCCAATCGAAGTGCTTGCTTGTCCATGCCAATCGAAATGCTCCTTCAGAATACCAATCGAAGGGTCTTTCAGAATGCCAATCGAAAGCCTTGACATAATGCCAATCGAAAGGTACTTAAAGCACGACTCAAAAATTTTCTTTTTCCTTAGGTAAGGGTTTGTGATCAACCATGCAGGGGGAAGACTTTGGAAAACATGAGAGGGAAAATTTTGGGGTACAACAGTTGCCCCTGTTCAATTTTCTTAAACCTGAGGATATAGATTGGCTTTCGAGCCTTTCGTGATCCGAAGGTGGAAGATAATTGAACACTAGAGTGCCCAGAAATTTGCACTCACATGGTGTAGTATCAGCATTGTGACATCGGGAATGGGCTTACAGATGCCATTTGGAGATTGTTGGTAGGAAGATGGGCTTATAGATGCCATTTGGAGATTGTTGGTAGGAGGATGGGCTTATAGATGCCATCTGCAGGAGTGTCGATCGCATAAGAGATTCCTTAGCGAGAACTTGCATACCTGTTGTTGTAGAAGATTCCGCTGGGGAAGTCTAACTTTGTTGAGATTTAGGAACCTGCCTGTACTTCAACTGAGAGAATGCTTCAGCTGAGTTTTAAGAACCTGTTCATAATTCAATTGGGGGGAAACATCTTCATCAAGATCTAGGAACTGTCTTGTGCCCACCGGGAGTATACCACTGAGGTTATAGAACTTGCCCACACTATGATGGAGGAGAACATCATGATCTAGGAACTGACTCGTGCTCAATGGAGTATACCGTTGAGGTTATAGTACTTGTCCACACTATGACGTAGGGAAACATCTTCATCAAGATCTAGGAACTGTCTCGTGCCCACCGGGAGTATACCGCTGAGGTTATAGAACTTGTCCACACTATGACAGAGGAGAACATCAAGATCTAGGAACTGAATCGTGCTCAAAGGGAGTATACCGTTGAGGTTATAGTACTTGTCCACACTATGACATAGGGAAACATCTTCATCAAGATCTAGGAAGTGTCTCGTGCCCACTGGGAGTATACCGTTGAGGTTATAGAACTTGTCCACACTATGACGGAGGAGAACATCAAGATCTAGGAACTGACTCGTGCTCAAAGGGAGTATACCATTGAGGTTATAGTACCTGTCCAAACTATGACGTAGGGAAACATCTTCATCAAGATCTAGGAACTGTCTCGTGCCCACCGGGAGTATACCGCTGAGGTTATAGAACTTGTCCATACTATGACGTAGGGAAACATCTTCATCAAGATCTAGGAACTGTCTCGTGCCCACCGGGAGTATACCGTTGAGGTTATAGAACTCGTCCACACTATGACGGAGGAAACTGTCGAGATTAAGAACCTTATCTGAAATTCAACCAATGATAATTCAATTGAGATTTAAGAACTGGTCAGATCTTCGACTAAGCTGAGAACTTTAACTATATCTTTCCTGAAAGGTAAAGGTCAGTCATATGCAATGTATGATATGGATCAGGCATTGATGTTCTCAAAATAAATGAGATTTTATTCGTATGATGCGTATATGCATGTATCATGATGTATGGGAACGTGATGTTTTAGCTGGGGAAAATAAATCCCGGAGTTGCTGGAGAATAGAGTCGAGTTCTTCGTTTCCATTGGGGATGGTGAACGAAGATGATTGTGAGAATAAACCTGCAGGAGAGGATGACTCCGTTGGGGAATAAACTGGATGAAGAGATTACTCTAAGGGGAATTACTCTGTGGGGAAGAGATGCTTTGTTGATGATTTTAATGATAATTCCGCTGGGGATTCCATTGATAAGCTCTGTTGGGGATAGATTACCGTTGCTGGTGATATTGAACCTGTTGAGGATAGAAGTCCAGCTGGGGGGAAAGAAAGAACTTTGCTAGGGATAATCTTTCCTTTGCCATTTGCTGAGGATAACCTAGTTAGGTTCTTGTGAGGATAAACTTCTGAATTTGGCTGGGGAGACTTATTTTGTACTCTGCAGGGGATAAGCTTCCAGAATCTACTGGGTAAGATGATTTAATCCTGACGGGGAAGCTTTTTTTTAGACTGCGCTGGGGAAATGGCTCCAATGGGGGTATCTTGTATTCCGCTGGGGAACATTCTTATACTCCGTTGAGGAATATTAAGACTACCTAGGATACTCTTATACTTGCTGGAGAATATTCTTATACTCCGCTGAGGAATATTAAGACCTTCTGGGGATACCAAGCCTTTTCGGGCTGATGGTAGATCCACTCTGCTTGGGAAGAGTCTTGCTGATTTGTTCATGGTTGCAAGTCTCAGTGGGGAGAGCTACCATTACTGTTTTTATTCTGCAGGGAGTGAAGGTATCTTAGCCATATTCTTCAGCTGAATATATCTTGGTACCTTGGTGGACAGAGCAACTAGACAGCTCGAACAATTCTTATTGCCCCTGTTTCTGATATTACTAGTAATTCATCTTTCGTTTCACATGTAAGTATTTATGATCAGCAGTTAACGTCAAATGCATATATCAAAAAAGAACATTGGACGTTCTTTGCAAAACAAAACAGATAAAGGAAAAACAGTTTGAAATTTGTTTGAAAATGAATTTGTATTGATTTTGCAGTTTGGCCTGTAAATAGGCGTTTTGTACAAGAGGCTGACGTCCTAGTAAGAGAACGCCGCCGAACAAAATAGAATTTATACAATTTGTGAAAAGAAAACAAAACATCTATGTGAATAGTCCCACTGGGTTCCAGCTCTGCTATTGCCTTTATATCTTCAAGCATCTCATCACTTTGCTGCTTAGTTGAAGATGAATCTGATTGACTGACGTCGTCCGAGCCTGATAGTTGATACCGAAGTCCGGATGCGAGGTGATCCAATGAGACATAGTGTTACGCTTTAATCCCTAACTTTTTCCTGGACCGCCCTTTCGGGTTTTCAGTCCACTGGGATACCCATTTTTGCCCAAGCCGCCTTTTCAGGTTTTTGACTTGCCGGGTGTACAGATTTTTTTATTTTCATCCCTTATTTTTGCCCGAACCCTTTTGGTTCGCCGGGAAGCCCTTATTTTTGCCTAGGCCAGTCAACCTAGCGGGTCTTTGATTATGCGTAGTATCTTTTTACTATGTCTGCATCGACGGGGTGAGGAAGGTCGTCACCATCCATGGTGGTTAGAATCACCGCTCCCCCTGAGAAGATGTTCTTAACCACAAATGGCCCTTCGTAAGTAGGGGTCCATTTTCCCCTGGGATCACCTTGAGGTAGAATAATGCGCTTGATTACCAGGTCCCCAACTTGATACTCTTGTCGTATGAATTTCTTGTTAAATTCCTTGATCATTCATTTTTGGTACGTCTGACCATGACAAAGAGCAGTAACTCTCTTTTCGTCGATTAGATTTAATTGATCAAGCCGGGTCCGAATCCAGTCGTCTTTGCTCAAACCTGCATCCTTCATGATCCGAAGAGAGGGTATCTGAACTTCAATGGGCAAGACTGCCTCCATGCCATAAACCAAGGAATAAGGTGTTGCCCCTGTTGACGTCCGTGCTGAGGTACGGTACCCATGAAGAGAAAATGGTAACATCTCGTGCCAGTATTTGTATGTCACTGTCATCTTCTGCACAATCTTCTTAATGTTCTTATTAGCTTCTTCTACAACCCCATTCATCTTCGGCCGGTAGGGAGAAGAGTTATGATGCTGTATCTCGAATTGCTCGCAGAGCTCAGTGATCATTTTGTTATTGAGATTGGTACCATTGTCCGTAATGATCCTCTCTGGTACACCGTATCGACAGATCAGGTTGTGCCGAATGAACCGTGCCACGACGTTCTTGGTTACCGTAGCAAAGGAAGTTGCTTCAACCCACTTCGTAAAGTAATCAATCGCTACCAGGATGAAACGATGCCCGTTGGATGCCGTAGGTCTGATCTCGCCGATCATATCAATGCCCCACATTGCAAAAGGCCAAGGTGCCGTCAAAACATTCAGAGGAACTGGAGGAATATGCACCTTATCAGCATAGACCTGGAACTTGTGACATGTCCGAGAATGCTGATAACAGTCGGCTTCCATTGTGGACCAGTAATATCCTGCCCGAAGGATTTTATTTGCCATGGTATGTCCACTGGAATGAGTTCTGAAAGTACCTTCATGCAGCTATGCCATGATCCTTTCTGCTTCAATTTTATCCATGCAACGCAGTAAGGTTGAATCATGGTTACGTTTGTAAAGAATGCCATTGCTGATGAAGAACTTTATCGTGAACCTTCTCAGAAACTTCTTGTCATTAACAGATGCACCCTCGGGGTATTCTTGAGTTTCAAGGTACCTCTTCACTTCATGATACCAAGGCTTTTCTGTTACCTCTTTGGTCTCAAGATCACAGCAATGTGCAGGTTCATCCAATTTCCAAATGATGATCCGGGGAGCCTCGTTGTCCCACTTGACTTTGAACATAGAAGACATCGTAGCTAACACGTCCGCCAACTGATTCTCCTCTCTTGGTAAGTGTTCAAAGGTTATCTCCTCGAAATGGGGAAGCAATGTCAATACATACTCCTTGTAAGGAATAAGATTTGGGTGTTTCGTATCCCACTCTCCTTTGATCTGACTGATCACGAGAGCGGAATCTCCAAAGACACTCAAAAACTTAATCCTTAGGTCAATTGCAGCTCGAAGACCCATAATGCAGGCTTCATACTCCGCCATATTGTTGGTGCAGTTGAAACATAGTCGGGCGGTAAACGGAGTATGAGAGCCTTTAGGAGATATGATCACAGCGCTAATGCCATTGCCCAAAGCGTTCGAAGCTCCATCAAAATGCATAGACCATCGGGATCCTTCCTCAGGTCCTTCATCCGGTCCAGGTGTTTCACAATCAGTTATCAACATGATATTCTCGTCCGGGAATTCAAAGTGCATAGACTGGTAATCATCCACTGCCTGATGTGCCAAATGGTCTGCCAATACACTTCCCTTGATTGCTTTTTGAGTCGTGCACTGGATGTCATATTCAGTCAAGATCATCTGCCATCTTGCTATTCTTCTGGACAAGGCAGGCTTTTCGAAGATATACTTTATTGGATCCATCTTTGAAATCAACAGAGTAGTGTGAGTCAACATATACTGTCTCAGCCGGCGAGCAGCCCATGCCAACGCGCAACAAGTTTTCTCGAGCAGTGAGTATCGGGTCTCACAGTCGGTAAACTTTTTGCTAAGGTAATAAATGGCATGCTCTTTTCGGCCAGACTCGTCATGCTGCCCCAACACACACCCCATTGAGTTATCGAGAACTGTCAAGTATAAAATCAAAGGTCTCCCTTCAACTGGTGGCATAAGAATAAGTGGCTCTTGGAGATACTCTTTGATCCTTTCGAAAGCGGCCTGGCATTCATCGTTCCAACGTACTACTTGATCTTTCTTCAGTAGCTTGAAGATTGGCTCACAAGTAGCAGTTAGGTGCGAGATGAATCGGGCAATGTAGTTCAGACGTCCTAGAAAGCCTCTGATCTCTTTCTCTGTCTTGGGAGCTGGCATCTCTTGTATGGCTTTCACCTTGGCAGGGTCCACTTGAATACCTTTGTCGCTCACGACGAAACCTAGCAGTTTGCCCGACCTCACCCCGAAGGTGCACTTGTTCGGGTTCAACCTCAGCTTGTATAACTTCAACCTGTCAAACAGCTTCTGTAGATGGTCAAGGTGTTCCTCCTCAGTTTGGGACCTCGCAATCATATCGTCGACGTATACTTTAATCTCATGATGGATCATTTCATGAAATAAAGCAACCATGGCACGCTGATATGTTGCCCCAACATTCTTCAACCCAAAAGGCATGACCTTGTAACAAAAGGTACCCCACTGGGTAACGAAAGTGGTCTTTCCATGTCTTCAGGAGCCATCTTGATTTGATTATAACCGGAGAAACCATCCATAAAGGAGAATACCTTGTGCTGAGCAGTATTGTCAACCAGAACGTCGATGTGAGGCAGAGGGAAGTCATCCTTAGGGCTTGCCCTGTTCAAATCCATGTAGTCAACACACATTCGGACCTTACCATCCTTCTTCGGTACCGGAACCACATTGGCAACCCACTGAGGGTAAGAAGTTACTGCTAGAAAACCGGCGTCAAACTGTTTCATAACTTTGGCCTTGATTTTCTCAGACATCTCTGGACGCATACGGTGAACCTTCTGTTTTACCGGAGGACAGTCTTCCTTGGTAGGCAGGCGATGAACCACAATGTCGGTATCCAACCTAGGCATATCTTCGTAAGACCAGGCAAAGATTTCCACGTAGTCATGCAGCATTTGAATCAACCGTTATTTCACACTAAGCTCCAGATTTGCACCGATCTTTACTTCCTTTTTGTCTGTCTCAGTACCCAGATTCACTGTTTCTACTAGCTCTTCATGTGGCTGAATGGCCCTCTCTTCCTGGAGTAGCAGTCTTGCAAGTTCACCAGGCACTTCGCAATCATCTTCACCTTCGTCTTCGACTAAGTTGATCAGATTTTCGAAGTCATAACTGGCAGTAGTAGAGTCGTTACCAGTGAGAACCAGAGTGGATTGAGACCTGTATATGTGAGTGTGTGTAAAATAGCTGTTTTGCAATATATAATAAAGAAAGACAAGGAGCGCAAAATTTGAAATGCAAAACGTCCAATGCTTTTATTAATGATATATGAAAGTGGCACACAAAAGCCCTCACAAGTGAAGTCACGGTGCCCCGGGTAAGACATCGGGCCATAAAGTTTTATAATATTGTCTGTTATAAATTCAAAACAAAGAGTTCATTACTGGGTAACAAAATTAATAGGGATGAAGTCCTTTGTCGTCCAGTTTCTTGGTCCACCGTTGGTCGTAGGATAGATCCAGCTGTCGAATTCAGACTCCTCTACGTCATCTTCGATGACATTTACTCCCGAGTTGCTGATGAACACAGGAGGTCTTCCAATCCTTGCACTTCGAACAACCCTTTGAGCTTCTGCAGTGAAACCCAACCCAAACTTGTTAGTCTTCTGAGTGAAATCAGGAAGTCGACCCCAGTTTGCATACTCACCCTTCTCAATAACAGCCCGAGCATCCTTTAAGGAAGCAATCTTCATAGGAGAATCTTCAATCGCAGTCTCAGCGGATGCCAATGTCTGAGGAACCTCTTCAAAGTGTTGAAATGGGGTCTCAATGAACTCCCCATCCATCTCTACGTACCAGAATGAGTTGAGGTGGCTGACCATGTATTCCTCCTCCCCTTGTACTGTCACAATCTTCCCTCTGACCGGGTACTTCAACTTCTGGTGGAGCGTTGAGGTTACGGCTCCAGCTTTGTGGATCCATGGACGACCCAACAAACAAGAATAGGATGGCCGAATGTCCATCACGTAGAATGTAGAATTAAAGACCTGAGAACCAACCTTGATTGGAATATCAACCTCACCATGCACCATTCTTTTAGACCCATCAAAGGCCCGGACAACAATGTTACTCGGCTTTAGCTCCAAACCTTCGCAATCCAGCCTGTCTAGCGCTTTCTTTGGCAAGACGTTCAATGAGGAACCAGTGTCAACTAACACATGTGCAAGAGTAGTGCCCCTGCATTCAATGGAGACATGCAGGGCATCATTATGGTTCTTCCCTTTAGCAGTCAGATCAGCGTCAGAGAAACCTAAACCGTTATCAGCAGTTAAATTGGCCAGACAATCGGTAAACTGATCAGCTGATGTCTCTTGTGGTACGTGGGCCGTCTTCAGGAAGGTAATCAGAGCTTTGGCATGGGCCTCTGAACACAACAACAATGATAACATAGAAATCTTGGATGGGGTTTGCCCCAGTTTCTCAACTACATTATAATCACTCTTCTTAATAATCTTCAGAATCTCTTCCATCTCCTGTTTGGAAGCTTCAACAGTAATTGTCTTTGGCGCCTCCGTCTGGGCAGGAATATCAGTGGCGATCCCTTTGCCCCGAGCACTAGATGACTCGGCGACAGGGGTAGGAATAGGAACTTGATCATGAATGGAAGTAGGTACACTTGCAGGTGAAATGACAACAGGTCTTCGGACAGTTGGTGGAGCAATATCAGGTGAGAAAAGTCTACCACTACGGGTGACTTTAGCAGGCCCAGTAATGTTGCTGACGCCGGTATCAGCATCAAACTCTTGCTTAACTCCGAGAACATAAACATCTGCCCCGTAGTGCCAAGGGACAACTTTGTCAGATGTATAGGGGATGGGCCCCAGAACAGTGATGATTATAGGTGCGATCTTCGGAACAGATGTAATTCTAACAGGCATCCTCGAGGGAGCCTTGGAAGAATTGTAGAAAATGGTAATGATGTCAACTTCTTCAGAATGAACGGGTGGAACAACAGTCTTCTCGAACAGAATCTCTTTACTATCCATCAGGTTTTGGATACCTGACTTCAGAGATGGGCAACCAGTAGGTAAAGCAGAACACATATGGCAACTTTCACCACAGCTCGGAAATAAACCGGCTAGAAACAAGTTCTTCTTGATAGTCATCAGAGGGGTAACAATATCATCCACATATACTACAAACAAGTCTTCCTCTACAACATTTACTCCATGTTTGGGCATGGGAGCAGTCACAACATTAGGCCTCTCGTGCGCCTCGAACTCAATCTCCTTTGCATCAATTAAGTCTTGCACCTTGTTCTTCAAAACCCAACACTCGTCCGTATTATGCCCCAGGCTATCAGAGTGAAAAGCACAACGGGCATTAGGGTTATACCTTGGTGACGCTGTATTTGAATTCTTTGGAGCTTCTTTTAGGGTCACCAAATTGGCCTTCAGCAACTGTGGCAGAATCTGAGACAAAGTCATGCTGAGACGAGTGAATTGCCTTCGAGGTCTCTCGTCCCTTTGTTGGTTGTGATGCTGAGGAGCACTGACAGGTTTTGAAATAACAACCGCATTGACAGCTTGGCGGTGTTCAGATCTATTCTGTCTTCTTGAACTGTAGACATCACTGGACTCTTTCTTAAATGGCTTCTTCTCAGTGCTAGATGAGGCACCCTTCTGTATCTTTCCAGCCTTAATACCAGCTTCAATCCTTTCACCAGTCAAAATAAGATCCGTAAACCCAGTAGAAGAACTTCCAATCATATGGTTAAAGAACGGACCTGACAGGGTCCCCAGAAACATGTCAACAAGCTCACGATCAGCTAAAGGTGGTTGCACCCTTCCGGCAAGGTCTCTCCATTTTTGAGCATACTCTTTAAATCCTTCACTCGTTCCTATCGACATACCCTGGAGTTGGGTACGCGTAGGAGCGAGGTCGGAGTTATACTGATACTGCCTATAAAATGCAGCAGCCAAATCCTCCCAGCTGCGGATACTGGCTCCGTCCAACTGATAGAACCACTCAAGCTGAGTCCCTGAAAGACTGTCTTGAAAGAAATGGATCCACAAGTTCTTATCAGCAATGTAAGGTTGGATCTTCCTCACATATGACTGGAGGTGCAACTTTGGACAGGAAGCTCAGTCATACTTGGCAAAGGCAGGTGCCTTGAACTTATGGGGAATCACCACCCCAGATGATAGACCTAGATCTCCTAAGTCCAGACCGGGCACCTTCTGTATTTCCATAGCGTTCAAACGGTCTTCCAGCTGTTTGTACTTATCCTCAGCAGGAGGATACTGTTCTTCATCATAGTCTGTCTCGTTGTCGGAGACCATAGGGCTAGGAGCCCTCCTTTCTTGTGGATTGTCTTTCCCTCCAGATGGGGTGGTTAGATCAACTTCACTCTGCAGCCTGTTTCCAAACCTGCGTCCAGTGTTGAACAGGATGGTCCTCTTTTTCTTCTTCTTCCTCTCTTTCAGAATCAGGGTCTTTAGGTCCCGCTGACCCTTAGCTAGGCTCATGGCCAACTCTTGAAATTGGGCATTCTGGGCCCGGAGGGCCTTGATAGCTTACTCAGTGGAAGGTTCAGCAGACATGATGATTGCTGAAATAAACAGCGAAGAAGATAAGAGACCTGTAAAAGGGTACCTGTTATGCATATGATGAATGATATGTTATTTATGTAATGCATTCAAGGGTTCAAAAATTCAAATTTGTTGCAGACAAAAAGAACACATGTCATATTAAGAAGAAATTTGTTAGTACATAAGTGCCCCATGGGCGAAATATTACAAAATTCTTAATGTAAAAAGTCACTGCGCATCCTTTTTGGAGCGATGTAAGTGTTGAGGGTCTCTTCCTCGTGAAGTCGGCTGGTAAGCTCCAAAACCTTCTTCTCACTAGCATAGAAGTTGGCTTCAAAAGTATTCCGTTCTTCCTTGAGTTGGATCCAACTCTTTTGCATTTCTTCCCATGATGTTGGCATGTCAGGATGTAGGATGGCGTATGGAACCTCTCCTTCCATAACAGGCTCTTTGATCAAGGGGAGAATGTGAGGATATGGCATCATAAGATTCTGGGAGCGGGTTCGTACCCACTTGAGGTAAGGCTCAAGGGGGATGGAATTCTTGTGCCCCAGTGTCTTACTATCCACTTTGTTAGGCATCCTCCAAGCTCTGATGAACCTTTGTCGAAGTCCTTGCGTATCGTTGTCGAAGTCAAAAACTAGGTCAGGAATCAGCATGTCATGAGGGCCATCCCTCCGAGCATATCCAAATTGTCTCAAAGCTAGACAGGGGTTGTAAGTAATGCCTCCCCTAATTCCAAGTAATGGAACATTAGGAAATTCTCCACAACGATTAATGATGGTGACATTTTCTCTGGACCGAGAACACCAATGTACATCAGAATGTGTGAGGGTCATCAATCGTTGTGACCACCTTAAACCTTTCTCATTCTTCAAAACTGATTGTGGAAGGTGAGAAATAAACCACCTTGCTAGGAGAGGAGTACAACACATGAGAACACCTCTTTTCCTCATTGTTCGTGTGTAAAATGAGTGGAGGATGTCCCCAAGCAATGTAGGTATGAGATTCCTGGATACAAAAATCTTGACAGCATTCACATCTATAAGTTGATCAGGATTTGGGAACAAAACCAACCCATAGATAAGGAGTGCCATAATCTCTTCAAAGGCTTGTAGATCAAGAGAATTCCAGCATTCTTGTGCCTTCTCAAACAGAAACTTTGCCAAGAATCCCTTGACACCCCTTCTGGTTTCCCAATGCCCCTTGATGTCGGATGGTTGCAAGCGTAATGCTTGAGCAACATCTTCAAGTTTTGGTTCCTTTTCCATACCGTTGTAGGGTAGTTGACTAAGAATAGGAATTCTCAGGAGTTGAGAAAATTCCTCCAAAGTAGGCACCAATTGATAATCAGGGAATGTGAAACAGTGGTGTAGGGGGTCAAAGAACTGGAAGAGAACTTTCATCATGTCTTCTTCAATGTTGGTGTTGACCAAGCTGAGGAGTCTACCATGTCTTTCACTGAAGATAGAATTCTCGGGAATCCTGGATGTAAGCTCCTTGAGTTGAGGAGGGATCCTTACAAGGTTGACTTGAATTGTTTTCCTGTGGAGAGACTCCATGTCCTGCAAAACAAGAACAAAGATGAAGGTCTAAACCCTTGAAATGGTTAGCGGATGCATATGATGCTTTATGATGTTCATGATGTATGCACAAACACATGTACAAGCAAGTCACACAAAAACCCTAGTTTCAGGCTTGCATGAGGTTTCATAGGTAAGTACCCTCTTGAGTGTAGTTGGCTCAAAACCTGTCCTATAAATAGTAACCGAGTTCTAAGGAGCTCAATATTATTGGATTGTTTTCTATGTTCATCGTTTTGGTTTAGCCACTGAACTAGCGACCAAAATATTCCAAGAAAACAATCCTCAATGAGTGTAGTATCGAGTATCTACCAACTTCGGACTGCACCAAAGTCGGTCATCTCACTACCCCTAAAAAAGGCCAAGATGGTCAAGTAAGGTTCTAGGTCATTAGTGCTTAGTGACATCACTCAGCGGCCCCGTATTCTCTTTGATTAACTCAAAGGCTACCGGTACTCACAAATATGTCGCACTAATATAGCTATTGCTTCAACCGTGTCGGTATACCCCGCACAGTTTCCACAACGTATTGCTATCTATGAATGTTTCCCAAATTCGGGTGGAGGATTTATAGAACTCCGATATAAGCCCACAAAATTAAAATCATACAAAGCAATACAATTGAAAACACAAGTGATCTAATCCTAAGGTACACCTCACTTATAAATATTCCCCAGCAGAGTCGCCAATTTTGTGATCGGTGGGAATGAGAACTGACTGTTTTGGAATGCTGGTTCGCATTTGTGTTTGTTTTCGCAAAGTGTCGCGGTAAGCAAGAGTCGCCACCGTCTTTTATTTTATCCAACAAGGAAAGGACAAAAGCACAGAAAAATTCCTTTTCGAGATGTTTCTCGGGTTCAGGAGGTAGATTATAGAAAGGGAAGGTATTAGCACCCTTTCTATCCATGGTTATCCACGGGCTCTTAGGTACTTTCTCACTATGTTTTCAAAAGTTTGCTTTTCTTTGTGTTTGTGGGTTTTGAAAAGAGTTTTGTTTTTGAAGAGAGTGTAAGTGCGAAAAGTTTTGTTTTGTTTTTAAAAGGAGCAAGTACTTAAGAACCTCTACCTACTCAAAAAGGAATTAAACTGTGCAAATGTCCTTTAGACAGTGCTATCCCACTATTGAGGAGTAGGTAGCACCGTCGTTGGAGTTTTAAGGGTCAATTCGATTTAAGGGACGTGTGGTCACTAAAGCAATGTTAGGATGCTTTAGCGGTAACCCTAATGTCTTAGATCATTTTTATCGAGGCAACCATTTCGAGGCAACTTTGATCTTTGGACAGGAGGGCGACCTCTAAGACTTCCTATACTCAATGATCACATTTGAGGCAACCAAGTGAGGCGTACCCTAAGAGTGACATGTGCGAGTGTGTCAATTTTCAGTTTATATTATCTTTGTACATGTTAAGGTGAGCTACGGTTGATTTAAAGGTTAATCTTGTCATGCAATCCTAGTTAGCATACATCTAAATAGTTAATATATGTACAAGAATTTAAAATGCGGGAATTGTAAATCCTACGCTATTACAAAGCTTCGGGGAGGGGGATTATTTACATGTCCAAAAATTGGGGGAATGAAAGCAGTAAAGTGTAAAAGTCTTAGTCAAGCTATCATAAACCAGTAGGCAGTTATAATAAAATAAACGCGCGCGAATCTGAAAATAACCTCTAAAAATCCTAAGAATAAAATCTTTTTGTTGTTTTATTTTATTTTGGGAAAATGACCTAAATCTACTTAATTTTAGTTTTGAGAAAATGATCTAAATCTACTTAATTTTAGTTTAAAAAAAAAGTTAAGATAATTAAAAGATTAATTAACAAAGTTAATTTAATAGAATAGAAAAAAAAACTAGCCTAATGTTTTTGTGTTTTTTTGATTTTAATTGATTTTATGTTGATTAAAAAAAAAAGAATAAAATGGTCAAAATAAGGATAAAAAACGAAGGAAACAGACAGCAAATAAAAAAAGCATAATTCTGGAGGCCTGGGTCGAAAGAGGTGTGGGCTGTCTTTCGACCCAGTGAAGAGGCTTGATCGAAGGTGCATGAGGGGCTGCACTTTTGGGGGTGTTCGATCTGGATATGTCATCCTTCGATCTGGAAATCCTGGATCTAGTTCGAAGCTAAGCTGCTAAGCTTCGAAACTCTGAACAGGATTTTGAGAATATCTTTCCTGCAAAATGAAACAAATGTTAAAGGTCCAGGGGGGACTTTACCCCCCCTGATTCGAATCTCCTCCCAATTCTGATTCTTCCTCAACGTGAATCTGCTGAATCTGGGCCTGGGTTTGTTTTATTCTGAGGTTCGAAGGGGAAACTCAGATCGTACCCAAGTAATGGCACGATCTCACCTTTGCACTTCAGCTTACATGCAACACAATTAGTAATAACAAAAATACATATGCCATGTGTATTTAAATGCCATGAAGGTGCAATTTTGGTTTTGCAAACCCTTACCAATTGAAGATGTATGATCTGTGGCTCTGGGTGTGGAGCTGTTCGCTGGATGGCTGCTTTGGCTTGGATGAAAATGCTGATAACCTTTGGTGGGTTATGGGCAGCGTATCTCTAAATCTTTCCTGTTTCTTTTCTCTATTTTTTCTCTGTGTTTTTTCGTCCTCTGTAATGTGCCACTGGCCCTTGTATTTATAGGAGTGTGGGGGTCTAGTAACGGCAAGAGACAGCCAATTAAACAGACCATTAAAGCCATGAGACAAGAATCAGACACATTAAAATATTTTCTTTTTTGAAATATTCGTGTCTCTTGAATGAACCTGGACACTTTTGAATTTCGACTGCCTTCAGGCCCTGCTCTTCGATTGGTCCTAAGTTGCCTCCTTCGAATGGACTTCTTCTGCTTCGACTGCTTGATTTGAAAAGAGTCACTCTGGTCGAATCAGCTTTTTAGGAACAGAAAAGGCAAGAATCTGGCCTTTAACTCAGGAATTAAATCCACAATCAACATTTAATTATTTCTATATTTGCAAGGGAAACATGCCATTTTCTCATCTTCAGTGTACCTGGACATGTTTTATTGAGTGTCCTCTTGATGGCCTCTTTCAAATGGTCTGGAAGGAGTTCTTCAAATGGCCCTGGTCCAAATATCAATCAAAGGGTACTAATTAAAATTCCAATCGAAAGGCTTTGTTAACAGGCCAATCGAAAGGTGCTGTTCATGCTAATCGAAGGACATGGTTAACATGCCTGTCGAAGCCGCCTTGACACAATGCTAAATCGAAGGATCCGTTGGCATGCCAATTGAAAGGCTTGGCCCAGGGTGCCAAACGAAAAGCTCATTCAGAATACCAATCGAAGGGTCTTTCAGAATGCTAATCGAAGGCCTTGACATAATTCCAATCGAAGTGCTTGTCCATAATGCCAATCGAAAGGCTCCTTCAGAATACCAATCGAAGTTCTCCTTCAGAATACCAATCGAAAGGTCTTTCAAAATTCCAATCGAAGTGCTTGCTTGTCCATGTCAATCGAAATTCTCCTTCAGAATACCAATCGAAGGGTCTTTCAGAATGCCAATCGAAAGCCTTGACATAATGCCAATCGAAAGGTACTTAAAGCACCACTCAAAAATTTTATTTTTCCTTAGGTAAGGGTTTCTGAGCAACCATGCAAGGGGAAGACTTTGGAAAACATGAGAGGGCAAATTTTTGGGTACAACACATTCCATGCCATTTTTTTATTTTGCTCACTTGAGCATTTATCTTTATGCCATTTTATCTTTGCTCACTTGAGCTTTATTTTCTTTTAAAGACACTTAATAATCAAATTGAACATTAAAATATTTTAGGTTACTTGGACTACTTGGTTACTTTCCTTGGCATTATGGAGTTATGGATGTCTCAAACTTAGGATTAGAAGCCTTGATACTTGGGGACCTTGTTGCTCTGTTGTTATTTTGTCTGAAATCCTTTGGGTTAACTCCAAGGCATTGGTTTGAATTTTTTTTTGTGTTCAAGTTATTCTGATTTTCATGCTTTGTTTGTGAATAAGAATTCCTCTATATACAATTATTACTCTGCCAAATTTTTGTGAAGACTTAATTCATCCGAAGCTTAGTATTCCTCAAAGGTTTAGCATTTTTGCTTGCTTGGTTTTAATCTAAAGGATGAGAATTCTACATTGACTTCTTATGTCAAGTGTTGGCTTCTTGTTGGTTAGACCATTCTTTTTCCTTGGCTTTTACCTTATGCTTTAGGATAGTCCCTTCATCTCCTCATATCTTCTTTAATTTCAAAAAATCTTCTCCCTCCTTTTCAAAACTCTTCTTGTTCTCTAACTCGAACCACTTTCATAATAAACTTGGACTTAGGTCCATGCATTTTCAAAAATATTTTTCTTAATCAAATTTTAATCAATTTAATCATACTTTGACATCTTTCTCAATATTAAAATTCAACTAACCTCATTCAAGCCATTTTTGCCACTTTGGCTTTTTTACTTTTAAAATTTTCTCAAAAGATTAGACTCTTGTCAATTCTTATAGTGATGCGAGCTACTATACTTCTACGATTTTTAGTGAAGTGAGATATTTTCCACTTGGGTGTTGAGTGAGGCTTTATTGATTTTAAAATCCAAGTTATATTCTCTACTTTGAGATGATGCAAATTCTCCTTTCTCATAATTGTGGGCAGTAAGTATGTTTTCCACTCGGATATGACGATGATGCCTTTTCTCTTAAAATTAACCAACACACGTGTGTTTTTTTAAATTTTTTTAGGTGAACTACGAGTATCCTGATTCCCTATTGCACGAAAGGTGCTACGTAGGCATCAAAGGTTCACAACCGCGGAGGGTGAAAAGTTATAAAAAATACTTCTTTTCTGATCTCCACCATCTATTTTTTTGTATACACCCTTTATAGCCAAAATACACAGATTTTCAAAGAGGTTCATGCGGAGTATCATAGATGTTTAGGGTGCTAATACCTTCCCTTTGCATAACCAACCCCCATACCTAGATTCTCTCCTCTTCTTTTTGGGTTTATTTTCTATTTTCCCATTTCCTTTGGAAACAATAAAGTGAGGTGACGATTTTTATTTGATTTGTACGAGTTAAGTCAATCCAATGACTTAGTCTTAACATTTCTACTGCTAGAATGAGGCAAAGATAAAATTCAACCAACAAAGGAGGAAAATTGAAAACTTAACTTGTTCAGAATCTACCCTATCTACAAGCTCCAACTAAAAGAAAAAAGAAGAAGGAATATTCAAGGCTATTAAACATTTTTAATAAATTGCTGGTAAACAAGACATTATTTGAAGCCATGAAAAAAATTAGCACCTTTTCCAAGAGGATACTGACAAAGAAAATGTATATTAATGATAAAAACACCATTTAACTAGAAACAAGTCATCACGCCATCCTACCACAAAAAGAAGAAGATCTTAGTGGATTTACATTACTCGTCACAATAGATAATGTAAAAGTTGGAAACACACTCATTGATCTGGGTACTAGTATAAACCTGATACCTTTATCAATAAATCAGAAGATGAGTGATCTTAACTTGACACTGACAAAGATGACCTTACAACTAGAAAACAATTTTGTCAAAATTCTAGTGGCAACAACAAAAAATGTTATGATCAAAGTCGATAAATTCCTATTTCCAGTAGACTTCGTTATAATGGACATCAAAGAAGATTTTGACCCCCCCCCCCCCCCCCCCCCCCATTCGTTTTGGAGTGACCATTCATTGAGACATCTCAAATGGTGACTAACTTAGATAAAGGAAACACAAGGGTTAAAATCAAAGATGAAAAGGTATGTTTTAAGTTATTTTAATTAACATGAAATCACAATGTCAAGCCAATGACATTAAACAATCACTTGTTGGGAGGCAACCTAGATCATTTCTAAACTTCTTTATTTTTCATTTAAACTAAGATTTCAAAATTACAAGTTAAATCATAATTTTGGAAATTCTGTAGAGATTTCACTAGGTAAAGAAAATATCTCATCATACAAATTTTTGCCAAGAGAATTTTTCAAAGGCTCAAAATCTCCCCACAAAATCATCACAAAAACATTAGGAACAACATACAAACATGAATTTATCTCTTTACAATCACTTCCCACCTATAAATTTCTCTCACTCACTTGCGAAAACACCATAATAAGGCTTAGAAAACCTAAGTGCCCGTCATTTTGCATCCAAAAAGATTCATTATTCTACATTTCCTTCTCCAAATTTTGTGCAAGTAAAGGTATGTTCAACCATTTTTGTTCCTTTAAACATATCTCTACACATAGAATAAAGTTATTAATTCACAGTATTGTTATTTACATGTTTTGCTTGCTATAGTTGAATGTCATTAGTGATATTAGGATAGACAAAGAGAAAAATGATTCAGGCTTAAGAGCATAGTTTATGTTTGGAATGTTATTTCTTTGTTGTATCACATGTTGTTTGATTAGGGTTTTATAATGACGAATTGTATAAACAAAGGTATGTTTATAATGTAATAATTTAATGATAATGGGTTAGTCATAGTTAACATTAGGAAAGTATGATAAAAAAATCCATGTTATGTTAATCATGATTGATGTTGTTGTTCCAAAATCTTAAAAACCTAGGTTTTGCTAGATTTTAATCAAATTTCATAATATAACTTATGTTTCAAAAATGCAATTCAATCCATGTCACAATCTCATAAGTGGATAGAAACATCATGGCTGCAAAAATAATTTGTATAATTGTATTGGCTAACAATATTTCAATGTTATTTTTTAATGACTGATGAAGATGTCATCGAAAAAATTGGCACCAAAAAGATCAACCAAGAGGAAATCTCTAGAGATAGGAACATTTAGATCCCATGTTTCATTTGATCATAACAAGCTTAAAAGCCCTGAGCACGAGTCTTTCTAAGCTCAAGTGAAGAGTCATTTGTTGATAATAGAAAGGAAGGTGCAACTGTCAAATACTAGAGTTTTTATGGGGTTGTGCTAGAAATTACCTGCAAATGTTGGGAAATTCTGGCGCAACCCGCAGAGTACATTAACTTGGACATCTTAAAGGAGTTTTATTTTGAAAATTCCAAACCAACATACGATAGTCCACTAAGTAGAATTTCTTGGTTGAGAGGCCAGATAGTCCCATTTGATATGGATGCTATTAGTGAATACATGGGAAACCCATACCAAGCCGACCCTATAAAAATTATATCACTTTTCCCAACAAGTAGCGAGAGGTAATTGGGATTATGAAGAGATTTATGATGAAATCTACACAGAAGGGAATAATTTTGAGATAGGAAGTGATGGAAGGCCTATCTGTTTCAAGAGAACCAACTTCACCATCAAGGCCCAAATGTTGATGGATTTCATCCTTCAAAATGTTACGCTAAAAAGCCACACTTCCTCAACCATCCTACTCACAACCCAACTTATTTGGTACATCCTCTCTAACCAAGGAGTAGATATAACAAGGATAATATATATATATATATATATATATATATATATATATATATATATATATATATATATATATATATATATATATATATATATATATATATATATATATATATATATATATATATATATATATAATATTTGGGTTGATTATAGTACTATGTAGGAAATACCTTATGGAAATTCTAACCCATTACCATATTCTCATAAGTGTAAGTTTAGATGAAGACCTTGTATGCAAGTATTGAAGAACAATAGGGAAAAGTCAAAGAGTGTCTCAGCCACCCACTACACCTACCATAACACCTCAAGGACATCAACCAAGAACTCAAAACTCTATGTTGCACCCTAAAATTTGCACTCTTGTTGCTAACCCTCAATGGCTTATGTTTCATCATTATACATACTCATGTATTACATTGGTTATATGGTCATGGGATCAAGGCACCTTGTGTTGTAGACTTTCTTTAGTCAAAGAGAAGGATATGATGATTAAAGCAATATGACGATGAGAAATCCTCAACCTTATGGTGTTTTCAAGACACAGGTGTTGGAACAAGCACTACTACAAAATGAAAAAACAACAACACCCAAGTCACCACGTCAAAGGATCCACGATGGTAGAATCTATTCAACTACACATTTTTTTATTTTCATATTTAAGGCACTTTTCACCACGGTTGGAAGTTCCAACCGTAATAAAAAGTGGCATATGGTCATGAAACTAAGGCAGAACTATCCTTCTCAACAAAATCTCGTACAACGAATATGAAAAGATCACAAATAGATAAACAACAAAGGATATTCTTGATTAACTCAAAATAACACACGAAGGAAATGCACAAGTTAAAGAAACTAAGGCCTTAGCCTTAATTCATAAATATGAAGCTTTCAGAATGGAAGATGAAGAAACTATTGAAGTTATGTTCTCAAGGTTCCAAACCTTGGTGGTAGGACTTAAAGTTCTGGACAAAGGATATTCCACTGTTGATCATGTCAAGAAAGTCATCAAAAGTCTTCCCAAAAGATGGAGACCTGTGGTTAGAGCTTTAAAGCTTTCTAAGGATCTGAATAATATAACTCTTGAAGAGTTAGTCAGCTTGCTTAGAAGTCATGAGATATAGCTCGAATAAGATGAGCCTCATAAAAGAGGAAAATCTATTACTCTACGGTCTAAAACAGAAAGAAACAGATCAAAAAAGGGCAAAGCTTTCTAGGATGAAGAAATCGAAGAATCTGATGATAAATATTCTGAGGACATATATTAATTGTCACTTCTATCCAAAAGAGTTAAGCAACTCTGGAAGAAAAGGAAAAACAATGGTTGAAAATTCAAAAATAAAAGAGATCATCCAGAAGCATTTGATAGAGAAAGAGCTGATGATGAAGTAATATGTTTTGAGTGAAATAAGCATTGACACTATAAAAATGAATGTCCTAATCTCATGAAGAAGAGCACCAGAAATGAAAGTTTCAAGAACAAGAGTTTCAAAGGTAAGAAAAAAGGTCTCATGGCAACATGGGATGATTCTGACTCTGAAGGAACAAATTAGAAGAAGAACTTGAAAACATAACACTCTTGGATATCAGTTCAGAAGCAGACTCATCAGAAATAGAGTTTGACTCTGAAGAGGTATTTTCTGAACTCTCTCGAGCTAAATTAGAATTATATTTATCATAAACTATGAACAACATCAAAGGCTTCAATTAAAATTCAAGAATCTTTTAAAGGTTCATGAATATGAAATTGAAGAATACGATAAGCTAGAGAAAGAAAGTTTTGAACAAAAAGATGATCACTTTACGTTGAAAAATGAAAATGTGTTTTTAGGTAAAAATTGTTCAGAATTTGAAAAGGTTCTTTCTAAAGCTTCTCTATCTTATGAAACTTTCATGTATTAACATGATAAATCTTATCAGAAATTCTTAAACTACAACATAGACAAAAGCATAATGGCTTTTATGATCTATGGTGTTAGTCGTAATAGAATTGTAGAAAGTAAGAATAAGGCACTACAAGAAATGGCCAGAACAATGATCAACGAAACCAATGTGGATAAGCCCTTTTAAGAAGAAGCTGCTAATGCAGTATGTTACACTAAAAAAAAAACTATAAGAAATATTCTAGAAAAGACTCCCTATGATTTGTGTCAGAGAAGAAAATTCAACACTTCTTATTTTCATTCGTTTGGATGTTCATGTTTTATTCTATATACGAAAGGTAATTTGAAAAAGTGTGATTCTAAAACACAAAAGTGTATTATTTTGGGATACTCATAATTATCTAAAGGTCACAAAGTATACAATACAGAAACACATACTGCGGAAGAATCAATAAATGTTAAATCTGATGATAAGCTTACCTCAGAAAAGTCAAAGTTGTTTGAAAACTTTGCAGATCTAGAGATAACACCTGCAGGTTTTGAATAGGAAGATTTTGATAGAAAGATGGTCAGAAATAATGATACTTCAGAAGCACCTGATTGGCCATTAGTTCAGAAGAGGCAAAGACAAATTATTTCTGAAGATCAGATCATGGGAGATAAAGCTGAACATGTAAGAACAATATCAAATTTTAAACAATCTGAAGAAACTCTTCTGGGATTGGCATCTTTAATAGAACCAACTTCATGTGATGAAACACTTGAAGATAAATAATGGATTATGGAAATATAAGAAGAGCAAAAACAACTCTCCCAAAATGATGTTTGGGGTCGAGAACCTGAACCAAAGGAAACCCACGTTGTTGAAACCAAGCGGGTCATCAAAAACAAGATAGATGAGGAAGGTGAACTAATCATAGACAAGATTCACCAGGTTAGAATTTACATATTTTCTAATGAAGTATGTATAGATACTTCTACCAGTTAGAAGATATCTTGATTAGAAACTTGTTTAAATAAATAAGTGTATACATTCTATAATAATAAGAGTATTAGTCTCAAAGCAATGTAATTCCCTGGAGAATAGGTTAAGATCTCAATGCTTCTCTCCTGTATTTTTCTCATATAAGGAAAGGTCAATATATTCTTTTACCAATAGTGATAATCTTTAAGCACTACCCTCTATTCCTAGCCTAGGGTAAAGTCTTGTATTCTTTTCTCTGACAAGTGTCTATATATTCCTTAACACTTGCCTTGGAACTTGTTAATATTTTAAGAACAAGAAGTGTTTCTACATTTCTCCTTAGGATTTTGATGATAACATTACATGATATCATAGAGAACAATTGTATACTCTAATGGTTTCATTATAGTGTGTAGCTGCTGCTATAATGTTCTAACTCTGGTACTAGGCGTGTGACATCATCAGATTCTAAGCATAAACACTCTGGAAGAAAAAAATTGGTTACATGTTACAGTTGAAGTCAAGATTCTGAATACGTCTTATGCAACATGTCTAAGGAACATTAATACAAGAGGTTCTGATCTTGATTTTATGGTTAAGCTTTGGAGGCCTTCTAAAGCTTTACTTGTGTGTTACAAGTTCTGAATATTATGAAGAAAAGGTTCTGCTGAACAGGTTCTTACAATCTAAAGAAAGCAAGTTCTTACAACCAAGTGTTGAAGACTCTGAAAAAGAGGTTCTGAAGGGACAAGTTCTAAAGACTCCAAGACTTAGGTTCTAAGACTTAAGAGAAAATCTTCTACAACAAGTTTCAACATTCAAATTATCCGAAGCCTCTAAAGATAAGAAGAAGTTCAAAATGGTTAACATGTGATGGTTTACAACAGGTACATAAAGTGTTTGTGACCTCCACTGTTCTAGAGTGTCGCAAGGACAGTCCTTTCGTACTTTATTGTGACCATTTTAATTATGACTGTTGAGAACCAACAACTATATTTCCGATTACCTTTCTACCATTTCAAAGGATCTCTTTTAACAACTACAAAAGGAAGAATTGGAAGCTGAAGAAAAGTAAGAATCAACATTATAATGACAAATTTACCAGATTAAATCAAGCTCAATAAAATTATACCAAAATGCTGTGCAAACTCTGTAGAGAAATCTTTTGTGTATAGTTTTGTAAATAAGTAAGGAGCTGTTGCTCATATCTTGCTATAAAACACTTAGGTGTTTTTCTCTATACTGAAATGACTGTGTAATCTTCTTAAAAGAAGCAATATGTAATACACTGAAAGTATTCAATTGGTGTTGATTCCTTTGGAGACAAAGTAACTGTCAGATCTCAAGAAGACTCTTGTTGCGGTTTGAGTGGATTTGCAATAAGGATGGCATACTTATTGGGGGTGCCAATAAGGTTTATCAGACTTATTGTGGATTGTCTGTAATAAGTTTGGTTATAGTGGACTAAGTCCTTGCTGAAGGAGAAATCATCCTTGAGGGGCTGGACTGGAGTAACTTAGTTAACAGTGAAACAGGATAAAAATAACAGTGTTCATTTATTTTTATGTTCTAAGTGAGCTTCGTCTATCACCAACAAAAAGATTTAATTTGGTGAAACCCAATTCAAAACCCTCTTTCTTGTGTTTCTCACACTTTCAATTAGCATCAGAGCTGGTATTGATAGTTATTAAACACTTATTCGTGTCAAATAAAGATCCAGATGAGTTTTTCTTTGAAGAAACATAATTGTTGAACCCACACCAGTTGTTGCTGGCTCAGATTCAAATGATAAAAGTTACAATGTAAAACCTCCAATCTTTGATGGTGAAAAGTTTGAATACTGGAAAGATAGACTAGATAGTTTCTTTCTAGGTCATGATGTTGATCTTTGGGATATGGTAGTTGACTACGTACCTCCCATAGATGCTATTGGAAGAGAAATATCTAGGAGAGCTATGATTGATCAACAAAAGAAAGATTACAAGAATCATCATAAAGTAAGAACCATCTTGCTGAATGCGATTTCTTATACTAAGTATGAGAAGGTCACAAATAAAGACTCTAATAAGTCTATATTTGACTCTTTTAAAATGGCTCATGAAGGAAATGATCAAGTCAAAGAAACCAAGGCGCTAACCTTAATTCCTAAGTATGAAGTCTTTAAGATGGAGAATAATGAAAGCGTTGAAGTCATGATCTCAAGATTTCAAACCTTGGTTGTAGGAATGAGAGTTTTGAACAAAGGATATTCAATGGTAGATCATCTAAACAAGATTATCAGAAGCTTTCCATCCAAATGGAGGCCTATGGTAACTGCACTCAAGCTTGCAAATGATCTGAACAACACTTCTCTAGAAGAACTGATAAGTTCTTTAAGAAGTCATGAGATTAAGCTAGAACAAGATGAACCACAGAAGAAGACAAAATCCTTTACGCTCAAATCTATCAAGAAATCTAAGAATTCCAAAGCTCTTCAAGCAGAAGAGATAGATGATTCAAAAGAAGATCTTGGTGATGAAGAAAATGAATTGTCTTTACTGTCCAGAAGGGTTAATCGTCTCTGGAAGAGAAGTCAAGGAAACAGGTTCAGAAGTTCAAGAAGGACTGGAGGTTGCTTCGAAACAACTTTTGATCAAAGGAAGTCTGGTGGCAACAAAATCACTTGTTATGAATGCAATAAGCTAAGACACTACAAGCTGGAGTGCCCTAAGCTTCCAAAGGACAACATCAATAGGAGAGATCTCAAAGGAAAAAGGTGAACAACAACAAGGGATGACTCAGACTCAGAAGGAGAACATGCTAACGTGGTGTTGATGGCTCATGTTGGAACATTTAATGAAAAAATATGTTCAGAAGATGAAGCTGATTCAGAACTAGAAGAAATTTTCTGCAAAGAGACATCCTTAGTTGCACAGTTAAAACACCAATCATGGTACCTGGACCCTGGCTGCTCGCGACACATGACAGGAAAAGGCATATGTTCATTAGCCTGGAACTTAAGCATGGAGGCGTTGTAGTTTTCGGAGGAGATCAAAAAGGAAGGATCATAGGCTCAAGAACAATAGGTAATGGTTCTCTTACCTCTATAACTAATGTTTTACTTGTTGAAAGATACAATATAATCTATTATCTATGAGTGAATTAAGAGATAATGGTTATGATATAATCTTTAATCAAGATTTCTCTAAATATGTATGTCAAAAAGATGACTCTGTCCTTTTCAATGGAAAGAGAAGAAACAACGACTATAAGATAAGACTTTATGACCTTAAAGAGAAAAATGTAAAATGTCTCATGTCTGTTAATGAAAAGCATTGGACGTGGCATAAACATTTATGTCATGTTAGCTTGTGAAGAATTTCTTAGCTGAACAAGCTTGATCTTGTCAAAGGCCTACAAAAACTGAAGTTTACTTCAGATGATCTTTGTGAAGCATGTAAGAAAGGCAAGTTTTCAAAAAAAAAATTCAAAGAAAAAATGTTGTTTCCACCTCCAGACCGTTAGAACTTCTTCACATTAATTTGTTTTGGCCAGTAAAAACTACGTCAATCAGTGGAAAGAAGTATGGATTAGACATTGTAGATGACTACAATAGATGGACATGGGTGAAGTTTCTCAAACACAAGGATGAGTCACACTCTGTTTTCACTACCTTCTGTACTCAAGTTCAAAATAAGATGAATCTCAAATTTGTGAAGGTTAGAAGTGATTATGGTTGAGAATTTGAAAAAAAATATTTTGAAAATATATTTGATGAAAATGGCATTTTCCATGATTTCTCCTGTCCAAGAACTCCGCAACAAAATGGAGTTGTTAAGAGGAAGAATAGGACTTTGCAAGAAATGGCTAGGACCATGATCAATGTAACCAACATAGCAAAGTACTTTTGGGCAGAGGCTATAAACACAACGTGTTATATCCAGAACAAAGTTTCTATTATACCTATTCTTGGAAAGACTCCTTATGAATTATGGAAGAACAATAAACCCAACATTTCTTATTTTCATTCGTTTGGATGCTCTTGTTTTATTTTAAACACTAAAGAAAATCTGAACAAGTTTGATTCAAAAGCTCAAAGTTGTATCATCACTATGCCATATAAGGGAATATACAACACTTCTTTTTCCATAGACATCGCTTAAAAGCATTACCTATTCCTGCGCTGATGTAAGTAAAGACAACACTTTTTTTTCTGTGTGAAAGCGCTGCTTAATGTAGCCTTTCAATAATGCTTTATTCAGTAAGAACTTTCTAAAGTCCCCTTTAGGTAGCGATTTTTACATTACAAGAACTTTCTAAAGTGTGCCTATAGTAGCATTTTCACTTTAGATAGCGCTTCTAAAAGCGTTGTGTAATATATTTTTTTGTTCACTTTTTTTATGTTTTAGACAGTGCTTTCTCTAAAAGCGCTTTCTAAAGTCCATTTTAGGAAGCGCTTTGTACGTCACAAGCACTTTTGTATGCACCCCTTTAGGAAACACTTCCTTTAAAAGCGCTTTCTAAAGTTCCTTTTAGGCAGTGTTTTGTACGTCATAAGCGTTTTTGTATGCACCCCTTTAGGCAACGCTTCCTCTAAAAGCGCTTTCTATTCCCAAATATAGGCAACGCTTTTTTGTTTAAAGCATTGTATAATATTCACGGTTTTTTAATATATTTAGCTTATATTTCAAGCGTCCTGTACAAATAATCACTTAAAATTTAAGCGCTGTCTTTCAAATTTGCACCAGATTTCATAAATTTGCAGCTTCAATGCACCAAATTTACATATTTATATATACAACTTTAGTCCAATAATTTATATATACATAAATTAGATACAACTTGAAGAATTCAAAAATTTATATATACATAAATATACATATTTATATATACAGCTTTATAATCAAATATTACTATCTTCTAGAGCTGTTATCTTCTCTACTATCTTCTCTACAAACAACAACACTGAAGAACCTTAAATGAACTTGTTATATCTATATCTTATACATATGCACCTAACTGAAACAAAACCAACAAAGACATATCAGAACCAAGCTATATAACACTTAAATCTTATAACTATTATAAGTTAACACAAATCAATGTAACAAAAAAATCAAGAATCTGTTATAATCCACCATTAAAAATTCCCCGATTTATACCATGATAAAAACAATACTTTATTTGAAGTTAAATCCAATACCATCCTAACTAACCTTCGACATAACAACAACAACATTGCAACACAATTTACCATACTAATGACGACATAGTATCTCATTAAAACTCAAACTTATATATACTCAAAATTCTCATCAATGAAGTATCACAATACCTTATAAAATTCTCATCTCAATAATATATTGAAACCAATCCTCCTTAATTTCGTCCAATTGATCTTTCGAGTAAGTAGAAGACTTGTATTCATCAAAGTAATACACAATATAAGATAATATGATTTAGTTAAAACTAATTAATTAGATGAAATGAGTTAAATATATTAAAATAAACCATAAGTTAGAAACCCATACCATGGTTGGAATCTCTATTTGATTCAAAATATTAATTTCTTTCATAAACCTCAACATGAAATAACTGCAATATATGCCATTACACTGACAAGCACACTACACATTGAAAAAATACGAATATATATCAGGATATATAGTTTAACTTGTTTTATCAAGTAGCATCAGTAATATAATCAAAATTGTGAAAATATACTTGAACTCTGATCCATGTAATGTTGTTTGCTTTACTCTTTGGTATATGAGTATCTCTTTGTGATAAAAAATTTATATAACTCTAACAAAATATAAATGAATATTTAGAACAATTTCACATAAATAAATAAATAAGTGTACAAATAAAGATTTAGAACATTCCAACTTACGTATCAATCATCTCCTTCATATATGGGTATTTTGTCCAATCACCTTCTAACGAATCCAAATAATATACAATTTCTCTTATTGGATTAATTGCAACCAATAACCAGTGTCCACTGTAAGACTAACAAAGGTTAGATGGAAACTTTCTACACAACATCAAAACACAAAAGTTATAATAAATGAAGTTTAAATGAAAATCTTTCCCATTTCCATTAAATGAAAAAAAAAACAATTTTCTGTATCTTTGTTGACCATAAATGTACGGACAAAATAGTTTTTAACTTCATCTGGTCTTTGTTCGATTAATAGTAAGTTGATACTGTTTGGAGATAAGAAACATAATCTTTGGTCCAATTGATGCATACACATTAAGTTGGCATACATGAAACTTAAATTAAAACATCATTAAAATTAATACAATTCATTGAAATGAGTAGATAAATTGTTCAATTAATTAAATAAAGTTGATTAGAGTATACCTGATGTATGTATTGATAACACTGAGACCTAATTCTAAATGTCTAAGAACTTGATCCACATCCTCTTTACTTATTGTTTCGTAATAGGAAAAACCAAAAATACCTTCCTCCATAGGTATATTACGAGCACCTCCGTCAGCCAAATCTGATATTCCCATTAGTGTCTGAAGGCACGACCTATACTGAGAAGTAGGCTTTTTTCTAGCGGCAGACTTTGCAACATCCTTTTTGTGTGTGGACATGTTGCCAATTTCAGGCTTCTTACTCATATTGACTTGTTGCATCTCTTTAGCTTGAATCTAAAGATCAAATGCATATAAGTTAGGTGAAGTATAAGATCATGAATTAACTTTTTTATGTATAATATATATTAATTTACCTCTTTTTTTATGCAACTGACTCGGTTTACCTCGTAATTCCCTTATCTTTTGATTTGGATTTTATAGGAGTCTAACATTACCATGAAAAAAATGTACGTTAAATGTTCGTAAAAAATTTTAATACTCAAAGGTTCATAATGGTTTTCAACATACCTCATCATCTATGAAAATGAGGTTTGATGGCCATGCAACGTATAATCCTATTGCCTCTCCCACCAATGTTGCATCTGAAATATCGTCAGGCAAAGGTAATGGTGCATCCCTCTCTAAAGCAATATCAATTGATACTTTCAAAAATCCAGCATGGAGCGTTTTATGGTGAAGTACTTCTCCCAAAGTGTTATGCACTTTTCTGTTGCCAACCATGCGATAAGTCGATGACGATAAATAGAGATGACAAGGAGAAATGTCCTCAACCAATAATAAATATGAAATTGTTAATGTGTATATATGTCAATTAAAAAAATTGTGCTAATTCATAATAATATATATATTACCTCGGGAATTTTCTGTTCGAAATCACAATTGATACTATCTTTGTAACTGGTATCCTTGAACCCTGAACCTTACCTTTCTGACATGTATATTTCTCTGTTCTTTTCCAACTCACGAACTTTAGCTTATAATTTTTCTAACTCTTCCATCACTTCTTTATTGCTATGACCTTTCCTATTTTTATGGTTACCCAAATATGTTTGAGTCACCACGAATCCCTTACCCCTCACACGACCAGTATACTCAGTAACATTTAATATTTGACTAAGTATGCTCATGCAATCATGGTCTTCAGCTTGAGTTAAAGATTTAGATAGATTCTCCTGAAATTCATATGCACATCTAAATAAATTAGTGGTGATTAAAATGCATAAATTCTTTATATTAATAAACTTTTGATTTAATTAAAGGAATATTGATATACACACACATTACTCATAAATTTGAAGCACATCTTCCTTAACCACTCCATCCATACCCACCCGGGCAGCCTTCCACAGAACATGTTCCGGAAGAGATGTTTCTCGAGTTTTCTCCTATTCTAACTACACATTAAGAGAAATAATAAAATCAATTGTAATACATGATGAACAAGTATATAGTAATATTTATATATACTTACCAATTTTGTTGTAAGCGTCCATATATCATATGCTCTTTTTTGTATGGATACGGGGTACTTGATGCTCGTTGGCGATTCACGACACTCACATCTTGAAAATATGAGGTTCTTCGTTTCTCTTTAAAGGTTGCCCATTCTTCAAGCGAAATCAAGCCTGCATACGCCTTTAGATGTTCTACATCGATAAAATTGTTATCGGCATCCCTAAGAAACTTGTTTGTCAAAAAAGATTGAAACCCTCTTAGTATTTTTCCGGCCAATTGAAGACAATATGATTTTCGATCATCATCAATGTTAAAAGATCTCTAAAAAAACATACATAGAGTGCGTTAGTAATTTAAAGACATAATCGTCAACAAAAACAAATGACATCACATATAGCACATGTATATCACTCCATATATTTTCTTTAACGGGTTTCAACTAACGATTTCTCCAATCATCACAAGTGATTGGAACTTATCTCCTCACAAGGTAACCAATGTAACTTGTCAACATTGAACCGTTAGGCTCAATTAGTTATTTGTCTTCATTCCAATGTACGTCAAATTTGATACCTTTATCTCTTGCACGAATGATTAAATTCATAATTGTTATTCCTCGTCTAATATCATTTTCCATATCACGTGCTGATTTATTTCCATCATTATTAGAAGCAGTATGTGATTTTCCTTATTACTAGCCATTTGACCTGTAATATTAAAGAAAAACATAAACACCATATAAAATTCAAGTAGCATTGAATGAATAAACACAATATAAAAACATAAACACAATATAAAACCATGAACAAAATATAAAATATATACACAATATAAAAACATAAACACATTATATAACAATTTTATTGAATGACAGAACATATGGCATTTTACTAGTACCTTTTTCACTAACATATCTTTCTTTTCTTTGTTGGAATATGAATTACTTGGCTCTTAACAACTCGGACGAATGGATAGATCCAAATTCCCTCATTATGATCATTTCTAATATATGATTCATCCGCTATAATATTCTCATCTTGATCATTTCGTACATAAGACTCATTCCCTTTAACATATGACTCATTCTCAACATCAATATCACTTTGATTTACACTGTTATCATCAATAACTTTGTTAGATAAAAGCTCTATAGACCATTTCGTACTTGTCGGATCAGTGACATAGAACACTTGTTTAGCTTGAGAGGCTAGAATAAAAGGCTCATTTTGTACCCAATCCTATTAAGATCCACTTGTAAAAATCCCGACTTATCCATTCGTATGTCACTATTATGTACCCACTTGAAACCAAAGATAGGAATTTGAAACTTCTCATAATCAAACACCCAAATGTGCTCGATAACCCCAAAATATGACAAATTTGCATATTTAGGGTTTAAGTCATTTGTACTTGAAATGTGCATTGCTTCAGCTACAACAGTGACACCACTATTTTTCATAATACTTTTATCATCTTGTTCTTTGGTATAAAATGTGTATCCATTAATTGCGTATGTGCTATAAGAAAACACGAGCAAACTCAGACCATATGCTAAACATCTCAACCTTTCTGTTATTGAAGTGGGATCTAAATCAAACTTTGAATAAATATGATCCTTGAACCATTGTATAAAACTTTGATTGTCCTCTCGTACTATCCAATTTTCATTTCTATTAGGATTTAAACCCCAGAGTACATCATTGTGCATTTTAACAAATGGCTCAACCTCATTGTCATTGTGCAGAACATATAAATGCACTTGATCCTGTTCAACCCTTGATACTGTCACAATTTTATTTTCGATTAAATTTTTTCCTTCCTTCCTTTTGAAAATATGAGATTTGGGTAGTCCAATGGATTGAACATTCGTCAATTATTTAGTACAAAACTCAACTGCTAATTCAACAATGTATCGTTCAACATTACAACCCTTTGACCGACTTCAGTTTTTTGCGTACCCTTTTAATATTTTCATTTAACGCTCAACGGGGTACATTTATCTCATATAAGCTGATCCACACAATTGTGTCTCTTTCACAAGATGAACAACAAGATGTACCATAATGCCAAAAAAATGAGGGAGGAAAATGCATTTCAAGCTCACACAAAGTAATAACCATTTCTTTTTGAAATATTGGTAAGATCTCAGGATTGATCACCTTACTATAAATTGACTTGGAGAAAAAACACAATTTAGTTATGGCGCATCTTACTTTTTCTGGAAAAATAGAACGTATACCTATTGGTAGAAAATGCTCCATTATAACATGGAAATCACGTGTCTTTAAACTCTTTAACTTGAGGTATTTCATAGACACAAGTCTTCTAATATCTGAAGAGTAACCTTCTGGAACTTTAACTTCACTTAGAAACTTACACAATATTTTTTCTCTTTTCTGGATAAAGCATAAGCAGCAGGCGGCATATATGTTCTTGTTCCTTTCTTCATGGGTCCTAATTCAGTTCTTATTCCCATATGTATCAAGTCCTTTCTTGCTTTAAGGCTATCCTTAGACTTTTCTTGTATATTGAGTAACGTACCAATAACACTTTCAAATACATTTTTTTTAATATGTATAACATCAAGAAAATGTATTACATACAATGACTTCTAATATGATAATTCAAAAAAAAAATTGAAATCCTCTTCCACCCACCTTTGACAAGCGTATGTGCAAAAGGCTTGCCAAACTGAGTACTCATATCTTTCACCTTTTAAAAAATTTGGTCACCTGTCAGTGTAGGTGGAGCTCTATCATGTTATGGATTTCCATTGAATGCCTTTCTCCATCCACGGTAGTGATGATTTAAATTTAAGAATCTACGATGGCCGAGAAATACATTCTTTTAACAAAATTCCAATCGTTCCCAATTAGTGTTTTCTTCAAAAATAGGACATGCTTTTTTACCTTTAATGCTATACCCTGATAGATTTCTGTATGCTTAATTATGCCAAACAACATCACCCTCAAATTTAAACTTTCTTTCCTATATCCATTATAATCCTCCACTCCGTTCTCCCATAAAATCTTTAAATCTTCGATTAAAGGTGTCAAGTATACGTCTGTCATTCCCTGGTTGTTTAGGTCCAGAAATTAACATACATAACATCATGTACTTGCGCTTCGTACATAGCCATAGAGGTAGGTTATAAATCATAATAATCACAGGCCATATGGTATGCGAGCTACTTTGAAGACCATGTGGGTTCATTCCATCAGTAGATAATGCCAAGCGAAGGTTTTTTGCTTCTCCTCTAAAATCAGGATAATCATTATCAATTTTTGACCATTGTGATGAATATGCCAGAAGTCGAAACTTTCCATCAATAATTCTTTCATCTGCATGCAAAGTCAAGTGTCTTGCATCGGTTTCACTATGAAACATACGTCCAAATCTCGGAATTATAGGAAAATACCATAACACTTTTGCTGGAGACAATTTTTTCTTATATCGAGATAAATAGCATTTAAGACACTCATGCAATGATGCATATTCGTTTCGTAACAAAATGAAATCATTTGGACAAGTATATATCTTATCATAGCTCATTCTAATAGAGCACAAATTTTTTTTGACCTCATAGGTTCGATTAGGAAGAACGTTATCCTCCGGAAGCATATCTTTCATAAGGACTAATAACTTTGTGAAACTTTTATCTGATCATCCATTGCCCGCCTTTAAGTTGTACAACTTTAATACCGCAGACAGTCTTGTGAATTTAGTGCAACATTTATACAACGGCTTCTCTACATCACTTACCAACCTCTCAAACATTTTGGGACAATCCTGAAGATCTTCTTTAAGTGCTTCTGCAATCTCTTCGACACGATCACAATTGTATGTATCTGCACCATTTTCGTCTGAAGTATATGTCGTACTATCCCCTGGTTCAACATTCCTATTACTTTTCTCACCATGAAACATCTAACATGTATAACTTCGATCAATTTCATTCCTCAAAAAATGCGATTCCAACCCAACTGCGTCAACCGACCCCCATAACAATAACCCAAGCAAGGAAATTTCATTCGACTGGGGTTTTCGGCATATTTAATAACAAACTTAACGAATTCTAATACCCTATTCTCGTACTCTTTTGACAATTGATTGAAAGACATCTATTTTTTATCCATGGTTTTACTACTAAGTAAGCTAAACAAAAACACTATAATTAATCACGCAGCTATAACAAAAGAACAACTAATTACCTGTAGAGAAGTCAACAACTTATAGAACTACATAGTGTAATATTCTTGGAACTATCAGAATTTCACTCTTCACAAGAGAAATTAAAAATTGTGAAAGCGGCTATGAAATCGGACATCAACTACACATAAACAATTAGGTTCACTAATTCCATTTCAAACATGTTTAAAACAAAAGGGGTTTTGCGTGTATATTGTAATATATTCATGAACCTCAATTTGTAAACTCCTAACCTAAAATGTTGATCTTTTAGAAAGCCAAGCTATTGAATACCACAACTCACAACTTTATCTCCGACCTAATAACAAAAGAAAAACAAAACCAACATCATTTCTTAGAAAATATTTTTATGCTTGATAACATATGATAAAATAATAATTACATAGCCTAATTAGGTCTATAGAGATTAATACATTTATAACATATGATAAAATAATTACAATAGCCTAAAAAACATGTGATAAATATGCCAGTCTTAAACATGTCCATATCCTGGATTAATTGGTTAACGAGCAATAATTTTCCGACAAGAAAGTGATGCTGCTGTCCAGTCATAACCTTGGTTAAGATATCAACCACTTGAAGAAGTAAAATTGTGAAAAGAGAGATACGTCAGTTGGCTAAGGCTTCTATGTTATAATAATAGTCCACCTCTGTATGTTTCCTATGCTCATGAAATATAGGATTTGCCACAATTTGTATGCCCTTTGTATTATCAAACATTGAGATGTAGTGTCTAATGGTAAAAGAGTAATTTTCTCGTAATTTCTCTGTAGCTATGATTTTCTTATGGCACATTAAGAAAATTTAGCACAACTTATTACAGGGTGGTTGAACATTTGTTATTTTGTACTTTTTCAATTATCACTCTATTCATTTGTGCAAAATAGTAAATAGTAATGAAATGCTCAACTGAAATTACACTCGGCTGGTTTTCTTATACACACACACTAAAAGTTAAATACAATGTGAGAGTTACAAGGACATTAAAATTTAAGTGTAGTTCTGATTAAGTCTTAGAAGTTGAGAGAAGAGAGAAAGTGAGAGAAAACTGTGATATTGTATTAATGTTTTCAATGTGAGCAATATCTCCTATTTATATCATAATTACTTAGACATAAAGGCTAAGTAACTCTTAACAGATTACAATTGGCTAATCTTAAGTATATTGAGTCATCTAATATAGATCTAACATTCCCCTTAAGTATTTTGCCACGAAGAATGCAAAATCTAGCAGCAGAAAGTGGTTTAATTAGGGCATTCCTCTCAATCAATGCTTGATTTTATATTATTATTCCATCTTTTATGCTTCAGTTTTTCCGTTTCACATTCAACTCTAATTTTTGTTATTAACTTAGCCTCCACTAAACAGTTTAGTCCTTTTTATGTTTTTTTATAAGAAACTATGTTAATATTCATAGTTATGTTCTTTTTATAAATAAAACCAACAAAAATTCGACATAATAATGCTTTTTAAATCCAAGCCAATTCACTTCAAACTTGCTAACACAAAACACAAAACTGATTCACAAATTAAACCGTCTCATAAAAGAGAAGCTCACTCACACCAGTAACTTGAGGAAGAAATTTACCTCGAATTTAACGAACAGCGGCGTCGAGAAGTTAAAACGAGAAGTTTTCTGGAGGTTTATCTGAGATGGTGGTTGGTTGAGAAGATGAAGACGATGACGGTGAAGGTTGAACTCGGCCGGGAATGAGTGTTGTACGACGAACTCGGCTGGGATTGAGCTTTGTACGTCAAACTCGGCCGTGAAACACTAGGAGAACGCAATACTATCGCGTGAATAATTGTAGAGCACTGTCAACAGCCGTGAACAACGGTGAACGGAGGTGAAAGGAGGTGAAATTGCTGAGAAACACTGCAGAGACGGAGGTGAGTATCAGAAACAATTATGTTTTGTTATTTTAGGGTTTAACAATTTTAATTTTATAATATAGAAAAGGCATCACTTTCAGAAAGTGCTTTTTAAAGTATAGACATTACCAAGCATTACAAGCGTTTTTTTTAATGATAAAGCGCTTTCTAATCTATGCCTTTTAGCAGCACTTTTAAGAAGCGCTTTGTAATATATGCCCTATAGCAGCGCTTTCAAAAAGCGCTTTCTAATCCATGGTCTTTAGCAGGGATTTCAAAAAGTGATTTCTTATCTATGCCATTTAGCAGCGCTTTTTATTAATTTAGTTTATAGTTTCAAGAAACACTTTGTAATCTATGCTATTTAGAAGTGTAAAACCCATTTCTATCCAGCAAATTTTATAAAATCAGAGTTACGAAATTTTGACATACAAATAGGATACTACACTTACTACTTAAAACACTTCAGTTAATCACATGAAAAACAGATACATAACACATAAAATTCAGATGAACCGATAACAACCTACTCAGTCTTTAAAAACAAAACAACTTTTATAATTAAGCAGTAGAATAACAATTTTCAACTCAAATGACATAACATCTTTGTCCAACTGAAAACAACTTCAAAACAACAAGTACTTAATAAAATCAACTTAAAATTCAGCAACAGAAGTAAAATCAATAATAAAGCAACAAGCATTCACCCCCCCAAGTGTTATGTATCAGAGCGACGACACCAACTCGAACTACTGAAGATAAACAACCTTCATTCTGGATTACCTACACGTTACCAACATAGGGGTAACATTCAAACAAAAGGGGTGAGATATCAAACAATATAATCAGATGTATGATAAATACTATGGTAGAATAAGATCTTACAAAATCACCCCTTCATAACTTTTAAACGAAATCCATTACAACCAAGTCATCAACATAATATCACAACTAATTCATCATCACAACGACTCAAGATACAACATGAAATGCGACTTGTTTTTATGTACATGCATGTGGTACCAACGGAGCAAAAGTCTCAACTTAATAATCTGCCAATTAATAGAGGCATCAACAAGGCATAAGCCTTCAAATTTATATTTTCCAATCCAGGACAACTTACCGAGCATGAGCTCCCAACTTGATACGCTATGTATGCGACAATAATATGAATGTAGTAACAACAACAACAAATATTCAACAACAGCTGAACACAATTCAGCATTGGTCATAAGCCTAAAACTTAATATCTGCCAATAATTAGAGGCATCTCAACAAAATTCATCATCACATGCAAATTCTCAAATTATAACAAAGTATACAATACACCGTATTAACCAAAATGTACTACAACGTCCTACGTAATTATTCGGGTAATTCGACTAAATATTGCTAGTCACTTATTAATTATATTATCTCTCATGCGACTAAATTATATTTTTACTAGAATTCATTAATCATATAGGAATAGAATACCTTAAGAATTCTAATCATTATTATACTGAGATTATTAAACTAATTTAAATAACTAATTGCTCTACACATGAGCGTTACATGGTGAGAAAGGAGTACGTACCCTCCAACATGCACGATAATAACAGAAGGGACATTAAAAACGATGTGTACCCCTCGACACAGTGACCATGCTGTTTAGTACCTTCCCTTCATGCCTCTGTACTGGACGACACCCCATACTTCTCGGCTTATCGTGCAACCTTGTGCCGATTGACACAACTACATATTCCCTCGGCACACCTTGCAGCCTTGTGCAGCTCGACACCTAGCACCTATGCTCCTCGGCCCATCTTGCAACCTTATGCTTCTCGACACAAATGCCTGTGCTCCTCGGCAAGCCCGTCTTCACATTTTTGCACAAATTTCGTCCAGTCTGTGATGAACGTTAACCTAGCCTTACAATATTCTCTTCGGCCAATAATTTCTGACCAATCGCACAGAATAACATAGAAACGAGGCAACTATATATCCTATTAACAAATTCACCAATTGTACAAGATAGTCATACAGAAAATTCTTAAACGACCACAACATGAAAACAGGCAACTTACAAGAACAGGCTCAGAAAATCAATGCACAACAACTATGCTCACGAACAAAACCCTACACAATATTCATCATAAGCCCCATTGTAAGGTCATAATCTCACCCTTACCTTAGATTGATGGTCGCCCAATAGCTGTCCGACCGGAACCTCACATTGCCTCTTCTCTTTACTCCTCTTCTCTGCAACTTCTCACAACCAATTTTTCCAACAACTTCTCAATAAACCTATTCCTTATTTAAATAGAACATCATGATATTATTCTTAATGGGCTTAACAACACACCCCTTATATTTCTACTTCCAACCATTAAAAACAAGCCCAAAATAATTATTCTAGTATTCTACTAATTCTAATATTATTACTATTATTAATCAACTAATTAATTTTCTAGTAATAATATAGCAACTTATGCCAACAATTCACAATATCTCACAACTTCAACGAATAATTCAAAAATAATTAATTAAATAATTAATTAAATTACGGGCGTTATAACTCTCCCCCACTTAGAATATTTCGTCCTCGAAAATCTACTCGATACCACCACTCTTAACGCGAATTTCGCATCTCACTCCCTGATCCCCAAGTCGCGCTTGGCAACACTTCGACCACTACTTTCCTGACATAACAATAACTCAACACGATTTAAATCAAATACACCCATGTTAATCATTTAACACCTTCGTAACATAATCGTTAATAACTTATGGACCACTTCAACAATATTTTGACATGTCAACATTTAAAGTAGTAACAACCATAACACACTTATACTTGGGTATACAACATCACATTATCATCTTAATAACATTTTCAACACCAAAACACATACACAACTTCATTCCCATATATATATATATATATATATATATATATATATATATATATATATATATATATATATATATATATATATATATATATATATATGTCAATTATCAACAAAATATCAACAACTCCATTCATATCGTCGTATCACCCTTATAGTGACATCAACATATCCAACATAATCAACTCCGTCATATTATGGGGTATTATTCATCATTCACGGTAATCAACAACAACATCACGACAACGAGAACAAAAACATTATAAAGTCAAGTTAACAGTATAACTCAACAAATATACACACAACTCACCATCGACCAACAACCATAATAATATCCTTATAAAATAAGTAATTTTTTACGAGAAAACACAGTATCCTGGAACATCATCCCTATATCAATAATCCACCAAATCAAACATGTAGATCAATAAATATCCTTCCCATAGGCTTCTAATATTTATTCCTTCACTTTTAACGAGTCGTACACACATACAACTGCGCAACTCTGATCATCCATCTTAAGTCACCGTCCTTATTAAAATTTCTGTCAACTATATGATTTACAAGTTTCAATATAGTTTCAGACTTTCTTTAACATCCATTATAAAATATTGGTTCACTTGGTATTCCCAATCTTTCACTTTGTGACGTTAGCTCGCATATAAACCTGCTACTCTGAATTGTTCAATACACCTCAACTCTTTCCTAGCCACTCCTCTATTAATTCACACAAATTGATGAGCGACTATCCTCACGATATAACATCAATAACTTCACACACCATTAAGACAGTAAGACACATCTATACCATCCAACACGATCTCGTCTACTATCAACAAGAGATTAAGGATATGATCAATTCATCAATTTGTCAATAGATAGCCGACAACCATAATGGACTATAAACCATCGTTATAAAACTATAATAGTGTTCTTTTAGAACTTGTACTCAAGTCACCTAAAGCACCATAATTCAATAATTTCTAATGAGGTTTACAAATATTCCCATAATTTCCCTCTCATTCGATTTTATTGATGAGTCACCAATGCTCAACATATTACACGGTCCATATTACACTCACTTAGCCTCACACGAAGGTTAAGTATTCTCCAACTCAAGAATTACTACTATACCAGTACATTACACATCGTCTCATTTCAATTGAAACCTCAACAATGTCGCTTCACACCGTTTTGGTGATAGAACCTATCCAATTCTTCTTTTACACATGCCACTACCTTGGCATCATAAACACGACTATAATTCCTCTTAAAAGCATCTTCCTTTAAAAGGTCATCTTCATTATAATCATTGTTAATCATCATAATCTGCATCTCTATGCATTTCTCCAATACTTTCACATCCTTTTTAATGCTGAACATCTCATTCCTCAACTTATTCGCCAATAATATATTGCGCTTGACCTCATCTCAAACAACTGCGATAATAACTAGTTATGCCCAAAAAGGCTTTAGTTCCGTACCCGACTTCAGAGTCCTTCCACATAGGAATGCATCTACCATATTCAAAAACACTTTCATAAGATAAAATATATTTCTATCTCCTGATAGGTTCAAACAGAACACCAATGCGATACTCGAAACACAAGATATGAATTTCTAAAGTTATCCGAAAATGCGAACACCGACGTCATGCAGCAACATACTAATACTCACCTTACGATAACATCAGAAAAGAATTTCTTTGTACCAGTACCAACACTTACCATTCTTGAAATCGTACTCATCTCTCTGTATTTCTGACTCTGACTCGCGATTCAAAACATTCCAACAACTTCAACAACTTTTACAATCACTCACAAGGATCCCACGACAAGGTCTACATCAATTTGTCACTCTATCACTGTTCAAACGTCGACATCTTACACAAGGGCTACTCAAACCGACAACTTCATAGTCCACCAGCAGTGCTGAAACATCGCAACTTTCTAAATTCTATCTTTTAAAAATTATCCTTGTTACTTAACAATCACCTTCAGAAACATCAGGGATTTAAACTAAACTCGTATATCAACAACCGTTACATTGCTCCTCATCCTTTATGAAGTAAACATCAACATTGTCTTACCATACTCCCTCAAGACGCTCCAACTTGATTAAAAAATATAATCTTGAATCCATTTCACCTTAGGATTCGGGAAACAATAAAACTTCAACAATACTTATACTGTCGCCATCAACAACATACTGAACTAAAACCTTACAACCTAAACATATCCGAGAAGTAAAGCTTCTCCCCTACTTATCTTCAAACCAAATCCTGCATACAATCGATTTGAAAAGAAAACAAGTACAGACAGTGTGTCGCACACATGTCACGTACTAAGAAACAAACAACATTAGACAACTTGGCCGAACAGACCGACCTGCTCTAATACCACTAATGTAACACCCCATTTCTACCCAACATATTTTATAAAATCATAGTTACGAAATTTTGACATACAAATAGGAATCTACACTTACTACTTAAAACACTCCAGTAATCACAGGAAAAACAGATACATAACACATAAAATTTGGATGAATCGATAACAACCTGTTTAGTCTTTGAAAACAAAACAATATTTATAATTAAGCAGCGGAATCATAATTTTAAACTCAAATGACATAACATCTTTGTCCTACTGAAAACAACTTTAAAACAACAAGTACTTAACAAAATTAACTTAAAATCCAACAACGAAAGTAAAATCAACAATAAAGCAGCAAGCGTTCATCCCCCCGAGTGTTACGTATGAGAGCAACGACACCGACTTGAACTACTGAAGGTAAACAACCTTTATTCTGGATTACCTGCACGTTACCAACATAGGGGTAACATTCAAACAAAAGGGGTGGGATATCAAACAATATAATCGGATGTATGATAAATAACATATTAGAATCAGATCATATAAAGTATATAATACACCGTATTAACCAAAATATACTACGAAGTCCTACATAATTATTCGGGTAATTCAACTACATATTACTAGTCACTTATTAATTATATTATCTCTCTTGCAACTAACTTATATTTTTACTAGAATTCATTAATCATATAGGAATAGAATACCTTTAGAATTCTAATAATTATTATACTGAGATTATTAAACTAATTTAAATAACTAATTACCCTGCACATGAGCGTTACGGGGTGAGAAAGGAGTACGTGCCCTCCAACGTGCATAGGAATAACAATAGGGACATTAAAAACGACGTGTACCCCTTGACACAGTGACTATTCTACTTGGTACCTTCCCTTCATGCCTCTGTATCGGCCGACACCCTATACTTCTTGGCACATCGTGCAGCCTTGTGCCGCTCGACATAACTACCTATTCCCTCGGTGCATCTTGCAGCCTTGTGCCACTTGACACCTAGCACCTCTGCTCCTCGGCACATCTTGCAACCTTGTTTCGCTCTATGCAAATACATGTTTTCCTCGGCACGACGCATCTTCACATTTTTGCACAAACTTCATCCAATATGTGATGAACGTTAACCTAGCCTTACAGTATTCTCTTTGACCAATAATTTTTGACCAACCTCCTGGAAAAACATAGAAACGGGGAAACTATATCTTCTATTAACAGACTCACCAATTGTACAAGACAGTCATACACAAAATTCTTAAACGACCACAACATAAAAACGGGCAACTTTCAAGAACAAGCTCAGAAAATCAACGCACAACAACTATGCCCACGACAAAAACCCTATATAATATTCATCATAAGCCCCATTATAAGGTCAGAACCCCACCCTTACCTTGGATTGAAGGTTGCTCGACAGCTCTCCAACCGGAACCTCGCATTGCCTCTTCTCCTTATTCCTCTTCTCTACAACTTCTCACGGCCAATTTTTCCAACAACTTCTCAATAACCCCATTCCTTATTTAAATAGAACCTCATAATATTATTCTTAATGGGATTAACAACCCTCACCTATATTTCTACTTCCAACCATTAAAAACAGGCCCAACATAATTATTCTAGTATTATACTAATTCTAATATTATTACTACTATTAATCAACTAATTAATTAACTAGTAGTAACATATCAACTTATGCCAAAAATTCACAACATCTCACAACTTCAACTAATAATTCAAAAATAATTAATTAAATTACAGGCGTTACAAGCAGCGCTTTCAGAAAGCGCTTTCTAATCTATTGTCTTTAGCAGAACTTTCAGAAAGCGCTTTCTTATATATGCCCTATAGCAACGCTTTCAAGAAAGTGCTTTCTTATCTATGCCCTGTAGTAGCGCTTTTTATTAATTTAGTTTATAGTTTTAATTTTTTAACTTATAGCAGCGCTTTGTGAAATAAGCGCTATCTATGGTGTGTTATTTTTTTTTATTTTATTTTTGGCGTAGTGCATGTTAGGATATTCTGAACGCTCAAAAGGCTAAAAGGTATATAACACTGAAACACTCATTGTTGAGGAATCGAGTCATGTTAGATTTGATGAGAAGCTTGACCTTGAAAAGTCAAAGCTAGTTGATAAGCTTGCATATGTGGAAATCACCTATTCAGAATCTGAAGGTAAAGAAACTGATGTTGAAGTTCAAGAAGTAAAAGAATCAGAAAACGATCAACCAGAAGTCTCTAATGCTCAGAATCCTCCGAAGAGGCTAAGACAAAGTCTATCACATTCTAAGGAACTAATTCTGGGAGTTAAGATAGAACCTGTCCGAACTAGATCTCACTTTAAACCTTCTAAAGAAATGCTTCTAAGTTTGGTTTCGATGGTAGAACCTGCCTCTACTGATGAAGCTCTTCTTGAACAATCCAAGATTCAAGCCATGGAAGAAGAACTCAGGAAATTCTTAATCAACGATGTCTGGGATCTAGTACCAAGACCGAAAGTAACTCACGTGATTGGATCCAAATGGGTTTTTCATAACAAGCTTAATGAAAAAGGTGAAGTGGTAAGAAACAAGGCTCGACTGGTTGCACAAGGATATAATCAGCAAGAAGGAATAGACTATACAGAAACCTTTGCAATAGTTTCCAAGTTAGAATCTATTCGTCTTTTAATTTCTTTTTCTATTAATTAAAACATCATCTCATATCAGATGGATTTTAAAAGTGCATTTTTGAATGGTTACATTACTGAAGAAGTTTATGCGCACCAACCTCCTGGTTTTAAAGACAATGAAAATTCTGATTTTGTTTTCAAACTTTAAAAAATTCCTGTATGGTCTTAAACAAGCTCCAAGAGCTTGGTATGAAATATTAAGCAACTTTCTTTTAGAAAACGACTTCAACAGAGGGAAGGTTGACACTACTCTATTCTGTAAAAATTTCAAAAATGATATCTTGGTAGTTCAAATATATGTTGATGTTATTATATTTGGTTCTACTAATGCCATTATATGCGAGAATTTTGCCAAGTCTATGCATGACGTGTTTGAAATGAGCTTAATGGGAGAACTCAAGTTCTTTCTGGGAATTCAAATCAATCAAGGAACAGATCAAACCTTCATTCACCAGAGAAAATATATTAAAGAACTTCTAGAGAAGTTCAATTTATCTGAATGCAAGATAGCAAAGACTCCTATGTATCCTACGTGTGTTCTGAATAAGGATGATGTAAGTGGTAAGGTTGATAAGAAGCTATACAGAGGTGTGATATGTTCTTTACTATTTCTGACTGCCTCTAGGCCTGCTATTTTATTTATTTTATGCTTATGTGCTAGATTTAAATCAGAACCCAGAGAATCTCATTTGAATGCTGTCAAACGGCTTTTTAGATACCTAAAAAATACTGCTAACCTTGGTCTATGTTATATAAAATCAAGAGAATACAAGTTAGTAGGTTACTGTGACACTGATTATGCTGGTGATAGACTTGAAAGGAAGAGTACCTTCAGAAGTTGTCAATTTCTGGGAGAAAACCTTATATCATGGTTCAATAAGAGGTAATCAACAATTGCTCTCTCAACTGCAGAAGCTGAATATATCTCTGCAGCAAGTTGCAGTACTCAAATTCTCTGGATGAAAATTTAGTTAGAGGATTATCATTTACATGAAAGTAATATTCCTATCTTTTGTGATAATACTTCTGCCATTTGTTTATCTAAGAATCCTATCTTACATTCCAGGGCTAAACACATTGAAATTAAACATCATTTCATCAGAGACTATGTTCAGAAGGATGTTCTCTCTCTAAAATTTGTTGACACTAACAATCAGTGGGTTGACATCTTTACAAAACTTCTTACTGAAGATAAACTTATTTTTATTCTAAAACATTTAAAAATGGTTCCATGTCCAGAATGAAAGAGGTGGTATTTCAATATGTTGAAGCACTAAAATTAATATGTGTTTATGAGGTTTAAGGTATAGGCTTATCAAACATGTGACTTTTGATTAAGTTAAGTCTTCATGAATTAGATGTACTCGTGAATCATTTATTCTTCGAATGGATTATCTTTATGAATAATGAAGAACCCTTTATCAAACAAGTTACTAAAAAGTAAAAGTTTTATTGTTCGGATGAAAGAATGTTATTGTTCCGAATCACATTGTACTTTTTGTGACATCTTGAGATATATAATATTTTTGGGAATATATAAAAATATTCATGCTTTTTGCTATGTCAGTAATTGCTTTCATCCTGTCTGTCTTTGTGTAATATGCCTCTTGGACTATGTCGTTTGTCAGGTCAACCATGTTTTCCATGTTTCATTTCTTTTTCCACTCACCCATCTCATTGTCTCAATATCATCTCTTATAGTCTAAAAACCATCTTCCACCTTTCTTCATCATGCCTCTATAAATCCTTCTTGGTGTTAGTAATCCCTTAGAAGAGATCAACTGTCCAAACTCTGGGGTTACCTTATAACAAACTCTTCCATCATATGACAACTATTTTCTTTAAAGTTCATTTCTCTGTTTCTTTATTACCTTTTTGATTTCTGACAAAGTGGGAGAAAGTAAAAATGATTTTTTATAATATTTATTATCAGAATATTTAACTCAAACATATAAAATGTTATTACTACTAACTGTATTTTTGATGTTTCATTCCAGGAACATTGAATAAGTTCATTGAGTGTTCTAAGACAGGTTAAATATGAATATCCTAAAGATCCTGGTGCTAAGGTTGAGAACCTTATGGATGAAATCAACTATGATTTCATATATAAGAAGTTGTACACCTTATGAATATATCAATATTCAAATAGATGTACCAAACACAATTCAGAAGTTATAAACTTTCTGAAAGTAAGGTAATCTTGCTTGATATCATAGTGTTCAGAAGTTGTCAACTTTATGAAAATATGGAATTCAGACTTAAAGCTTCAGAAGTTGTGCTCAACTAAAAGAAAGTCAAGTCAACATTATGATGCATGCTCTGATACAGAGATAGCACTCAGAAGATGTGCTCTGACATGTGTGCTTCTGCAACGCTTGCTCTATTCAGAAGTTGTGAACTCTCTGAATGAATGATATACTAGAATAGATCAAATCAAAAGCTGATGCTTGAGAAGTATTGTATTTTGGTTGTGATATTAGAATCATGAAATAGAAGTGCTAATAAAAGATGCATGGCATTATTCAATCAGGCTCAAAATCAAGTTCTGATAGTAACCAAGTTCTGAGATGAAGACCAGGTTTTCTAGTCAAACTATAATGAGTTGTTGTAGGGAAGTGTTACTTCTCTAATTCTATGTTTCGGAAACTCAAAGTTTTTTTGTGAGTCTTGGGCTCAGGGGGAGACTCTGAACAAGCATAAATGAAATTTTGGGATTAATATAAGGGAGAGCTGTAAGTTAACTCTAAGTTTGTTGGTTACAGTGATAACCCTGTATAAATTGTTCTATCAAAATACCTGGTTTTGTCATCATCAAAGGGGGAGATTGTAAGAACAAGAATTGTTTCTACATCTAGCCTTAGGATTTTGATGATAACATTACATGATATCATAGAGAACAATTGTATACTCTAATGGTTTCGTTCTAGTGTGTAGCTGCTTCTATAATGTTCTAACTCTTGTACAAGGCGTGTCACGTCATCAGATTCTGAGCATAAACACTATGGAAGAAAACATTTGGTTATGTGTTACAGTTGAAGTAAAGATTCTCAATACGTCTTATTCAACGTGACTAAGGAACATTGGTACAAGAGGTTCTGATCGTGACTTTATGGTTAAGCTTTGGACGCCTTCTAAAGCTTTACTTATATGTGTTACAAGTTATGAAGATTATGAAGACAAGGTTCTACTGAACATGTTCTGATGATCTACAGAAAGAAAGTTCTTATAACCAAGTGCAAAAGACTCTGAAGAAGAGGTTCTTAAGGGACAAGTTCTAAAGACTCCAAGAATTAGGTTCTAAGACTTAAGAGAAAATCTTCTACAACAAGCTTCAACATTCAAATTATCTGAAGAATCTGAAGATAAGAAGAAGTTCAAAATGGTTAACGTGTGATGGTGTACAAAAGGTACATAAAGTGTTTGTGACCTCTACTCTTCTAGAGTGTCGCAAGGACGGTCCTTTCGTACTTTACTATGACCATTTTCATTATGACTGTTGAGAACCAACAACTAGATTTCCGATTACCTTTCTACCCTTTCAATGGATCTCTTTTACCAACTATAAAAGGAAGATTTGGAAGCTGAAGAAAAGTAAGAATCAAAATTACAATTTCAAATTTATCGAATTAAATCAAGCTCAACAAAACTATACCAAAGCGCTGTGCAAACTCTATAGAGAAATCTTCTGTGTATAGTTTTGTAAATAAGTAAGGAGTTGTTGCTCGTATCTTGCTGTAAAACACTTAGGTGTTTTTCTCTATATTGAAATGAATGTGTAATCTGCTTAAAAGAAGTAATATGTAATACACTAAAAGTATTCAACTGTTGTTGATTCCTTGGGAGACAAAGTAAAGGTCAGATCTCAAGAAAACTCTTATTGCGGTTTGAGTGGGTTTGCAATAAGGATCGGCAAACTTATTGGGGGTGCCAATAAGGTTGATCAGACTTATTGTGGGTTGTCTGTAATAAGTTTGGTTATAATGGACTAAGTCCTTGTTGAAGGAGAAATCATCCTTGAGGGGCTAGACTAGAGTAACTTAGTTAACATCGAACTAGGATAAAAATAATTGTGTTCATTTATTTTTATGTTCTAAGTTAACTTGGTCCGTCACCAACAAAAAGATTTAATTTGGTGAAACCCAATTCAAACCCCTATTTATTGTGTTTCTCATGCCTTCAATTGAAATCAGAGCTCCGGCTTAGGTATTGATAGTTATTAAACACTTAACCGTGTCAGATAAGGATCCAGACAAGTTTTTCTTTGAAGAAACACAATGGTTGGACCCACACCATCTGTTCCTGCCTCATATTCAAATGATAAAAGTTACAATGTAAAACCTCCATTCTTTGATGGTGAAAAGTTTGAATACTGGAAAGATAGACTAGATAGTTTCTTTCTAGGTCATGATGTTGATATTTGGGATATGGTAGTTGACTACGTACCTCCCATAGATGCTACTGGAAAAGAAATATCTAGGATAGCTATGACTGATCAACAAAAGAAAGATTACAAGAATCATCATAAAGCAAGAACCATCTTGCTGAATGCGATTTCTTATACTGAGTATGAGAAGGTCATAAATAAAGACTCTGCTAAGTCTATATTTGAATCTCTTAAAATGACTCATGAAGGAAATGATCAAGTCAAAGAAACCAAGGTGCTAGTATTAATTCAGAAGTATGAAGTCTTTAAGATGGAGGATAATGAAAGAGTTGAAGTCATGTTCTGATGATTTCAAACCTTGGTTGCAAGACTGAGAGTTCCAAATAAAGGCTATTCAATGGCAGATCATGTAAAGAAGATTATCATAAGCTTGCCATCCAAATGGAGGCCTATGGTAACTACAATCAAGCTTGCAAATGATCTGAAGATCACTTCTCTAGAAGAACTGATAAGTTCTTTGAGAAGTCACGATATTGAGCTAGAATAAGATGAACCACAGAAGAAGACAAAATCATTTACACTCAAGTATATCAATAAATCTAAGAAGTTCAAAGCTCTTCAAGCATAAGAGATAGAGGATTCAAAATAAGATCTTGGTGATGAAGAAAATGAGTCGTCTCTACTATCCAGAAGGGTTAATCATCTCGGAAGAGAAGTCAAGGCAGCAGTTTCAGAAGTTCATGAAGGATTGGAGGTTGCTTTGAATCAACTTTTGATCAAAGGAAGTCTGGTGGCAACAAAGTCACTTGTTATGAATGCAATGAGCCAAGACACTACAAGATGGAGTGCCCTAAGCTTCTAAAGGACAACATCAAGATGAGAGATCTAAAAGGAAAAAGGAGAACAACAACAAGGGATGACTCAGACTCATAAGGAGAACATGCTAACGTGGTACTGATTGCTCATGTTTGAACATTCAATGAAAAATATGTTCAGAAGATGAAGCTTATTCAGAAGCAGAAGAAATTCTCTGCAAAGAGACATCCTTAGCTGCATAGTTAAAACACCAATCATGGTACCTGGACCCTGGCTGCTCGTGACACATGACGGGAAAAAGGCACATGTTCATTATCCTGGAACTTAAGCATGGAGGCATCGTAGGTTTCGGAGGAGGTCAGAAAGGAAGGATCATAGGCTCAAGAATAGTAGGTAATGGTTCTCTTACCTCTATAAGTAATGTTTTACTTGTTGAAGGATTACAATATAATATATTATCTATGAGTTAATTAAGAGATAATGGTTATGATATAATCTTTAATCAAGATTTCTGTAAAGATGTATGTCAAAAAGATGGCTCTGTACTTTTCAATGGAAAGAGAAGAAACAACGCCTATAAGATCATACTTTATGACTTTAAAGAGAAAAATGTAAAATGTCTCACGTCTGTTAATGAAGAGCAATGGACGTGGCATAGATGTTTAGGTAATGTTAGCTTGTAAAGAGTTTCTTAGTTGAACAAGATTGATCTTGTCAGAGGCCTGCCAAAACTGAAGTTTACTTCAGATGCTCTTTGTGAAGCATGTCAGAAAGGAAAGTTTTCAAAAACTTTTTTCAAAGCAAAAAATGTTGTTTCCACCTCCTGATCGTTGGAACTTCTTCACATGGATTTGTTTGGGCCAGTAAAAACTACGCCAATCAGTGGAAAGAAGTATGGATTAGTCATTATAGATGACTAAAGTAGATGAACATGGGTGAAGTTTCTCAGACACAAGGATGAGTGTCACTCTGTTTTCACTACCTTCTGTACTCAAGTTCAAAATAAGATGAATCTCAAATTTGTCAAGGTTAGAAGTGATCATGGTGGAGAATTTGAAAACAAATATTTTAAAAAGATATTTGATGAAAATGGAATTTCCCATGATTTCTCCTATCCAAGAACTCCATAGAAAATGGAGTTGTTGAGAGGAAGAATAGAACTTTGCAAGAAATGGCTAGGACCATGATCAGTGAAAACAACATGGAAAAATACTTCTGGGCAGAGGCTGTAAACAAAACATGTTATATCCAGAACAAAGTATCTATTATACCTATTCTTGGAAAGACTCCTTCTGAATTATGGAAGAACAAGAAACCCAATATTTCTTATTTTCATTAGTTTGAATGCTCTTGTTTTATTCTGAACACTAAAGAAAATCTGAACAAGTTTGACTCAAAAGCTCAAAGTTGTATCATCACTATGCCATATAAGGGAATAGACAACACTTTTTTTCCATAGACAGTGCTTAAAAACGTTGTCTGTTCATGCGCTGATGTAAGTAAAGATAGCGCTTTTTGTCTCTGTGAAAGCGCTGCTCAATGTAGCCTTTAGACAATGCTTTATTCAGTAAGCACTTTCTAAAGTCCCCTTTAGGTAGCACTTTTTACATTACAAGCGCTTTCTAAAGTGTGCCTATAGCAGCGCTTTCACTTTAGACAACGCTTCTAAAAGCGTTGTGTAATATATTTTTTTGTTCACTTTTTTAATGTTTTAGGAAGCATTTTCTCTAAAAGCGCTTTCTAAAGTCTATTTTAGGAAGCGCTTTGTACGTCACAAGAGCTTTTGTATGCACCCCTTTAGGCAGCACTTCCTTTAAAAGCGATTTCTAAAGTCCCCTTTAGGAAGCGTTTTGTACGTCACAAGCGCTTTTGTATGCACCCCTTTAGGAAGTGCTTCCTCTAAAAGCGCTTTCTATTCCCAAATATAGGAAACACTTTTTTGTTTAAAGCGCTGTCTAATATTCACAATTTTTTTAATATATTCAACTTATATTTTAAACGCCCTGTACAAATAATCACTTAAAATTTAAGCGTTGTCTTTCAAATTTGCACCAGATTTCATAAATTTGCAGCTTCAAATCACCAAATTTACATATTTATATATACAACTTTAATCCAATAATTTATATATATTCATAAATGGGATACAACTTGAAGAATTCAAAAGTTTATATATACATAAATTTACATATTTATGTATACATCTTTATAATCAAATATTACTATCTTCTAGAGTTGTTATCTTCTTTACTATCTTCTCTACAAACAATAACAATGAAGAATCCTAAATGAACTTGTTATCTCTATATATTATACATATACACCTATATGAAATAAAACCAACAAAGACATATCAGAACCAAGCTATATAACACTTAAATCTTATAACAATTATAAGTTAACACAAACCAATGTAACAAAAACAAATCAAGAATCCGCTATAATCCACCATTAAAAATTCCCCGATTTATACCATGATACAAACAAAAATTTATTTGAATTTAAATCCAATACCATCCTAACTAACCTTGCACATAACAACAACAACATTGCAACACAATTTACCACACTAATAACGACATATTATCTCATCAAAACTTAAACTTATATATACTCAAAATTCTCATTAATGAAAGTGTCACAATACCTTTCGAGTAAGTAGAAGACTTGTATTCATCAAAGTACTACATAATATAAGATAATATGATTTAGTTAAAACTAATTAATTAGATGAAATGTGTTAAATATATTAAAACAAATCATAAGTTAGAAACCCGTACCATGATTGGAATCTCTATTTGATTCAAAATAATAATTTCATTCATAAACCTCAACATAAAATAACCGCAATCTTTGCCATTACACTGACGAGCATACTACACATGAAAAAAATATGAATATATATCAGGATATATAGTTTAACTTATTTTATCAAGTAGCATCACTAATATAATAAAAAAATTTAAAATATACCCGCACTCTGATCCATGTAATGTTGTTTGCTTTACTCTTTGGTACTTGAGTATCTCTTTGTAATTGAAAAATTTGTATAACTCTAACAAAATATAAATGAATGTTTAGAACAATCTCACATAAATAAAAAAATAAGTATACAAATAAAAATTTAGAACATTCCAACTTACGTATCAATCATCTTCTTCATATATGGGTATTTTGTCCAATCACCTTCTAACGAATCCAAATAATATACAATTTCTCTTATTGGATTAATCATAACCAACAACCAGTGTCCACTGTAAGATTAACAAAGGTTAGATGGAAACTTTCTACACAATGTAAAAACACAAAAAATTATAATAGATGAAGTTTGAATGAAAATCTTACCCATTGCCATTAAATGAAAAAAAAACAATTTTTCTGTATCTTTGTTGGCCATAAATGTATGGAAAAAAATACATTTTGACTTCATCTGGTCTTTGTTTGATTAATAGTGAGTTGATACTGTTTAGAGATAAGAAACAAAATCTTTGGTCCAATTGATGCGGGCGCATCAAGTTGGCATACATGAAACTTAAATAAAAACACCATTAACATTAAGACCATTCATTGAAATGAGTAGATAAATTGTTCAATTAATTAAATAAAGTTGATCGGAGTATACCTGATGTATGTATTGTTAACACCGAGACCTAATTCTGAATGTCTAAGAACTTGATCCATATCCTCTTTACTTATTGTTTCGTAATAGGAAAAACCAAAAATACATTCCTCCGCAGGTATATTACGAGCACCTCTGTTAGCCAAATATGATATTCCCATTAATGTCTGAAGGCACGACCTATACCGAGAAGTAGGCTGTTTTCTAGCCGCAGACTTTGCAACATCCTTTTTTTTTGTGGACATGTTGCCAATTTCAGGCTTCTTACTCATATTGACTTGTTGCGTCTCTTTAGCTTGAATCTAAAGATCAAATGCATATAAGTTAGGTGAAGTATAAGATCATGAATTAACTTTTTCTATGTATAATATATATTAATTTACCTCTTTTTTTGATACAACTGACTCAGTTTTCTGCGTAATCCCCTTATCTTTTGATTTGGATTTTGTAGGAGTCTAACATTACCATGAAAAATGTACGTTGAATGTGTGTAAAATTTTTTAATGAGGTTTAACGACCATGAAACGTACGATCCTATTGCCTCTCCCACCAATGTTGCATTTGCAATATCATCAGGAAAAGGTAATGGCACATCCCTCTCTAAAGCAATATCAATTGATACTTTCAAAAATCCAGCAAAGAGAGGTTTATAGTGAAGTACTTATCCCAAAGTGTTATGCACTTTTCCCTTGCCAACCGTGCGATAAGTCAACGATGATAAATAGAGCTGACAAGGAGAAATGCCATAAACCAATAATAAAGATGAAACTGTTAATGTGTATATATATCAATTAATAAAATTGGGCTAATTCATAATAATATATATTACCTCGGGAATTTTATATTGGAAATCAATATTGATACTATCTTTGTCACTAGAATCCTTGAACCCCGAACCTTTCCTTTCTGACATGTATCTTTCTTTGACCTTTTCCAACTCACGAACTTTAGCTTTTAATTTATCTAACTCTTCCATCACTTATTTATTTCTATGAGCTTTCCTCTTTTGATGGTTACCCAAAGATGTTTGAGTCACCCCAAACCCCTTACCTCTCACACGACCGGTATACTCAGGAACATTTAATACTCGACTAAGTATGCTCCTACAATCATGGTCTTCAGCCTGAGTTAAAGATTTAGATAGATTCTTCTAAAATTCATATGCATATTGAAATAAATTAGTGGTGATTAAAACTCAAAAATTCTTTATGTTAATAAACTTTTGACTTAATTAAAGGAATATTGATATACTTAAACATTTCTCATAAATTTGAAGCACATCTTCCTTAACCACTCCATCCTTACCCACCCGGGCAGCCATCCACAAAACATGTTACAAAAGAGACTTTTCTTGACTTTTCTCCTCTTCTAACTACATATTAAGAGAAATAATAAAATCAATTGTAATACATGATGAACAAGTATATAATAATATTTATATATACTTACCAATATTTGTTGTAAGAGTGCATATCTCATACGCCCTTTTTTGTATGGATACAGGGTACTTGATGCTCGTTGGTGATTCACGACACTCACATCCTGAAAATCCAAGGTTCTTTGTTTCTCTTTAAAGGTTGCCTATTCTTCAAGCGAAATCAAGCCTACATATGCCTTTGGATATCTTGCATCGATAAAATTGTTATCGGCATCCCTAAGAAACTTGTTTGTCAAAAAAGATTGAAACCCTCTTAGTCTTTTTCCAGCCAATTGAAGACAATATGATTTTCAATCATCATCATTGTTAAAAGACCTCTACAAAAAAACATACATAGAGTGCGTTAGTAATTTAAAGACATAATTGTTAACAAAAACAAATGACATCAAATATAGCACCTGTATATCACTCCATATTTTTTCTTTAACGGGTTTCAACTCACGATTTCTCCAATCATCGCAAGTGATTGGAACTTCTCTCCTCACAAGGGAACGAATGTAACTTGTCAACATTGAACCGTTAGACTCAATTAGTTGTTTGTCTTCATCTAATATACGTCAAATTTGATACCTTTATCTCTTGCACAAATGATTAACTTCATAATTATTATTCCTCGTCTAATATCATTATCCACATCACGAGCTGATTCATTTCCATCATTATTAGAAACGGGATGTGATTTTCATTATTACTAGCCATTTGATCTGTAATATTAAAGAAAAACGTAAACACCATATAAAATTCAGGTAGCATTGAATGAATAAATACAATACAAAAACATAAACACAATATAAAACCATAAACACAATCTAAAACATATACACAATATAAAAACATAAACACATTATATAATAATTTTATTGAATGATAGAACATATAACATTTTACTAGTACCTTTTTCACTAACATCTCTTTCTTTTCTTGGTTGGAATATGAATTACTTGGCTCTTAACAACCCAGACGGATGGATTGATCCAAATTCCCTCATTATGATCATTTCTAATATATGATTCATCCGCTATAATATTCTCATCTTGATCATTTTGTATATACGACTCATTCCCTCTAACATATGAATCATTCTCAACATCAACATCAACATCAACATCACTTTGATTTACACTGTTATCATCAATCACTTTATTAGATAAATGCTCTATAGACCGTTTTGTACTTGTCAGATCAGTGACATAGAACACTTGTTTATCTTGAGAGGCTAGAATAATATGCTCATCTTTTTACCCAACCCTATTAAGATCCACTTGTAAAAATCCCTACTTATCCATTCGTATGCCACTATTATGTACCCACTTGAAACCAAAGATAGTAATTTGAAACTTCTCATAATCAAACACCCAAATCTGCTCGATAACCCCAAAATATGACAAATTTTCATATTTGGGGTTTAACTCATTCGTACTTGAAATATGCATTGCTTCGGCTACAACTGTGACACCACTATTTTGCATAATAATTTTATCATCTTGTCTTTTGGTATAAAATGTGTATCCATTAATTGCGTATGCGCTATAAGAAAACAAGAGAAAACTCGGACCTTATGCTAAACATCTCAACCTTTATGTTATTAAAGCAGGATCTAAATTAAACTTTGAATAAATATGATCCTTGAACCATTGTATAAAACTTTGATTGTGCTCTCATACTATCCAATTTTCATTTCTATTAGGATTTAAACCCAGAGTACATCCTAGTGCATTCCAACAAACGACTCAACCTCATTTTCATTGTGCAGAACATATAAATGCACTTGATCCCATTCAACCCTTTATATTGTCACAATTTTATTTCCAATTAAATTTTTTCCTTCCTTCCTTTCGAAAATATGAGATTTGGATAGTCCAATGGATTGAACATTGTGAAGGGTGAGAACACACTTAAAAGGGGGGGGGGGGGGAGGGGTTGAATAAGTTTTTCCTTTTTCTCGCGCAATAATAATGGAAGAACACAGGTAATTTTATCCTGGTTCATTTGAAACTCAAACTACTCCAGTCCACCCGCCAAGGTGATTTCGCCTCTCTCAACGAGGACTTAATCCACTATAATCAAAACTGATTACAAATGCACAACCAAACTGTTGTGACTAAAAATACAATGCACAAGCCAACTCCAAGTGACTAACACCTCTAAGACTCAACTTGTCCTAACCCTCTTGAGAAATCTGACCCAACTGGTCTCTAAAGGAACAATTACAAAGATTATCTCTTAACAATAGTGAATCAGAATGCTTTTAATAAGCTCTATCACAAACTGTGATTTATCACTAAGATTTTAGCCCAGTACTTAAGAATTACCCACTATATACAAAGAGTTTACAAGAATGAAAATAATGAGCTTCAGTATATTTTGCGTGGACCAATAACCTTGCTTTGAAACAAATGGTCTTCTATATATAGCTTCAAATTTTGACCGTTACTGCCTTGAAGAAAGAGTATGCACTAATGATGTGTGTTAACTTAACCTTTATGTTTCCAATGCTCTCGTGCGTAGTACCCCTTGAGTATGTTAGCTGTCTTAGAATTAAATGATCAACGGTGCTGTTAGAGCTTGTCTCTGGAAGTTTAAGAGTTTGCTTGCAGCGTTGCAACATCAAAGTTTGCTTTAACTTTTCTTCTATCAGAGTTCGCTATATCACTTCTTCTGTCAAAGTTTTCTTCATTTTATGTTCATCAGAGTTTGCTTTAGCTTGCATTATCAGATATTGCTTTCAGCGTGCTTCTTTCAAATCTTTGCTTCAGCTAGCTTTATCAGAGGTTGCTTAAGATTACTTTTTATCAGAGTTTTCCTTGGAGTGCTTCCTTTAGAGTTTGCTTCAGACTTGCATTTACATAAAATTTATTAGGAACTTCTTTGTCCTTTTTCTGCTCAGCGTAGAATGATTTTTCACTTTTGAGAATGCTTGGGTCAGAACATCATCTGAATTAGAAAACATGCACATCAGAGTATAAAATATATTATACATAATTTATTTCATTGTTATCATCAAAACTCTAAGATATGATTAGAACCAAACTTTGTTCTAACAATCTCCCCCTTTTTGATGATGACAAAACAATTCAGATTTTGATTTAAATTTTTTTGTACAAGAGTGAGAATCTCCCCCTGAGATAAATATTTCTTCTTCTGAAATAAATAATAAAAGAACTTAAATGCATAAGAGAAACTTCCTGAGATTGTTCTTCAGAGCTTTGGGACATTTTTCTTTCAGAGTTTCTTTAAGAGCTTCTGATCTTTTCTTTATAGTTTCTTTAGCAGATCTTTACCAGATGATGTTTAGAGCTTAGTCTTTCAGAGTCTTGAGGTACCTGCATATCTCTTAAACAGGAAAAAAACTTTGTATTTTGTTAGGAATGTTTGAGATTTAGTCCCATAACTGCTATCATGGATCAGATGAAAATCACATTTTCTCCCCCTTTTTATCATAATCAAAAAGCAAAAAAATTAAAGAGATTCAAAATATTTTTATATAGAATATGTCAAAGGACAGAAGTACAAAAAAAAGGGGGAAAATAAAACTAAGATTGATGAGAGACAAGAGAAAGAAGAAGATTCTTAATTTCTGTTGAGGATTCCTCTTGTTTCATCATCCAAGTTTTGATTTCTTTGTTGGTTTTATCCTATTTGTCCAAACGTTCATGTATGGCTTCATTTTCCTTCTTCAGCTCATTCAGAGTGTCAATCACCAGTGAAGTTGGAGCAGATGTTGAAGTAGCTTCAGAAGATACAACCTTTGGAGCAAAACCAGCAGAGTTTGAGCCTACAACATTGGAGAGAAGATTGCCAAGATCAACCATAAGAGTTGGCACATTCTCAGAGGCGGATTAAGCAGAAGGTTGGTGATACAGAGTCATTGCCAAGGGATTTGGATCTGACTCAGATCCATCTTCAGATTCATCTTCTGAAATTTCCATGTGATTAGCAAGTGGTAAAGGAGGATTGGTAATTTGCAGAGGAGACTTCTTATCCCAGATATCTGCCACTTCTGTCTTGAAGACATTCAAATTCTGGGTGAAATTCTCAAGAACCTGAGAATAGCACATATCTTGGATTTTAAAGGATTCATCAGTGAATTTCCTTCTGAATGCTTTCCACAGAAAATCAGATGCAACATGGTTCAGGTTGCTGGCACTGATTGCCTTCAGCAGGTCTATCCAAGTCTGTATTTCTATTGCAAAATTCTGGAAACGTATATTAACATCTGACTGAATAGGTTTTGGGGTTGGTTTAGGATAACCTTCTTGGTGGATTTAATTTGCAAATAAAGTAGAGATTCAAGATCAACTGCAGTCCTAAAAAAGTTAGATGGTTCTGATGGTTCAAGAGGTTATGGTGAAGATGGACTGAAGGTAGATTCCGGAGAGTGAGGTGATGAGGGTTCTGGTGAGGTAGGTGTGGGAGTTTCTGGTGACGTAGGTGGTGTGATGTCAGGAGAGATGATGATGGTGGTTTAAGCTGAGGAAGAAGGAATAGGTACTGGGGATTTATTCAGAGCAAAAATGTTTTTAGAGGGAGTGTGAAGGATAGAGGTTGTGTAGCCAGAGGCACATTGATTCCTGGTAATCTCCAAGAACCATCATACCACTCAGAGGATTTTGGGGATAGAGGTCTGATGGGGGATGTTTGAAGATGGATTTCAGCAGGAATATTTGGATTTTGTTGGTGGGTAACAAAAGTAGAGATTTCAGGTTGAGAGATATATGGAGAGAGTGGTTGCTGTGTTTGAGTTTGTGGAGGAACTACAGTATCAAAGTTATCTATGTCAGATAATACCTGATCAATTTGAGGGTTATTATGTAGGGGTTCAGAGGGAATAGTGAGGTCTATGTCAACTTCAATATCTCCTAGAGTTTGGGGTTCAACAAATGTTGTTATACGTATAGAATCACAAACAGAGACGGTTTCAGAGGATATACCTGGAGATTTCTTCTTCTTCTTCTGAGGACGTGCAGAGGGACCTTCTCCTGCTTGCATTTTCTTCTGCTTCTGTAGGAAAGCTTCTGGAGAAGGTACATTCCTTCCTTGAAGCCATGTTGGGTCAATGGGATTGCCATTTTCCTTGCAAGCTTCAATAAAGTTCAGAATGATCTCGGGATGATCACCAAAGTTGAAGAGAGGAAAACCTGCAACAAGGATTCTTCTTCTGGTGACAGTTGCTGACACATATGGAGTAGGTTCCACCAGAAGTTTGTCTATCAGCTTCCTTTTGAGCAGTTTCTTCCCAGTCAGAGCTTTTCCACAAGTAGGCTCCAGTTCTCCTAACAAATTTTCTTCTTCTAGATGAGCTATCAGACCATTCTCTGTCAGAATATCTGAGATTAATCTTCCCAGAGGGATCCAATTTCTTTTAGACTTAGGGTTTTTGACTCTTTCAGCTTCCCCTGGTTTCCTTTACATGTGTCCAGAGATGGTTGAACAGAAGATATGGCAGATGAATCTTCACATTTGTGCCAAGACAGAACATAAGATATTGTTGGTCAACATTGATGTAGTCAGGGGAACTGGTTTCCTTCCTGTGATGAATGCAGCCATGAATTATTCTTGCCCAAATTTTGTATTTGTTCTTCAAATCTATGACCTTGTTGGATGCTTGCCCAGTAGTGAAAATCTCAGCATAAAATTTAGACATATCTATTCTTCCACTTGACATTCCAGTAACACCATTACCTTCAAAACCTAGTAGCCTCCTTATGAGGTTCTCAGTGATGGAAATCTCTTTACCCATTACGAATGATAGAATGACCTTTGGTGAAGCGATGGCATGAATCTAGAATTCCTTGACAAGATGAGGGAACACTGGTCCAACTAGACGATCAAAGAAAATTTTCCACCCTTGGAACTCTACAGCCGGAAATAAATCAAACCCATTTGCTTTTAGATTTTCAAAATCAACCATTAGTTCACTAACTATTTCCAAGCTATCAATAGGGATGAGTGTTGTTCTCTCAGGAGTGACATATTTCTCTGCATGTTGAGAGCTGCTTGAAGAAACAGGAATGCTTTCGGAAGGGGATGAAGATGAAGCCATTTAGAACGCTTAGGTTTAGGATTTAAAAAAAAAAGAGTTTGCAAATACGCATAAGCGATTGAAATTTGGGAGAGAGAGAGAGAGAGAGAGTAAAAAGTAAAAAAAAGGAATTTTGCAAAGTATTTATAGCTTATGAAAAAGAATTTTAAAGTAATAAAACAGTTAAAGAATTTAGAACGATTGAATTAAAAAATAATCATTACAAGCAATTAATGAGATTTGACATTGAGGGGATGCGTGAGATTTGATCAAATATGAACAGTTACCTAGGAACGAAATCTCAATAGCAGTGCACGCATGCGTGACCTTTCAGAGTTGAAACACGCATTCAACTTCTGAGGATAGCGTGTGACAACTATTTTAATGTAATGAACTTCTGAACCATTTTTGTAATGAAACGTTAGACACATTTCAGAACATTATAGATGGTTTCTGAAGTAACTCCTCTTCTAACTTTTGAAGAGTTGTTGATCAGAACATTCATTTCAGAACGTTATGAAAACATATATAGAAATATTTTTTCATTCAGGACAAAGTTCTATACTGATGTTTTTCAGAATGAATTTAAATTTATCTTCAGAAAGAGGTTTAGTAAAAATATCATCCCATTGATGGTCTGTGTCTACGAAGTTTAAACTTAAAATTCCTTTCTGAATATAGTCCCTTATGAAATGATATTTAATTTCTATATGATTTGCCTCAAAATGTAAGATAAGATTTTTTGAAAGACAAATAACAGAGGTATTATCACAGAAGATAAGAATCTTACTTTCATAGAGATGATAATCTTCCAGCTGGCTCTTCATCCAGATCATCTGAGTGCTACATCCAGCATATATATATATATATATATATATATATATATATATATATATATATATATATATATTCTACTTCAGTTGTTGATAGTGCAATAATGGCTTGCTTCTTTCTGTACCATGAGATAATGTTATCACCCAGAAACTGACAGCTTTCAGAGGTGCTTTTTAGTTCTATTCTATCTCCAGCAAAGTCAGCATCACAATAACCTACTAGTTTAAACTCTTTGGATCTTCTGTAACACAATCCAAGGTTAATAGTACCTTTCAGATACCTCAGAATTCACTTAACAACAATTAAGTGAGATTCTCTAGGATCTGATTGGAATCTTACACATAAACATACACTGAATAATATATCTGGTCTATATGCAGTCACATAGAGAAGAGATCCAATCATACCTCTGTAGAGTTTCTGATCTACTTTCTTACTTACCTCATCTTTTCCCAAAATGCATGTAGGGTCCATTGGTGTCTTTGCTTCTTTACTTTCGGATAGCTGGAACTTCTTCAGGAGTTCTTTAACATACTTTGTTTGATGTATGTAAGTATCTTCTGGAGTCTGATTTATTTGAATTCCCAGAAAGAATTTTAGTTCTCCCATCATGCTCATCTCAAATTCAGCCTGCATAGACTCAACAAATTCTCTTCCAAGAGAGACATTAGAAGTTCCAAAAATAATATCATCTACATATATTTGACAACTTAAAATGTCATTTTTAAGTGTTTTTCTGAATAAGGTAGTGTCCACTTTCCCTCTGGTAAAATTCTTTTCTAAAAGAAAGTTACTTAGAGGTTCATACCAAGCTCTGGGAGCTTGTTTCAGACCATACAGAGACTTTTTCAGTTTAAAAACATGTTATGGATATTTTGAGTCATCAAAACCTGGAGGTTGATGGACATAAACTTCTTCTTCTATGTAACCATTTAAAAATTAACTTTTAACGTAAATTTGATATAATTATATGTTATGTTGAACAACAAAATAAATTAATAATCTAATTGATTCTAACCTGGCGACTGGGGAAAAAGGTTCATTATAATAAATTCCTTCTTTTTGACTATAACCTTGTGCAACTAGTCGTGCCTTGTTTCTTACAACCTCTCCTTGGTCATATAACTTGTTTCTGAATACCCATTTTGTTCCTATGATATTGAATCCTTTAGGTTTTGGAACTAGATCCCACACATCATTTCTGGAAAACTGATTTAGTTCTTCTTGCATAGCGAGGATCCAATCATTGTCTTCCAGAGCTTCCTCTATTAAGGTTGGCTCAATCAGAGAGACCAATTCAAATAGTGATTCTTCATTGTTTCTGAGGAAGGATCTTGTTCTGATGGGATCTTCTTTCTTTCCAATAATCACATTTTCTAGATGTACTGATGTGATTCTGGGGAATCTTTTCTCTGAGGTTTCTTCAGAAATTCTTAGATTGTCCAGAGAATTTTCAATAGAAGGATCTTTTGATTTGTCCTTTTCTTCTGACTCTTCAGAGTTTGTAAGACGATCTTCTGTACCTGCAGGATTTTCATTCCTCTTTGGCTTTTGCTGGCCAAGCTTATCATCAAATCTGAGTTTGATTGATTCTTCAACAATCAGAGTTTCTATGTTGTATACCCTATAGCCTTTTGAGCATTCAGAATATCCAAGCAGAAAAAACTTTTGTGCCTTAGAATCAAACTTGTTCAGATTATCTTTAGTATTCAGAATATAGAATGTACATCCAAAAGGATAAAAATATGAAATGTTGGGTTTTCTGTTTTTCCACAATTCATAAGGAGTCTTTTCAAGAATATGTCTTATAGAGACTCTATTTTGAATATAACATGTTGTGTTCACTGCTTCTTCCCAGAAGTGTTTAGGCATATTGGTTTCATTAATCATGGTTCTGGCCATTTCTTGCAGAGTTCTATTCTTTCGTTCTACAACTCCATTTTGTTAGGGAGTTCTAGGACAAGAGAAATCATGAGAAATGCCATTTTATTTAAAAAACTTTTCAAAATAATGGTTTTCAAATTCTCCTCCATGATCACTTCTAACTTTTATGATTCTAAATTCTTTTTCATTTTGCACTTGGTTGCAGAAGTCAAAGAACACAAAATGTGACTCATCCTTGTGTTTTAAAAACTTAACCCATGTCCATCTGTTGTAGTTATCAAAAATGACCAATCCATACTTCTTGCCTCTGATGGATGCAGTTTTAAATGGTCCAAACAGATCAATGTGAAGAAGTTCCAACGGCCTAGAGGAAGAAACAACATTTTTTGACTTATAAGAAGATTTTGAAAATTTTCCTTTCTGACATGCTTCACACAAAGCTTCTGAGTTGAACTTCAGATTGTGAAGTCCCCTGACCAGATTGAGTTTGTTAATTTGAGATATTCTTCTCATGCTTACATGTCCCAATCTTCTGTTCCAGACCCATTACTCATCGCTAACAGACATAAGGCATTTTACATTCTAAGTTATAAGGTCAGAAAAATCAATTTTATAGATGTTGTTCTTTCTCTTGCCAGTAAAAAGGATTGTTCCATCTTTTTGACTAACAGCTCTACAGGATTTTTGATTAAAGATTACGTCATAACCGTTGTCACTTAATTGACTTATGGACAACAAGTTATGCGTTAATCCTTCTACCAACAGAACATTAGATATAGAAGGAAGGTTACCATTTCCAATGGTTCCAGAACCAATAATCTTTCCTTTCTGTTTTCCTCCAAATTTGACATCTCCTCCAGATTTAAGTTCCAGACTTATGAACATAGACTTTCTTCCCGTCATATGTCGTGAGCATCCAGAGTCCAGGTACCATGACTAGTATTTCAATTCTGTTGTTAAGGACATCTGCAACATATATTATTTTCTCCTTAGGTACCCATATCCTTTTGGGTGCTTTTTGGTTAGAGTTTCTAATGTTCTGTTTGAACTTTGATTTAGCATAAAAATTTTCAGAGTGAGATGTGTATTTGATATCATGTGTGTGCCCAAAACTAAATTGTTTGTGCAGTGGTTTATATGTGATAACCATTTCCTTAACAGGTTTAGGTTTATATGTTTCTTTCTCTTTGGGAGTTTCATATCCAATTCCTCTTCTGTTATTTCCACTAACACCATAGATCATTGAAGCCATTTTGATTCTATCTATGCTTTTAGCAACAAATGTTTGAAAACTAGAGTCATATTCTTTAAGAATATCTCTTGAACTTGAAGAAGAATCTGAAATAAAAATCTTTTGAACTTTTTTAACTTCCTCTTTGAGTTTAAAATTGTTTTCTTTAAGTTCAGAGTTTTCTGTTTCAAGTTTCTCAAAATCAGATGCAAGATTCTTTTTGAGTTTCTTGTATTTGATTTTGAGTTGACTGTAGTTTTCAAGAAGTTCTGATAAGATGTCTACAAGTTCGGCTCTAGAGAATTCAGAGAATACCTCTTTCGATTCTGAATCAGAGTTTGAGTAATCGTCATCTGCTGTGGTAGCCATAAGCGCTAGGTTAGCGTGCTCATCTTCTGAGTTAGATTCAGCTTCAGAAGATTCTGAATCATTCGAGGTGGCCATCATGCCTCTCTTTCTTCCAAATCTTTTCTTTGGTCTTTCTCTTTGTACCTTAGGACAATCACTTATGTAGTGTCCTGGTTCTTTACATTCATAGCAGACTATATCTCTTCTGCTTGACTTCTTATGTCCATAAGATTCTGGTTTATCTTCTGACCTCTTGTAATTTCTGAACTTCTTTTGTCTGTGCTTTCACATCTGGTTGATCCTTCTGGAGAGCAGAGGTAACTCATCTTCTTCTGATGCAGAGTCTTCAGAGTTTCCTTCTTCTTCCTTAAAAGCATTAGTTTCACATTTTTTAATAGATTTAAGGGCGACAGACTTACCTTTCTTCTGAGGATCATGTTCATCAAGTTCTATCTCGTGACTTCTTAATGCACTGATAAGTTGTTCAAGAGATACATCATTCAAATCTTTTGACACTTTGAATGCAGTAACTGTAGCGGTGAAAATCGGAGATCAAGCTATTAATTAACTTGACTCACAAAAGCAAGAGTCGCCACCGCGCTTTATTATTTCCAAAGGGAAAAGGGAAAAGAGCGAAATAAAACCCTAAAATATGCAATGTATAATAATACTTAAAAGTAATAAAAAATACAATGCGTTTTTTGAAAGAGATCGAGAGTTCGGGGGTTGGTTATACAATGGGAAGGTATTAGCACCCAGTGCATCTGCGGTACTCCGCAGGAACCTTTTGAAATATCTGTTTTTGGTTAAAATTGTTTGTTTGATTAAAATGGTTCGTTTGGCTAAAAATAGGTGCTGGCGAGATTTTGAAGATACGACGACCTAGTATCGAAGTTTTAACTTACAAAAGGGCGAGTTTTAAAAATTGAGTTTTTTAGAAAAAATTAACTTAATTAACAAAATAATAAAACAAAAATGAAGGCAGGTATTCGCTTAATCGTATAATATGTGTTTGATGACGTGAAGTCAACAAAGTTAGAACATTTCCCTTGGAGTAAAACGAAGACTATAGACATAACATTCACCAACAAAGAAAATTATAAGGGAATAGGCAAACAAATTAAATGAACAATAAGGAGAATCAAATGTGAAGACAAAGAAGGTAAAAGTGTGAAATAGAGATATAATTAAAACAAAGAAATATCCAATCTAAATTAAAGTTCCAAAGTTATCAAAAAGTAATTATAAACTAACTAAAATTCTAAAGTTACTAAACTAAATCTAAATCAAATAAAATTCTAAAACTACTAAACTAAATTTAAATCGAATAAAAACTCTAAAGTTATTAAACTAAATCTAAATCGAATAAAATTCTAAAATTTACTAAATGAAATAAAATTCTAAAGTTATAAAATAAAACTAAAACAAAATAAAATTCTAAAGTTATTAATTATGATTCTAAATATTTTAAAGCTATAAAATAAATCTAAACTGATTAAAAAATCTAAATTAATACTAAACTAAATCTAAATATAAGATTTATTAATATATTTTTTTTATATATTTTTTTTTTAAAACGCAAGCATTATATTCCTCTATAATCACAATAACAAGTTTGCAAGTTTACAGAGAAAAAGAATCCTCTTTCTATTCACTTTGGATGTTCATCTCCTTCTTCCTTCCTCATATCCACACAAATCAAACTTTATTTTTTACAGAAATCAAATGAAAAGAAGATATCTTCGATAGATCAAATAAAGAACAAAATAAGTATGGCAAAGGAAAAGCGAAATACCGATCAGAAATTGAACGTGAGTGGCGGTCTGGCGTGTTGTCCATGTCGAAATCGAATCCGGTAATTGGATGGATGCGCGTCGATTTGGCCGGAACAACAACAAGGGTGTGCGGTGGAGGACCCAGGTAGATTCACTGTGGCATTACAGGAGTGGTGGTGGTCGGTTGCGGTAATGGTGGAGTGGGTAGGAGTTTGGCTAGTGAAATTGAAGGAATATGGTGGATATGGGGGCGTAGCTTCACATTATAGTTTGGATCACGGATGCGTTTCAATGTGTAAGCCTGACAAACATTCAAGGTAGTAATGTAGGAATCACGCAGGCGTAGTCTTTGCTTCAAGTAAGGATCTCCCTCAAGAAGATCCTTGTGCGCAGCCACCTGAAGAAGAAGTTGCTTAGTTTCTTCGAATTTGGTTCTCAACAGCTCCCCAAATGACCATAGATCGTCTGAAACAAGGAGTCTGTCATAAAGAGCAGCAATACCAGGGTCTCCCTTGGCAAACACCATTTCCACTAAATCAATAGTGACCCTAAAGAAAGGCCACTGATTGTACATCTCTTGAAGCATTTGAAGATTTCTAATATCCTTGTCAATAACATGCTTGAATGCTGCCCCAAAGCCTAGCCACACTGGAAGATGAAACCTTGTTTGTGTCCAGGCAAAGATCCATGGTATAGCACGAAGTGTCTCAATACCTCCACTTGGCTTTCACTTTGCAGGTCGACTTCCGATATTCATACGGCCATACTCCAACTCTGGAGTAGCCAGCCTGAAATACTCAACAAATGGAGGATACATTCCATGCTCTAGTGTAGCTGCAGTGAAACGTTGTAGCATTCTGAAACACAAGTGCTGCTCACCAAATGATTGCTCAATAACTTCGCCTTGGACAGTTACACGAAGTGATCCATGAATGGTATCTGGAGGCTGAGACAAGATAGCAAGATGAGTGGGAGTTAAAGGGATGGTGATGTGGTTGAAGAGAAGTAAAGGTTATTAGCGTTGGATCTGTTTTTGTTCCCCATTTTGGATGGGTTGAAACCCATCATTGTGAAGTTCAGAAGATGAACTACTTCATTTAGTGGTTTCAATATTTTTGGGTTCAATGTGTTTGGAATGAAGAGGGTTTTTTTAGTTAGATCTGGAGAAGAAAATGGGGATGAAAAAGGGTGAAGAAGAAAACGTCTCTGTGAGTCATGGATGGAGAGTTGGTTTATGGTGTTGTTCTTTCTCTTTTCTAATTTATCAATCCTGCACTACCTCTTGCAACCAATTAGAAAAAAGAATAGTTTAACAAAAAAAATTAATGATTAAAAATCCCTCTAAAAATAAAAATGACTTAAAAACCTGAAAGTGTACAAATTAATGCAATTTAAAATATATTTTTTGAATTTTTCTGAATAAAAAATAAAGACCCAAAGTGACCGAAAATGATAAAAAAACGGACGAAAATTTATCCGAAAAATTAATATGAACACATTAAAATAATCTACATGTCACAAAGATTAAAGAAAAAATATTCAAGAAGTCAAAAATAAAAAATAATAATGATAAAAATATCAGACTAAACAGACGTTTAAGGTTAAAAACGAGACTTCGAACTGTACCGAAAAAATTAAGCGAGCGTACCGTCATAATCTACGCGAAACGCAGATTCATAAAATGGTCAGTAAAAGGTGAAAACTTGAAATATTTTTCTCACTAATTTTCGCACATTGTTGAATCATTTTTAACAGTTTGTCTATAAAACCAAAATATTTTTATTATCAACATACAAACAACTTGGAGCAATGCAAGAAAATAGTAAACAAATAAAAATGAATGAAGTGAAATGTCGGGCATTTTACAACTGAAAGACGATGCAAACTTTGATTTAAACTGACTTTTTCTGGTCAACTTAAATACGACTAATGATGCAAAATGTGATGAATGAAGATATTTACTAATGATTGTGACCAAATGACAAAATATGGTATGAATGTGCGACTGAAAAAATTAGGGGAGAAATTAAGGGTGCAACGGTTGTGCCTTGATGAATCAGTCTTCGAGAATCCACAATCAACCGTACTTCGGGCTTGGGAGATTCTGAACCCTAATCGAGGCATGACGCCTGATGCTCTTGATTCAGATCTGTTTCCTGCGAATGAAATCAAGAAACAAAAAACACACACTTCGTGCTTGATTAGAAGTTAGTGATACATAGGCTAAGAATGTTCAAAATATTTGACAATTTCTGCATAGTCAAAGCTCGAAGGTGAGACGTTAAAACCGACCGTATTTCGTGACCTTGACTTATCTTGAAAAAATGCAAAAAATAAAAATGGGATCTTAAGTCAAAAATTGGGGTACAACAGTAACCATAGGTGCCCATCTTCTGGGTAAACTTTTGATAATTTTCTTAACATGGTCTGCCTTGGTGTATCCTTTGTTCAGAACTCTCAGGACAGTGGTCAGAGTTTGGAATCTTGAGAACATAGCTTCAATGGACTCATTTTCTTCCATTTTGAAGGCTTCATACTTCTGGATGAGAGCCACAGATTTTGTCTCTTTTACTTGAGCATTGCCTTCATGAGTCATTTTGAGAGACTCAAACATGTCATGTGTTACATCTCTGTTGGTGATTTTCTCATATTCTGTTTTAGAGATAGCGTTCAGAAAGATATTTCTGGCTCTGTGGTGTTTTTTGAAATCTAATTTCTGTTGTTTATCCATGTTCTTTTTGTCAATCTTGTTTCCGTCTTTGTCTTCTGGATGTATGTAACCATCTAGGACCATATCCCATAAATCATCATCATGACCTAGAAAGAAACTTTCTAGTCTATCCTTCCAGTATTCAAAGTCTTCTCCATCAAACACAGGAGGTTTGGTGCAGTTGTTGTTGTTTTGTTCAGTTGCCATAGTGTTTTCCTTCTGGATCTTTTTCTGACACAGTTAGGTGTTTGCACCCAGAACTAGAGCTCTGATACCAATTGAAGGGTGAGAAAACACTTAGAAGGGGGGTTGAATAAGTTTTTCCTTTTTCTCGCGCAATAATAATGGAAGGACACAAGTAATTTTATCCTGGTTCGTTTGAAATTCAAACTACTCCAGTCCACCCGCCAAGGTGATTTCACCTCTCTCAACGAGGACTTAATCCACTATAATCAAAACTGCTTACAAATGCACAACCAAACTATTGTGACTAAAAATACAATGCACAAGCCAGCTGCAAGTGACTAACACCTCTAAGACTATACTATTCTTAGCCCTCTTGAGAAATCTGACCCAACTGGTCTCTCAAGGAATAATTACAAAGATTATCTCTTAACAGTAGTGAATCAGAATGCTTCTAATAAGCTATATCAAAAACTGTGATTTATCACTAAGATTTTATCCCAATACTTAAGAATTACCCACTATATACAAAGAGTTTACAAGAATGAAAATAGTGAGCTTCAGTATATTTTGCGTGGATCAGTAACCTTGCTTTGAAACAAATGGTCTTCTATATATAGCTTCAAATTTTGACCGTTACTGCCTTGAAGAAAGAGTATGCATTAATGATGCGTGTTAGCTTAACCTTTATGTTTCTAATGCTCTCGTGCGTAGTACTACTTGAGTGCGTTATCCGTCTTAGCATTAAATGATCAACGGTACTGTCAGAGCTTGTCTCTAGAAGTTTAAGAGTTTGCTTGCAGCATTGCAACATCAGAGTTTGCTTTAACTTTTCTTCTATCAGATTTTTCTATATCACTTCTTCTGTTAATGTTTTCTTCATTTTATGTTCATCAGAGTTTACTTCAGCTTGCATTATCAGATATTGCTTTCAGCGTGCTTCTTTCAAATCTTTGCTTCAGCTAGCTTTATCAGAGGTTGCTTAAGATTACTTTTTATCAGATTTTGCCTTGGAGTGCTTCCTTCAGAGTTTACTTCAGACTTGCGTTTACATAAAATTTCTTAGGAATTTCTTTGTACTTTTTCTGCTCAGCGTAGAATGATGTTTCACTTTTGAGAATGCTTGAGTCAGAACATCATCTGAATTAGAAAACATACACATCAGAGTATAAAATATATTATACACAATTTATTTCATTGTTATCATTAAAACTCTAAGATATGATTAGAACCAAACTTTGTTCTAACACATTGGTCAATTATTCAGTACAAAACTCAACCGCTTCTTCAACAATGTATCGTTCAACAATACAACCCTCTGGCCAACTTCGGTTTTTCGCGTACCCTTTTAATATTTTCATATAACGCTCAACATGGTACATCTATCTCATATAAGTTGGTCCACACAATTGTGTCTCTTTCACAAGATAAAAAACAAGATGTACCATAATGCCAAAAAATGAGGGAGGAAAATACATTTCAAGCTCACACAAAGTAATAACCATTTCTTTTTGAAATATTGGTAAGATCTCATGATCGATCACCTTACTACTAATTAACCTGAAGAAAAAACACAATTTAGTTATGGCGCATTTTACTTTTTCTGTAAAAATAGTATGTATACCTATTGGTAGAAAATTCATCATTATAACATGGCAATCATATGTCTTTAAGCTCTTTAACTCGAGGTCTTTCATAGACACAAGTCTTCTAATATCTGAAGAGTAACTGTCTGGAACTTTAACTTCACTTAGAAACTTACATAATATTTTTTCTCCTTTCTAGATAAAGTATAAGCAGCATGCAACAAATATATTCATGTTCCTTTCTTCATGGGTCCTAATTCAGTTCTTATTCCCATCTGTATCAAGTCCTTTCTTGCTTTAAGGCCATCCTTAGACTTTCCTTGTATATTGAGTAACGTACCAATAACACTTTCAAATACATTTTTTCAATATGCATAACATCAAGAAAATGTCTTACATACAGCGACTTCCAATATGACAATTCAAAAAAAATTGACCTCTTCTTCCACCCACCTTTGACAAGCGTATGTGCAAAAGGCTTGCCAAACTGAATACTCATATCTTTCACCTTTTCAAAAATTTGGTCACCTGCCAACGTAGGTGGAGCTCTATCCTGTTCTGGATTTCCATTGAATGCCTTTCTCCATCCATGATAGTGATGATTTGAATTTAAGAATCTACGGTGATCGAGAAATACATTCTTTTTACAAAATTCCAATCGCTGCCAATTAGTGTTTTCTTCACAAATAGGACATGCTTTTTTACCTTTAATTTTATACCCTGATAGATTTCTGTATGCTTAATTGTGTCAAACAACATCGCCCTCAAATTGAAACTTTCTGTCCTATATCCATCATAAATCTCCACACCGTTCTCCCGTAAAATATTTAAATCTTCGATTAAAGGTGTCAAGTATACGTCTACGTCATTCCCTGGTTGTTTAGGTCCAGAAATTAATATAGATAACATCATGTACTTGCGCTTCATACATAGCCATAGAGGTAGGTTATAAATCATAATAATCACAGGCTTTGTGGTATGTGCGATGCTTTGAAGACCATGCAAGTCCATTCCATCAGTAGATAATGTCAAGTGATGGTTTCTTGTTTCTCCTCTAAAATCAGGATAATCATTATCAATTTTTGACAATTGTGATGAATCTGCCAGATATCGAAACTTTCCATCAATAATTCTTTCATCTGCATGCCAAGTCAAGTGTCTTGCATCAGTTTCACTATGAAACATACGTCTAAATCTCTGAATTATAGGAAAATACCATAAGATTTTTGCTGGAGATAATTTTTTCTTATATTGAGATAAACCGCATTTAGGACACTCATGTAATGATGCATATTCATTTCGAAATACAATGCAATCATTTGGACAATCATGTATCTTATCATAACTCATGCCAATAGAGCACAATATTTTTTTGACCTCATAGTTTCGATTAGATAGAACATTATCCTCCGGAAGCATGTCTTTCATAAGGGCTAATAACTCTGAAAGTTTTATCTGACCATCCATTGCCCGCCTTTAAGTTGTACAACTTTAATACCGCAGATAGTCTTGTGAATTTAGTGGAACCTTTATACAAGGGTTTCTCTGCATCACTTACCAACCTCTCAAACATTTTGGGACAATCTTGAAGATCTTCTTCAAGTGCTTCTGTAATCTCTTTGACACGATCACAATCGTATGTATCTGTGCCATTGTCGTCTGAATTATATGTCATACTATCTCCCGGTTTAATATTCCCGTTACTTTTCTCACCATGAAATATCCAACAGGTATAACTTTGATCAATTCCATTCCTCAGTAAATGTGATTCCAACCCAACTGCGTTAACCAACCCCCATAACAACAACCCAAGCAAGGATATTTCATTCAACTGGGGTTTTCGGCATGTTCAACAACAAACTTAACGAATTCTAATACTCTATTCTCGTACTATTTTGACAATCGATTGAAAGACATCCATTTTTATCCATGGTTTTACTACTAACTAAGCTAAATAAAAACACTATAATTAATCACACAGCTATAATAAAAGAATAACTAATTACTTGTAGAGAAGTCAACAACTTCTGGAACCACATAGTGTAAGATTCTTGGAGCTATCAGAATTTCACTCGTCATAAGAGAAATTGGAAATTGTGAAAGTGGCTATGAAATAAGACATCAACTACACACAAAAAATTAGGTTCACTAATTCCATTTCAACCATGTTTAAAACAAAACGAATTTTGAGTGTATCTTGTAATATATTCACGAACCCCAATTTATAAACTCCTAACCTAAGATGCTGATCTTTTAGAAAGTCAAGCTATTGAATACCACAACTCAAAACTTTATCTCTGGCCTAATAACAAAAGAAAAACAAAACTAACATAATTTCTTAGAAAATATTTTTATGCTTGATAACATATGATAAAATAATAATTACATAGCCTAATTAGGTCTATAGAGATTAATACAGTTGTAACATGTGATAAAATAATTACAATAGCCTAAAAGACATGTGATAAATATGGAAGTCTTAAACATATCCACATCCTGGATTAATTGGTTAACGAGCAATAATTTTCCGACAAGAAATTGATGTTGTTGTCCAGTCATAACCTTGGTTAATATATCAACCACTTGAAGAGAAGTAAAATTGTGAAAAGAGAGATACGTCAGTTGGCTAAGGCATCTATGCTATAATAATAGTCCACCTCTGTATGTTTTCTATGCTCATGAAATATAGGATTTGCCACAATTTGTATGACCTTTGTATTATCAAACATTGAGATGTAGTGTCTATTGATAAAAGAGTAATTTTCTCGTAATTTCTCTGTAGGTATGATTTTATTGTGGCACATCAAGAAAAGTTAGCACAACTTATTACAGGGTAGTTGAACATTTGTTATTTTGTACTTTTCCAATTATCACTCTCTTCATTTGTGTAAAATAGTGAATAGTAATGGAATGCTCAACTGAAATTCCACTCGGCTGGTTTTCTTATACACATACTAAAAGTTAAATACAATGTGAGAGTTATAAGGACATTAAAATTTAAATGTAGTTTCTAGTTAAGTCTTAGAAGTTGAGAGAAAGAGATAAAGTGAGAGAGAAATGTGATATTGTATTAATGTTTTCAATGTGAGCAGTATCTCCTATTTATATCATAATTACTTAGACACAAAGGCTAAGTAACTCTTAATAGATTACAATTGTCTACTCTTAAGTATATTGAGTCATCTAATACAGCTCTAACATCCCCCTTAAGTATTTTTCCACGAAGAATGCAAAATCTAGCAGCAGAAAGTGGTTTAGTTAGGGCATTCCTCCCAATCAATGCTTGATTTTATATTAATATTTCATCTTTTATGCTTCAGTTTTTCTGTTCCGCATTCAACTCTAATTTTCGTTATTAACTTAGCCTCCATTAAACAGTTTATTCCTTTTTATGTTTTATTATAAGAAACTATGTTAATATTCATAGTTATGTTCTTTTCATAAATAAAACCAACAAAAATTTGGCGGCATAATGATTTATAAATCCAAACTGATTCACTTCAAATTTGCTAACACAAACCACAACATTATTTCTGACAAATTCACACAATTTCTGACAAATTCATCACAGATTAAACCATCTCATAAAAGAGAAGCTCACTCACACCAATAATTTGAGGAAGAAATTTACCTCAAATTCAATGAACAGCGGCATCGAGAAGTTGAAACGAGAAGTTTTCTGGAGGTTTATCTGAGACAGTGTTTGGTTGAGAAGATGAAGACGGTGATGGTGAAGGTCGAACTCGGCCGGGAATGAGTGTTATACGACAAAATCGACCAGGATTGAGCTTTGTACATCGAAATAGGTCGTGAAACGCTGGGAGAATGCAGTACTGTCGCGTGAATAATTGTAGAGCACTATGAACGATGGTGAACGACAATGAACAGAGGTGAACGGAGGTGAAAAGAGGTTCTTGAACGTGAAAATGGTGAAATTGCTGAGAAACGCTGCAGAGACGGAGGTGAGTATCATAAACCATTGTGTTTTTTTATTTTAGGGTTTAACAGTTATAATTTTATAATTTAGAAAAGGCAACACTTTCAGAAAGCGCTTTTTAAAGTATAGGCATTACCAAGCATTACCAGCGCTTTTTTTAATGATAAATCGCTTTCTAATCTATGCCCTTTAGCAGCACTTTCAAGAAGCGTTTTGTAATATATGCCCTAGAGCAGCGCTTTCTAATCTATGGTCTTTAGCAGCGCTTTCAAAAAGTGCTTTCTTATCTATGTCCTATAGTAGCGTTTTCAAGAAAGCCCTTTCTTATCTATGCCCTTTAGCAACGATTTTTATTAATTTAGTTTATAGTTTTAAGAAGCACTTTGTAATCAATGCCCTTTAGCAGTGTAACACCCCATTTCTACCCAACGGATTTTATAAAATCAGAGTTACGAAATTTCAACATACAAACAGGATGCTACACTTATTACTTAAAACACTTCAGTTAATCATATGAAAAACAGATACATAACACATAAAATTCGGATGAACCAATAACAACATGTTTAGCCTTTGAAAACAAAACAACTTTTATAATTAAGTAGCAGAATCACAATTTTCAACTCAAATGACATAACATCTTTTTCCAACTGAAAACAACTTCAAAACAACAAGTACTTAACGAAATCAACTTAAAATCTAGCAACAGAAGTAAAATATAAAATAAAGCAACAAACGTTCATCCCTCCGAGTTTTATGTATCAGAGTGATGACACCGACTCGAACTACTAAAGGTAAACAACCTTCATTCTGGATTACCTTCACATTACCAACATAGGGGTAAGATTCAAACAGAAGGGGTGAGATATCAAACAATATAATCAGATGTATGATAAATAATATAATAGAATAAGATCATACAAAATCACCGTTTCATAGCTTTTAAACGACATCCATTACAACCAAGTCATCAACATAATATCACAACTAATTCATCATCACAACGAACCAAGATGCAAAATGAAATGCGACTTGTTTTTATGCACATGCATGTGGTACCAACGAAGTAAAACTCCCAACTTAATAATCTGCCAATTAATATAGGCATCAAAAAGGCATAAGCCTTCAAATTTATATTTTCCAATCCAGGCCAACAATATGAATATAGTAACAACAACAACAAATATTCAACAATAGCTCAATACAATTCAACGTTGGCCATAAGCCCACAACTTAATATCTTCCAATAATTAGAGGCATCTCAATAAAATTCATCACCACCTTCAAATTCTCAAATTATAACAAAGTATATAATACACCGTATTAAACAAAATATACTACGACGTCCTACGTAATTATTCGGGTAATTCGACTACATATTGCTAGTCACTTATTAATTATATTATCTCTCATGAGACTAACTTATATTTTTACTAGAATTCATTAATCTTATAGGAATAAAATATCTTAAGATGTCTAATCATTATTATACTGAGATTATTAAATTAATTTAAATAACTAATTGCTCTGCACATGAGCATTACGGTGTGAGTAAGGAGTACATGCCCTCCAACATACACGGGAATAACAGTAGGGACATTACAAATGACGTGCACCTCTCGACATAGTGACCATGCTGCTCGGTACCTTCCCTTCATGCCTCTGTACCGACCGACACTAAATACTTCTCGGTACATCATGCAACCTTGTGTCGCTCAACACAACTACCTATTCCCTTGGTGCACCTTGCAGCCTTGTTCTGCTCGACACCTAGCACCTGTGCTCCTCGACACATCTTGCAATCTTATGCCGCTCGACGCAAATACCTGTCTCCTCAACACGACGCGTTTTCACATTTTTGCATAGATTTCGTCTAGTCTGTGATGAGCGTTAACCTATCCTTACAGTATTCTCTTCGACCAATAATTTCTGACCAACCGCACAGAATAACATAGAAACAGGGCAACTATATCTCATATTAACAAATTCACCAATTGTACAAGACAGTCATACAAAAAATTCTTAAACGACCACAACATGAAAACATGCAAATTTCAAGAACAGGCTCAGAAAATCAACGCACAACAACTATGCCCACGACCAAAACCCTACATAATATTAATCCTAATCCCCATTATAAGGTCAAAACCCCACCCTTACCTTGGATTGAAGGTCACTCGACAGCTCTCCGACCGGAACCTCACTTTTCCTCTTCTCCTTATTCCTCTTCTCTACAAATTCTCATGGCCAATTTTTCCAACAACTTCTCAATAACCCTATTCCTTATTTAAAAAGAACCTCATAATATTATTCTTAATGGGCTTAACAACATCTTATATCAAATGATTTTAAAAGTGCATTTTTGAATAGTTACATTACTGAAGAAGTTTATGTGCACCAACCTCCTGGTTTTGAAGACAATGAAAATCCTGACTTTGTTTTCAAACTTAAAAAATCCATGTATGGTCTGAAACAAGCTCCAAGAGCTTGGTATGAAAGATTAAGCAACTTTCTTTTAGAAAAAGACTTCAACAGAGGGAAGGTTGACACTACTCTGTTCTGTAAAACTTTCAAAAATGATATCTTGGTAGTTCAAATATATGTTGATGATATTATATTTGGTTCTACTAATTCCATTATGTGCGAGAATTTTGCCAAGTCTATGCAGGATGCATTTGAAATGAGCTTAATGGGAGAACTCAAGTTTTTTCTGAGAATTCAAATTAATCAAGGAACAGATCAAACCTTCATTCACCAGAGCAAATATATCAAAGAACTTCTAGAGAAGTTCAATTTATCTTAATGCAAGATAGCAAAGACTCCTATGTATCCTACGTGTGTCCTGAATAAAGATGATGTAAGTGGTAAGGTTGATCAGAAGCTATACAGAGGTATGATAGGTTCTTTACTATATTTGACTGCCTCTAGGCCTGCTATTTTATTTATTTTATGCTTATGTGCTAGATTTAAATCAGATCCCATAGAATCTCATTTGAATGCTATCAAACGGGTTTTTAGATACCTAAAAAATACTACTACCTTGGTATATGTTATATAAAATCAAGAGAATACAAGTTAGTAGGTTACTGTGACGTTGATTATGCTGGTGATAGACTTGAAAGAAAGAGTACCTCCAGAAGTTGTCAATTTTTGGGAGAAAACCTTATATCATGGTTCAGTAAGAGACAATCAACAATTTCTCTCTCAACTATAGAAGCTTAATATATATATATATATATATATATATATATATATATATATATATGCAGTAAGTTGCAGTACTCAAATTCTCTGGATGAAAAGTCAGTTAGAGAATTATATTTACATGAAAGTAATATTCCTATCTTTTGTGATAATACTTCTGCCATTTGTTTATCTAAGAATCCTATCTTACATTCTAGGGCTAAATACATTGAAATTAAACATCATTTCATCAGAGACTGTGTTCAGAAGGGTGTTCTCTCTCTAAAATTTGTTGACACTAACCATCAGTGAGCTGACATCTTTACAAAACCTCTTACTGAAGATAAAATTATTTTTATTCTAAAACATTTAAACATGGTTCCAGAATGAAAGAGGTGGTATTTCAATATATTGAAGCACTAAAACTAATATGTGTTTATGAGGTTTAAGGTGTAGGATTCTGAAACATGTGACTTTTGATTAAATTAAGTCTTCATGAACTAGACGTACTCATGAATCATCTATTATTTGAATGGATTATCTATATGAATAATGAAGAACCCTTTATCAAACAAGTTACTAAAAAGTAAAATGTTTCTTGTTCGGATAAAAGACTGTTGTTGTTCTGAATCACTTTGTAATTTTTGTGACATCTTGAGAGATATAATATTTTTGGGAATATATAAAAATCTTCATGCTTTTCGCTATGTTAGTAATTGCTTTCATCCTGTCTGTCTTTGTGTAATATGCCTCTTGGGCTATGTCATCCGTCATGTCAACCATGTTTTCCATGTTTCATTTCTTTTTCCGCTCACCCATCTCATTCTCTCAATATCATCTCTTATAGTCTAAAAACCATCTTCCACCTTTCTTCATCATGCCTCTACAAATCCTTCTTGGTGTTAGTAATACCTTAGAAGACATCAACTGTCCAAACTCTGGGGTTACCTTATAACAAACTCTTCCATCATATGACAACTATTTTCTTTAAAGTTCATTTCTCTGTCTCTTTATTACCTTTTTGATTTCTGAAAAAGGGGGAGAAAGTAAAAATGACTTTGATAATATTTATTCTCAGAATATTTAACTCAAACATATAAAATGTTGTTACTACTAACTGTTTGTTTGATGTTTCATTCCAGGAACTTTGAATAAGTTCATTGAGTATTCTAAGACAGGTTAAATATGAATATCCTAAAGATCCGGGTGCTAAGGTTGAGAACCTTATGGATGAAATCAATTCTGATTTCATATATAAGAAGTTGTACACCTTATGAATATATGAATATATGAATATTCAAACAGATTTACCAAACACAATTCAGAAGTTATAAACTTTATGAAAGTAAGGTAATCTTGCTTGATATCACAGTGTTCAGAAGTTGTGAACTTTATGAAAATATGGAATTCAGACTTAAAGCTTCAGAAGTTGTGCTCTCCAAAAAGGAAGTCAAGTCAACATTCTGATGCATGCTCTGATATAGAGATGCCACTCAGTAGATGTGCTTTGATACGTGTGCTTCTGCAACGCACGCTCTATTTAGAAGTTGTGAACTGTCTGAATGAATGATATATTGGAATATATCAAATCAAACATTGATGCTTGAGAATTATAGTATTTTGGTTATGATATTAGAATCATGAAATATAAGTGCTGATAAAAGATGCATGGCATTATTCAATCAGGATCAAAATCATGTTCTATTAGTAACCAAGTTCTGAGATGAAGACCAGGTGTTCTAGTCAGACTCTGATGAGTTATTGTAGGGAAGTCTTAATTCTCTAATTTTATGTTTTGGAAACTCAAAATTTAATTTGTGAGTCTTGGGCTCAGGGAGAGACTCTTAATAAGCATAAATGAACTTTTGGGATTAACAGATTCAGGGAGAGCTGTAAGCTTAACTCTAAATTTGTTGGTTACGGTGATAACCCTGTATAAATTGTTCAATCAAAATACATGGTTTTGTCATCATCAAAAAGTGGGATATTGTAAGAACAAGAAGTGTTTCTACATCGGGCCTTAGGATTTTGATGATAACATTAAATGATATCATAGAGAACAATTTTATACTCTAGTAGTTTCGTTCTAGTGTGTAGCTGCTGCTATAATGTTCTAACTCTGGTACAAGGCGTGTAACGTCATCAGATTCTGAGCATAAACACTCTGGAAGAAAATTTTGGTTATGTGTTACAGTTAAAGTCAATATTCTGAATACGTCTTATTCAACGTGTCTAAGGAACGTTAGTACAAGAGGTTCTAATTGTGACTTTGTGGTTAAGCTTTGGGGGCATTCTAAAGCTTTAATTTTGTGTGTTATAAGTTCTGAAGATTATGAAGACAAGCTTCTGCTGAACAAGTTCTGACGATCTAAAGAAAGAAAGTTCTTACAACCAAGGGCTGAAGACTCTGAAGAAGAGGTTCTTAAGGGAAAAGTTCTAAAGACTCCAAGACTTAGGTTCTAAGACTTAAGATAAAATCTTATATAACAAGCTTCAACATTCGAATTATTCGAAGCCTCTGAAGATAAGAAGAAGTTCAAAATGGTTAATGTGTAATGGTGTACAAAAGGTACATAAAGTGTATGTGACCTCTAATCTTCGAGAGTGGTGCAAGGATAGTCCTTTGGTACTTTACTGTGACCATTCTCATTATGACCTTTGAGAACCAACAACTAGATTTTTGATTACGTTTCTACCCTTTTAATGGATCTCTTTTACAAGCTATAAAAGGAAGACTTGGAAGCTGAAGAAAAGTAAGAATCAACATTACAACGACAAATCTATCGGATTAAATCAAGCTCAACAAAACTACACCAAAGCGTTGTGCAAACTACGTAGAGAAATCTTCTGTGTATAGTTTTGTAAATAAGCAAGGAGTTGTTGCTCGTATCTTGCTGTAAAACACTTAGGTGTTTTTCTCTATACTGAAAAGACTGTGTAATCTTCTTAAAAGAAGCAATTTGTAATACAATGAAAGTATTCAACTATTGTTGATTCCTTGGGAGACCAGGTAACAGTCAGATCTCAAGAAGACTCTTGCTGCGGTTTGAGTGGATTTGCAATAAGGATCGACAGACTTATTGGGGGTTCCTATAAGGTTTATTAAACTTATTATGGGTTGTCTGTAATCATTTTGGTTATAGTGGATTAAGTCCTTGTTGAAGGCGAAATCATCCTTGAGGGGGTGGACTAGAGTAACTTAGTTAATAACGAACTAGAATAAAAATAATTGTGTTGATTTATCTTTATGTTTTAAGTTAACTTGGTCTGTCACCAACGAAAATATTTAATTTGGTGAAACCCAATTCAAAGCCCCCCTTTCTTGTGTTTCTGACACCTTTAATTATATCCTTCCTCACAAGTTTACATTTATTGTGTTGTTAGTTTCAATATCTTATAGCCAGTCAATTACGTCTTTTGTTTCTTTATTTAAACTCAATTTGTTTTTCTCTTGTTACACATCCTTTTCTCTACCTTCATTACTTGTCTACTTACCTTCCTGTCAAGTCTTCAAAAACCTTTCATCATGATGAAAATCTCCTTTAAGTTCTTTGCGAACTTCATCATAATGTTCCCAGGCTAAGCAATGATGATCTTTGTCTTACCCAAAGTATCATTGTACAAGGGTTGTCCAACTATTTTGCTATGCTGCATGGACCAATTTATCCAAATCTGGTCAAATATTTTTGGAAGTATGCTTTTGATAGTCCCAATGGTGTCTCTATCTGTTCAACTATCTTTGGTAACCCCATCACTATCACTCTGACAACCATTGTTGTTGCTATTGGCTGCTCTCAAACTAGAAATATTGTTGAAGCCTTTCGGTACACGTACTCGTTTGTCGAAAGACTCAGTACCATTCATGATACCTCCATAATATATGAACCAACAAACCCTGGAAATCTCCTTCCTACTGCTACTGTTTGGTTTCATCTCTTGTTAACCAACTTTCGACCTAGAGGAGTAAACCTGAACTCTCTAACTTATGAGGAAAAAGTTCTAATATACTCCCTCGTGCATCATGTAAGAGTAAAATTTCCTCAAACTATCTTCAACTATCTAAGGGACTCGATTTCCATCTCTAGGAATCATCACCAGTCCTTTATACCTTTTGGGAGAGTTCTCTCTGCTCTTCTCCAAGGCTGAGATTGTTGGAGTAGTTTGTCATGATGGACCTATCAATGCTCTTAAGGAGGAAAGATGTGAAGTTCTTGAAGTGTAATTCAGTTGTATTCCTGTCTGTTGGTTATCTTTTGTGTCCTTAGTTAAGGGTCTTTCTGTTGTTTCGTCTTTGTTGTATCGTGTCTGTACTCTTTTCCCTTCAATGAATAAAATTGGATGTTTGTGTGCTAATAAATTTAATATTATTTTCCAAAAGTTATTCTGGACATTTTTTATGTTTCCTATGAAATATATCTTTCTGATTATGACAAAAAGGGGGAGAACGCATAATGATGATTTTGATGCATACCTAACTCTCTAAGTCTCATTGCTTACATTTCTAATGAATATATATTCAAAGAGTTTAGAATTTGTTTCAGGTACATTCAGAAGAAAGATAAATGAATTAAGAACTTCTAAAGTCTAGAAGGTTCAATTAAATACAGTTGTGATAAAGAACTTCTAATGATTAGAAGGGTATGTTGATCAAACTCTGATAAAATAAACTCCAGGGTATAGAATGTTCTAAGAGATCAAGTGTTGATAACGAACTTCAAATATACAGAAGGGTATGATAGATCAAGCTATGATAATGAAACTATTTAATGATTAGAAGGTTCTAATGAAGAAATAAATTATGATAAAGCAAAACTCTAATAAATCGCTTCCAGATGCTTCAATCAGAATTATGGAAAATGTTAATCTAGCTTAGATAACCCCACTTTCTGATAAGGTCTTAAGTTTTAGATTCAGGGGGAGATTGTTTAACTCAGGGGTAGTTTTCTAAAAAATTCTCAGATATCCTTTCCTTCTAAAAACTTTAATTCTTAGACTCAGGGGGATCTCACGCTAATTAGTGGAAGTTTTTATTCACAACTCTGATAATTTTGAAATGATTATGATATTACCTTGTAAAATTGTTACATCAAAATATATGGTTTTGTAATCATCAAAAAGGGGGAGATTGTTAGAACAAGATTTGGATTCTACAATAAATCTCTTGATTTTTATGATAATAACACATATATTTTATATGTAAACAATTTTGTTTCTAATAGTTTCTTGAGTGCAGATTAGAAGTTCTAAATTGATCAGGACCGTTGTCTGAAGGATCATCAGAAATATACCAAGCACGCATCATAAAGACTATTGCATCTGTTTCTGAAGAAACATTAGTAGTTATAAAGAATGTTGAATGTTCTCCAGAAAGAGGATCTCCTATGTACTTCTCAAATAAATTGCGTCTTCAGAAGTCATAAGTATTCTAGAAGAAAGGAATTCTGTTAGAGTTGCTGCTTCATGATCAGAAAACTAGATTGCATAGAAACAAGTTTTTTGCTTTAAAGATATGAAGTCAAGATTTGTTCGTTAGAGGAGTTGTTACTCGTAACTCTGAAGACAAAGTTGAGGTTCTGAACACATCAAAGGAAAGCTTCTACCTCAATTGACAAGTCAAGATTTGTTCATCACAAAATTTGTTGCTTTTAATTCTAAAGACAAATTCCAGATTCTGAAGACTCAGGAACTTCGTGGAATATGTGCACATAAATTTACATTAGAAGACTGATCAAAGGAAATTTATATCTTCTAGATTCTTCACTTTTACACATCATATAGCACATCAGAAGACAAGATCAAAATATGACATTTTCTCAAGCCAATCTACTTCATCAGAAGATTGTATCATCAGAAACGCGCAATAAGAGTTAATACAAAGGTACAATTACACATTCCACTCAAATGGATATACTGTGTACTATTTGTCTCCCACGATCAATTCCTACCCTTATGGCAGCTGACAAGATAAAAGTGACGTGTGTACTACTACAATGTTCTACTTCCTTAACGCCTATATAAAGGATCAAGTGTTTCATTTGAAAATTGTAAGACTTGGATACAAGAACAGTAATGCTACAAAAATCAAATAAAATAAAACGCATAGAAAGAGAAAAGGAAAATCCAAGAAAAAGAAAAGATTGAAACACAAGATTTATTGCTCATATTGTGTTAATATTATTATTTGCTAGAACACAAGAGTTGTTGCTCATATTGTGTTGATATTACTATTCATTAGAATACAAGAGTTGTTGCTCATTATTGTGTTGCTTTTGTAAATTGTTTGAACACAAGAGTTGTTTCTCATATTTGTGTTAAACAATATGTACGTAAACTTCTGTGTAATCTTCTTGTAAGAATAAAACTTTTATACACATTATTCAACGGGTAGTTAAGAAAGTCATTTTCCAAGGCATAGAGAAATCTTCTTCAAGGGACCAGATAGGTCTGAATTCTTAAGGGATCACTAGCAGGTTATCACTGTTGTTGTTAGTCACTGGCGGGTAGCCCGTGCAGTTGAAATCAGTTTAGTTATAGTGGATAAGTGCTTTTCTAAGGCATAGAGAAATATCCTTCAAGGGACTGGCTAGGTCAGAAGCCTTAAGGAGTCAGTGACTGTTATATCTCTTAGGGGACCAGGTAGGTCAGAATTCTTAAGGGATCACAAGCAGGTTATCATTGTTGTTGTTAGTCACTGATGGGTAGCCCGTGCAGTTGTAATCAGTTTGGTTATAGTGGATTAAGTCCTTTTCTAAGATGAAATCACCTTGGTGGGTGGATAGAATTAGCCTTTTCAAAGGTGAACATGGATAAGCCAAAAGTGTCTTTTTATTTCTATTTCTGATTGTCATTTCTAACTTTAGCATTGATTCTAATTCTGATTGTTTGTGGAAAGCACTTCTAAACGGATTTTTTTTAAAATCCAATTCAAACTCCCCTTTCTTGTGTTTTTCTCCACATTTAACATGGTCTTCTATCTATTTAAATTTCTCAAAGATCATAAAGAGATCGCAACTCTTGGTTTGAAGATGGATCACAAGCTTCCATCTTTCTGGTTCCCCAAACTAGGGTTTTGGTCAAAGACAACATGAGGTTGACTTTTTGACCAAAAACATTGACTTCATAGTGAATTACATGATGCAAAACCCTCATATGTGCCTCATTAGTTCACATAAGTTGGCTCAGGGCATTACTATTGACATATGAAGAGGATTTGGCCTAATTGACTGAAAAGTCAACAAAAGTCAAAATGAAGTCAACCTGATAAAATTATGGTCAACATGGAAATTTTCCATAAAATCAAGAAGATTGATCAAGAAAAAGTCAAAAGAATCAACAAAATCCAAAATTTGACTAAATTAGGGTTTTTAATTTTTTCTAAGTGTAGAAAATTCATGATTTTCTATGTGACTTCTCAAGTGTGTATCTTTATCTTCAATGCTTCAAATTGAGCAATCAAGGGCTCCAATTGTAGAGGATACTTCCTACTATAAATTTGCAGAAGGAATCAAGTCCAAATGATGTTTGGAGTAAACGTTATGATTGTTGGAAGTTGATGTCTCAATGTTGTTAAAAATCCAACACTTAGAGAAATTCTTGAAGACTTTCAAGTAGTCCAAGTGCATGAATTACATTTCATTTTTCATGATGGCGCAAGTGATTTCTCAAGTTGTGTTCAACACAAGAGTTGTTCTATCATTTTTTCACTTTATCATGACACCAAAAGTGCACCATTTGAGTCACTAGTTATGATGTTAGAAGTTCAAGAAGTTGTGAATATGAAGTTGACATGTGGACATTTAACTTAGATAAATTTCAAGCATCCAAATTAGTTTTATCATCATAACTTCATGGCCATTTTGATGGGAGTTACATGCCTTATTTCAAGATGATGTCAACATAAGTGGTGTAAAAACTCATGTAAGCTTCTTGATGATACAAAGATATCATCAAATGGAGGTCTGAGATTCAAGATATGTACTCATCAAGAAGGATGCATGGACACGGTTCATGATATCATTCACTTGGTCATTTTGTGTGTAACAAGGCATTTGGCTGGTCATAAGGCTGCTTTATGATACCCTACATGGATACATACATCCATTTACTCAATTTGACCACACAATCGCTTGTATGCATGCATAGTGGAAAAGGTTGGCTCAAAATAGAAGAGGACCTCATAAAATTATAGACTAAGTTTATGTAGAACACCATACACTCTTTTACTCCCTCCCTCATATAATAAAAAAGAAATAACATCACAACACACACATAAAAAACCTGTGGCATTTTTCTTGATTTCTCTCTTAATTCACTTTGAAGCCAAAAGAGGAGTTCATGATCAAGTTGAATACACGCCCTTGAACTCCCCTATATAACATCATCATCATTTAGTTGAAAAAAATGGTTAGAAGGATTGGAATCAGTTGGAGAATAGTTAGAAGTTTCAACAACATTTGAGCTCTCTCTCTCTCTCTCTCAAGAATCTCCCATGCTGAAGCATAATTTTCTCTGGATTTCCTTCAAATATCTATCTACTTTCATCTTCCTCATAGATAGTGGAGGATTCTCCATCGATTTCTCATGCGTGTAGCTCAGTGTCAAGGCGCAGCGGACACACTCCACTAACTCCACTAGGTAAGCTTCTCAAGTTCTATTTAGGCTCAACATGCTAGTATTCTATATGTTTTATGAAGCATCCATTGCATCTGAAGACCTACAAAGGTGAATGTGTTGGCATAACTTAGAAAGTGTGATGTTTCTTGAAGTTTTAAATCAATATGATTTATTTCGTGCGCGAATTTCCGGATGTTCAAGTGAGTTTTAGAGGAAACTAGGTTTGAATTCATGATGTACACAAAAATGAGAGGGATAATGATCTCCATCGTCATTTATTGATGCATTCATCAGCTTCGGTGGTGGTGGCCAGCCGGAGAAGATGACCAGAGCTAAGGCTCCGATGTCTGTGTTGAATAATGTTTGAATCCTTGATTGGAAATGTGGTTACATGTGATTGGTTGCGTGTTTTATTCAATAATCCACATCAACTTTTTCATTTATTTGATTTATTGGTTAATTCATATTAATTTAATAATAAAATGGATAATGAGAAAAGAAATAATAGTTGTTGTTGTTTGATTTTTTGTTTGGATCCAACACGCTGATGGGCCAGGCCTAAGCCATATTGTTATTCACACCCTCATTCTAGCGGGCCTAATTTGCATGAGAACTAAATTTAGTTCATTATGAAAAATCTATTTCATACCCCTGGTTTTGTAGTAACAAATTTTTGATACATTTTCAATTTTAATTGAAAATTTAGCTTGTTCTTCACCATAAAAATTCACAAAAATATGTTTTAACTTCCTCAAGGTCCTTACATATTTTTTATGATTTTTATTTATTTTTTTCATTTAATTTTGATTTTGATTTGGATTAAATTTGTGAAGGTGTGTTTATATGGATATCTTTGGTTGTGACCTATGATTGAGGACTTGTTTAATCTCCTTTTGAACCATTCTTTTTGCAATTATTAGAGATATAAATTCTTAGGGTTTGTGTTATGTTTTGGTGTATTTTTGGTGATGTTTTAATGACATGCTAATTGGTTTTGTCAACCTTTAACGCATGCTTATTTGTGGAAGTATCCCTTGGGTATCAAGTTGTTTTGGGAATACATTAATGCGACAACTTTTAGTATGGTTTGTGCACTTGAAATAAGGTATTATGCCATGATTCAAGGTCTAAATTTCATTTTTCTTGAAAATTTGGTTACCTTGCCTGATTTATTCCTTTGAAAGTGCAATTGATGGATGATTGTTGGTTGTTTAACCTGAATGTTGAGCATGATCTTTAGTTAAAACCTCTTGTGACCTAGGGCATGGTTAGTACTAAGCCTTGTGCCTAAGCTACTGCCTCACCATGATTCCATGACCTAATCTTGCAATGATTTGATAACTTGCTTGTTTTATTCTTACGAAATAGTTATTGATGATTGCTAGTTTGTTAACATATTGCATGATCAATTCTTTTGTAATATTCCTTAAATCTTTGGACCATGTTTGAAAGCGTGTGCTTTATGTTTAATCTTCTGACTTGCATTAATATTTATGTTGCATAATGAGAGTTGTCTTTGTATACCAAGTTTGGATATGTGGTGGGTCTAAAACCCTATTTGTTTGTGCACTTGTTAAAGTGTTTGGCATAGGTTCCAAAACCTTAAGGTTAAAACCTTGTGAGCATGACCCTTAGGAACTTGAGTAGGTATGTATAAGTAGTTACTTAGCACATGCTTGTTTCCTTGAGATGTTTAGACACAACTTTGGTTTACCTTTGATAAGTGGCAATTGTTTTGTTGATTGGTAAATCTCCACTTCTTTTATTGATTGATGGTTATGTGTTTGATAACATGATGACTTGTGAGGTAATATTTTAGTATTGATTTGAGTCATAGGTGTTTACCTTGTGACTTTTAATTGGTTGTCGCCTTTGGTTAAAGTTCCATTTGTGGAGCTGTTACTTCTATATGATACTTATCATGTCTAATTATTTATTTGAGATGAAATATTTTCTTTATGACTTGTGATACCTTGGTTAGGGTAAGGCTAGGCCTAATACATGTTAGGGGAATAAACTTAGAGGTTTTTGATGTACCTTCTTGAAAAGGCTTGTTAAATGGCTAATCTTTGCTTGTATGCCTTAAGGTCTTACTCGATTAAGTGGGATAACTCTTAGGGTTTAGAGATGCTTCTTCTTGCATGTTTTGATGCTTTCAATTATGGATGTGTGGCTGTTTGATGGATTCCACTCCTTGTACCGTGTTTGATAACATGTTGATGCTACTTTGATGTAATTACTTGAGAAACTTCAATGTGTTTATTACTTCATACTTGTTTAAGTACTTTCTTAAAGGTTTTGATGCATGATTGTTCAATACTTGTTTGAGTGTAACCTTTGTGCTATGGTATGATCACGTGACTATTTGATACTTGTTTAAGTACCTTTTTGAATCTCTTTGAAGCATGCTTGTTTGATACTTGGTTAAGTGTTACTATAGATGTTATGCTTTGTACACTTTGTTAAGTGAGTTGTTTTATCTTAAATCTTGTTAGGTTTAGGATGGCTTGTTAGCATGTTTACCATGTTAGGATGCATTGTTAGTATTTTTTACTTATTTAAGTAGAGTTTAATATGAAATCTAGTTAGATTTAGGAGTGAGTTGGTTGATCAATTAGTTAAGTGTAATTTCTTGATGCATGAGTAAGTATTGGAGATACATGTGGGTTGTTACCCTAATGCTTGATATATTTGTGGGTGTGATCTCTAATTGGGAGGTTGGTTGCCTTGTTAGGTATCTGTGTTTCATTTTGGAGTTGATACCTGTGCATTTTATGTTTATCATTTGCTTGTTACCTTTGCTTTACAACTGTGTTTACATGTTTGCTTTGTGGTGAACGAAGAGTCACTAAGTCTTATACCCCGACCGAGATCATGATATCATTCCTTTTGTTATACTTTAGTTGATGAAGAGGAGTCACTTAGTCTTGTATCCCGGCTGAGATCACGACATCATTCTTCTTGCTTGCTTTGTCTGATAACTTGTGATTCACATGCTCCCTTATGGTCTTATTTCACTCTTGGTTAAGATGAATTTAGTAGACTTTAGGTTTGTAAACCAAGCATGATAACAACTAGGTAGGATTCCTTGTATCCTAACCTTAGGTCCACCATTGCATGACAAAAAGTAGGATTGAGATCCCCATTTCACTTGTTAGTGGTTTATTTTGCATTTCATTCTTGTAATAATAAAAAATCTTTCTTAATCAAAACTCAAAATACTTAACAAATAAAGATGTGAATCACATACAGTTGAGTCTTATGGGAAAGAGTGAGGCGATACATTCCTAACCTTGGTTTTCTTCCATATCTGGACTTTATTACGATTCAATTTGCAAACATTTTTCACAAATAAATAGAGAAATAATAAGTGTCCCTCCATTGGAATCCATTTGAAGAATGAAAAATACAAGAAAGGGGGGGGGGGGGGGGGGTTGAATTGGGGTTTTTTGAAACTTAAAAAAAGAACATGTTGGTTATCCTGGTTCGTTTGAACTCAAATTACTCCAGTCCACCCGCCAAGGTGATTTCGCCTCTCTCAACGAGGTTTTAATCCACTAATCAAACTTGATTACATAGCTACTATGACAACCGTCAAGTCTTCTTGAGTTTAAAACACAATCCAGTTTTCTCAAGGAAATATACTAAACAATATTTTTAAAAGAGTGTACAACAATGTTTTCTAATAAAACAGTATCACAAGTGATATTTTACATGATTTTGATTTTGGACGTTTGAAGATGATGAAGATTACTACTTTTTTATGCGTGAAAATCGTGAACGATTTCTCCTTCAAAATTTGTTTAAATACGAGAAGCATGTAGGAGCTTTTGGAATGTTAATCAATGATAATTAAAGAGATTTCCAAAAATAGAGATCCTTGTTCCCTTTCAGTCGTTACTTTTGAAATGGAAATAATTGAATTGTAACGCTTCAGAACATGCTTGCTTTAGAAGATGAAAGTTACCGCTGCTTCTTTCCAGAGCTTTGTAGATCAGAAACACAGAGTCTTGTTTGCAGCGTTAGAACTTCTTTGATAGATGTATAGAATCAGATTTGAAACAACCATTTAACTCATCTTCTGTGCTTCTTCCATCAGAACTTCTCTGCAAAACAAAATACAAATTTAGGGAGCATAATTGTTCTTTGAGTGTTTGTTATCATCAAAACTCTTACAAGGGTTGTAGAATCAAACTATGTTTTAAGAGTCTCCCCCTTTTTGATGATGACAAAAACTTGGATATTTCAATAGACACATGAAGAACATAAGGCATTTAAGGTCTCCCCCTGAGTTGGGTACTCAGATAGAGAAGAAATACTTCCTTGAAGTTTGTTCTGATCAGAGTATTTGATGCATCCACTTCCGTCCTTAACAGAGTTTGTTCTTGTTTTGCTTTCAGAAAAAAAACAGAAGAAGTTATGATATTCAAAATATTTGAGACTGCATCTCGACACTGTTATATTAGAAATATCTTACGTTCTCCCCCTTTTTGTCAAGAATAAAAAAGCAATAAAAACACTATAAGCAATAAAAAAGGATTTGTATTCAAAAGGTTGCAAGAAACACATTCAGAAGGAAATAAATAAAATGAACACAGTACAAAAAACAAATTTTCAAAACTAAGATTGAGGTGGAGGAAGTCGTGCAAACAAGGCTTCCAACAAATTCTTAATCTGATTGTTTGACTCTTCTTGTTTTCCCAGCATCCCTTTGATTTCCTTGCATGTATCATCCTGCTTGTCTAGTCTCTCCTTGAACACTGCATTCTCTTTCTTCAACTCCTCCAGAGTTTGCAAAACCAGGGATGAAGAGGGTATATCAACAGAAGGTACCACCTGTTTAGAGTAAATTGCTACTGAATCTGACTCAGTAGCTTCTTCAACTTCCTTGCCTTTGTCTAGAACCCTGACCAGAGGCATAGGATCAGAGGATGGTTCATCATATTCTGAAGGCTGGTGATCTTCCCAAGGGGAATTGTCCAGTAGAAAGAAAGGTTTCTTTTCCCAGTGACGCAGAACTTGATCCTTGAAGACTTTCAAATGATCACAAAAGTTCTGTTGAGAAATTTCATAACTCAACTCCTTAAGTTTCTGGGACTCAGAATTGAACCATTTTCTAAACTGGTTCCAGTGTGAATCAGAAGCAGTAGGATTTAGATTCTCTAAGCAAGCTAGTTTCAGAGAGTTAATCCATTCAAGTATTTCTATTTCAAAAATTAGCAAATTTTTACCAACATCTGCTTTGGTGATTTTTGGTTTTGGTTTTGGTACGACAATTTTTGGAGAGCATGAGACAAGATTGTCCAAAGATTCTAAGTCTATCACGGTGTGAAGGGGATCTTCTGGATGGTTGATTGGAGAGGGAGAATCAGAAATAACAATGGCTGATTGTGGTGATTTTGGTGGAGTGGAATGATAGGAAGATGGAATATATGGGATGTCGTGTATTGTGATTGGTTGTGAGACTATGAGAGGGCAAGTAATTCCAAGAACGGATGTTATGGTATCAGATTGAAAAGTTGGATTTTCTGAGGAGGGAGCTTGAAAGTTTGGATGTTCTGAGTGGGGAGCTTGAAACAGCAGATCAAATTGATCAATATCAGAAAGAATTTAGAAAGTTCTGGCTGATTTTAGTCAAGATGGGTAGAAGGTGGTTCGTCCAGAATTTTTTATATAGTGAGCGAGGGGTCAAATTCAATGTCAAAGTCATCAAAGGTTTGTGGTGATAGATCTTCTGTGGGTTTTGGAGAGGAATGGTTTTAAGATGTTGATAACATAACTGATTCAATAACATAAATAAATGATCAATTACCTTTGTTTTTAGAAGCCTTAGGAATATTTTGAGAAGATCCTTCTCCAGCAGCTTTCCTTTTCCTTGATTTTTTGAGGGAAATCTCCAGAGGCTGTTATCTCAGATCATGAATGTTCACTTCTGGATTTTTCCCGCCCATTTTGCAAGCCTCCAGATATTTGACAATAATTTCTAGAGAAGCATTTGTTTAAGAGAAGAGAGGAAAATCCTTCAGAGGTACTCTTCTAGTTGTGATGACTTCCTTGGTTGTTATTGTTGGATCCTTCTTGATGGTGTCAATGATATTCATCCTCTTCAGATTCTTAGCGTTCAGAGGTTTACCAGCACATGCTTCCAGAGTGCTGACCTATTGAGCCTCAGTCAGATATTCTACCAATTTGTTTTCTGTCAAAATATCTGATATGATCCAGCCCAGAGGTATCCAGTCTCTCTTAGTTCTTTCTTCTTCTCTTGTCTCTTTGATGCTGGTCTTCAGATGATTAAACAGAAGATGAGGAAGATTGACCTTTTCCTTGGTTGCTATAAAGTATAGAAGATACCGCTGATCAATGTTGATATAGTTTGGAGAACTTGTGAGTTTTTTGTGGTTGATGCAGCCCAAAATAATTTTTGACCAAATTCTGAAGTAGTCTTTCAGATCTTTGATTTTGTTTGAAGGTTGTCCAGAAGAAAAAATCTATTTTGAAATCTTTGTTAGGTCAGAGCATTTGTCTGTCATTTCACTGCAACGAATACCTCTGCCGTCATGACCTATCAAACGTCCAATGAGATCTTCAGAGATTACTATTTTATTTCTCATCACAAAAGAAGTGACCCGATGATTTGAGGCAGTAGCGTGAATCCAGAATTCTTTAACCAGTCTTGGAAAAATTGGACCCAGTAGACGATCAAAATACTTTGTCCAACCTTGAATTTTAACGTCAGGTGTTAAATTGTAATCGTTTTCCTTCATACCGACGAAGTCCACAATGAGTTCACACATCACTTCCAGTGAGTCAATGGGAGTCAGGAGTGTTCTTGAGGGTTCTTCATACCTTTCTGATATTGAATAAGAAGATCCATGAACATTTTGAGAGCTTTGAGCAGTTTGGGAAGAAGCCATTGTTCACACAAACTTTTGAGAGTTTTTGAGAAAAAATAGAACACAAGTAATAGAGAGAAGAAGTGAGAGTGAAAATGTGAAAGTGAGAGTGTGCAACGAATTTATAGAAAAATAGGAAACTTAATTAACAAGAAAACAGGTTAAAAGAAATGATTACAAAGCATTAATGATTCCCGAAAATAGGGAGATGGCATAGAGATATGAAACAGTTATCGATACAACACAAATCTCAATGCATCCAATCAACGCTTTAGTCTCTTCAGAATTTGAACACGTGTTCAGCCTTAGAAGAAACTCTTGTGAGAAGATGACAAATGTTGATGTTGTGAACTGCACACTTCTATCTTTGAAATGAACCGTTTAGAAACTGTTCAGATCTTCTTAGATAGATCCTGATACAACTTTCCTTCTAACTTCTGAAGAATTATTGGTCAGATGTTCACAAAAAAAAAGTTCTAAGGATTAACATACATAAATAAAACTATCATTCTGGACATAATTTCATGCTGAGATGTTTAAGATTGAAGTTAAACCTATCTTCAAAAAGGGGTTTTGTGAAAACATCAGCCCATTGATGGTCTGTGTCAATAAATTTTAATGAAAGAATTCCTTTCTGAATATAGTCCTTAATGAAATGATGTTTTATTTCTATATTCTTAGCCCTAGAATGTAAAATAGGATTTTTGGATAAACAAATAGCAGAAGTGTTGTCACAGAGTATATGAATGTTACTCTCAAATATGTTGAAGTCTTCAAGTTGACTTTTCATCCAAAGCATCTGTGTGCTGCGTCCAGTTGTTGCTATATATTCAGCTTCAGCAGTTGACAATGCAATTATGGATTGCCTCTTACTGGACCACGAGATAAGATTTTCTCCCAGAAATTGGCAGCTTCCAGAAGTGTTTTTTCTTTCTATTTTGTCTCCAGCGAAGTCAACATCACAATACCCTACTAATTTGTATTCTTTGGTTTTTATATAACAAAGACCAAGATTAGTAGTACCTTTCAGATACGTTAAAATTCGCTTAGCAACTATTAAGTGAGATTCTCTTAGATCTGATTTGAATATAGCACACAGACATACACTATAAAGAATATTAGGTCTTGAAGCTGTTATGTATAGGAGAGAACCAATCATACCTCTATATATCTTCTGTTCTACCTTCTTACTTACCTCTTCCTTTTCCAGAATGCATGTCGGATGCATGGGAGTTTTGGCTGGCTTACATTCTGATAGGTTAAATTTCTTTAGAAGTTCTTTAACATACTTTCTTTGATGTATGTATGTTCCTTCTGGAGTTTGATTGATCTGGATGCCCAGAAAGAACTTGAGTTCTCCCATCAAGCTCATTTCAAACTCTTCCTGCATAGACTTATCAAATTCTCTTCCCAGAGAAGTTTTAGTAGATCCAAAAATAACATCGTCTACGTAAATCTGACAAACTAGAATGTCTTTTTTAAATAGTTTACAGAACAAAGTAGTGTCCACCTTCCCTCTGGTAAAGTCATTTTCTAAGAGAAAACTACTTAGTCTTTCATACCAAGATCTGGGAGCTTGTTCCAGACCATATAGTGATTTCTTTAGTTTGTAGACATATTCTGGATGTTTTGAATTTTCAAAACCAGGGGGTTGATTCAAATAAACTTCTTCATCAATGTAACCATTTAAAAATACACTTTTGACATCCATCTGATAAAGAGTGATGCCATTATTTACAACAAAAGAAATTAAGAGTCTGATAGATTCTAACCTAGCGACTGGAGCAAAGGTTTATGTATAGTCTATCCCCTCTTGCTGACTATAACCTTGTGCCATTAGTCGTGCTTTGTTTCTGACGATTTCTCATTGTTCATTCAGTTTGTTTCTGAATACTCATTTGGTTCCAATGATGTTGAACCCTTTTGGTTTAGGAAGCAGATACCACACATCGTTTTTGGTGAATTGGTTTAATTCTTCCTTTATTGCATGTATCCAATCATTTCCCAGAAGGGATTCATCAATGGAAGTTGTCTCAATCAGAGACACTAATCCCATAAGAGATTCTTCAGAGTTTCTGAATGTAGGTCTTGTTCTGATTGAGTCTTCTTTCTTTCCCAGAATTTTGTTTTCTGGATGAGCTAAGCTACTTCTAGATTGTCTTTTCTAGAGAGGCTCTTCAGATGTTGTTGTGATGTTTGTGACATCTTCTTCTGGAGATGACTGTGATTCTTTGTGAGACTCTTCTGATGCAATGTCTTCAGTACCTGTAAATTGGACTTCTATATCTGTAAAAGATTTATCTTGCTTTGACTTTTGAGAGCCAAGCTTATCATTAAATCTGACACTGATGGACTCTTCTACAATTTGTGTTTATGTTATATACTCTATAGCCTCTTGAGTGTTCAGAGTATCCTAACATGAGACACTTTTGTGCTTTAGAGTCAAACTTGTTCAGATGTTCTTTAGTGTTCAGAATAAAATAGGTACATCCAAATGGATGAAAATAATAAATATTGGTCTTTCTGTTCATCCACATTTCATATGGAGTCTTATCCAGAATAGGTCTTATGGAGATTATATTCTAAATGTAGCACGCTGTGTTAATTGCTTCTGCCTAGAAGTTCTTAGCAATGTTAGTCTCGTTGATCATGGTTCTGGCCATTTCTTATAAAGTTCTGTTCTTTCGTTCTACAACTCTGTTTTATTGAGGACTTCTAGGACAAGAGAAATCATGAAAGATGCCATTCTCATTAAAAAATAGTTCAAATTTTTTGTTTTCAAATTCTCCACCATGATCACTTTTGACTTTAACAATTCTAAGATCTTTTTAATTTTGGACTTGGTTACAGAATGCAAAGAACACAGAGTATGACTCGTCCTTATGTCTTAATAACTTTACCCGTGTCCATCTACTATAGTCATCTACGATCAATAATCCATACTTCTTGCCACTAATGGATGCAGTTTTCATTGGTCTAAATAGATCTATATGCAGAAGTTCTAATGGTCTAGAGGTAGAAACAACATTTTTGGTTTTGAAAGAAGGTTTTGCAAACTTGCCTTTTTGACATGCTTCACACAAAGCATCTGAGATGAACTTCAGGTTAGGAAGTCCTCTTACCAGATTGAGTTTGTTAATATGAAATATTCTTCTCATACTAACATGCCCCAATCTTCTGTGCCAGACCCATTTCTCATCGTTAACAGACAATAGGCATTTTACATTCTGACTTTTTAGTTCAGAAAGTTTTATTTTGTAAATGTTTTTCTTTCTCTTTCCATTAAAGAGGACATATCCATCATTCTGACTAACTGCTTTGCAGGACTTTTGATTGAAGATTATATCATAACAGTTATCACTTAATTGACTTATGGATAACAAGTTATGCATTAATCCATCTACTAGCAGAACATTAGTTATAGAGGGAAGAGTACCATTACCAATAGTTTCAGAGCCAATTATCTTCCCTTTCTGATTGCCTCCGAAACCTACGTAGACTCCAGATTTAAGCTCCAGGCTTTGGAACATATGCTTTCTTCCCGTCATGTGTTGAGAGCATCCATAGTCCAGGTACCAAGATTGGTATTTCAGTCTTGCTGTTAAAGATATCTACAACATAAACAATTTTATCCTTAGGTTCCCATATCTTTTTGGGTCCTTGTTTGTTAGAGTTATCAAAATTCTGTTTGAATTTTGGTTTAGAAGAAAAAGCATTACTAGTATACTTTATGTCATGTGTGTGCCCATAGGTGAAATGAGAATACAGGGATATGCATTTAACGACCATATCCTTAACTTTCTTAGGTTGGGATACTTTTCCCTTGTATCCTATTCCTTTTCTGCCATTTTTGCTAACTCCATAGATCATTGAAGCCATCTTGCTTATATCTATGTTTTTAGCAAGAAATTTTTGAAAGTTATGATCATATTCCTTTATGATCTTATCAGAGTTACTAGGAACTTCTGAGATATTTTCTTTCTGAGCATTTTGTAAATTATTTTTTAGTTTAGAAATTGTTTCTTTCAGCTCAGAGTTTTCTAATCTCAGTTTCTTAGTTTTTTCAGAGTCAGAAACTAGTTCCTTTTTCAGGTTCTTGTTTATGACTCGAAGTTTTTGATATTGTGATATGGTGGCAGAACTGACTGTTTAATACTGGTTTTGCATTTTGTATTCGCAAGTGTTGTGGTAAGCAAGAGTCGCCACCGACTTTTCTTTTATCCAATAATGGAATAGGTGAAAAGAACAGAAAAAGACCTTTCGAGAGTTTTCTGAGTGAGGGGGGTAGATTATGGAAAGGGAAGGTGTTAGCACCCTTTCCATCCGTAGTTTTCTACGGGCTCTTAGAGGTTTGCTCGTTTTAAAAATACCTTTGTACTTTGTGTATTTGAAAATGTTTTGAAAATTCCTTAGTGCGGCAAATTGCTTTGTGTTTAACTCTTGTATCAGTCCTCAAGAGTGTTAACAAAGCAAATGTTTTGAAAATTGTTTTTGAAAAGTAGTATTTGTGTAAGTGCAAAAAATGTTTTTGAGCAAACTTCTAACAGCTATCTAATTTTATACTCGAAAGGGTCGTTCTTTTTCTCCTATCCTTTAGACAATGATATCCTACTATTAGTAAGTAGGTAGCCCTATCATTGGATGTTTTGAGGGACAATCGAAGGGACTATACGGTCACGAACGCAACTTGGCAAGAAATTTTAGTAATTGTCCTAAAGTCTTAAGATTACATTTAACCTAGGCAACATCGAAAGGGTCATCGAGGGACTTGTGATCTTTCAAACTAAAGGACAACCACTAAAGATTCTCACATTTCGAGAATTGTGACCGTTTTTCGAAGGCAATCAAAGTGGGATACTCTAAAGGTGTATATGTGCAATGTGTGTTGTGTTCAATTATTTATGTCTTGTGTTAAGTTTGCTAGCGTTATTTTTTAGTCTTGCCATACACGCCTAGTTACTAACAGTTTATATACAGAAAATAAAGTGCAGAAAGCGTAAATCTAGACTATTACATGGCTTTCGTGGAGGGGGCATTTACAATGTACAAATAATTGGGAAAAAAAATAAAGAAAGCAATAAAAAGTCCTATTTAAAACTATTACATCCCAAATAATAGTTACATGAATATATAAAAAGATGCGAGAAATGAATAATGCCCGAAATAATGAAAATACGTTCTAAAACCTAGTGAGAAAAAAAAATCTTTTTTGTGGTTTTTTTTTGTTTATTTATGATTAAGAAAAACAAATAAACTAACTCTAAATTTAATTGAGAAAAATAAATATTAAATGGAAAATTATTCTAGGTTATAAAAGAAAGTTAATCCTAATATATTTTTTGAAATTTTTATTATGAAAAGAAATATTAAAATCTAAGTCTATTGGATTTTAATTTTAATAAGAATGTTAAAGTAATTAATAAATTAATTATTTAATTAAAAAATAAACCTAAGTTTATTTGATTTTTTTTATTTGTTTTAAAAAAACTTGCTGATTAAATAAAATAAACAAATTAAAAGAATAACAATAAAAAACAAAATCAAATGGGCCTAGATGCAATCAGCAGATGGGGGGGGGGGGGGTTGTTGAAATTGCAATGGGCCCAAATGTTAAGCCCGCGTTGCCTTGTGATCTAGTGTGGAATGGCTTTTAAAGGTACATGGCGATCTGTGCGCCCGACACCCTTAGATCTAGATCAATCAGGATCTAATGGGTGAGATTTGGAGGCATACAGTATGCTCCTGGAGACGCCACGCATGTGATCTGCAAAGATATGTTAAGAAACTGAAAAAAAATGTTGGACCTGACACTCGAACTCAGGTCCTCTCCTTCACATATGTGCTTGCTTACCAACTGAGCTATCCAGATCATTCATACATATAATAACGTCAGTATATTATATATAAAACAACGTGTCATCTTAGACAAAAAAATAAAAAACGTGCACAGATTTGAATTGTTCAGTGGGGGACGGCCACGCACTGTCTTCCACCTCCATTTGTCGTATTAGACAACAAGATCTATAGTGACAATTTTACGTTTGTCACTACAGCCTTTGCATCCTGAAATAAACCAAATATGCAATAGAAATTATATGTGAGGCCATGGATCGACTGGCCTCACTCTCCTAAGCATGATGGTGCCCCTTGTGATACAGTGGGAGAACTGACTTGGGATTTTGCGTTTGTGTTTGCAAAATGTTTCGGTTTAGAAAGAGTCGCCATCAACTTTTTATTTTATCCTAAGGAAAGGTCAAAAAGCACAGGAAAGACCTTTGAGATGTTTTCTTGGGTTCGGGGAGTAGATTATAGAAAGGGAATGTATTAGCACCCTTTCTATCCATGGTTATCCATGGGCTCTTAGTTTTAGATCACTTGCGTTTGCTTTTCAATTTGTTTGAAATGGTGCTTAGTGTGTGGTTTTTGAAAATGCTTTTGAAAAGAGGCCATCATTGTGGCAACCTTTGTAATGATTCTTGTTTGAATGTATACAAAGGTGTTTTTGTCTTTTGAAAAGATTTGAAAGTTTTGAGTTGAAATTGTTTTGTGTTGTGAGGTGTGTTTGAAAATAGCAAGGATGTTTTTGCGAGCTTTTGATCAAGTAACTAAGAGCTATCTACACTATTTTACTCAAAGATCTTTCTTATGTTTTAACCCTTTTAACAGTGTTGTTTCACCATTGTATTTGGTGAACAACCTTGCGTTAGGATGTTAAACGGGACAGGCGCGGGTCATCGTATTGACCATGATAGCAACTTTGCCAAGTATCTTTAGGATTTTCTGAGGGACTAGATCATTTTTGTATGGGCAACCAAGATAGCATCATTGAGGGACTATGATCTTTTGTTTTGTTTTTGTTTCGCCAATAGATACTTAACATGCATATCATGGCCATTTGTTTAGGCAACCAAGTGGAGATACTTTAGGGGTGTTTATGTGCAAGTGCGTTTTATTGCATGCAAGAGGTTATCTTGAATTAGGATTTTCTATTTCATTGATTTTATCTTGTCATATACATCCTAATTACTAGCATTTATATTTGAAAGCAATAAAAGGCGGAAATGTAGAATCCTACGCTATTACAACATTTAGAGGATGGGTATACACATTTGTACATGGGGTGGTTCAACGAGAAAAATAAATAAGAAAAAAAAAACAAAGGTAAGATAGAGAGAAAGAGAGAGAGGGCTAGCGCACTGTTGTGACGAAGTCAGAAGTTCTGACCCAGGCCTGCTGCCAGATTATCAACCTTTTGGTGAAAATGTATGAGTCAGAACTTCTGACTCTGGCACCTGCAAAACAGAAACCTGTTAGTGGGAAGGTCAGAAGTTCTGACCCCCATGCGCTGCAAGACAAAAGTTTGTTAGTGGGGAAGTCAGAAGTTCTGACCCTGCTGGAAATACAATAATTCTCAGAAGTTTTGATATTATTGACAGCAAAACAGGCTTCAGATGTGCTAACGTCAAAGTCAGAACTTGGCTTCTCCCTGTGCTAGCCAGAACATCTGCAATTTTGTTATTTTTCCACAAAACAGAAAACATGCTTGGGACAACTTCAACAAATGTCAAAGTGTTTCAGGAGACATAACCAACAAGGTCACAGGCAGGTTCTACACTGATTCACTTCCTACTTAAACATTCTGAGGTATGAAAATCCTCAGAACGCAAACAGCAGCAACATGATATTTACATTATGTTTATTGAGCATGCAAAGCTGATGATGCTTAGCAGCGTGATGAAAGTCAGCAGGTGCTTACCTGGCCGTTGAAAAAGTCTGTGAGTGGGAGCTAGCTTTTAGCTCTGATGGTATTCTGGACAGGTTCTTTTTTAGAATGGGTGTATGGATAAGGTATGTGTGATCGGTGGATCTGGAACTGACTGTTTAACGCTGGTTCGCGAAATGTCGCGGAAGCAAGAGTCGCCATCATCTTTTATTTTCTCCAACATGGACAGGACAAAAGCACAGAAAAATTCCTTAAAGAGATTGCTCTCGGTTCGGGAGGTAGGTTATAGAAAGGGAAGGTGTTAGCACCCTTTCTATTCATGGTTATCCATGGGCTCTTAGATACTTGCTCATTTGTGTTTTCAAAAATGGTTTGTTTGCTTTTCAATGTGGGTTTTAAAAAAAGTTTTCTTTGAAAATTCCAGTTTGACTCTTGTATCGGTCCTCAAGAGTGTTTGAAAAGTTGCTTTCGAAAGCTTTTTGAAAAGGTGTCGGTGTGAAAAGTATTTTTTGATTTGTTTTTGAAATTAGAGCAAGTATCTAGAGTCGTCTACCTACCCTAAGGAATTCGTCTGTGTAGATGTCCTTTAAAGTAGTGCCATCCCACCATTGAGAGGTAGGTAGCACCACCGTTGGAGGTGTTCGGGTCAATTCGAGGTTCGGGACATGGTGATCACCAGAGCAATAGGAAGACACCTTAGAAGCTACCCTCATGCCAGGTTCCCGGATCATGAGGACTTACTAAGACATCCTCTACTCGACGATCACCTTTTGAGAGGCAAGGCAACAGTGAAGCGTACCCTAGGGGTGGTGAGTGATTTGTGTGTCATGTTCATTTACATTTATCTTGTTCATGTCGGGGTGATCTATGCGTTTGTTTTTATTTATTGTCATTCATTCTTGCATGCCTTGATTAACAGTTAAAAGTGCGAGAAAAGTAAAGTTCTAAAGCTATTACAAAAGGCGCGGGTCCACATCGCCAAAATTTCCAGAACCCGATTTGACAGAAAAGCAAAGAATTAAAATGTGAAAGGTTAAAATGTTACATGGCCTTGGGAGAGGTACATAAATATTAAAAGAAAACGAAATAAATATGCGAATTGAATTAAAGTTGAAACGAGGGCGTTGGACCCTTTTTAGTTAAATTAAATTAAACGATTATTAAATTAATAAAATTAAAATGAAAAGAAATTTGTTTTTGGTATTTTAAGATTTCAATGGAAAAAAGAATTAAATGAAATTGAGAAACTAACCCTAATTCTAAATTTTTTATTTGTTAAGAAAGTATTAAACTTTAACCTAAAATTAAACCTAATTATTTTACATGCAAATTACAAAAATAAATAATAGGAAATATTTAATTATTATGAAAGAAAAGAAAAAGGGATAAAAATGATTATAAACCCTAATTCTACCAATTTTAGATTTTATTAAGGAAAATATTACAATTAAACCTAATTTAATAACTAAAGTTAATTAATGCAATTTATTTACAAAAAAATATTAATTAAATAAATATATTTAATTTTTGTCCTTTTTCTGATTTTTTGGTGTTTTTTTATATATTATGAAAATATTAAATTAATTAAAAAACAATAATTGAAAGAAAGTAAAACTAATGAAAAAAAATAAAGAATGTAAAAAAAAACTTGCAAACCTAAGGGGGGTGTTGTCCCCAGTTGTGAGGTGAAGCCCAGCAATTTGGGCCCAATAGCTTTGGCCTCTTTGACTTTCCAGGAAGTATGCATATGCGTTGACCAGAGTTCACCATGTTCCACAGATTCTGGCCCTTGATTGAAGGCAATGATACGCGTGGACGGCTTGATTGAGGGACGTATGGTGCGTCTTCAGCGTTGAAACTGCATAGAAACATTGATTGAAAAATAACATGGAAAGGGTGAGGGACCTGGGGCTCGAACCCAGGTCCTGAACATTACCACTAGCAAGCCTTACCACTGAAGCACTCAACGCGTTTTGTTTACAATATAACAATTAATTAATATCAAATAAAACAAAGCGTTAATGGACTTTTAGCGCGAATTTTTGAACCAACCAATTACTGATGGCCACGCACCCTTCTTCTTCCTTGGTTTATTTTTTTCTGAAACACAAAAACAATTAGCAACGGTTTTTGAATCGTTCCCTTATGCCAGTTTCTGAAAAATAGCGAATAGCTCGTGGAGGCTCATAAATTGAGCGCGAGGTGCGTTTTGAGACCGTCTGAGTATGCTGAATTGAGTGGCCTAGGTCTTATGTTCCAATTTTTCCTTATCCAAAAAACCCTAATTCGAAAGCTGAAGAACCCTAATATTCAACAATGGTGAAATCGCATATGGGTGATAAAAATACAATTAAATTACATAGTTAGCATCAGGAGAGTCTCATTAGTACAAATCCATGAACAAAATGCAATGAGAATGCTGGGAATTTGAAATACGATTATAGAAAAAATATGAACAAGTTTGATCTCTGTATACCGTTTCAAGGCGCTAGGGACGTGGAAATTTATTCAGGCACATTGCTTAAGGTCTCAGGAAGGTGATGAGATGATTATCTCAACTCGAATCGCCCTGGAAAACAGTTTTCAGTTTCAAAAATTTTGGGTAAAAATGCAAGCTTTTTCTTTTGTCTATGGCGCAGCTTCTTGGTTACCAGGCATTAGGTCTTGATCAAGCTTATGTATGGAACCAATTAGGGTTAAAATTTGATCCAAAAAACCTTTGCATTGATTGAATAATATTTGATTTTCAAGGCAAAATATTTTCTAATCTTTTCATGCAAACTTCTACCAAATCATGACCAATTATCTTCAATTCTTTCCTAATCTGACTTGCACAAAATCTTGGAGATATTATATGCACAAAAAGATTGAAAAACTTAGGTTTAACATTTTTTCATGTATTTTAATTAATTTAAATGAATTATTAATAATAAAAATCCAAATAAATAAATAAAAATGAAGAAAAACTTCCCTTTGGGCCAAATGGTCGTGCACATGCCTTGGATAATGAATTGTGGAAGAAAAAGAGGCCCATTAGCAATTTTAGGTCATTTGAAGCAATGTTGACTTTTCAAAATATCCAAAAATTTCCCAACTTCCACAAGGCATAACTTGCCCAATTTTTAAGCTTTGCTCATGTTCTTGGACATTTTAGAAAGGCCTTTGAGTCCTCTAACCAATGTCCTTGGTCCCATGTCATTTTGATTTACCAATATCAAGTTATGGCCTTTGACTTAAAGTCCCTTTTTGTTGACTTTTGAAAATGACCTATAATGTTGAAATTGATAACTTTTTGTGAGAGCATTTCTTGGACTTGAAGTATGAAGAGGAATTGTAGGAAATGTCTTTCTCTTCAAAATGAGCTTTGGATGGAATTTTTCTGATAATCCATGTGAAAGTTATGCCCTGGTCAATTTACAGTTGACTTTTTCAGCTGTCCAAATATGGAAACTTTTGCATCTTGATGATTTTTGAGCCAAGCTTTGAGAATCATGGTCAAGCATTGATAAAATGATGTTTATGGCTTCAAAATGAGATGTTGACAAAAAATTTGGACTTTTGACTGTCAAATGACCATTTTGCCCCTACAGTTGACTGTAGTGCAATTAGGGTTTTTGACTGTGCAATTTTGTGTTGTAAGCCTTGAAACTTGGTATGAGGATGCTTGACCATATCTGTAGGCATATGGGACTTGATTGGACCCTTGGAAGCTTCATTTACTTGACCAGAACCAAAACCCTAATTTTGACTGTTTAGGAGGCTCTTACACTGTGTAACCCTTGGGGAACTTTTTGAAGCATTGACTTGGCAAATCTTGAAGAATATGGGAGGGAAAATTTTGGGGTACAAAAGTATGTGTATGTATGGTCAGAAACTGTATGGTGTTCTTTGGTCACAAAGCAAAACTGGGTATTAATGAAGTTTGGAGGTAGGAAGTTCAATGTTTTTGAAAATACCAAGGATTTTTGGACAGAGATTCACAAGGTTTTTCTTTTACTAGAGTTCTCTGTTTCTTTTCTAGAAATTTTTTCTGGAGGTCTTCTCACGTCCTTCTTGTGATGGACAATGGTGTCCTATTTATAGGCAAGGCTTTGTGGATTTTGAGTGTTAAATGGCGCCCATACTATGCAGGAGAGGTTAACTTATTTTTGAAGGAAGTTCATGAAAAGTTGTGATGATGGACAACTTTTCAGCCTAGGCTGGAACAGTAGGCAAGGATTGAGGAGAAGTGACCTCTATAGGCGAAAAGTGGCGCATAGACCCATGCCTAAACCTGCACAAAGGTGTTTACCAAGCCACACGTGGAGAGACCCCTTGGATGAATGTTCAGGAGTGGTTGTGAGCATTAATGAGCATTAAATGGTGATGAGATTTATCAACATCAAAAATATTGTAATTGGAGATTTTGCATCATTACCTAAAACCTGAGCCAGTAGTTCTGCTTCACCAAAAACAACGTAAACCAAGCTCTGACCTTGGCCTCTTGCTGTCTCAGCAAGTTCTGAGAGTTTTCCAGCATGCTCCTTTGATCTGTCTTTACAGACTCTGAACTTAGTGATCCTGCTTCAGTACTTTACCCAATCTGCTGATCCCATTACCTTTTGATCCTAGTACATTCTGAAGGAGTTCCAGGCTTTGTTGTTTTCTCTAGCAAACTCTGACTGAACTTCTGCGTAGCTGCTGAAAAAAAGCCATGTTCTGTTTAAAGATCACGTGCTGAAACATGTTTACAATCTCTGACTGAGATGGTGTAACTGCTGAAAGAGCCATCTTCTGACTGAATGTTATGTGCTGAAACAAGTTTGCAGCTTCTGACCGTTTCTGCCTGGAGGTTGGTTTAGAAGTTCTGAAGTACCATTTTCTTCTTAAACACCCATTTTTTTAGAGAATAATTCCCAATGTTTAGAATTTAATTTTTCCAAGGTAAAAGCTTTGCCTTTAGAGCTTGCAAATGACCATTTTGCTCTTGTAAATTGTTTGCTTGGAAAGGAACGATAATGAAGGGCTTGGCTCTATTTAAGAGAAAAAACCTGAGAGTTCAGGATGAATTCCTGAAGGATGGGAGGGCAAATTTTGGGGTACAACACCCCTGTTTAAGCCTAATTTTGGCCAACGTAAAAAAAAACCCAATTCCAAGCTTTAAACCCTAAAAATGGTAACGCATGGTTCCTGCATTAAAAACTCAATCCAACCATGTAGGAAGCTCGCAAATGCTCAATAAATCAGAAATGCATGGTCAAATCACATTGATATTACGTGAATTGTACAAAACAAAATTATAAAATGAACCAAACCGTGAGAGTTGGTGGACGCGTTAGGCGGTGCTTCATAGCTTGATAATGGTTGCAAATGCTTCAAGGGATCTCCAGGAGTGGATTAGGATCCTTGGTTTGGACTAAAGAATGCTAGAGACTGAAATTCGAATTTTGACAAGTTTGGTGTTTTTGCAAAATTTTCAGAGATTCTCCAGGCTATGTATGCGTGTCCTGATGCTTGCTAGGTGCTTATTTATATAGAGAGGAATGAAGAGACACAGAAACAAGGATTAAACAGCCATAAACAAGATGTATGAATGCCATGAATATCCATTTGTAACCTTGGCCAAAGTTATGGGTTCTTGTCCATTTTTCAAATTTGCATGAATGTGGACATGCTGGCCTTGTTGTACACGAAAAATGGGGCCTCCTCATGCATTAAGCCAAGCACAAATAGCAATGGCCCAATAAATTTGCACTAGTTTTGATTTTTTTGATTTTAATTAAATAAAAAATAATATAAAATGCAAATAAAATCAATACTATGCAAAAAATGGTTTTAGGGGTCCTCTCTGATCTTAGGAAGATGTTTGAAGTCCAAGAAAATGAGCCATTGCCTTAAAAGTTCAAATTTGCTCAATGCACATTTCTTAAAATTTCCCAAATTTTTCCAACTTGGGAAAGCCATAACTTGCTCAATATTTATCTCAAGATGATGATCTGGGACGTTTTGGAAAGCCCAAGATGTCTACTTCAATCCCTCTTTTGATCAATTTTGCATTTGAAGATTTTATCTTGATGTAAAAGGTCTTGGAAAAAAGTGGATTTTGTTGACTTTCTAAAAATGACTTGTAATGTATGAATTTATATCTTTCAAATGATACATTTCTTGGACTTGACGGCTGAATAGAAGTTGTAAGGTATTGGATTCTACTCAAAATTAGCTTTGGTTGTGGAAAATGGATGAACCATGTGAGTGTTATGCCTGGTCAAAGTTTGGTTGACTTCTCCTATAGAAACCCTAATTAGCAATTTTTGACTTTTGATGAATTAAGAGCATTTCTTGAGGAATCATGATCAACCCTTGGTGAAATGATGGATATCACTTCAAAATTTTGATGTTGACAAAAAATCTTGAAGTTTGACTGTATATAGGCCACAATTGACTTTTGACCTGACATAGTTGATTTTCGAGCATTTGAGCAATTGATTGAGAAAACTTGTTGTGCAAAGCATGAAACTTAGAATGGACAATCTTTAAGGCATATTAGGACCATGGAAAGAATTTGAGACCTTTGGAGTTCACACATTTTGATGAAAATTGAAACCCCAGTTAGAGGTTCATTGCCTTGGGAGGAGAATTTGTCTGGTCAATTCTTGGCCATCCTTGAGCAATTTGGGGACCTCAATGAGAATGCTTTGAGAAAAATGAGAGGGAAAATTTTGGGGTACAACAGTTTCCCATGTTCAATCTTCTTAGACCTAAAGGTGTAGATTGGCTTGTCTGCCTTTCGTGATCTGAAGGTGGAAGATGATTGAACACTATAGTGCCCAGAAATTTGCACTCGATGATGTGTTGGTTGATTGTGTAGGGAATGGGATTAAAGATGCCATTTCGAGAAGATGATTGAGAGTTGTTGGGGATGGGCTTAAATATGCCATCCAGAGAAGATATTGATTTCATGAGAGATTCCTTTGTGGGGATTCCTGTTCCTGTTGTCTGAGGAAGAGCCCACTAGGGAATGTTGGTCTCTGTCTTGGGAAATAGAGTCTAGGAGCTTCAGTTTTCCATTACTTCACTGGGGAGTTATCTCTTGACTGGAGAGGTGAAAGTTAACTGCTATCTGGTCGGGATCCATGCTTCACAGGGACTTGCTGAGGACAATAAGGCTGACTGATATCTGGTCGTATCCCAGGATTCACAGCGACCTATTGAGGAATATGAAATTAACTGCTATCTGGTCGGTTCCAGGCTTCACAGTAATTGTAGACATTGAACTGTTATCTGGTCGTATCCAGGCTTCAGTGATTTGAAGAAAATAAGCTGTTATTTGGTCGGGTCCAGGCTTCAACTTGAATCTGAGGTATACCGTTATCTGGTTGGGTCCAAGCTTCAGTGTCATAGATTATACTATCATCTAGTCGGGTCCAGGCTTCATAGTAATTAATAAAATGCTATCTGGTCGGACTCCAGGCTTTACAGTATCTTTAATTGGAATATAAATTAGAAAAATCTTAGGCTCGATTTAAGTGAACCAAAGAACGTGTCTACCAAAGAAGAATCAGGATAAATCATTGGTCAATTTAAACTGAACCAGTAGAGGTCTTGAGTTATCTTTGACTGGATAAGAATCAAAAAAAATCTTAGGGTCGATTTAACTGAACCAGAGAAAGTGTCTATCGGAGAAGAATCAGGATAAATCATTGGTTGATTTAAACTGAACCAGTAGAGGTCTTGAGTTATCTTTGACTGGATAAGAATCATAAAAAATCTTAGGGTTGATTTAACTGAACCAGAGAAAGTGTCTATCAGAGAAGAATCAGGATAAATCATTGGTCGATTTAAACTGAACCAGCAGAGGTCTTGAGAATGATTTTTCTGAGGAAAATGCTGAAATAGCCCTTCGTCAGATGTAGCCTTTGAGAAGACTGTCAGGCCATATAAGCAGTTAATGGTGTTTGTTGATTGATCTTACCTGAAAAGGTAAAGAGTTAGTCATATGCAATGTCATGTGGTATGAAATGCATCGTGTAATGATATTCTCAAAATAAATGAGATTGTGTTGTATGTAATATGTATGCGTATGCCACGATGTATGAATATGAAATGTTGTTGCGACATTTCCTAGTCTGGAAAAATAAATCCTTGATTGCTGCTGGAGAGTACTGGGAAGCTGAATCTCGGACTGCTATTTGGTAGACGTGGAAAGCGATTCTTTCATTTCCACTGGGGATGATGAATGAAGATGATTTGCTGGGGATTTTTTACTTCTGTTTGAGAATTCTCTGCTGGGGAAAAGATGCTCTGTTGGAAGATTTTACCAATGTAGAGAAATAAACTATGTTGGGCGATGAACTTCTGCAGCTAGAGAAATAAACTCTAATAGGGATGAGGATTTTATAAACTGCTTGGTATTATAAAACTCAATTGGGACACATTGATTTCAGCTCTCTGAGGGAACTTTGCTGGAGGAGGTAATTCCTGTTGGGGAAGAAGAGGTCAAAACTTTGGTTTTTTTCACTCTGCGGGGATGTAGACATCATTAGGACGTATGCTGAAGATTTAGTGGTGGCTTTGCAGTAGGACAACTCTGCCTTTGTAACTGCTAGAGAACATCGCTGTGGGGACTACAAATGGCTCTTTGTACTTTGTCCCGTTTCTTAAAGTCATTAGCAACTGTCTTTTTGTTTTCTATGTAAGTGTTTGTAAGCAGTAACCGTATTCAAATGCATATATCAAAAATAATCACTGGACGTTTTTTTGCAAAACAAAACAGAAAAAATGAACACGAAAAGTTTTGTACTTTTAAAGAAGTGATTTGTATTGACTTTGAAGTTTGCCTATAATAGGTGGTTTTTGTACAAAGAGACTAACATTCTAGTAGGAAAATGCCGTCGTGAAAATGAAAACTATACAAAATAGTGTACAAAGAGAAAACAACTATGTGTAATCATCCCATTGAGTTCCAATTCTTCTATTACCCTTATGTCATTGAGCGTCTCATCACTTTGCTATTTGTCTGAAGTTGACTGGATTGATTGGTACTGTTTGAGCTTTATAGTTGATACTGAAGTCTGGTTGCAAGGTGATCCAACGGGACATAGTTATATGCTTTCAATCCCTAACTTTTTCCTGGACCGCCATTTCGGGTTTTCAGTCCATCGGGATACCCTTTTTTGCCCAAGCCGCCTTTTCAGGTTTTTGACTTGTCGGGTGTACAGATTCTTTTGTATTTATCCCTAATTTTTGCCCGAACCCTTTTGGTTCACCGAGATGCCCTTATTTTTTCCTAGGCTAGTCAACCTAGCGAGTTTTTATTCATGCGTAGTATCTTTTAACTATGTCCGTGTTCATAGGATGAGGAAGGTCATCACCACCCATAGTGGTTAAGATCATGGCTCCACCAAAAAATATGTTCTTGATCACAAATGGCCCTTCGTATGTAGGAGTCCATTTGGCCCTGGGATCACCTTGCGGCAAAATGATGCGCTTGATTACCAGATCACCAACTTGATATACCTGACGTCTGACCTTCTTGTTAAAAGTCTTGATCATACGCTTCTGGTACATCTGACCATGACAAACAACCGCTAACCTTTTTTCATTAATCAGGTTCAATTGGTCAAGTCGGGTCTGGATCCATTCATCTTCGTTCAAGCCTGCATCCTTCATTATTCTCAAAGAAGGGATCTGGACTTCAATAGGTAGAACAACCTCCATACCATACACCAGAGAGAAAGGTGTTGCTCCTGTCAACGTACGTGCTGAGGTGCGGTAACCATGAAGAGCAAATGGTAACATCTCATGCCAATCTTTATATGTCACTGTCATCTTCTAGATGATCTTCTTGATATTTTTATTAGCAGCTTCCACAGTGCCATTCATCTCCGGTCGGTAAGGAGAAGAGTTATGATGCTGGATCCTGAATTGCTTACAGAGCTTGGTGATTATAGTGTTGTTGAGATTTGTACCATTATCTGTAATGATTCTTTCAGGGATGCCATACTGATAGATAAGGTTATGCTTGATGAATCGCGCCATAACATTCTTGGTAACAGAAGGAAATGAGGTAACCTCAACCCACTTTGTGAAGTAATCAATGGTGAATAGGATGAAGCGATGCCCGTTTAAAGCGGTAGGTATAATCTCTTTGATCATATCAATACCCCACATTGCAAAGAGACAGGGAGCAGTCAAGAAATTTAGAGGAACCGGGGGTACATGTACTTTATCAGCATAGATCTTGCATTTGTGACAAGTTCATGAATGTTGGTAACAGTCTGCTTCCATAGTGGACCAATAGTATCATGCCTGTAGGATCTTTTTAGCCATGGTGTGTCCACTAGAATGGGTGCCAAAGCTACCTTCATGTAAATCTTCCATAATCCTCTCTGCTTCGCTCTTGTCTACACACTGAAAAAAAGTAAAGTAGTGATTGTGCTTGTAGAGGATTCTATTACTGAGGAAGAACTTCCCAAAGAACCTTCTCAGAAACTTCTTATCATTGACAGATGACCCCTCAGGGTATTCTTGAGCTTCGAGATACCATTTCACTTCATGGAACCAAGGTTTGTCTGTTACCCCTTCAGTATCGATCTCATAGCAGTAAGTTGGTTCATCCAATATCTCAATAGTGATATGAGGAGCCTCATTGTCCCATCTGACCTTGAACATGGATGACATAGTAGCTAGTGCGTCCTCTAACTGATTCTCTTCTCATGGAAAATGTTCAAAGGTGACTTCTTTAAAGTGTGGAATCAATGTCAACACATGTTCTTTGTACGAGATGAGATTAGGATGTTTCGTGTCCCACTCTCCTTTGATTTGACTTATTACCAAGGTCGAATCTCCGAAAATACTTAAGAACTTGATTATTAGGTCAATAGTAGCTTTGAGACCCATGATGCATGCTTCATACTCAGCCGTATTGTTGGTACAGTTGAAACATAGTTTGGCAGTGAAAGGAGTATGACAGCCCTCGGGAGATATGATTACAACACTGATGCCATTGCCAAGTGTATTGGAAGCTCCGTCAAAAACCATAGTCCATCGGGATCCTTTCTTAGGTCCTTCATCTGGTCCAGGTTCTTCACAGTTAGTCACTAACATAATATTCTCATCCGGGAATTCAAAGTTCATGGATTGGTAGTCGTCCACAGCCTGATGAGCCAAATGATCAGCTAATACACTTCTCTTGATTGCTTTCTGAGTTGTATATTGAATATCATATTCGGTCAGGATCATTTTCCATCTCGCTATTCTTTCGGAGAGAGTGAGCTTCTCGAAGATATACTTGATAGGATCCATCTTAGATATCAATAAATTAATGTGAGTCAACATATACTATCTCTGTCGGTGAGCAGCCCATGCCAAAGTGCAGCAAGTTTTCTAGAGCAGTGAGTATCTTGTTTCACAGTTGGTAAACTTTTTGCAAAGGTAGTATATTGCATGCTCTTTTCGACCGGACTCGTCATGCTACCCCATCACACACCCCATTGAATTATCTAACGCTGTTAAGTACATTATCAAAGGTCTTCCTTCAATCAGAGGCATCAGAGTTGGAGACTCTTGTAGGTATTCCGTGATTCTATCAAAGACAGTCTGGCATTCGTCATTCCACTTTACCACTTGATCTTTCTTCAAGAGTTTGAATATTGGCTCACAAGTAACAGTTATATGGGAAATGAACCTGGCAATGTAACTTAGGCGTCCCAAGAAACCTCTAACTTCCTTCTCAGTGTGAGGAGCCGACATCTCTTGCATAGCTTTAACCTTTGTATGGTCTACCTAAATACCCCTGTCACTGACAATGAAACCTAGGCGTTTACTAGACCTTACCCAAAAGGTGTACTTGTTTGGATTTAGCCTCAACTTGTACGTCTTCAGTCTATCAAATAGCTTTTGCAAGTGATCGAGGTGGTCTTTCTCTATTTGAGATCTGTCTATCACGTCATCAACATAGACCTCTATCTCGTGATGGATCATGTCGTGGAACAAAGATACCATGGCTCCCTGATAGGTTGCCCCAGAATTCTTCAACCTAAATGGCATAATCTTGTAACATAAGGTACCCTACTGTGTGACAAAAGTTGTCTTCTCTATGTCTTCGGGTGCCATCTTAATCTGATTGTAACTAGAGAATCTGTCCATGAAGGAGAAGATATTATATTGTGCGGTGTTGTCAACCAGAACATCAATGTGGGGAAGTGGAAATTCATCCTTGGGGATTACCCTGTTCAAGTCTCTGTAGTCCACACACATACGTACCTTACTGTCCTTCTTAGGCACCAGAACTACATTAGCAACCCATTATGGATAGGAGGTGACAACTAAGAACTCAGTGTTGAACTATTTCATAATTTCTACCTTGATCTTCTCTGACATTTCAGGACGCATACGGAGGACCTTCTACTTTACTGGAGGGCAGTCCTCTTTTGTTGGTAGGTGATGAACCACAATATCGGTGTCTAGTCCTGGCATGTCTTCATATGACCAAGCAAAGATCTCAACATAATCATGCAACATCTGAATCAATCGTTGTTTGACACTAAGCTCCAAATTTACACCTATCTTGACATCTTTTCTGTCCTCTTTTGTACCCAGATTCACTGTCTCAACTGGCTCTTCATGAGGCTGTATAGCCCCTTCTTCCTGTTGTAGCAGTCTAGCAAGCTCTCCCGGTACCTCACAATATTCCTCGCCTTCGTCCCTGGCTTGGTTGATCATATTTTCAAAGTCCTAACTAGAAATAGCAGAACCGTTACCAATGGGATCCATAGTGGATATTTATCTGCAGCTTGATGCGTGAGTGTGTGTAAGAGCATAACTGCATTGATAAAATAAAAGCAGAAAAGAAAAACAAAGAGCACAAAATTTGTATGCAAAATGTCCAATGATTTATTAATGACGTATGACATTGAAAAATGATAACCTTCACAAATGAACCCTTGTGCCCCGGGTAAGACACAAGGCCAAAGAGTTTATATTATTCATTTATTACATACCCAGAAAAACAAAAAGACAATTACTCCTGAATAAAAGTAATTGGCACAAAGTTTTTAGATTTCCAGTTACTGGGTCCACCGTTGGTAGTAAGGAAGATCCAACTGTCCATGTCACAGTCATCATCATTGTCTTCTAAAGCGTTGATCCCATGATTGCTGATGCGTATGGGAGGTCCTCTGACGCGAGCACGGCGAATAACCCTTTGATCCCCTGAAGTGAAATCCAAACCGAACTTATCAGACTTGTATGGAATGTCAGGAAGTTGGCACCAAATGGTACACCCACCTTCTTCAACTACTGCTTTGGCGTCTTTCAGAGAAGCCATTTTCAAGGGAGTTTTGGTGATCTTTGGCATACTGGTAACAGTCTCGGTTGCAGCCAAGGTATGAGGCACCTCTTCAAAATTCTGACAAGGAGTCTCGATGAATTCACCATCCATTTCCACATACTTGAAAGAGTTTAGGTGGCTTACCATGTACTCCTCCTCACTATGTTCTGTGACAATCTTTCCCTTCGTCGGGTACTTCAACATCTGATGCAGAGTGGAAGTAACAGCTTCAGCCCCATGGATCCAAGGGCGTCCCAACAAACAGGAGTAAGATGGTCGGATGTCCATCACGTAGAAGGTGGAGTCAAAGGTCTGAGAACCAACTTTGATAGGGATATCCACCTCCCCTTGCACCATTATTTTTGAACTGTCGAAAGCCCTCACCACAATGTTGCTGGGCTTCAGAGTTAAACCTTTGCAGTCTAATTTGTCAAGAGCCTTCTTGGGCAGAACATTCAACGATGATCCGATATCCACTAAAACATGGGCCAAAGTGGTGCCCCTGTATTCGATGGAGACATGCAGCGCACCATTGTGTTTTCTTCCCCTTGGTGTCAAATCAGCATCAGAAAAACCCAGTCTATTATTAGCGGTCAAGCTAGCTACACAATCTTCAAATTGATCAGCGGAGGTTTTCTACGGCACATGAGCAGTCTTGAGGAATTTTACCAAAGCCTTTTCATGAGCTTCAGAGCACAACAGTAGGGCCAACATTAAAATCTTTGAAGGGGTCTACCCCAGTTGTTCGACCATATTGTAGTCGCTCTTTTTAATTATTTTCAATATTTCTTCCATTTCTTTCTTAGAAACCTCCGGAATGGATTCTGAATGTGCCTTCGTCTGGACATGCTCAACCAAAATCTCTTTGCCCCGAGTCTCGGCTGACTCGGTGACAGAGGTGGGAACAGGGTTAATCATAGGAGTAGTAGTGGTAGTATTAGCAGGAATAACAGCAGGAATGATCAAAGGAATAGTAACGACTTTAGGAGGAGAAATATCGGGAGAGAACACTCTTCCGCTTCTTGTTATTTTACTAGTCCCAACGATATTTTCGATGTCAGGATCAGTACTTTTAGTAACCTTGTCTTCAACAGCCAACAGGTCTTGCTTGACGCCATGGTAATAGACGTCAGCCCCATAAGTCCAGGGAACAACTTTGTCCGAGGAATATGGTATTGGCCCTGGCATAATGATAATCAGGGGAACCAACTTTGGAGTAGATGTAATCCTGACGGGTCTTTTGGTGGAGACCCTAGGAGGATTGGCATAAATAGTTATAATCGAAACATCTTTATAGGAAACGGTTGTGACGGGAGTCTTCTCAAATATAATCACTTTATCATCCATCAGGCGTGAACACCTACTTTCAACAAATAGCAACCAGTTGGTAGAGATAAACACAAATGGCAACTTTCACCATAGCCCGAAAATAAACCGGCTTGCAACAGATTCCTCTTAACAGTCATGAGAGGAGTAACAAGTTCCTCAATGGAAGCAACAAACATATCATTGTCAACAGCATTAACACCATGGTCGTGCTTGGGCATGGGAGCAGTTATAACATTAGGAGTTTCTGGAGCATCAAATTCAATCTCCTTTTCCTTGATCAGATCCTGCACCTTATTCTTTAAAGCCCAACAGTCGTTTGTATCATGGCCTGGACATTCAGAATGGTAAGCACACCGAGCCTTTGGATTATAGTGAGGAGATGCAGTGTTGGGATTTTTGGGAGCTTCCCTGTAATTTACCAGATTGAATTTCAGTAAGTGTGGAAAAACTTGAGACAAATTCATATTAATCTGGGTAAACTGTCTCGTAGGCCTTTCTGCTCTAGGCTGATTGTTCCGCTGTTGAGTAGCTGCGGGCTTGGATATCATTATAGCCCCTACCGTTGGACGGTGTTCAGTTCTACCCTGATTTCTTTGACTGTAAGTAGCATTGACCTCTTTCTTTCCCACAAAATATCTCTTTCCTGCACTTGGAGGTATATTTTTGAATCTTGTCGCTTCTAATACCAGCTTCCACTCTTTCTCCGGTTAGGATCAGCTCAGTAAAACCATCCGAGGAGCTTCCAATCAGATGATTGAAAAATGGACCAGATAGAGTACCCAAAAACATGTCCACCAACTCCCTATCAGACAAAGGGGGTTGGACTCTTCCTGCTAGGTCTTTCCACTTCTAGGCATAGTTTTTAAAACCTCGCTTGAACCCATGGACATACTTTGGAGTTGTATGCAAGTTGGAGCAACGTCTACATTATATTGATACTGCTTATAGAAAGCAACTGCCAGGTCTTCCCAGTTACGAATATTGGTTCCCTTCAGCTGATAGAACTATTCAAGTTGAGTCCCGGATAGACTGTCTTGGAAGAAGTGGACCCATAAATCCCTAGCAGCGGTGTGAGGCTGAATCTTCCTCACATAAGATCGGAGATGCATCTTGGGACACGAGACCCCATCATACTTAGCAAACACCAGAACCTTAAACTTCCGCGGGATGACAACCCCAGAAACCAAGCCCAGCTCTGCAAAATCCAGCCCAGGTACCTTCTGGATTTCCATTGCATTCAAATGATTCTCGAGCTGTTTGTATTTATCGTCTGCAGGAGGATACTGCTCCTCATTATAGTCAGATTCACTATCAGATTCCCTCAGACTGGGGTCTTCCTCTCTTGTCTCCCCTTCCTGATTGTCTCCTTCTTTTGATGAAGTTACTAGTTCTGAAGCTCGCCGCACTGTTCCTCTGATCCTTCTTCCTAAGTTCACCATACCAACTGGTTTCTTTGGCTTCTTATTTTTGTCCTTTAGTATGAGAGCTTTCAGATCTTCTTGCCCTTTATCTAGAGCCACGATCATTTGCTGGAACTGGGTGTTTTGTGCCTGGAGATCCTTGATGTTTTGTTCAAGAGCCATTTCTTTCCTTGCCGAAATAAACTACGAAGAAGATAAGAACCCTGCTTTGAAACCTGCTTATGCAATGAGATGTATGATATGTTTATGCAATATTTTCAAGGATTTCTAAGACTTAAATTTTCTTAGCCAAAGGGAAAACAAACTTTAATTGCATTAAGAAGTTTAAACGGTTATAATGATGCCTCTTGGGCTTACAAAGGAAGCAACAAAGCAAAAAATGAACTCTCAAAGCAAAAAGGGACTCAGGCTTCCCACAGACGCATCCTCTTTGGTGCAATGCAGGCATTTATACTCTTTTCTTCGTGAAGTAGCCTGTTGAGCTCTAAAACTTTCTTCTCGCTGGCGTAGAATTGGGTTTCAAAGGTATCCCGTTCCTCTTTGAGTTGAATCCAGGATTTTTGTAACTCCTCGAAATTAGTCGGCATGTCAGGATGAAGAACAATGTAAGGAGTGTCTCCCTCAGCAATTTGTTCCATGATGATGGGTAGAATGGCCTCATAAGGTATCCTGAGACTTTAAGCACGGGCTCGTACCCACTTAAGATACGGTTACAAAGGAATGGAGTTCTTATACCCCTGTGTTTTACTATCAACTTTATTCACCATGCCCCAACCTCTTATGAACCTCTAACGATAACCCTGAACATCATTCTCATAGTTGAATGCGATTCCTTGGAAAAGTTTATCATGAGGGTCATCCCTCCTAGCGTAACCAAACTATCGCAACGCCAAACAAGGATTATAAGTGATTCCTCCCCTAATGCCTAGGAGAGGGACATTAGGGAATTCCCCACAGCGATCAATGATGGAAATATTCCCCAAGGATCGAGGACACCAATGAATATCTGAATGTGTGAGGGACATCAACCTATTAGACCATCTCATTCCATGCTCATTCTTCAAAACAGATCGAGGTAGGTGCAAAATAAACCACCTAGCCAAAAAAGGAGTACAACACAAAAGAGTCCCCCTTCTCTTTACAGTGCGGGTGTGCAAAAAGTGTAGAACATCTCCAAGTAAAGTAGGCACCAAATTATGCGACAGAAAAACCTTGACCATATTCACATCTATGAGTTGGTCCGTGTGATCGGTGGGAATAGAAATAACTGTTTTGGAATGCTGGTTCGTGTTTGCGTTTGTTTTTGAAAAATGTCGCGGTAAGCAAGAGTCGCCACCGTCTTTTATTTTATCCAACAAGGAAAGGACAAAAGCACAGAAAAATTCCTTTTTGAGATATTTCTCGGGTTCGGGAGATAGATTATAGAAAGGGAAGGTGTTAGCACCCTTTCTATCCGTGGTTATCCACAGGCTCTTAGGTACTTGCTCATTATGTTTTCAAAAGTTTGCTTTTCTTTGTGTTTGTGGATTTGAAAGAAGTTTTTGCTTGAAAGTTGTGTAAGTGCAAAAAGTTTTGTTTTTGTTTTAGAAGGAGCAAGTACTTAAGAACATCTACCTACTCAAAAAGGAATTAATCTATACAAGTGTCCTTTAGACAATGCTATCCCACTATTGAGGAGTAGGAAGCATCGTCGTTGGAGTTTTCGGGTCAATTCGATTAAGGGACGTATGGTCACTAAAGCAATGTTAGGATTCCTTAGCGGTAACCCTAATGTCTTAGATCATTTTATCCGAGGCAACCGTTTCGAGGCAACTTATGATCTTTGGACAAAAGGGCGACCTCTAAAACTTCCTATACTCAATGACCATGTTCGAGGCAACCAAGTGAGGTGTACCCTAGGAGTGGCATGTGCAAGTGTGTCAATTTTCAGTTATATTATCTTTACATGTCATGGTGAGATACTGTTGATTTTAAATTAAGATTGATCTTGTCATGCATAGCCTATTATTCAAACATCTAACAATTAATGGTTGCGGAAATTAAATTGCGGGAAAATAAAGCTAAGCTATTACAAGGAGTCGGATATTTACATCGCCAAAAACAAACCCTTGAAAATTAAATTGCAATAAGTAAATAAAAGCGGTAAATAAAATCCTAAGTTAAAACTATTACATCCTCAGAGCAATTACAATATATGGATCAAAGATAATATGCACGCGAGAAAAATTGATCGAAGTGTCCTAGGGTTTTGACCCTTTTTTATCAAATAAAACAATATTTTTTGTTATCTTTTTTGAATTAAGTCTAGATTAATAATTTAAATTAATTAATTAAAAAGAAAATATTTTTGAGTTTTATTTTAATTAAAAAAAAATGATTAACAAACATTAAAAACCCTAATTCTATGTTGATTTTAATTTAATGCAAAAATATATTGGAATTGAACCTAATTAAAACTAAGTTAATTGGTTAATTTTATTTACAAAAATAAATAATAACATTAATGGAATTTAAATAAAATTATTTTTTGTCTTTCTGATTTTTTTATGAAAAAGTTAATTTGTTAATTGGTTAATTAAAATACTAATATAATAAAATAGAAATAGTGAAATAAATGAAAAATATAAAAATATTTGCAAACTCAGGGGGGGGGGGGGGGGTGCTGGGCTTGATTTGGTGGTAGAATTGGAAATTCCCAGGCCCATTAGCGCTGGCCTTCGTTGATCCTTGGGATTCCCTACATGCTCGTTGACCAGGGAGTATGGTGGATATTCCAATCTGGCCTTTAGATCCTGGCCTGAAGCCACTTGGCGTGTTGAGATTTGAATCACATGGTGGATCACATTCCAGGCGTTACACATGAGTACCTGAAGAAGAAAAACAAATAAGGTTTTGGGGGACCTGGGATTCGAACCCAGGTCCCAATGATCATATGCCAACGCGCTTGCCACTCAACCAAGTTTCTCCATTCGTTAGTAAAATGCAAAACAAATAATATATGGACAAAACAATTATTATGCTGGCAAAATAAAAAAACGCGCTAAAACTTTTGAATTAGCCAATGAAGACAAGCCACGTCTTCATCTTCTTCCACAAACCCTGTGTTTTTTCCTGCGGATTTGATTCCGCATCAAAATCCATGGCTTATTTCTAAAATCCACCCTAGGCTATGAAAATCAATTCTAAGACCAAGGTTGGCTTCGTCTCCTTCCAGTGAACAACAATATGGCCATGGTTTGCCTTGATTGTACCTGTACAAGGAATGCCTAAAAACAAAACTTTGAAACCCTAGGTTCGGGCATCAACATATAGGGCATAAAAATGAAATTGAATGTTGCAGTCATGTTAGAAATTTGACATTAAGCATAATTATTCAAAAGTTTTGGCAAAAGGATGCAAGATGACTGATTCACGATCTCAGTTACAGGGTCAAGTTCGTGATGACTTACATGGCGTTTTAGGCAGTGAAAGGCCTGGTTTTTGATTGGTCTCGCTTCAGGAGGTTGCTGGCAAGAGGGCTATGTTATTCTTTTGGATTGAATTCGCCCCTAAGGTTGTTTTCAATCTCACACTTTTTCAAGGTTTTTTGCAAATTGGTGTGGCCGTTTCTGCAGACTTCTATGCGTGCCTCGGGTTTGTATGGCTTATGTGAATGTTATAGAGTGAATTAGGGTTGGTTTTTTGATCTGAAATCAAGTGCATTCAAGATTGAAGATTGAATTTGATCACCATTGAAAAGTTTCCAAAAATAAGCCAAATCTGAGATTTTATGCTTGAATGAGCCTTGGCACGAGTTGGTTGGGTGGCACATGGCATTTGCAAGCTGTACAAATCACAAAGATACGTTTACATTAATTTTTGGATTTTATTTGAATTAATATGGATTTAAAATGAATTAAATCAATAAAAATTAAATAAAATAGAAAAATAAATGTTTGATCATGAAATTAAAAATGGGACATGTGTGTGGCATGACAACACCAAATCAAGTGGAAACAAGTGCGCCCTTTTGTCAAAAATTGGAGTTTTCGAGGATAGTTGACTTTTGGCAATTTTGGAAAAATGCTCAACTTCAACAATGCATAACTTCTTCAATTTTGAACTTTTGGAAGTGTTCTTGGACTTTTTAGAAACCTTGAGATGTCCTATAACCAACCCTTTTGGTCTCATCTCACTTTGATGTTCCATGCTCAAGTTATAAGATTTGGCAAAAAGGGTATTTTTGTTGACTTTCAAAAATGACCTATAATGTCCAAATTTATAACTTTTTTTGAGAGCATTTCTTGATCTTGGGGTGTGAAGATGGATTGTAGGAAATTGCATCCTCTTCAAAATGAGATTTTTATGGGTCATTTATCATAAAGTATGAGAAAGTTATGCTTGGTCAAAGTTGGGTTGACTTTTCCTACAAAACCCTAATTTAGCAACTTTTGAATCTTGATGAATCTTGAGAAATCCTTGATGAATCATGATCAACCCTTGATCAAATGATGAATTATCATTAAAAATGAGAATGTTGGCAAAAAACCTTGAGGTTTGACTGTTTGTAGGTCACAGTTGACTTTTGCCCTAGCACAGTCGATTTTTGGGCCTCTTGAGCTATTGACTGACCAAACTTCCTCTGCAAGGCTGGAAATTTGACATGGATGAACTTAAGAACATATTAAGACATTGGGAAGCACTTGGGTCCATTTGGATATGAGGACCTTAGTGCAACACAAAACCCTAATTTGACTTGACTGCCTTAGGAGATGATTTGACTGTCCAACCCTTGAGCCACCTTGAGCAATTTGAAGATTAATCTTGGCAAATCTTGAAGAACATGGGAGGGCAAATTTTGGGGTACAACAGTTTCCCCTGTTCAATTTTGTTAAACTGAGGATATAGATTGGCTTTGGAGCCTTTCGTGATCCGAAGGTGGAAGATTGTTGAACACTAGAGTTCCCAGAAATTTGCACTCACATGGTGTAGTATTAACATTGTGATGTCGGGAATGGGCTTACAGCTGCCCTTTGGAGATTGTTGGTAGGAGGATGGGCTTATAGATTCCATTTTCAGGAGTGTCGATCGCATAAGAGATTCCTTAGCGAGAACTTGCATACTTGTTGCTGTAGAAGTTTCCGCTGGGGAAGTCTAACCTTTTGTTGAGATTTAGGAACTCACATGTAATTCAACTGAGAGAATGCCTCGGCTGAGTCCTAAGGACCTATTCATATTTCAACTGGGGGGAAACATCTTCATCAAGATCTAGGAACTGTCTCGTGCTCAGCGGGACTATACCGTTGAGGTTATAGAACTCGTCCACACTATGACATAGGGAAGCATCTTCATCAAGATCTAGGAACTGTCTCGTGCTCAGCGGGAGTATACCGTTGAGGTTATAGAACTCGTCCACACTATGACAGAGGAAAACATCAAGATCTAGGAACTGACTCGTGCTCACCGGGAGTATACCGTTGAGGTTATAGTACTCGTCCACACTATGACATAGGGAAGCATCTTTATCAAGATCTAGGAACTGTCTCGTGCCCACCGGGAGTATACCGTTGAGGTTATAGAACTTGTCCACACTATGACGGAGGAAAACATCAAGATCTAGGAACTGACTCGTGCTCACCGGGAGTATACCGTTGAGGTTATAGTACTCGTCCACACTATGACGTAGGGAAGCATCTTCATCAAGATCTAGGAACTATCTCGTGCTCACCGGGAGTATACCGTTGAGGTTATAGAACTTGTCCACACTTTGACAGAGGAAAACATCAAGATCTAGGAACTGACTCGTGCTCACCGGGAGTATACCGTTGAGGTTATAGTACTCGTCCACACTATGAAGTAGCGAAGCATCTTCATCAAGATCTAGGAACTGTCTCGTGCTCACCGGGAGTATACCGTTGAGGTTATAGAACTTGTCCACACTATGACGGAGGAAAACATCAAGATCTAGGAACTGACTCGTGCTCACCGGGAGTATACCGTTGAGGTTATAGTACTCGTCCAAACTATGACATAGGGAAGCATCTTCATCAAGATCTAGGAACTGTCTCGTGCTCACCGGGAGTATACCGTTGAGGTTATAGAACTTGTCCATACTATGATGGAGGAAAACATCAAGATCTAGGAACTGACTCGTGCTCACCGGGAGTATACCATTGAGGTTATAGTACTCGTCCACACTATGACGTAGGGAAGCATTTTCATCAAGATCTAGGAACTGTCTCGTGCTCACCGGGAGTATACCGTTGAGGTTATAGAACTTGTCCACACTATAACGGAGGAAAACATCAAGATCTAGGAACTGACTCGTGCTCACCGGGAGTATACCGTTGAGGTTATAGTACTCGTCCACACTATGACGTAGAGAAACTGTCGAGATTGAGAACCTTATCTGAAATTCAACCGAGGATAATTCAATTGAGATTTAAGAACTGGTCAGATCTTCGACTAAGCTGAGAACTTAACTGCATTTTTCCTGAAAGGTAAAGGTCAGTCACATGCAATGCATGAGATGAATCAAGCAATGATGTTCTCAACATAAATGAGATTGTATGGTATGATGCGTACATGCATGTATTATGATGTATGGAAATGTGATGTTTTAGCTAGGGAAAATAAATCCCGGAGCTGCTGGAGAATAGAGTTGAGTTCTTCGTTTCCGCTGGGGATGATGAACGAAGATGGTTGTGAGAATAAACCTGCATGAGAAAAGAACTCAGTTGGGGAATAAACTTGATGAAGAGATTACTCCGAGGGGAATTACTCTGTGGGGAAGAGACGTTCTGTTGCAGATTTTAACGATAACTCCGTTGGGGATTCCGTTGATAAGCTCTGTTGGGGATTTTAATGATGAACTCCGCTGGGGATAGAAAGAACTTCACTGGGGATGATCTTTCAGTCGCAACTTGCTGAGGATAACCCAGTTAGACTCTTGTGAGGATAACCTTCTGAATTTGGCTGGGGAGATTTACTTGTGCTCTGCAGGGGATAAACTTCCAGAATCTACTGGGTAAGATGATTCAACTCTGGCGGGGAAGCTTTTAGACTGTGCTGGGGAAATGACTCCACTGGGGTATCTTGTATTCCGCTGAGGAACATTCTTATATTCTGTAGAGGAATATTAAGACTGTCGGGGATGCTCTTATACTTGCTGGGGAATATCTTTATACTCCGCTGAGGAAGATTAAGATCTTCTGGGGATACCAAGCCTTTTCAGGGCTGATGGTAGATTAACTCTGCTTGGGGGAGAGTATTGCTGATTTATTCATGGTTGCCAGTCTCAGTGGGGAAAGCTACCATTACTGTTTTGCTCTATGGGGAGTAACGGTATCTTGGTCACATTCTTCAGCTGAATCTACTTTGGTACCTTGGTGGACAGAGCAACTAGACCGCTCGGACAATTCTTATTGCCCCTACTTCTAATATCACCCATAATTAGTCCTTTGTTTCACATGTAAATATTTATGAGCAGCAATTAATGTCAGATGCATATATCAAAAATGAACATTGGACGTTCTTTGCAAAACAAAACAGATAAGGGGAAAACAGTTTGAAATTTGTCTGAAAATAAATTTGTATTGATTTTGAAGTTTGGCCTGTAAATAGGCATTTTGTACAAGAGGCTGACGTCCTAGTAAGAGGACGCCGCCGGACAAATAGAATTTATACAATTTGTGAAAGGAAAAACAAAACAGCTATGTGAATAATCCCACTGGGTTCCAACTCTGCTATTGCCTTTATATCCTCGAGCATCTCATCACTTTGCTGCTTAGTTGAAGATGAATCTGATTGGTTAGTGTCGTCCGAGCTTGATGGTTGATACCGAAGTCTGGATGCGAGGTGATCTGATGAGACATAGTATTACGCTTATCCCTAACTTTTTCCTGGACCGCCCTTTCGGGTTTTCAGTCCACCGGGATGCCCATTTTTGCCCAAGCCGCCTTTTCAGGTTTTCGACTTGCCAGGTGTACATATTTTTCATTTTCATCCCTTATTTTTTCCCGAACCCTTTTGGTTCGTCGGGAAGCCCTTATTTTTTCTTAGGCCAGTCAACCTAGCGGGTCTTAGATTATGCGTAGTATTTTTTCACTATGTCTGCATTGACGGGGTGAGGAAGGTCATCACCATCCATGGTGGTTAGAATCATTGCTCCTCTTGAGAAGATGTTCTTAACCACAAATGGCCCTTCGTAAGTAGGGGTCCATTTGCCCCTGTGATCACCTTGAGGTAAGATAATGCGCTTGATTACCAGGTCCCCAACTTGATACTCTTGCCTTATGACTTTCTTGTTAAATGCCTTGATCATCCGTTTTTGGTACGTCTGACCATGGCAAACAGCAGTAAGTCTCTTTTCGTCGATTATATTCAGTTGATCAAGTCGGGTCTGAATCCAGTTATCTTCGCTCAAACCTGCATCCTTCATGATCCGAAGAGAGGGTATTTGAACTTCAATAGGCAACACTGCCTCCATGCCATAAACTAAGGAATAGGGTGTTGCCCCTGTTGACGTCCGTGCTGAGGTACGGTACCCATGAAGAGCAAATGGTAACATCTCGTGCCAATCTTTGTAGGTCACTGTCATCTTCTGCATAATCTTCTTAATGTTTTTATTAGCCGCTTCGACAGCCCCATTCATCTTCGGCCGGTAAGGAGAAGAGTTATGATGCTATATCTTGAATTGCTCGCAGAGCTCAGTGATCATCTTGTTGTTAAGATTGGTACCATTGTCCATAATGATCCTTTCTGGCACACCGTATCGACAAATCAGGTTGTGCCGAATGAACCGTTCCACGACGTTCTTGGTTACGGTAGCAAAGGAAGCTGCTTCAACCCACTTCGTAAAGTAATCAACAGCTACAAGGATGAAGCGATGCCCGTTGGATGCCGTAGGTCTGATCTCTCCGATCATATCAATGCCCCACATTGCAAAAGGCCAAGGTGCTGTCAAAACATTCAGAGGAACTGGAGGAATATGCACCTTATCAGCATAGACCTGGCACTTGTGACATGTCTGAGAATGCTGATAACAGTCATCTTCCATTGTGGACCAGTAATATCCTTCCCGAAGGATTTTCTTTGCCATGGTATGTCCACTGGAATGAGTTCTGAAAGTACCTTCATGCAGCTCTGTCATAATCCTTTATGCTTCAATCTTATCAACACAACGAAGTAAGGTTGAATCATGGTTCCGCTTGTAAAGAATGCCATTAATGATGAAGAACTTTGATGCGAATATCCTCAGGAACTTCTTGTCATTAACAGATGCCTCCTCGGGGTACTCCTGAGCTTCAAGGTACCTCTTCACTTCATGATACCAGGGCTTTTCTGTTACCTCTTCAGTCTCAAGATCACAACAATGTGCAGGTTCGTCCAATTTCCAAATAATGATTCGGGGGGCCTCGTTGTCCCATTTGACTTTGAACATAGAAGACATCGTAGCTAACGTGTCCGCCAACTGATTCTCTTCTCTAGGGAAATGTTCAAAGGTTATCTCCTCAAAGTGGGGAAGCAACATCAAAACGTACTCCTTGTAAGGAATAAGATTTGGGTGTTTCGTATCCCAATCGCCTTTGATCTGACTGATCACGAGAGCGGAATCTCCGAAGACACTCAGAAACTTAATCCTTAGGTCAATTGCAGCTCGAAGACCCATGATGCACGCTTCATACTCCGCCATGTTGTTGGTGCAGTTGAAACATAGTCGGGCGGTAAACGGAGTATGAGAGCCTTTAGGAGATATGATCACGGCGCCAATGCCATTACCCAAAGCATTTGAAGCTCCATCAAAGTACATAGACCATCGGGATCCTTCCTCAGGTCCTTCATCCGGTCTAGGTGTCTCTCAATCAGTCACTACCATGATATTCTCGTCCAGAAATTCAAAGTTCATAGACTGGTAATCATCCACTGCCTGATGTGCCAAATGGTCTGCCAATACACTTCCTTTGATTGCTTTTTGAGTTGTGTACTGGATGTCATACTCAGTCAAGATCATCTGCCATCTTGCTATTCTTCCGGACAAGGCAGGCTTTTCGAAGATATACTTGATCGGATCCATCTTTGAAATCAACAGAGTAGTATGAGTCAGCATATACTGTCTCAGCCGGCGAGCAGCCCATGCCAAAGCGCAACAAGTTTTCTCAAGCAGTGAGTATCGGGTCTCATAATCGGTAAACTTTTTGCTAAGGTAATAAATAGCATGCTCTTTTCGGACAGACTCGTCATGCTGCCCCAACACACACCCCATTGAGTTGTTAAGTACTGTCAAGTATAAAATCAAAGGTCTCCCTTCAACTGGTGGCATAATAATGGGTGGCTCCTGGAGATACTCTTTGATCCTTTCGAAAGCGGTCTGACATTCATCGTTCCAACGTACCACTTGATCTTTCTTCAGTAGCTTGAAGATTGACTCACAAGTAGCAGTTAGGTGCGAGATGAATCGGGCGATATAGTTGAGTCGTCCCAGAAAGCCTCTGACCTCCTTCTCTGTCTTGGGAGCTGGAATTTCCTGTATGGATTTTACTTTGGCAGGGTCCACTTGAATACCTTTGTCGCTTACGACGAAACCCAATAGCTTACCAGACCTCACCCCGAAGGTACACTTGTTCGGGTTCAATCTCAGCTTATACAACTTCAACCTGTCAAACAGCTTTTGTAGATGGTCAAGGTGTTCCTCCTCAGTTTGGGACCTTGCAATCATATCATCGATGTATACTTCAATCTCATGATGGATCATGTCATGAAACAAAGCAACCATGGCACGCTGATATGTTGCCCCAACATTTTTCAACCCAAAAGGCATAACCTTGTAGCAAAAGGTGCCCCACTGAGTAACAAAGGTGGTCTTCTCCATGTCTTCGGGAGCCATTTTAATTTGATTATAACCAGAGAAACCATCCATAAAGGAGAACACCTTGTGCTGAGCAGTATTGTCAACTAGAACGTCGATGTGAGGTAGAGGGAAGTCATCCTTAGGGCTCGCCCTGTTCAAATCCCTGTAGTCAACATACATTCTAACCTTCCCATCCTTCTTCGGTACAGGAACCACATTGGCAACCCACTGAGGGTAAGAAGTCACTGCTAGAAAACCGGCGTCAAACTGTTTCATAACTTCAGCCTTATTTTCTCAGACATCTCTGGGCGTATACGACGAACCTTCTGTTTTACCGGAGGGCAGTCTTCCTTGGTAGGCAGGCGATGAACCACAATGTCAGTATCCAATCCAGGCATATCTTTGTAAGACCAGGAAAATATCTCAACATAGTCATGCAGCATCTGAATCAATCGTTGCTTCACGCTAAGCTCTAAATTTGTACCGATCTTGACTTCCTTCTTGTCTGTTTCAGTACCCAGATTCACCGTTTCCACTGGCTCTTCGTGTGGCTGTATGGCCCTCTCTTCCTGGAGTAGTAGTCTTGCAAGTTCACCAGGCACTTCGCAATCATCTTCACCTTCGTCTTCGGATAAGTTGATCGGATTTTCAAAGTCATAACTGGCAGTAGCAGAGTAGTTACCAGTGAGATCCAGAGTGGATGGAGACCTGTATATGTGAGTGTGTAAAATAGCTGTTTTGCAATATATAATAAAGAAAAACAAGGAGCGCAAAATTTGAAATGCAAAACGTCCAATGCTTTTATTAATGATATATGAAAATGGCACACAAGAGCCCTCACAAATGAAGCCACGGTGCCCCGGGCCATAAAGTTTCAAAACATTGTCTGTTACAAATCCAAAACAAAGAGTTCATTACTGGGTAACAAAAGTAATAGGGATGAAGTCCTTTGCTGTCCAGTTGCTTGGTCCATCGTTGGTCGTAGGATAGATCCAGCTGTCGAATTCAGACTCTTCCACATTATCTTCAATGGCATTTACTCCCGAGTTGCTGATGAACACAGGAGGTCTTCCAATCCTTTCACTTCGAACAGCCCTTTGAGCTTCTGCAGTGAAACCCAAACCAAACTTGTTAGTCTTTTGAGTGAAATCACGAACTCGGCCCCAGTTTGCATACTCACCCTTCTCAATAACAGCCTGGGCATCCTTTAAGGAAGCCATCTTCATAGGAGAATCTTCAACCACAGTCTCAGCTGATGCCAGTGTCTGAGGAACCTCTTCAAAGTGTTGAAATGGGGTCTCAATGAACTCCTCATCCATCTCTATGTATCTGAACGAGTTGAGGTGGCTGACCATGTACTCTTCCTCTCCCTGTACTGTCACAATCTTCCCTCTGACCGGGTACTTCAGCTTCTGGTGGAGCGTTGAGGTTACGGCCCCGGCTTTGTGGATCCATGGATGACCCAACAAACAAGAATATGATGGCCGAATGTCCATTACGTAGAATGTAGAATTGAAGACCTGAGAACCAACTTTAATTGGAATATCAACCTCACCATGCACCATCCTTTTAGACCCATCAAAGGCCCTGACAACAATGCTACTTGGCTTTAGCTCCAACCCTTCGCAATCCAACCTGTCTAGAGCTTTCTTGGGCAAGACGTTCAATGAGGAACCAGTGTCAACCAACACATGTGCAAGAGTAGTGCCCCTGCATTCAATGGAGACATGTAGGGCATCATTATGGTTCTTCCCTTTAGCAGTTAAATCGGCGTCGGAGAAACCCAAACCGTTATCAGCAGTTAAATTAGCCACACAATCGGTAAACTGATTAGCTGATGTCTCTTGTGGCACGTGGGCAGTTTTCAGGAAGGTAATCAGGGCCTTGGAATGGGCCTCTGAACACAACAACAATGACAACATAGAAATCTTGGATGGGGTTTGTCCCAGTTGTTCAACTACGTTATAATCACTCTTCTTAATAATCTTCAAAATCTCTTCCATCTCCTGTTTGGAAGCTTCAACGGTAATAGTCTTCGGTGCCTCCGTCTGGGCAGGCACATCAGTGGTGATCCTTTTGCCACGAGCATTAGATGACTCGGCGACAGGGATATGACTAAGAACTTGATCAGGAATGGTAGTAGGTACACTTGCAGGTGTAATGACAATAGGTCTTCGGACAGTTGGTGGAGCAATATTAGGTGAGAAAAGTCTACCGCTGCGGGTGACTTTAGCAGGTCCAGTAATGTTGCTGACGCCGGTATCAGCATCCAACTCTTGCTTAACTCCAAGAACATAAACATCTGCCCCATAGTGCCAAGGGGCAGCTTTGTCAGAGGTGTAGGGGATGGGCCCCGGAACAGTGATGATTACAGGTGTGATCTTCGGAGTAGATGTAATTCTAACAGGCTTCCTCGAGGGAGCCTTGGAAGAATTGTCGAAAATGGTGTTAATGGAAACTTCTTCAGAATGAACGGGTGGAACAACAATCTTTTCAAACAGGATCTCTTTGCTACCCATCAGGTTTTGGATACCTGACTTCAGCAATGGACAACAAGTAGGTAAAACAGAACACATATGGCAACCTTCGCCACAGCTCGGAAATAAACCGGCTAGCAACAGGTTCTTCTTGACAGTCATCAGAGGGGTAACAATATCATCCACGGAAACTACAAACAAGTCTTCCTCTACAGCATTCACTCCATGCTTGGGCATGGGAGCAGTCACAACATTAAGCCTCTCGGGCGCCTCATACTCAATCTCCTTTGCATCAATCAAGTCTTGGACCTTGTTCTTCAAAGCCCAACAATCATCCGTATTATGCCCCGGGCTCTCAGAGTGATAAGCGCAATGGGAGTTAGGGTTATACCTTGGTGACGTTGTATTTGAATTCTTTGGAGCTTCTTTTATAGTCACCAGATTGGTCTTCAGCAACTGTGGCAGGATCTGAGACAAAGTCATGCTGAGACGGGTGAATTGCCTTCGGGGTCTCTCGTCCCTTTGTTGGTTGTGATGCTGAGGAGCACCCGCAGGTTTTGAAATAACAACTGCATTGATAGCTTGGCGGTGTTCAGGTCTATTTTGTCTTCTTGAACTATAGACAACACTGGACTCTTTCTTAAACGGTTTCTTCTCGGTGCTCGAGGAGGCACCCTTCTGTATCTTCCCAGCCTTAATACCAGCTTCAATCCTCTCACCAGTCAAAATAAGATCTGTAAATCCAGCTGAAGAGCTTCCAATTAGATGGTTAAAGAATGGACCAGACAGGGTCCCCAAAAACATGTCAACAAGTTCACGATCAGCCAAAGGTGGTTGCACCCTTCCGACAAGGTCTCTCCTTTTCTGAGTATACTCTTTAAATCCTTCACCCGTTCCTATTGACATACCCTAGAGTTGGGTACACGTAGGAGCGAGGTCAGAGTTGTACCGATACTACCTATAGAATGCAGTAGCCAAATCTTCCCAGCTGCAGATACTGGCTCTGTCCAACTGATAGAACCACTCAAGCTGAGTCCCTGAGAGACTGTCTTGAAAGAAATGGATCCACAAGTTCTTATCAGCAGTGTAAGGCTGTATTTTCCTCACATATGACCGGAGGTGCAGTTTTGGACAGGAAGCTCCATCATACTTGGCAAAGGCAGGTTCCTTGAACTTATGGGGAATCAACACCCTAGACGATAGACCCAGATCTCTGAAGTCCAGACCGGGCACCTTCTGTATTTCCATAGCGCTCAAGCGGTCTTCCAGCTGTTTGTACTTATCCTCAGTAGGAGGACACTGTTCTTCATCATAGTCCGTCTTGTTGTCGGAGACCATAGGGCTAGGAGCCCTTCTTTCTTGTGGACTATCTTTCCCTCCAGATGAGGTGGTCAGATCAACTTCATTCCGCAGCCCGTTTCCAAACCTGCGTCCAGTGTTGAACAAGATGGTCCTCTTCTTCTTCTTCTTTTTCTCCTTCAAAATCAAAGTCTCCAGGTCCTACTGACCCTTAGCCAGATTCATGAACAGCTCTTGAAATTGGGCATTCTGGGCTTGGAGGGCCTTGATAGCTTGCTCAGTGGAAGGTTCAGCAGACATGATGATTGCTGAAATAAACAGCGAAGAAGATAAGAGACCTGTAATGGGGTACCTGTTTATGAAGTGCATGAGATGAAATGCGTATGATTTATGATTTCAAAGACAATCGAGATTCAAATCTGTAAATAAGAAAGGAAACACACTTTATTAGATTTTAAACTTCAAAATTTAAATTGTTCAACAAATTACCCTTAGGCGTTACAAGAATGGAAATACTGAAAAGTAAATGAAAATTGTAAAAGAAGTCATCAAAAGTCCATCAATGCTCCCATGGTCTCTTCTTCTCAGTACGGACATAATCATTCAGGATCCGCTTGTTCTCCAACTGTCTGGTCAGCTTCTGGATCTTCTGCTCCTGTTCATTGAACCTCTCCCGGTATGAATCCCGTTCATTCCTCAATTGTAACCAAGACCTCTTCAGTGTTCCAATATCAGTGGGCATATGAGGTTGGAGGATAGTTGGAGGAACCCCCTCCCCATTAGCAGCTTCAAGAGTAACAGGTCTGACAGCTTCATATGGCATGCCTAACTTCTGGGCACGGATGCGGACCCATCTGAGATATGGCTCCATTGGCAGAGAAGTCTTTGGTCCCAACTCATGTGGGTCAGATTTGTGGACTCTGTCCCAAGCCTTTATGACTTTACGACGCATCTCGTCACTATCTCCCTGAAAGTCAAAGATGATATGAGGCATCAACATCTCATGAGGCCCCTCTCTTCTGGCCCTTCCAAACTGACGGAGAGCTAAACATGGGTTGTAAGAAATCCCTCCATGGAGTCCGAACAATGGAAAATTAGGATACTCTCCACAACAATCAATCACAGTCACCTCATCCATACCTTTGAGAGTCCAGATAATGTCATCACTAGAAAGATCCATCACCCTATAAGCCCAGCCCATTCCTTCTTTGTTTTTCAGCACGGACTTAGGGAGGTGTGAAGTAAACCATATCGACAATAAAGGAACACAACACATCAAAGTTCCCCGCTTTCGGGCAGTACGAGCATAGAGCTGATGAAGCATATCACCCAAGAGGGTGGGTACCGGATTCTGAGAAATGAAGATCTTTATGGCATTAATACCAACGAAAGTATCAGGATTCAGAAACAATACCAGACCATAAATCGAGAGAGCCAGAATGTCCTCGTATGCCTTGAAGTCTAAGCTGTCCCAGAAGTAATTAGCTTTGTCAACCAAAAACTTAGTCAGAAAACCCTTAGCTCCGCTTCTAGTTTCTCAGTTAGCCATTAATTCCTCCTTGGTCAAGTGAAGGGCTGCGGAAATTTCTTCGGGCTTAGGGGTCTTTTCCCAACCAGTAAATGGAGTCTGCTCCAAAACATAGATACCAAGCAACTCAGAATTCTTCCAGGGTAGGGACCAACTGGAAGTCTTGAAAGGTGAAACAATGGTATATCGGATCATAAAACTGGACCAGGACGCTCATCATTTGTTCGTCCAACTTCGAGGTGACCAAACTGAGAAGAGAGCCATGCCTTCTGATGAAGGAAGTAGTGTCTGGAATCCTGACAACCAACTCCTTAAGCAGGATAGGTACTTGGACAAAGTTGACCCGGATAGTATTCCTACGCATGGGCATCATGATGACCTACAAAACAGAGCAAAGATGAAACCCTCTTGTCTTTGAAATATGTTAGTCCTTATGCAAAATGTATGCAATGTTATGATGTCATGATGTCATGGTAAGGGCACACCACAAGTATTCATAAAAAGCAAACATGGTAAAGGCACACAAGTCACACTGAGAGCCCTTAGATTTCAGGCTGGCATGAAGCTTAGGTATTACCCTCTTTCAGTTTCAGTTGGTTAAGACCTGTCCTAAAAATAGTAACCGGGTTCTAGAGGATCTCAATATCACTGACTACCCTCAATCGGTCATAATTCCAGTTTAGCAACCTTTTCTTGCAGCCGAAATCATCGCAAGAGTTTAGTCTCAATGAGTGTAGCATACGGCTACTGTTCTATGGCCAAGTTGGTCAATTTAAGGTTCTAAGGTCAGTTGGTGCTTAATGACTCCTTAGAAGACCCATATTCTCCTCGTTCCAACACAAGGGATATCGATACAGACTAAGGTGCCACACCAACGTAGCTACTGCTTCATCTGTATCGGTCTACGCCGTACAGATCCCTCACAGTTTATTGCTACTTACCTAAAGGGTATCCCCAGATCCGGGCTAGGATCTATAAAACTCCGATACAAGCCCACAAAATTAAAGCATACAAAGCATACAATTGAAAACATAAGTGATCTATTCCTAAGGTACACCTCACTTATTATAAGTCCCCAGCAGAGTCGCCAGTTCTGTGATCGGTGGGAATAGAACTGACTATTTTGGAATGTTGGTTCGCGTTTGCGTTTGTTTTTGCTAAATGTCGCGGTAAGCAAGAGTCGCCACCGTCTTTTATTTTATCCAACAAGGAAAGGACAAAAGCACAGAAAAATTCCTTTTTGAGATATTTCTCGGGTTCGGGAGGTAGATTATAGAAAGGGAAGGTGTTAGCACCCTTTCTATCAGTGGTTATCCACTGTCTCTTAGGTACTTGCTCATTATGTTTTCAAAAGTTTGCTTTTCTTTGTGTTTGTGGATTTGAAAGAAGTTTTTGCTTGAAAGTTGTGTAAGTGCGAAAAGTTTTGTTTTTGTTTTAGAAGGAGCAAGTACTTAAGAACATCTACCTATTTAAAAAGGAATTAATCTGTACAAGTGTCCTTTAGACAATGCTATCCCACTATTGAGGAGTAGGAAGCATCATCGTTGGAGTTTTCGGGTCAATTCGATTAAGGGACGTGTGGTCACTAAAGCAATGTTAGGATGCCTTAGCGGTAACCCTAATGTCTTAGATCATTTTATCCGAGGAAACCGTTTCGAGGCAACTTATGATCTTTGGACAAAAGGGCGACCTCTAAAACTTCCTATACTCAATGACCACGTTCGAGGCAACAAAGTGAGGTGTACCCTAGGAGTGGCATGTGCAAGTGTGTCAATTTTCAGCTATATTATCTTTACATGTCATGGTGAGCTACTGTTGATTTTAAATTAAGATTGATCTTGTCATGCATAGCCTATTATTCAAACATCTAACAGTTAATGGTTGCGGAAATTAAATTGCGGGAAAATAAAGCTAAGCTATTACAAGGCGCCGGATATTTACATCGTAAAAAACAAACCCTTGAAAATTAAATTGCGATAAGTAAATAAAAGCGGTAAATAAAATCCTAAGTTAAAACTATTACATCCTCGGAGCAATTACAATATATGGATCAAAGATAATATGCGCGCGAGAAAAATTGAATCGAAGTGTCCTAGGGTTTTGACCCTTTTTTATCAAATAAAACAATATTTTTTGTTATCTTTTTTGAATTAAGTCTAGATTAATAATTTGAATTAATTAATTAAAAATAAAATATTTTTGAGTTTTATTTTAATTAAAAAAAATGATTAACAAACATTAAAAACCCTAATTCTATGTTGATTTTAATTTAATGCAAAAATATATTGGAATTGAACCTAATTAAAACTAAGTTAATTGGTTAATTTTATTTACAAAAATAAATAATAACATTAATGGAATTTAAATAAAAATATTTTGTCTTTCTGATTTTTTTATGAAAAAGTTAATTTGTTAATTGGTTAATGTGATCGGTGGATTTAGAACTGACTGTTTAACGCTGGTTCGCGAAATGTCGCGGAAGCAAGAGTCGCCACCGTCTTTTATTTTCTCCAACATGGACAGGACAAAAGCACAGCAAAATTCCTTATGAGATAGTTTCTCGGTTCGGGAGGTAGATTTATAGAAAGGGAAGGTGTTAGCACCCTTTCTATCCATGGTTATCCATGGGCTCTTAGATACTTGCTCATTTGTGTTTTCAAAATGTTTGTTTTCTTTTCAAGCGTGAGTGAGTTTGAAAAAGTTTCGTTTAAAGATTTCAGTTCGACTCTTGTATCAGTCCTCAAGAGTGTTTAAAAAATTGTTTTGAAAGCTTTTTGAAAGTGTCGGTGTGAAAAGAGTTTTGATTTGTTTTTTAGAGTAAGTATCTACGAGTCATCTACCTACCCTAAGGAATTAGGCTGTGTAAATGTCCTTAAGGTAGTGCCATCCCACCATTGAGAGATAGGTAGCACCACCGTTGGAGGTGTTCGGGTCAATTCGAGTTTAGGGACAGTGTGGTCACCAGAGCAACAGTAGGACACCTTAGAAGCTACCCTTATGTCATTGATCCTTTTTAATTCGAGGCAACTTTTCCGAGGCAACTGGATCATGTCATGGACATAAGGACTTACTAAAACGTCCTATACTCGACGACCACGTTTCGAAGGCAAGGCAACAGTGAGGCGTACCCTAAGAGTGGTGTATGAATTTGTGTGTTATTTTCAGTTTAGCATTTATCTTGTACATGTATCATGGTGATCTACGCTTGTTTTTAATTTAGGCCATACATTCTTTCATGCAATTATAATTTAAAAGTGCGGAAATTAAAGTGCGGAAAGTAAAATCCTACGCTATTACAAGGCGCGGGTCCATACATCGCCAAATTAACAAAGACCCGTTTTTAATAACAATGCGGAAAATAAATAAATTCCTAATTACTATTACACGACTTGAGCAATTACATAATATTCACAATAAAATAAAATAAATGCGCGAAAGAATAGAAATAGAACGTTCGAGGGCGTTGGACCCTTTTGAGAAATTAAATGAAATTAAAAAGCTAATTAATTATTTAATTAAGAAAAGAAATGTTTTTATGTTTTTTTGTATTTAATGAAAATAAAGAAAATTAAAATTAAAATTAAAAGAAACCCTAATTCTAAGTTGTTTTAATTATTAAGAAAACATTAAAGTTTAACCTAATTTACTAAAATATTTATGTATATGTTTATTTACAAAATAAATTAGTAATTAATAATAATAATAATAAGAAAAAGTTATTTATTAAGAAAAGTGATAAAAAGTTAAAAACCCTAATTTCTACATATTTTAATTTGTTAAGAAAAATATTAAAGTTTTGAAACCTAAATTAATCTAATTAATTGTTTAAAGTTTATTTACAAAAATAATGGTGAAATTAATATTAATAACAATAAACATTTTTTTTGATTTTATCTGTATTTTATTTTTATTATGAAAATTATTTGATGGAATTAAAAGAAATAATCAAAATATTAAAAGAATTAAAAGAAAATCAAATAGAAATAAAAAACAATGCAAACCATGGGGGGTATTCAGACCCAAAGGGAGGTTTTTTGGAAGCAATTTAGCCATTTGACAAAAAGCCTTGTTTGACTTTCTGGCATCACGTGTGTGTTCATTGACTCCTGAGTACCGTGGTCTGCATTCTTTGGCCATTGGATTGGGTTTCATGGCCATTTGTGTTCTTGCTGTTAGCCATTTGTGTTCTGGCCTCAACGTTCCTTAATCTTCTCAGGATGTCCGTCTCGCCATGTATTGGTGTCATACATAAGTTGTTCTTTTGGCCATTTGGCTTTTGGCCTCAACGTTCCTTAATGAACCTGCATGGGATCCTGTCTAAATCTGCAGTGTTGAATCTCATGAATACATTAAATAAAAATCATAAAATGCAAATAAAGCCAATATATGAAGAAATTTAATGTTTAGGCACAATATGGCATGTATGAATGATTATACCCTTTTGATCATGGAGATCAAATCAATCTTACCCTTACTGAAGAAGTAGTGAGGTGTTGGTTTGTAACTGTGATGGCTTGTTTGTAGTGAGAGAGGGATTTGTAATAATGATTTCAAAGTTTTAGGGTTCTTGAAAGAATTTGATATTCTAACAGTGTTGTGGTAAGGTTTTTTCTCTCTTTTTTCTCCTCTCTGGTTTGTGTGAAAAGGTGATTATATAATGGAAATTAGGGTAAAGAAAATGGGCTTTGAATGTGCAATTGGGCCTCCAATGTTCACTTGAGTTCGTCACTTTCCAGGCTAAATCGCAGGGACTTAAGTGCAATTTTTGAAGTTGAAATGTGAATACAAAATGTAGCCGACATCAAGAATTAACTCCTGTCCGAAAATCGGCTCAATCGGATAAACGGTGAATTAGTTATGAATTTTTGAAGTTTCAGCTCAGACAAACTTATTTTGGGCTCCAGTGTCGACTCTGACACGTTCTTCAATAAAAAACTGGTATTGATCGGAGCATAATCCGGTCTCGACTTTTGAAGCAAAGTTGTAGATCTATGAGTCAGTGACCTTGTGTAAAAATATGAGCCCAATCCGATAAAAATTGACCGAGTTATGAATTTTCGAAGTTTCGGCCCAGATGAAATAATATTCAGCATTCAAGATTTTCAGCGTGTTACGCACTCTGAGCAAAAAAAGAAGGCCTTTTGAATACCGTTTAAACTCAATACCTTCTGGGAAAATGTAGTCACCTCAATTTGTGAAATTTTGGCGCTGGAACCAGCTCGATACAATGAAAATCGACCAAGTTATGATTTTCTGAACATGACGCAAATAAACTTCTGTCACAAATTTTCTGTGCAAAAATATTTGATAAATCCACATTTTTGAAGACCTTCTGATCGAAATTGGCTTCCAGCCGTGAGAGATGAAAACGTAGATAATGTCAAGACGGTATTTTGGCCACCGGAACGGGTTCAAAACAAGCCACGATCTTCAAGTTATGAATTTTTTAGCGCGTAAAAACTGCACTTTCAACATACTTTTTCACCATATTTCTTCGAGAAAACTCACACATTCGGATACCTTCTTTAAAGAATTGACTCTTGAGCCGAACCTGAATTTGAGAATACGTTATCAGAGATATCTTGGCGAAAGAATACCTGAATATGACGCGCCGGGTTGGACTTGTGAATTTTTCTTGAAATATTTTGAGAAATATGGGAGGGCAAATTTTGGGGTACAACAGTTGCCCCTGTTCAATCTTCTTAAACCTGAGGATGTAGATTGGCTTGCGTGCCTTTCGTGATCCGAAGGTAGAAGATGATTGAACACTAAAGTGCCCAGAAATTTGCACTCGCATGGTGTAGTATCAGCAATGTGATGTAGGGGGAATGGGCTTATAGATGCCATTTGGAAGTGATGGATGGGGGGATGGGCTTACAGATGCCATCTGGAGCTGTGACTGAGCTTTGTCGGGAATGGGCTTATGGATGCCATTTGGAGACTGTTGGTATGTGGATGGGCTTATAGATGCCATCGAGAGGTTGTCGATCGCGTAAGAGATTCCTTAGCGAGAACTTGCGTACCTGAGAAAGAAAGATAATTACCTGGCCTGTTACAGGGGTTGATCTTCAAACTCTTCAGACGTGCCCTCAACGGGACGATGAGAGAACCTTGAACGATTTCTACCTCAACGGGACGATGAGAGAACCTTGGACGATTACTACCTCAACAGGACGATGAAAGAACCTTGGGCGATTACCACCTCAACAGGACGATGAGAGAACCTTTGGGCGATTTCTACCTCAACGGGACGATGAGAGAACCTTGGGCGATTTCTACCTCAACGGGACGATGAGAGAACCTTGGGCGATTACTACCTCAACGAGACGATGAGAGAACCTTGGGCGATTACTACCTCAACGGGACGATGAGAGAACCTTTGGGTGATTTCTACCTCAACGGGACGATGAGAGAACCTTGGGTGATTACTACCTCAACGGGACGATGAGAGAACCTTGGGTGATTACTACCTCAACGGGACGATGAGAGAACCTTGGGTGATTACTACCTCAACGGGACGATGAGAGAACCTTGGGCGATTACTACCTCAACGGGACGATGAGAGAACCTTGGATGATTACTACCTCAACGGAACGATGAGAGAACCTTGGACGATTACTACCTCAACGGGACGACGAGAGAACCTTGGACGATTACTACCTCAACGGGACGATGAGAGAACCTTGGACGATTACTACCTCAACGGAACGATGAGAGAACCTTGGATGATTACTACCTCAACGGGACGATGAGAGAACCTTGGACGATTACTACCTCAACGGAACGATGAGAGAACCTTGGACGATTACTACCTCAACGGGACGATGAGAGAACCTTGGACGATTACTACCTCAACGGGACGATGAGAGAACCTTGGACGATTACTACCTCAACGGAACGATGAGAGAACCTTGGATGATTACTACCTCAACGGGACGATGAGAGAACCTTGGACGATTACTACCTCAACGGAATGATGAGAGAACCTTAGGCGACTTCAACCTCAGCAGAATGATGAGAGAATCTTAGACGACTTCAACCTCAGCAGAATGATGAGAGAATCTTAGGCGACTTCAATCTCAGCAGAATGATGAGAGAATCTTAGGCAACTTCAACCTCAGCAGAATGATGAGAGAATCTTAGGCGACTTCAACCTCAGCAGAATGATGAGAGAATCTTAGGCGACTTCAACCTCAGCAGAATGATGAGAGAATCTTTGGCGACTTCAACCTCAGCAGAATGATGAGAGAATCTTAGGCGACTTCAACCTCAGCAGAATGGTAAGAGAATCTTAGGCGACTTCAACCTCAGCAGAATGATGAGAGAAACTTAGGCGACTTCAACCTCAGCAGAATGATGAGAGAATCTTAGGCGACTTCAACCTCAGCAGAATGATGAGAGAATCTTAGGCGACTTCAACCTCAGCAGAATGATGAGAGAATCTTAGGCGACTTCAACCTCAACAGAATGATGAGAGAATCTTAGGCGACTTCAACCTCAGCAGAATGATGAGAGAATCTTAGGCGACTTCAACCTCAGCAGAATGATGAGAGAATCTTTGGCGACTTCAACCTCAGTAGAATGATGAGAGAATCTTAGGCGACTTCAACCTCAGCAGAATGATGAGAGAATCTTAGGCGACTTCAACCTCAGCAGAATGATGAGAGAATCTTAGGCGACTTCAACCTCAGCAGAATGATGAGAGAATCTTTGGCGACTTCAACCTCAGCAGAATGATGAGAGAATCTTAGGCGACTTCAACCTCAGCATAATGATGAGATAATCTTTGGCGACTTCAACCTCAGCAGAATGGTGAGAGAATCTTAGGCAACTTCAACCTCAGCAGAATGATGAAGGAATCTTGGACGTCATCTACCTCAAACGGTAAAGACTTTTATCTGTTGATCGTTCTCTCCTGAAAAAGTAACGAGTTAGTTGTATGCAATGTCATAATGTATGAATTGCCTGATTTTAAGATGTTCTCAAAAATAAATGAGATTGGGGTGATATGATTCGTGTATGCATGTATCATAATGTATGACAATGTGATGTTTATGAATGTATTTTCTTCTAGGAAAATAAATCCTTGACGAATGCCGGGAGCTGAATCCTGGGTTGATGTTGAAGAGAGTTCTTCGTTTTCGCTGGGGATGATGGTTGCAAGAATACCGGTAGGAGAAGATGACTCCGTTAGGGAATAAACTTGGAGAATAGAATACTCTGCGGGGAATTCTTTGTGGGAAGAGATGTACTTTGCTGAGGTTTGATGATAACTCCGTTGGGGATACCATTGTTGAGCTTTGTTGGAAGATTGGATGAACTCCGCTGGGGATAGGAAGACTTCGCCGGGGACGATCTTTCCGTGGCAATTGGCTGAGGATAACCCAGTTATATCCTGGTGGGGAAATAACCTTTGAATAAAGCCGGGGGAGAGCGTTCGTACTCTGCAGGTAATAAGCTTCCAGAATCTACTGGGGATAAGCTTCCTACTGGGGAGATTGATTCAACTTTCCTGGGGAGGCTTTTGAGACTGTATTGGGGAAGTGGCTCCACTGGATGTGCGGTATTCCGTCGGGGAACAATCTTAGATCAAGATTGCTGGGGATGCTTGTTAGGAATGTTTATACACTCCACTGGGGAATGTTGAGATCTTCGGGGAATAATCCAACTTCCTTAAGGCTGACAGTAAGCTAACTCTTCTTGGGGAGAGTGTTGCCGACTTGCTGGAGGTATGGGCCTTCTCAGGGCTAATTGGAGACCAACTCTGCTCTGGGAGAAGTATGGCTGAACCTTGGCTCACTCTATGGGGAATTAAGGCATCTTGGTTACATTCTTCAGCCGAACTTACCTTGGTACCTTGGGGACATAGCAGCTTGTATCGTTCAGATAATTTTTATTGCCCCAGCTTCTGTGGGAGAAGGTACATGTGGAGGTGCTGATAATTGCTGATTGACAAAGCTTCTTCTGGTAGGCAAGATGACGGGACATAGTCGTACGCTTTGATCCCTAATTTTTGCCTGGACCGCCCTTTCGGGTTTTCAGTCCACCGGGATACCCTTTTTTGCCCAAGCCGCCTTTTCAGGTTTTCGACTTGCCGGGTGTACATATTTTTTCATTTCATCCCTTATTTTTGCCCGAACCATTTTGGTTCACCGGGAAGCCCTTATTTTTGCCTAGGTGTGTCAACCTAGCGGGTCTTTGATTTTGCATAGTATTTTTTCGACTATGTCCATGCTCTCAGGATGTAGGGAGGTTGTCACCGTCAGTAGCGTTGTATTGCCATACTACCAGAAGATCTTCGTTTGATCGTCCGATGCCCCAAGTGATTCAGGCGGAGATTTGCCCCAAGCTGGCTTGGCAGATGAGAGATTCTCCGAATCTTGACTTAACTGCCCCAGATGATGGACAATGATCATGCCATGCCCCTCGATTGGAAGTGTTTCTTCCACTGGAGGTGACTCTTTTGTTGAGAAGACCTTCGTTCATCAGATATTCGTTGCGCAAAGTTCTCTGCTGTTCAAACAAATAATCATATGCAAACAATGTTATCTTAAGAATGCAAAACTTATGTCTGTCTTGAAATTTTTGAAAATGCATTTTTCCATAAAAGCAAGTGAGTTTTTTTTTGTAAACTGTGATGTCAACTCGTTATTTTACCGCAAGCCTTAAGGAGTCAGGATACCTTTCGTAACAGTATGCTTTCGAACTAACCCATGCTTCAGCTAGGACTTTTAAGGGTTGTAACGTGGCCTGGTTCACGGTTTAAGAAACAAAGGATAAAGGCTCAAATTTTTATTTGTACCCCCCGCTCTTCGTGATGTTCTTCAATCCTAAACTCAGCTAATCGTGCGTTAGCCCTTGTTGAATCTTTGTTTTGATATACCAGTGATGGTTCGGATGTTGACAGTTTATTTTGAATAGGCAGTCATCATTTTTTCCGTTGTTGAGGGTTTGTAGGACCTCTTTCTTTTTGATTTTGTTATCCCTATTTTTTGCCTGAACTGTTTCTTTTGTGATTACAGTCAGCGGGATGCCCCAGCTTTGTAAGTCTCCTTCATAGGTTTTGACTTATTGGGCTTTAGTTTTTTTTTTTTTGGTAATGACTGCCTGTCTTTATGATTATTCGGAACCATCATTGTCTTTTGTTTGGTAAGGACCTCTTTGGTGCCATTCGTTGTGCACTTGGATCAACTGAGAGAACTACCCTGCCCCAGGTTATGATTAAGGGTTTTAATTTTCGAAAAGAAAAACTCCTACTTCTTTGGCTCAAAGGGGTTGACTAGGGATTATCTTCCTTATAACTCCAGTGTTTAGGAATTGAAACAATGCCTGTACCTCATCAGCGGGGTCTGTTCAAAAGCATACTGTAGATTGTGGTATCGTTTTCGTCATCCTCCCTCAAGAGGCTTAGAATTGTTAACCGAGCGTTGAACATCACAAAAATATGAAAACAATTTTCAGCATAGTAAACATAATTACTTCAAAACAGACACGTGTAATGCATTAATGAAATAACAAAGTTTGACATGAATAAAATGTTTGAACAATCAAAGAAAAATACAACTTGAACATTCGAATGAACAAAAGACATTCTCGATGATTTGGTGCAGGATCAGTGTTCAAACTTGACCTCCTTGGCGTCAATCAAATCCTGGATCTTGTTCTTCAAGGTCCAACAATCGTCGGTGTCATGTCCAGGACTGTCAAAATGGTAGGCACATCTCACACCCGGGTTGTACTTGGGAGAGGAAGTGTCAGGATTTTGAGGAGGATCCTTTAGTGTGATCAGTTTCGCCTTCAGCAATTGTTGTAGTGCCTGAGACAAAGGCATGCTGATGTCAGTATACTTCCTATCTTGATACTTTATCTTACGCCTATTGCTCTTTCTTTGTTGAACAGGCGCGAGATTAGAGATCTGGATTGCCCCTACATCATGACGACCCTTTTTACCATGTATAGCATTGGACTCCTTCTTCCCACTGTGGGGCTTTTTCTGAGCATCAGCAGGTGCGGTTTCTTGAATCTTCCCCGACTTGATACCAGCTTCAATTCTCTCCCCAGTCAAGATAAGATCTGTGAACCCAGCAGAAGAATTCCCAATCAGATGGTTGTAGAATGGACCAGACAAAGTCCCCAAGAACATGTCAACGAGCTCCCGGTCAGTTAGAGGTGGTTGTACCCTTCCAGCAAGGTCTCTCCATTTTTGGGCGTACTCCTTGAAACCTTCACCCGTCCCCAGTGACATACCCTGGAGTTGGGTACGCGTAGGAGCGAGGTCGGCATTATACTGATACTGCTTATAAAATGCAGTGGCCAAGTCCTCCCAGCTGCGGATGTTGGCTCCATTCAGTTGATAGAACCAGTCGAGTTGAGTTCCCGACAGACTATCCTGAAAGAAGTGAATCCAAAAATTCTTGTCAGCCGTGTAGGGCTGGATCCTCCTTGTATAAGACCTGATATGCAGCTTAGGACAGGAAGCCCCGTCATCTTTTGCAAAAGCAGGTGCCTTGAATTTATGTGGGATCACAACCCCAGAAGACAGACCTAGATCTTCGAAGTCCAGGCCGGGCACTTTTTGTATTTCCATAGCACTTAGTCGGTCTTCCAACTGTTTATACCTGTCCTCAGCTGGAGGGTATTGCTCTTCATTGAAGTCAGTCTCGTTGTCGGAGACCACTGGACTAGGAACCTCTCTTTCATGGGGACTGTCTTTCCCAACAGACGGGGTAGTCAGCTCGACTTTATTTTGTGACCCATTCCCAGATTTGCGTCTCGGGTTGAACAACACCGTCCTCTTCTTCTTCTTCTTCGAGAGCAGAGTCTTCAGATCTTGTTGCCCCTGGGCCAAACTCATGATCAACTTTTGGAACTGGGCGTTCTGAGCCTGGAGAGCCTTGATGGATTGCTCAGTAGATGATTCAGGATTCATGACGATCGGCTGAAATAAACAGCGAAGAAGGTAAGCAACCTGTAAAAGGGACACCTGTAATGCAATGATATGTATGTATGCATGCAAGGGTTTCAAGGATTTCGCGAGGTAAACAAGAAAATCGTTAGAATTTGAATTCAGTGGCTTGATTGAAGGAACTGCATGTTGTTGAGAGTCCTTCTTCAAGAGTCCAGGCTCACCATATCGAGTGGGTCATAGCCCCTGACAACCTTGTCTAGAGGAAAATAAATCCCCTTTTCCCCTTGCTGGACAGTTGGTTCATCACGACCTGCATCATAGACCCTTGAGATCCTTGAAATGGATTAGTCCTTATGTAGGATGTATGCAATGGTATGATGTTATGCTATGCATGGGGTAATGTAAGTAAACCCTGTTATGAGTCCAGATTAAGGACTATAAACAAAACCTGCAAGAAACTCAAGTGTCAGATAACAAGTATGCAAGTAGTCAAGTTTGAAAGCACACAAGTCACACAAAGAGCCCTTAGAGTTTAGGCCAGCATGGGGTCTAGGTATTACCCTCTTTCAATTTGTTGGTTAAGACCTGTCCTATCAGAAGTAACCGGGTTCTAGAGGATCCCAATATCACTGACTACCCTCAATCGGTCATAACTCCAGCGTCGCAATCTTTTCTTGCAGCCAGAACCATCGCGAGAGTTTAGCCTCAATGGGTGTAGCATACTGCTACTGTTCTATGGCCAAGTTGGGTCAAATTAGGGTTCTAAGGTCGGTTGGTGCTTAATGACTCCTCAGAAGACCCATATTCTCCTCGTTGCGACACAAGGGATATCGGTACAGACCAAGGCGCCACACCAGCGTAGCCACTACTTCACCCATGTCGGTCTACGCCGGACAGGTCCCTCACAGCTTATGCTACCTAACAGGGTATCCCCAGATCCGGGTTAGGATCTATGAAACTCCAAGACAATGCCCACAATAATAAAGCAAACAAAACACAACAATTGAAAACACAAGTATGAGCTATCCTAAGGTACACCTCACTTTAAGTATCCCCAGCAGAGTCGCCAGTTCTATGATCGGTGGATTTAGAACTGACTGTTTAACGCTGGTTCGCGAAATGTCGCGGAAGCAAGAGTCGCCACCGTCTTTTATTTTCTCCAACATGGACAGGACAAAAGCACAGCAAAATTCCTTATGAGATAGTTTCTCGGTTCGGGAGGTAGATTTATAGAAAGGGAAGGTGTTAGCACCCTTTCTATCCATGGTTATCCATGGGCTCTTAGATACTTGCTCATTTGTGTTTTCAAAATGTTTGTTTGCTTTTCAAGCGTGAGTGGGTTTGAAAAAGTTTCGTTTAAAGATTTCAGTTCGACTCTTGTATCAGTCCTCAAGAGTGTTTGAAAAATTGTTTTGAAAGCTTTTTGAAAGTGTCGGTGTGAAAAGAGTTTTGATTTGTTTTTTAGAGTAAGTATCTACGAGTCATCTACCTACCCTAAGGAATTAGGCTGTGTAAATGTCCTTAAGGTAGTGCCATCCCACCATTGAGAGATAGGTAGCACCACCGTTGGAGGTGTTCGGGTCAATTCGAGTTTAGGGACAGTGTGGTCACCAGAGCAACAGTAGGACACCTTAGAAGCTACCCTTATGCCATTGATCCTTTTTAATTCGAGGCAACTTTTCCGAGGCAACTGGATCATGTCATGGACATAAGGACTTACTAAAACGTCCTATACTCGACGACCACGTTTCGAAGGCAAGGCAACAGTGAGGCGTACCCTAAGAGTGGTGTGTGAATTTGTGTGTTATTTTCAGTTTAGCATTTATCTTGTACATGTATCATGGTGATCTACGCTTGTTTTTAATTTAGGCCATACACTCTTTCATGCAATTATAATTTAAAAGTGCGGAAATTAAAGTGCGGAAAGTAAAATCCTACGCTATTACAAGGCGCGGGTCCATACATCGCCAAATTAACAAAGACCCGTTTTTAATAACAATGCGGAAAATAAATAAATTCCTAATTACTATTACACGGCTTGAGCAATTACATAATATTCACAATAAAATAAAACAAATGCGCGAAAGAATAGAAATAGAACGTTCGAGGGCGTTGGACCCTTTTGAGAAATTAAATGAAATTAAAAAGCTAATTAATTATTTAATTAAGAAAAGAAATGTTTTTATGTTTTTTTGTATTTAATGAAAATAAAGAAAATTAAAATTAAAATTAAAAGAAACCCTAATTCTAAGTTGTTTTAATTATTAAGAAAACATTAAAGTTTAACCTAATTTACTAAAATATTTATGTATATGTTTATTTACAAAATAAATTAGTAAATAATAATAATAATAATAATAAGAAAAAGTTATTTATTAAGAAAAGTGATAAAAAGTTAAAAACCCTAATTTCTACATATTTTAATTTGTTAAGAAAAATATTAAAGTTTTGAAACCTAAATTAATCTAATTAATTGTTTAAAGTTTATTTACAAAAATAATGGTGAAATTAATATTAATAACAATAAACATTTTTTTTGATTTTATCTGTATTTTATTTTTATTATGAAAATTATTTGATGGAATTAAAAGAAATAATCAAAACATTAAAAGAATTAAAAGAAAATCAAATAGAAATCAAAAACAATGCAAACCATGGGGGGTATTCAGACCCAAAGGGAGGTTTTTTGGAAGCAATTTGGCCATTAGACAAAAAGCCTTGTTTGACTTTCTGGTATCACGTGTGTGTTCATTGACTCCTGAGTACCGTGGTCTGCATTCTTTGGCCATTGGATTGGGTTTCATGGCCATTTGTGTTCTTGCTGTTAGCCATTTGTATTCTGGCCTCAACGTTCCTTAATCTTCTCAGGATGTCCGTCTCGCCATGTATTGGTGTCATGCATAAGTTGTTCTTTTGGCCATTTGGCTTTTGGCTTTTGGCTTTTGGCTTTTGGCCATTTGGCTTTTGGCCATTTGGCTTTTGGCCTCAACGTTCCTTAATGAACCTGCATGGGATCCTGTCTAAATCTGCAGTGTTGAATCTCATGAACACATTAAATAAAATCATAAAATGCAAATAAAGCCAATATATGAAGAAATTTAATGTTTAGGCACAATATGACATGTATGAATGATTATACCCTTTTGATCATGGAGATCAATTCAATCTTACCCTTACTGAAGAAGTAGTGAGGTGTTGGTTTGTAACTGTGATGGCTTGTTTGTAGTGAGAGAGGGATTTGTAATAAGGATTTCAAGGTTTTAGGGTTCTTGAAAGAATTTGATATTCTAACAGTGTTGTGGTAAGGTTTTTTCTCTCTTTTTTCTCCTCTCTGGTTTGTATGAAAAGGTGATTATATAATGGAAATTAGGGTAAAGAAAATGGGCTTTGAATGTGCAATTGGGCCTCCAATGTTCACTTGAGTTCGTCACTTTCTAGGCTAAATCGCAGGGACTTAAGTGCAATTTTTGAAGTTGAAATGTGAAAACAAAATGTAGCCGACATCAAGAATTAACTCCTATCCGAAAATCGGCTCAATCGGATAAACGGTGAATTAGTTATGAATTTTTGAAGTTTCAGCTCAGGCAAACTTATTTTGGGCTCCAGTGTCGACTCTGACACGTTCTTCAATAAAAAACTGGTATTGATCGGAGCATAAGCCGGTCTCGACTTTTGAAGCAAAGTTGTAGATCTATGAGTCAGTGACCTTGTGTAAAAATATGAGCCCAATCCGATAAAAATTGACCGAGTTATGAATTTTCGAAGTTTCGGCCCAGATGAAATAATATTCAGCATTCAAGATTTTCAGCGTGTTACGCACTCTGAGCAAAAAACGAAGGCCTTTTGAATACCGTTTGAACTCAATACCTTCTGTGAAAATGTAGTCATCTCAATTTGTGAAATTTTGGCGCTGGAACCAGCTCGATACGATGAAAATCGACTAAGTTATGATTTTCTGAACATGACGCAAATAAACTTCTGTCACAAATTTTCTGTGCAAAAATACTTGATAAATCCACATTTTTGAAGACCTTCTGATCGAAATTGGCTTCCAGCCGTGAGAGATGAAAACGTAGATAATATAAAGACGGAATTTTGGCCACCGGAACGGGTTCAAAACGAGCCACGATCTTCAAGTTATGTATTTTTTAGCGCGTAAAAATTGCACTTTCAGCATACTTTTTCACCATATTTCTTCGAGAAAACTCACACATTCGGATACCTTCTTTAAAGAATTGACTCTTGAGCCGAACCTGAATTTGAGAATACGTTATCAGAGATATCTTGGCGAAAGAATACCTGAATATGACGCGCCGGGTTGGACTTGTGAATTTTTCTTGAAATATTTTGAGAAATATGGGAGGGCAAATTTTGGGGTACAACAGTTAATTAAAATACTAATAATAATAAAATAGAAATAGTGAAATAAATGAAAAATATAAAAATATTTGCAAACTCAGGGGGGGGGGGGTGCTGGGATTGATTTGGTGGTAGAATTGACAATTCCCAGGCCCATTAGCGCTGGCCTTCATTGACCCTTGGGATTCCCTGCATGCTCGTTGACCAGGGAGTATGGTGGATATTCCAATCTGGCCTTTAGATCCTGGCTTGAAGCCACTTGGCGTGTTGAGATTTGAATCACATGGTGGATCACATTCCAGGCGTTACACATGAGTACCTGAAGAAGAAAAACAAATAAGGTTTTGGGGGACCTGGGATTCGAACCCAGGTCCCAATGATCATATGCCAACACGCTTGCCACTCAACCAAGTTGCTCCATTCGTTAGTAAAATGCAAAACAAATAATATATGGACAAAACAATTATTATGCTGGCAAAATAAAAAAACGCGCTAAAACTTTTGAATTGGCCAATGAAGACAAGCCACGTCTTCATCTTCTTCCACAAACCCTATGTTTTTTCCTGCGGATTTGATTCCACATCAAAATCCATGGCTTATTTCTAAAATCCACCCTAGGCTATGAAAATCAATTCTAAGACCAAGGCTGGCTTCGTCTCCTTCCACTGAACACCAATATGGCCATGGTTTGCCTTGATTGTACCTGTACAAGGAATGCCTAAAAACAAAACTTTGAAACCCTAGGTTCGGGCATCAACATATAGGGCATAAAAATGAAATTGAATGTTGCAGTCATGTTAGAAATTTGACATTAAGCATAATTATTCAAAAGTTTTGGCAAAAGGATGCAAGATGACTGATTCACGATCTCAGTTACAGGGCCAAGTTCGTGATGACTTACAGGGCGTTTTAGGCAGTGAAAGGCCTGGTTTTTGATTGGTCTCGCTTCAGGAGGTTGCTGGCAAAAGGGCTATGTTGTTCTTTTGGATTGAATTCGCCTCTAAGGTTGTTTTCAATCTCATACTTTTTCAAGGTTTTTTGCAAATTGGTGTGGCCGTTTCTGCAGACTTTTATGCGTGCCTCAGGTTTGTATGGCTTATGTGAATTTTATAGAGTGAATTAGGGTTGGTTTTTTAATCTGAAATCAAGTGCATTCAAGATTGAAGATTGGATTTGATCACCATTGAAAAGCTTTCCAAAAATAATCCAAATCTGAGATTTTGTGCTTGAATGAGCTTTGGCACGAGTTGGTTGGGTGGCACATGGCATTTGCAAGCTGTACAAATCACAAAGATACTTTTACATTAATTTTTGGATTTTATTTGAATTAATATGGATTTAAAATGAATTAAATCAATAAAAATTAAATAAAATAGAAAAATAAATGTTTGGTCATGAAATTAAAAATTGGACACGTGTGTGTCATGAAAACACCAAATCAAGTGGAAAAAGTGGGCCCTTTTGTCAAAAATTAGAGTTTTGAGGATAGTTGACTTTTGGCAATTTTGGAAAAATGCCCAACTTCTACAATGCATAACGTCTTCAATTTTGAACTTTTGGAAGTGTTATTGGACTTTTTAGAAACCTTGAGATGTCCTATAACCAACCCTTTTGGTCTCATCTCACCTTTATGTTCCATTCTCAAGTTATAAGCTTTGGCAAAAAGGGTGTTTTTGTTGACTTTCAAAAATGACCTATAATGTCCAAATTTATAACTTTTTGTGAGAGCATTTATTGATCTTGGGGTATGAAGATGGATTGTAGGAAATTGCATCCTCTTCAAAATGAGCTTTGGATGGGTCATTTCTCATAAATTATGAGAAAGTTATGCTTTGTCAAAGTTGGGTTGACTTTTCCTACAAAACCCTAATTTAGCAACTTTTGAATCTTGATGAATCTTGAGCAATCCTTGATGAATCATGATCAATCCTTGATAAAATGATGAATTATCTTTCAAAATGAGAATGTTGGCAAAAAATCTTGAGGTTTAACTGTTTGTAGGTCACAGTTGACTTTTGCCCTAGCACAGTTGATTTTTGGGCCTCTTGAGCAATTGACTGACCAAACTTCCTCTGCAAGGCTGGAAATTTGACATGGATGAACTTAAGAACATATTAAGACATTTGGAAGCACTTGGGGCCATTTGGATATGAGGACCTTACTGCAACACAAAACCCTAATTTGACTTGACTGCCTTAGGAGATGATTTGACTGTCCAACCCTTGAGCCACCTTGAGCAATTTAAAGATTAATCTTGGCAAATCTTGAAGAACATGGGAGGGAAAATTTTGGGGTACAACAGTCCGGATTAGGAAATAGTACCATCCCATAGATGAGAAGGGCCAACACTTCTTAAAAAGCTTGTAAATCCAGAGTATCCCAAAAATGGCGAACCTTCTCAAATAGAAACTTAGCTAGAAACCCTTTGACGCCTCTTCTTGTTTCCTAATTTGCCATTATATCGGACCATTGTAAAGATAGAGCATGAGCAATCTCTTCACGTTTTGGGTCTCTTTCCATACTGTTGAAGGGTAACTAATCAAGAATGGGCCCCCTAATAGCTGATAAAACTCCTCCATAGTGGGCACTAACTGGTAATCAGGAAAGGTGAAGCATTGATGTAAAGGGTCGAAGAACTGAAAGAGCACCTTTAACATTTCTTCGTTAGGGTTTGAGGTGACCAAGTTGAGAATTTGACCATGTCTTTCAGTGAATGGAGAGCTTTTAGGGACCCTTGATGCTAATTCCTTGAGTTAAGGAGGTACCCTTACGAGGTTGACTTGTATAGTATTCCTGCGAGTGGATACCATGTCCTACGAAACAAGACAAAGAGAAGCCCTAAAAATCCTTGAAATGGTTAGTGTGATATGCCATGTTATGATGTTATGATATCATGATTATGCTAAGAAAACATAAATATAGTAAGCACAAGCAAATCAAAGACCTTAGGTTTTAGCTTGCATGGGATTTAAGGTAAGTACCCTCTTGAAGTTTAGTTGGTTCAACCTGTCCTAGAATTAGTAACCGGGTTCTAAGGGATCTCAATATCACCAATTTTCCCCACAAGTTTCGTTCCGATCGACAACTGACTTGCCACCAAACAAAACTCAGGAGTCAAATCTCAATGAGTGTAGTATCGAGTATCAACCGACTTAGGACTACACCAAAAATGACTATCTCACTACTTCCTAATGGCCAAGTTGTTCAATTAAAGGTTCTAAGGTCAATTGATGCTTTATGACACCATGCAACGGCCCCGTATTCTCCTTGACTACTCAAGGGCTACCGGTACCAACCAAAGTGTCACATCAATGTATCTATCTCTTTGACCGTGTCGGTATACCCCGCATAATTTCCACGATCTATTGCTACTTACCTAAAAGGTTCCCTAGATCCGGGTGTAAGATCTTTAGTAACAACCCAACCAAGCCCTCAAAAGTGAAGCATAAAAACACACAATGAAAGCAATTTAAAATGAACTAAACTTTAAGGTAACCCCACTTTTTGTATTCCCCAACAGAGTCGTCAGTTCTGTGATACAGTGGCAGAACTGACTGTTCAATACTAGTTTTACATTTTGTATTCGCAAGTGTTCCGGTAAGAAAGAGTCACCATTGACTTTTCTTTTATCCAACAAAGGAAAAGGTGAAAAGAATAGAAAAAGACCTTTCGAGAGTTTTCTAAGTGAGGGGGTAGATTATGGAAAGGGAAGGTGTTAGCACCCTTTCCATCCGTAGTTTTCTATGGACTCTTAGAGGTTTGCTCGTTTTAAAAATACCTTTGTGCTTTATGTGTTTGAAAATGTTTTAAAAATTCCTTAGTGTGGCGATTTGCTTTGTGTTTAAATCTTGTATTAGTCCTCGAGAGTTTTAACAAAGCAAATGTTTTGAAAATTGTTTTTGAAAAGTAGTATTTGCGTAAGTGCAAAAAATGTTTTTGAGCAAACTTCTAACAGCTATATACTTTTATACTTGAAAGGGTCATTCTTTTCCTCCTATCCTTTAGACAGCGCTATCCTACTATTAGTGAGTAGGTAGCCCTGTCATTGGATGTTTTAAGGGATAATCGAAGGGACGATACGATTACGAAGGCAACTTGGTAAGAAATTTGAGTATTTGTAATAAAGTCTTAAGATCACATTTCGAGAATTGTGACCATTTTCTGAAGGCAACCGAAGTGGGATACCCTAGAGGTGTATATGTGCAATGTGTGTTGTGTTCAATTATTTATGTCTTGTGTTAAGTTTGCTAGCGTTTTTTTTAGTCTTTCCATAAAAGTTCAAATCTGCTCAATGCACATTTCTTTAAAATTCCAAAATTTCCCCTACTTGGGCAAGCCATAACTTGCTCAATATTTATCTCAAGATGATGATCTAGGACTTTTTGGAAAACCCAAGATGTCTACTTCAGTCCCTATTTTGATCAATTTTACATTTGAAGATTTTATCTTGATGTAAAAGGTCTTGGCAAAAAGTGGCTTTTGTTTACTTTCTAAAAATGACCTGTAATGTATGAATTTGTATCTTTCAAATGGTGCATTTCTTAGACTTGAGGGATGAAGAGAAGTTGTAGGGAATTGGTTTCTCCTCAAAATGGGCTTTGGTTGGGGAAAAATGGATGAAGTATTTGAAAGTTATGCCTGGTCAAAGTTTGGTTGACTTCTCCTATAGAAACCCTAATTAGCAATTTTTTACTTTTGATGAATTAGGAGAATTTCTTGAGGAATCATGATCAACCCTTGATCAAATGATGGATATCACTTCAAAATGTTGATGTCGACCAAAAATCTTGAAGTTTGACTGTATATAGGCCATAGTTGACTTTTGACCTAGCATAGTTGATTTTCAAGCATTTGAGCAATTGATTGAGCAAACTTGTTGTCCAAAGCATGAAACTTGGCATGGACAATCTTGAAGGCATATTAGTACCATGTAAAGCATTTGAGACCTTTTAAGTTCACACATCTTGATGAAAATTGAAACCCTAGTTAGAGGTTCATTGCCTTGAGAGGAGAATTTGTCTGGTCTATTCTTGGCCATCCTTGAGCAATTTGGGGACCTCAATGAGCATGCTTTGAGAAAATAGAGACGGAAAATTTTGGGGTACAACATATATCTTTCAAGAATTTCTGACAAACTCTCTTCTAATTGAGATCTAGAGAAGTTAGAAAATACCTCTTCTGCCTTTGAGTATGATTTGGATGATCCAGTGTCTTCTGATATGTTTGCGATTAGGGATATCTTGGCTCTTTCATCTTCTGGTTCTGTTTCAGCTTCAAAAGAGTATGAGTTATCCCATATTTCCATGAGGCTTTTCTTCTTTTCCTTAAAGAACTTCTTTTTAGGTTTCTCTTTTTGAAGATTTGGACAATCACTTTTGTACTGCCCTTGTTCATTGCATTCGTAGCAAATAATGTCTTTGTTACTTGACTTTATGTATCCAGAAGATGGTTCAGAATGACTTCCTGTTCTTCTGGAATTTCTGAACTTCCTTTTCCTGTGCTTCCACAACTGATTGAATCTTCTGAAGAGAAGAGACAATTCGTCTTCTTCTGATGAGGATCCACCAGAGTTTTCCTCTTTTTCCTACAAAACTTTCAATTCATATTTTTTGTTAGATTTAAGAGCTAATGACTTACCTTGATTCTGGGGATCATATTCTTCTAACTCTATCTCATGACTTCTCAGGGAGCTGACAAGTTCTTTGAGAGAGATTTTGTTAAGATCTTTGGCCAATTTAAGAGTTGTGACCATTGGGTCTCCATTTCTTGGGTAAACTTTTGATGATCTTCTTTACACGGTCAGCAGTTGAGTACCCTTTATCCAAAACTTTTAATCCAGCCACCAACATTTGAAACCTTGAGAACATTGTTTCAATGGTTTCATCTTCTTCCATTGTGAAGGTTTCATACTTCTAAATGAGTGCAAGAGATTTGGTTTCTTTGACTTGCGTGTTTCCTTCATGTGTCATTCTCAAGGAATCAAACATGTGTTTTGTTGATTCTCTGTTTGTGATCTTTTCATACTCTGTGTATGAGATAGCACTCAAGAGAATAGTTATGGCCTTGTGATGATTTCTGAAATCTATCTTTTGATAATCTGACATTCTTTTTTTGTCAATCTTCTGACCGCTTTCATCAACAAGGTGTATGTACCCATCAGTCACCATGTCCCAGAGATCAGCGTCATGAGTCAGAAAGAAACTTTCGATTATGTCTTTCTAGTAATCGAAGTTCTCACCATCAAAAATAGGAGGTTTGCCGCTGATTCTGTTGTTCTCATCATGGTAGTCATTGCTGATGTTCTGACTTATCCAAACATAGTATTTTTCTTGCGTGGATCTTTTTCTGACACGATTAAGTGCTTGTACTCAGAACCAGGTGCTCTGATTCCAATTGAAGAATGAAAAAACACAAGAAAGGGGGGGGGGGGGGGTTTGAATTGGGGTTTTTAAAAACTAAAATAAAAGAACATGTTGGTTATCCTGGTTCGTTTGAACTCAAACTACTCCAGTCCACCTGCCAAGGTGATTTCTCCTCTCTCAACAAGGTCTTAATCCACTAATAAAACTTGATTACACAACTACTATGACAATCGTCAAAGTCTTCTTGAGTTTAAACCACAATCTGGTTTTCTCAAGGAAATATACTAAACAATATTTTTAAAAGAGTGTACAAAAATGTTTTCTAATAAAATAGTATCACAAGAGTTGTTTTACACAATTTTGATTTTGGACGTTTGAAGATGAAGAAGATTACTACTTTTCTGTGCGTGAAAATCGTGAACGATTTCTCCTTCAAACTTTGTTTAAATAGGCGAAGCATGTAGGAGCTTTTGGAATGTTGATCAATGATAATTAAAGAACTTTCCAAAAGTAGAGATCCTTGTTCCCTTTCAGCCGTTACTTTTGAAATGAGAATAATTGAATTGTAACGCTTCAGAACATGCTTGCTTCAGAAGATGAAAGTTACCATTGCTTCTTTCCAGAGGTTTGTGGATCAGAAATACGGAGTCCTGTTTGCAGCGTTAGAACTTCTTTGAGAGATGTATAGAGTCAGAGTTGAAACAACCATTTAACTCATCTTCTGTGCTTCTTCTATCAGAACTTCTCTGCAAAATAAAATACAAATTTAGGGAGCATAATTGTTCTCTGAGTGTTTGTTATCATCAAAACTCTTACAAGGGTTGTAGAATTAAACTATGTTCTAACACCATTTTCTATGATCCGAACAAAATACACAACAAATTCAAACTCTTTTTTTCCAGTTGGCTTTTCTGTTGGAAACTTTTCATAAAGGGTTGTTACCAATAAAAAACACACAACAAATCAAATATTCTGAGCTGAGATACGATGCTCTGATTCTTTTGGGATACGTAGGCACAAGGTTTCACGACCGAGGCGAGTACCCTAATTTAAAACCTTCTTTTTGTTAATTAACAACTCATTCATGCATTCTCTTAGAAAGTAAGCATTAGATATAACACACCCTTTAATTAGAACAACTAGAGTGGACCCCATGGAGTAACACAAATGTGAAGTGTTATAATACCTTCCACTTGCGTCATTGAATTCCATACCATTCTCCTGGTTTTAAGACCATGTCATTTCCCTTTCTCAGGTTTACTCAATGTTTTCCTTTCCCCTGATGGGATAAATAACATTGAATGGTGACTCTGTTTGCATCGACACTTTTCACAGCAGCGACAACTGGAGACTCTGATGGGGGAACCAAAGCAAGTCAGTCTTAGCTTTTGTTTGTTCCTTTCATTATGGGTTTACCTCTTTATACTTTACCTACTTGATGTATTTGCATTACATGTTTTCATATTTACTTCTTGTTTCATTGTTCATATATGTTGGATATATCTTGTGCTGTTGTTTCTTTGGTGGGTGAGATGTTACTATGAGGTAAGAGGCCTAGTACCCAGGCCAGAGAGAAACACTTAGGAACACATATGATTAGTGTGGAGTCATGACGGCTATTGGATGCAAATTCTAATAGTGCCGTCATGTGTGCCATGCACAGAAGAAGTTCATTTGGGATGCTATCGTTATACACGTTCGGTGTTACGATGATAATATTTTCACGTGGACTAACGACTCTGTAGACCTTTTGACCTTACCCAAACCAGAATCAAAATGTGAGTTGGGATGAGAATTATTCTTAATGGTACAAATGCTGGTCGTCATGGTATTTGGTTCCTTTATGTTCTAATTTGGTTCCATGCCTTTGATCTTATAAGGTTAATATTATTCAGAATAGTGCAGTAGATATCCAGTCTTATGGAACATTGATCCCATTTGTTTGCATTTTCATTATGGCATCTGTAATACGGTGGGAAAGATGACTTGTTTTGTGTTTTATCCAATAAGGAAAGGGTGAAAAGAACAGGAAAGACCTTGAAGATTTTGAGTTCAGGGGGTAGGTTATGAAAAGGGGAGGTGTTAGCACACTTTCCATCCGTAGTTATCTACGGGCTCTTAATTGCTTAGCTCAATTTGAAAATCTTGCTTCTTGTGTGTGTGTGTGTGTGTTTTGAAAATATTATGAAAAGCCAAAGTACGACCAACTTTGTAATGATTCTTTTATCAGTCCTCAAGAATGCGTACAAAGTATTTGAAAATATTTTTTTTTGAAAGTGTCATGGGAGAAATGTTTTGTTTAGGAAAGTTTGTGAGAAAGCGATTAAAAGTATCCCACCCACTCAAGGTCGTTCTTATTATTTTCCTCCTCCTTTAGAGATAGTGCTATCCATACCATTAGTTGGTAGTTAGCCCCATCCATTGGATGTGAAGGGACGAGTGAAGGGTCATCGTACTGTCATTGAAGGCGACATGTAAGGATGCTTTAGCAGTTTCATAAGAGACTAGATCATTTTTTTGTAGGCAACGTCGAAGGGTCATCGAGAGACTATGATCTTTTGTATTGAGGGTCTTTACTAAAGCATCCCTATTTTCGAGGGACATGGCCGTTATTTTGAAAAAGGCAATAAAGAGAGGTTACCCTAAAGGTGTAAGTGTGCGAGTGTGTTTGTTTCAATTATTTATCTTGAAATTAGGGTTTTGTTATCGGTTGATTTTATCTTACCATACATACCCTAATTACTAAAAGTTGCATAGGAATATAAAAGCAGAAGGCAAAGGCGGAAATGTAAACCTAGGCTATTACAGAGCTTTGGGGCCGTTACATAGTAATGAAGTGCGGAAAATAAAAACCTACAACTATTACATGCTAGGAGCAATTACATAACAGAAAATGCAAAAAAATAAAACCATGCTATTACATTTACGGAAACATCCTATACAATTTATCTAGGAATAAGAGAAAATGAAAATAAAAATAGAAAAAAAATGTAAAAAAGGAAAATAGTTTTGATGATGGCTAACTAAATAAAACCTAAAAAATATAATTAATTTTAAAACTAATTAAAAAAGGTTAATTAATTAGTTGATAGAAAAAAAGGTTAATTAAACCTAAACCTAATTAAATTAGGGTTTTTTAAAAAATGATTATTTTTAGGTTTAATGGTTTAGTGAAAAAATTAGGTTAAAAAAGATTAGGGTTAACCAAACAATAATAGGGTTAGGGGAAAATGACAAACAAGGTTATAAAAATAGAGAAAATATGAAAAATGTCAGAGGTGGGTGTTAAAGCCATGCTCTTTGCCCTTTCAATAACATGGCTTGCCACTGCGCCAAGCGCACTTTGGTGTTAGGAGGATGGAATCAATGCAACATGTAGTAAACCTGCAAGGATTGAGAAAATATAAAAAAAATGTCAAAAGGAAGAGATCGAATCCACACCCTCATATACCAATTCCTTATCATGCGTATGCTTGCCACTGGGGTTGCTGTTTTATCCGGTCATTCAGTGGAACCAATTAAATATATAATAAACATTATTTCCTGGGTCGGAGAGGCATAGAAGCCCTAGCTCCGGTCGACTTCTCCGGCAACTCCTTTTCTTGTACCTGCAAAAAAAGAGTGTTAATGATTCAAAGGTACCCTACCCCCTAATTTGGGCCTTGCAAATTCAATGGTACTCTTGGTTTAGGCTAAAACATCATGTATGATGAGATACGACACAACCAACCCAAACGGTTAAAACATGACAACCTTCCCTCTGGGCATTATGGGGATCATGCGATGGGTCTATCCTTCATATTGATGTCTCAGAAGTACGTTAGTAACGTTAGTATGCATCAAAACAACATGAAAACGAAAATATGAATTTGAAACAATCAAGAACCCGACGAGGCATGTATGCTTGTTTCATGCTCTTTGGAACATCACAATCTATCCAATCTTACCCTATAATGCTTCTGGAATTGAATGGGATGGTTGGCATGCTTTGAAAGAGGCTGGAAGTAGGGTTTGTAGTTTGCCCTAGTTTTGATAATTTTGAAGTTTTTGGAAATTTGATCTCTCTTGCAAGTTTTTGGAAATTTAGAAGTGGGCTTAGACCTTTATATGAAAGCCTTGATTTCATTTAATTTATTTTGAATTTAGATAAATAATATAAAAAATAAATGGAATAAAAATCAAATGGGTATATGAATATGTTCATAGGTTCACTATGAGGCCTAATACATGTTTGGACCTTGAAACACAAGCCCACTAGCCCAAATATTCAAGTTTGATCAATTTAAGTTTCATGCAATTCCTCAAAATTTCCCAACTTGTACCAATCATAACTCTCTCAATTTTTATCATATGAAGGTGATCTTTGACTTTTCAGAAAGCTCATGATGTCCTCTACAATCTCAATTTTCATCATATATTCATTTGAAGAATTTATCTTGATGTAAGTTTCCTTGACAAAAAGTTTCTTTTTGTTGACTTTTGAAATGACCTATAATGTATTGACTCATATCTCTCAAATGAAGCATTTTTTGGACTTGAGTTTAGAGTGACAAAATTGTAGATAATTGAATTTCCTTCAACATGAGCTTTGGTTGAGAAAAATTTGATGAATCATGTGAAAGTTATGCTTGGTCAAAGTTCAATTGACTTTGCCTTAAGAAAACCCTAATTTAGTAACTTTTGACTTTTGATGAATCTTGAGTTTTCTTGATGAATCATGGTCAACCCTTGATCAAATGATGAATATGACTTCAAGATCTTGATGTTGACTAAAAATCTTGAAGTTAGAATGTATGTTGACCATAATTGACTTTTTGTCCAATATAGTTGATTTTTAGTCATCTGAGGAATTGACTGAGCAAACTTATGATGCAAGGCTTGAAATTTGGCATGAGAATTCCTTGAGACATATGAGGAACCATGAAATCCACTTGAGGCATTAGAAGCTCAAATTTATTTGAGAAAACCAAAACCCTAATTGTATGCCACTTCTTAGGAGGAAAATTTGTCTGATCAAACCTTGAGTAGCCTTGAGCAATTGAAAACCCTAGGAGCATAAGGAGATATCTTGAAGAAAAAGTGAGGAAAATTTTTGGGGTACGACACCTGCGTCTGTTCAATCTTCTTAAACCTGAAAAGTTAGATTGGCACGTCCTCCATCTGTGATCTGAAGGTGGAAGAGGATTGAACACTAAAGTGCCCAGAAATTTGCACTCGCCTGTGCATGAAGTAAAGCTGTTAGTTAATAGTATTGCTTGAATGGGCTTAAAGATTCCATTTAGAGAGATGATAGAATGTCGCAGAGGATGGGCTTAAAGATGCCATCGAAAGTAGCTGTTGATAGGAGTATGAGAATAAGTCCACGCTCGACTTGATCTGATGGAATAAAAATTTCTGTAGAAAAATGCTTTTCAGAAGAATGCCCTGAAGGAGATGCTTTTCAGAATTCAGTCTTTAAAGGGAGATGCTTTTCAGAATTCAGTCTGAGGGAAATCATTTGGTCATGCAGATAGTCGCCCCGTCCTGTTTCAGGAATTGATCTACAATCTGTTCTTTCTTGGTAGACCCGTCTTGTTTCGGGAATTCATACTGCTTGGTCATATAGATAGTTGCCCTATCTTTTTTCGGGAATTAATCTCTGACCCGCTTTTTATTGGTAAACTCGTCATGTTTCGAGAATTCATACCTCCTGGTCATATAGATAATTGCCCCGTCCTGTTTCGGGAATTAATCTGCGACCCGCTCTTTTTGTTGGTAAACCTGTCCTGTTTCGGGAATTTGTACCGCCTAGTCCTATAGATAGTTGCCCCGTCTTGTTTCAGGAATTAATCTGCAACCTGTTTGAAAATTGCTGATGATATTCATCTGATTGCAAACTTTACCTGAAAAGACAAAATTAGCTTTATGTAATGTCGTGATGCATGTAATGCATTAATGATGCTCTCAATATAAATGAGAATGTTATATGCATTTCAGTATGCATATGCTATGATGTATTATGAAATCATGTATGGGTGCAATATGTTGTTGAAGCGTATCGGTAGATCCTTTTAATAATTTCTAGCTGAGGAAAATAAATCCCAGACTGTTGCTGGGAATGAAGAAAGTGATTCCTTAATTTCTGCTGGGGATAATTTTTCCAGGGACTCCTGCTTTCAGTTTGAGGATACTCCATGGGGGATCTTCATCTTATGCTTGAGGATAAAGGCATTCAAGGAGATTCGGTCGTTTTCCATTCTTTCTGAAGGATTTGATTCTTACATACCCTGACTGGGGATAAGAAAGATGGATATTACTCTAGTGTGCTATTTGTCCAAGTTTCAGATACCATAGCAACTCTTCTAGGGATAACGACTTTGATTAAGCCCTACTGGAGAAGAGAAATTTGTTAGGTATTTACGGTGTTGGAGTAATAAACTTTGTTGGGGAAATAAATTCCTGTAAACTGTGTCGAGGGAATAATCTCAAATGGGGATTGGAATTTTATAGTCTGTGCTGAAGAAGTCTCCACTGTATGCTGGGGAAATGATTAAACTTCCTTATCTGCTAGGTGATCTGTTGGGGATGATGATCAGATCAAGCTATCCATTAGGGATATAGAGGTAAACTACTGGAAGATGCCCGAATCTCTGCCTATGGGCATCTTAGACTTGCCGAGGAATATATATCTATTGGGGAAAATCTTGCGAAGATAACTTTGTAGAGATGGTTTCATGGAGATTGCTCTGTGGGGATAATCTTGCGAAGATAACTTTGTTGAGATAGTTTCATAGAGATTGCTCTGTGGGGATTTATGAATGGCTTAAACATTATCATAACTCCTATAGTCTTTGATAAATGCTAATCCTATTTCCATGCATATATTTGTAAATGGTAATCATATTCAAATGCATATGTTTATTCAATATAATCATTGGATGTTTTCGCAAACAAAACAGAGAAAATAAAAAATAGTTTTTTCTGAAATTGAAACTGATTGTATTGATTTGGAAGATTTATCTATAAACAAATAGTTTTATACAAAGAGACAGAAGTCCTAGTAATAGGAAATCGTTGTGAATGAAAAAAGTGTACAAAGAGAAAAGAGAAGAAAAAACAATGTGGAAATGACCCTGTCGAGTTTCAACTCTGCTATTGCTCGTATGTCTTCAAGCATCTCATCCCTTGTTGTCGAAAGAAGTTGACTTGATTGATCTGTACCGTTTGAACTTGACGTTGGTAATTATGTTGGCTGTAAGTAGATGGGTGATCCAACGGGATATAGTCATACACTTTAACCCTTAACTTTTTTCTGGACCTCCCTTTCGGGTTTTCAGTCCACCGGGATACCCTTTTTTACCCAAGCCGCCTTTTCAGGTTTTCGACTTGCCGGGTGTACAATTTTTTTATATACATCCCTAATTTTTTCTCGAACCCTTTTGGTTCGCCGGGATGCCCTTATTTTTTCCTAGGCCAGTCAACCTAGCGGGTCTCTTTTTCATGCGTAATATTTTTTAACTATGTCCGCGTTCACAAGATGTGGAAGATCCTCACAGTCCATGGTGGTAAGTATCATAGCGCAGCCAGAAAATATTTTCTTGATCACAAACGACCCTTCATACGTAGGAGTCCATTTTCCCCTAGGATCACCTTGTGGTAAGATGATGCACTTTATTACCAAACCTCCAACCTGATATGCCTGAGGTTTGATCTTCTTGTTAAAGGCCTCTATCATGCACTTCTGATACATCTCACCATGACAAACAATCGCGGTCCTCTTCTCATCAATAAAATTTATCTAGTCAAGTCGAGTTTGAATCCATTCGTCTTTATCAAAACCTGCATCTATCATAATTCTCAGAGAGGCAATCTGGACTTCGATAGGTAAGATAACCTCCATACTGTAGACGAGAGAGAATGGGGTTTCCCTAATTTATGTGTGTGCTGAAGTGCGATAACCATGAAGAGCGAATGGTAACATCTCATGCCAATATTTATATGTCACTACCATTTTTTGAAAAATCTTCTTAATGTTCTTGTTGGCGGCTTCCACTGCGCCATTAATCTTCGGTCGATACAGAGAAGAATTGTGGTGTTTAATCTTAAATTGCACACAGAGTTCTGTGATCATAATGTTGTTAAGATTGGTACCATTATCTGTGATGATCCCTCGGGTATTTCATACCGATAGATGAGATTATGCTTAATGAACTGGGCCATGATGTTCTTTGTAACAGAGGCAAACAAGGCTACTTCAACCCACTTTGTAAAATAATCGATAGCAACCAGGATGAAATGATGCCCATTAGAAGCAATAGGCTTAGTATCTCTGATCATATCAATGCCCCGTATTGCAAACGGCCAAGGAGCAGTCAAGACATTCAGAGGAACCAGAGGCACATGTACCTTGTCAGCATAAATCTGGCATTTGTGACAAGTTCTAGAATGGTGATGGCAATCAGTTTCCATGGTCGACCAATAATAACCTGATCTCAGAATTTTCTTAGCCATCGTATACCCGTTGGAATGAGTACCAAAGACCCCTTCATGTATATCTTCCATAATCTTCTCAGCTTCCTTCTTGGCTACACAATGAAGCAAAGTCGAATAATGATTACGCTTGTACAAAATTCTGTTGCTTAGGAAGAACTTGGAAGAGAACCTCCATAGGAATTTCTTATCGTTTATAGATGCCCGTTCAGGATATTCTTGAGCCTCGAGGTATCTTTTCACTTCATGGTACCAAGGCTTTTCCTCTACTTCATCGGTATCAACTTCGTAGCAATATGCAGGTTCGTCTAATCTCTCTATAGTGATTCGAGGAGCTTCATTATCCCATCTAACTTTGAACATAGACGACATGGTTGCTAATGCGTCTGCCAATTGATTCTCTTCTCGTGGGATGTGTTCAAAAGTGATTTCTTAGAAGTATGGGATTAACGTCAATACATGCTCTCGATAAGGAATGGGATTCGGGTGCTTCATATCCCATTATCCCTTGATTTGGCTGATCACTAGGGCTGAGTCCCCATATACATCCAAGAACTTGACTCTCATATTGATAGCAGCTTTGATGCCCATAATGCACGCCTCGTATTCTGCCATGTTGTTGGTACAGTCAAAGCAAAATCTAGCGGTAAATGGCGTACGGAAACCTTTGGGGGAGACAATCACAACACCAATTCCATTATCAAGTGCGTTAAAAGATCCATCAAAGACCATAGTCCATCGGGATCCCGGCTCGGGTCTTTCATACAGTCCAGGTTTTTCATAGTCAATAATGAGCATAATATTCTCATCTGGGAACTCAAAATTCATAGTTTGATAGTCATGTACAACTTGATGAGCCAAATGATCTGCCAGTACACTTTCTTTGATTGCTTTCTGAGTTGTGTACTGAATGTCGTATACTGTCAAGACCATTTGCCATCTTTCTATTCTTCCGGATAGAGCGGGCTTCTCGAAGATGTATTTTAACGGATCCATCTTAGAGATCAACAAAGTGATATGAGTCAACATATACTGTCTTAGTTAGCGAGAAACCCATGCCAAAGCGCAGTATGTTTTCTCAACTAGTGAGTATCTTGTTTCAGAATCGGTAAATTTTTTGCTAAGGTAGTATATTGCATGTTCTTTTCGACCAGACTCATCATGCTGCCCCAGTACGCACCCCATTGAGTTCTCTAACATCGTTAAGTACATGATCAGGGGTCTTCCTTCAACTGGCGGCATCAGAACTTGAGGTTCTTGGAGGTACTCCTTGATTTTTTCAAAAGTTGTCTGACAGTCATTGTTCCACCTCACTACTTGATCTTTCTTCAATAACTTGAAGATTGGCTCACAAGTAGTAGTCAAATGGGAAATAAATCTGGAAATGTAGTTCAATCATCCCAGGAAGCCTCTGACTTCCTTCTCAGTATGGGGATCCGGCATTTCTTGAATGGCTTTAACCATGGCAGGGTCAACTTCAATACCTTTACTACTGACGATGAGACCAGGGAGTTTATCGGACCTTACCCCAAAGGTGCCGTTGTTTGGGTTCAACCTTAACTTCTACTTCATTAATCTCTCAAATAGCTTGTGTAGGTGATCAAGATGTTCTTCTTCAGTCTGATACCTGACTATCATGTCATCAACGTAAACCTCTATCTCATGATGGATCATGTCATGGAACAAAGCTACCATAGCATGCTGATATGTTGCACCGAAATTCTTCAAACCAAAAGGCATAACTTTGTTGAAGAAAGTGCCCCACTGTGTGACAAAGGTAGTCTTCTCCATGTCTTCAGGTGCCATCTTGATTTGATTATATCCAGAGAAGCCATCCATGAAGAAAAATAATTTATGTTGAGCGGTGTTGTCAACTAGAAAATCAATATGCGGAAGCGGAAAGTCATCTTTGGGGCTTGCCCTATTCAGATCCATGTAGTCTATACATACGCACTTTGCCATCCTTCTTAGGTACTGGCACCACATTTTCCACCCACTGAGGACAGGACGTAACAACTAAGAAACATGTATTGAACTGTTTCATAACCTGAGCTTTGATCTTTTTAGACATCTCAGGATGCATATGACGAACCTTCTGTTTTACTGGAGAACAACCTTCTTTCATTGGTAGACAGTGAACCACAATATTAGTATGGAGCCCTAGCATGTCTTTGTATGACCAAGCAAAAATCTCAACAAAGTCACGCAACATTTCGATTAATCTGTTTTTAACATTGTCTTCTAAATTGGAACCTATCTTGACCTCTTTCTTACCTTTTCAGTACCCAAGTTCATAACCTCGACTGGCTCTTCACGCGGTTGTATAGATCTTCCTTCTTGCTCTAATAGTCTAGCAAGTTGTCCAGGTACTTCACAATCTTCCTTACCTTCGTCCTCAGCTTTGTAGATCAGATTTTCAAAGTCATAATTGGCAATAGTAGAATTGTTATCAATAGGATCCAAAGTGGATATGGATATGCAATTTATCATGTGGGTGTGGTGTATGGATACAACTATTTTGAAAGTAACAAAGTAAAAGAAAGACAAAGAGCACAAAATTTGAATGCGGACGTCCAATGATTTATTGAATGAAAATATGTGAATGAAAAAATGACAACCCTAACAAATGGATCTTTGTGCCTCGGGTAAGGCATAAGGCTTAAACTTATTGTTTAAAATTACATAACCAAAACTTGAAAGCAAGAAAATAGAAAATAGAATTTACTCCTGACTAAAGGAGATTGGTATAGCATCTTCAGTCTTCCAATTGTTGAGCTCGTTGCCGGTGGTAGGAAAGATCCAATTGTCTAGGTCATAGTTACTATCAGCATCTTCTACCGTGTTGACTCCATTGTTGTTGATGCATAATGGTGGTCTCCCCGCATGAGCATGACGAACATCCCTCTGAGCCTCTGAAGTGAAACCCAAACCAAATTCATTGGACTTGTAAGGAATGTCGATAAGCTAACCCCAAGTAGTGCAACCACCTTCTTCTACCACAACTCTAGCGTCTTTTAGAGAAGCAATTCTGGGTGGAACCCTAGTAACCTTAGGAATAGCAGAAACGTCTTCAGTGAGGGTAGTTGTCCAAGGGATAACTTCAAAGGTATGACAGGGAGTCTCGATGAATTCGCCGACTATCTCAACATACTTAAAGGAGTTCAAGTGACTTACCATGTACGCTTCTTCACCATAAACTGTAACAATATTTTCCTTTCACGGGATATTTCAACTTTTGGTGCAACGTAGAAGTAACAGCGCCTGCCCCTTGATCCAAGGGCGTCCAAGTAAACAAGAATAAGTCGGGCGAATTTCCATCATAATGAAGGTAGAGTCAAAGACCTGCAAACCTACTTTGATCGGAAGATCCACCTCTCCATGCACTATCCTCTTTGAACCATCAAAAGCTCTAACTACAATGTCGTTGGGTTTCAGCACAGCCCCTTTACAGTCAAGCCTGTCTAGAGCACCCTTCAGTAAAACATTCAACAAGGAACCCGTGTCAACCAACACATGAGATAAGTTAGTGCCCCCACACTCAATAGAGACATTCAAGGCCTTGTTATGGTTTCTTCCTTCAGGAGTCAAATCAGCATCAGAGAAGCCTAACCCATTATCAGTCGTCAGGCTAGCAACATAATTTTCGAATTGGTCGGCGAAAATTTCTTGCGGTACATGATCAAATTACAAGAACTTCACCAAAGCCTGAGAATGGGCTTCAGAGCACAATAACATGGATAACATGGATATCTTGGAGGGGGTCTGCCCCAGCTGTTAAACAATCTTATAGTCACTTTTCCGCATAATTTTTAGTACCTCCTCCGTCTCCTACCTGGAGGTATCTTCAATGGTAACCTCTTTAGGTGCCCCATCTTGGGCATACTCAGTGATCTGTTCTTTGCCCTGAGTCTCAGTAGTTGACTCAGTGGAGATAACACAAACTGGTGTAGCGACAGTCTTCAGAGAGATTTCTGGGGAGAAAACCCTTCCACTTCTGGTAACCTTACAGGTCCCGGCAATATTGTCAACATTGGGATCAGTAACTCCAATGTCTTCAATTTCGACAACCAATAGTTCTTGCTTGACACCAAGGTAGTAAACATCAGCTCCATAATTCCAGAGGATAGCCTTGTCAGAGGAATATATAAATTGGCCGCGTTGCGGTAATGATCAAAGGAGCAACTCTAGGTTCGACAATAATCTTCACAGGACCCTTCGAAGTGATCCTTACAGGAGTTTCGGAAATTACAGACACATCTTCAAGCTCTAAGTCTTGAACAAATTCTCCATAGAAGGAATCTTCTCAACTAGAATTATATGGTTATCCATTAAATGCTGAATACCTTCTCTCAGCAGTTTGCAGCCATTGGATTGGGCTTCACAACACTAACTTCTTTCAATGCAACCCAGAAATAAACCGGCTTGCAACAAATTCCTCTTAATAATTATCAGGGGAGTAACCAAGTCACTTACAACAGAAACATAAGAAATATCTTCGATATTGTTAATGCCCTTGTCGTGCATAGGCATAGGTACAATAATCATGTTGGGAATCTCGGGAGGATCAAATTCAATATCTTTGGAGTCAAACATATCCTGAATCTTATCTTTCAGAGCCCAACAACTATTTGTGTCATGTCCGAGACTATTGGATTGATAGTTACACTTTACATTAAGATTGTACCGAGGAGAGGAGGTGTTGGGATTCTTAGGAGGATCTCTTAACGTAATCAACTCTACTTTCAACAAGTGTTATAATGCTTGAGACAATGGCATGTTGTTCTTGGTAAATTTTCTCCTGGGCGCTTCCGACCTATGCTGATTGCCTTGTTGATGTTGTTGCACTAGTTCAAGATTAGAAATTAGCACTGCCCCCACAGATTGGTTACGGCCCCTTCTACCACGACCTTTCTGTCCATACACAACATTAGCTTATTTTTTCCCGTTGAATGTCTTATTCATAGTACTTAAAGACGCAACCACCTGAATCTTTCCACTTTTGATTCCATCTTCAACATGTTCCTCTGTTAATATCAGCTCGGTGAATCTGGCTGAAGAGCTTCTGATCAGATGATTAAAGAAATGACCCGTCAAAGTTCCCATAAACATGTCAACCAACTCCCTTTCAGAAAAAGGAGGTTGAACTCTTCCTGCTAGATCTCTCCATTTCTGGGCATACTCTTTGAAGCCTTCATTAGAGCCTATTGTCATACTCTGTAATTTCACACGGGTTAGTACGAGATCATCATTGTATTGGTATTATTTGTAGACTCTCCAGAACCCTTCCAGTTGATAGAACCTTTCCAATTGTGTCCCCGATAGACTCTCTTGAAAGAAATGCACCCATAACTTCTTATCGGCAGTGTATGGTTGAATCTTCCGGACATAAGACCTCAAATGAACTTAGGGAAAGAAACACCATCATATTTTGCAAAAGTAGGGACCTTGAATTTTTGAGGAATGACAACTCCTGAGACTAAACCCAACTCTTCAAAATCCATCCCAGGCACTCTCTGGATCTCTATAGCATTTATAAGATCTTTTAGTTGTTTGTACTTTTCATCAGCAGGAGGATACTGTTCGTCCGAATAGTCTTCTCCATCTTCATCATAATATGTCCAGAACCAAGGTTGCCTCCTTTCTCAACCTTCACACTCTTACCATCTTCACCCTGGTTGTCATCTCGTTTGATGGGATATCACAATATTGATCTCGTTTTATAGGACCTCTAAACCTTCTTCCCATGTTGAGGATGCCAATTGGTTTCCTTGTCTTTTCTTCCTCTCTTTGGTGATGAGGGTCTTCAGTTCTTCCTGCCTCTTGGCTAAGTTGAGGAACATTTGTTGGAACTGAGCATTTTGGGCTTGAAGATCTTTGACCGTTTGTTCGAGAGCCACCTTTTACTAAATAAACAACAAGAAGATGAGAAAACTTGTCTTGGAGGCCTGTTATGTAATGATGTGTATGGTACATAGATGAAAATCCAATATTTTCAAGGATCTCATGGGATAAACAAGAATGAAATGTCAGAAATTGAGTCTGGCTGCAGCTTTGACTGAAGAAATTCGTGTCTTTGTTTTTGAACGTCCTTATATAAGAATCAATCTCACCATGTCAAGTGGATCCAAGCCTCTGACTCAAGGGAAAATACTTTGATCTTTGACGGTACCTGGTAAGAGGAAAATAAATCCTCTTGCCCCTTGCTAGAAGTTTGGTTCATGATAAGCCTGCATCAAAGGTCCCTAAGATGCTTGAAATGGTTAGTGAAAATGCCATGTCATGATGTTATGATGTTGTGATATAATGTTTAAGCAAGTAGCAAACACAAAAAAAAATCATGGAAGAGCCTTAGGTTTAAAGTCTTGCATGGGGTCCATAGGTAAGTACCTTCTCTATTTGAAGTTAAGTTGGCTCAACCTTTCCTAAAATAGTAACCGCGTTCTAGTAATCTCATGTCACAGATCTTTCTCGAAGGTTTTATTTTAGTACAACAACTGATTTGCCACCAAAACATCTTGCGAGTCGAATCTCAATGAGTGTAGCATCGAGTATCAACCAACTCTGGACTGCATCAAAGCCGGCTATCTCACTACCTTATAATGGCCAAGATGGGTCAATTAAGGTTCTAAAAGTCAGTTAATGATTATGACACCATGCGGCAGCCCAATGTTATCCTCAACTGACTCAAGGAACATCGATACAAACCAAAGTGTCACACTAACGTAGCCATCACTTCAACCATATTGGTCTATGCCGTACAATTTCCATGATCTATGGCTACTTAACTAAGGTACACTAGATCTGGGTATAGGATCTTTGCATGAAAATAGACCCAAGCAACCCTTAAGATAAAGAAAATAATGCAAGCAAACAAATCAGTAAAAGTGATCTAAGACTCTAAGGTAATCCCTCTTTTAAGAACTCCCCAACAGAGTTGCCAGTTCTGTAATACGGTGGGAGAACTGACTTGTTTTGCGTTTTATTGCATATTTTGCGGATAGAAAGAGTTGCCACCAACTTTTCGTTTATCCAATAAGGAAAGGGTGAAAAGAACAGGAAATACCTTGAAGTTTTTGAGTTCATGGGGTAGGTTATGAAAAGGGAAGGTGTTAGCACCCTTTTCATCTGTAGTTATCTATGGGCTCTTAATTGCTTAACTCACTTTGAAAATATTTCTTCTTGTGTGTGTATTTTGAAAAGCCAAAGTACGACCAATTTGTAATGATTCTTGTATCAATCCTGAAGAATGCGTATAAAGTGTTTGAAAATATTTGTTTTTGGAAGTGTGATGTGAGAAATGTTTTGATTAGGAAATTTTGTGAGCAAGCGATTAAAATTATCCTACCCACTCAAGGTCGTTCTTGTTATTTTCCTCCTCCTTTAGAGATAATTCTATCCATAACATTATTTGGTAGGTAGCCTCATCCATCGGATGTGAAGGGGCGGGAAAAGGGTTATTGTACGGTCGTTGAAGGTAACTTGTAAGGATGCTTTAGCACTTTCATAAGGGACTAGATCATTTGCTCATAGGCAACGTCAAAGGGGTATCGAGGGACTATGATCTTTTGTGTCGAGGGTCTTTACTAAAGCGTCCCTATTTTCGAAGGACATGACCGTTATTCCAAAAAAGATAACAAAGAGAGGTTACCCTAAAGGTGTAAGTGTGCGAGTGTGTTTGTTTCAATTATTTATCTTGAATTTAGGGTTTTTCTATTAGTTGATTTTATCTTGCCATACAAACCCTAATTACTAACAGTTGCATAGAAATATAATAGCAGAAGGTAAAGACGAAAATGTAAACCTAAACTATTACAAAGCTTTGGGGCAGTTACATAATAGTGAAGTGCGGAAAATAAAAACCTACAACTATTACATACTAGGAGAAATTACATAACAGAAAATACGAAAAAATAAAACTACGCTATTACATTCGCGGAAACATCATATACTATTTATCTAGGAATAAGAGGAAACGAAAATAAAAATAGAAAAATAATGTAAAAAATAAAAATAATTTTGATGTTGGCTAACTAAACAAAACCTAAAAAATCTAATTAATTTTAAAATTAATGAAAAAAGGTTAATTAATTAGTTTATAGAAAAAAGTGGTTAATTAAATTTAAACCTAATTAAATTAGGTTTTTTCTAAAAAAATGTTTATTTTAGGTTTAATGATTTAGTTAAAAAATTAGGTTAAAAAAATTAGGGTTAACCAAAATTCCTATGGTTAGGGGAAAATGACAAACAAGGTTAGAAAAATAGAGAAAATATGAAAAATGCCAGGGGTGGGTGTTGAACCCATGCCCATTGCCCTTTCAACGACATGGCTTGCCATTGCGCCAGGCGCGTGCTGGTGTTAAGAGGATAGAATCAACACAACATGTAGTAAACATGAAAGGATTGAGAAAATAGAAAAATGTCAAAAGGCAGGGATCTAACCCACACCCTCCTATACTAATGCCTTATCATGCGTGCGCTTGCCACTAGGGTGGCTGTTTCATCTGGTCATTCAGTGGAATCAATTAAATATATAATAAACATTATTTCCTGGGTTGGAGAGGTGCTGAAGCCATAGCTTCGGTCGTCTTCTCCGGCGACTCCTTTTCTTGTACCTGCAAAACAAAGAGTGTGAACGATTTAAAGGTACCCTACCCCTCTAATTTGGGCCTTGCGAATTCAATGATACACTTGGATTTGGCTAAAACATCTTGTATGATGAGGTACGATGCAAAACAACCCATAACGGTTCAAACATGACAACCTTCCTTTCGGGCATTTTGGGGGCCATGTGATGGGTCTATCCTGCATATTGACGTCTCAGAGGTATGTTAGTAACGTTAGTATGCATCAAAAGAACATGAAAACGAAAATATGAATTTGCAACAAATTAAGAAACAGGCGAGGCATGTATGCTTGCTTCATGCTCTCTAGATCATCACAATCGATCCAATCTTACCCTATAATGCTTCTGGAATTGAATGGGATGGTTGCCTTGCTTTGAAAGAGGCTGGAAGTAGGGTTTGTAGTTTGCCCTAGTTTTGATGATTTTGAAGTTTTTGGAAATTTGATCTCTCTTGCAAGGGTTCGTGTCTTTGTCTTCTCTAAATAATGAGTATATATAAAGGAAAATTAGGTCAAAAGAAGTGGGCTTGGACCTTTGTATGAAAGCCTTGATTTTATTTAATTTATTTTGAATTTAAATAAATAAAATATAAAATAAATGGAATAAAAATCAAATAGGTGTATGAATAGGTTCAGAGGTTAACTATGAAGGCTAATACACATTTTGACCTTGAAACACAATCCCACTAGCCCAAAAATTCAAGTTTGATCAATTTAAGTTTCATGCATTTCCTCAAAATTTCCCAACTTGCACCAATCATAACTCTCTCAATTTTTATCATATGAAGGTGATCTTGGACTTTTTGGAAGGCTCAAGATGTCCTCTACAATATCTATGTTGATCATGTTTTCATTTGAAGACTTTATCTTGAAGTAAGATGCCTTGAAAAAAGTGTCTTTTTGTTGACTTTTGAAATGACATATAATATATTGACTCATATCTCTCAAATGAAGCATTTTTGGACTTGAGCTTAGAAAGAAAAAGTTGTAGAGAAATGAATTTCCTTAAACATGAGCTTTGGTTGAGCAAAATCTGATGAAGCATGTGAAAGTTATGCTTGGTCAAAGTTCAGTTGACTTCTCCTTAAGAAAACCCTAAGTTAGTAGCTTTTGACTTTTGATGAATCTTGAGTTTTCTTGATGAATCATGATCAACCCTTGATCAAATGATGAATTTGACTTCAAAATCTTGATGTTGACCAAAAATCTTGAAGTTTTACTGTATGTTGACCACAATTGACTTTTTATCCAATACTGTTGATTTTTAGTCATTTGAGCAATTGATTGGGAAAACTTATGATGCAAGGCTTGAAATTTGGCATGAGCATTCCTTGAGACATGAGAAACCATGAAATCCACTTGAGGCACTATAAGCTCAATTTTTTTTGAAAAAACCAAAACCCTAATTGTAGGCCGCTACTTAGGAGGAAATTTGTTTGATCAAACCTTGAGTAGCCTTGAGCAATTGAAAACCTTAGGAGCATAAGGAGATATCTTGAAGAAAATGGGAGGGAAAATTTTGGGGTAAAAAACCATCCTTGTTTTTTGTTTAAAAAAAGAAGAATAAATAAAAGAGCTAACTTGCATATGCATGCCATTTCCAGGGTATCTTAAAGTTATTTTCTCCCTCAAGAATGGCAGGAAACACAAATACATGCAAGAGAACCACCTGTAGCGGTAGAAATATTGAGACTAAGCAATTAGATTGAATTGACTCGTATAGATAAAATAAAAAATGCCACTGCGCTTTATTGTTTACAAAGGAATGGGAAAAGAGCAAATAACCCAAAAAGAGGGGGAGAGAGATTGATTGAGATTGATTGACTTTTAGTCTTCTAAAAAAATGTCAAAGTATGATTAGGTTGTTTAAAGTTTGATTAAGAAAGTGTTTGGAAAATGCATGGACCTAAGTCCAAGTTTATTGTGAAAGTGGTTCTATTTTAAAAACAAGAAGAGTTTTCAAAAGGAGGGAGAAGATTTTTGAAATTAAATAAGATGGGAGGAGTTGAAGGGACTATCCTAAAGCATAAGGTAAAAGCTAGGGAAAAGAACCGTCTAACCAACAAGAAGCCAACACTTGACACAATGAGTCAATGTAGAATTACCATTCTTTGGACTTGAAACTAAGCAAGCAAGGATACTAAACCTCTTAAGAAAACCAAACTTTAAATGCATTAAGTCTTCACAAAAATTGGGCAGAGTAACGACTGTAAACAAATAAATTCCCGATCACAAACAAAACATATAATCAGAATAACCTGCTCACAAAGAAAACAAACAACCCAATGTCTCGGGATAAACACCGAGAACTCCAGACAAAATAACAATAGAAGTCACCAAGGTCTTTAGGTAGGTCAAGGTCTCTACTCCTAAGTCTGAGAAGTCCATAACTCCAAAATGCCAAGGATAGTAACCAAATAGTCCAAGTGACATTAAAGTTTTTTATTGTTCAAGTTGATTATTAGGTATCTTCAAAAAGAAAATGAAAAGCTCAAGTGAGAAAAACAAAATGACATCAAGATAAATTCTCAAGTGAGCAAATATGAAAGTAGAATGAAATGTAAATGCTAAGATAAATGATACTTAAAGTAAAAGCATAAAAATAAAAGTAAATTATTAATGAGTTAGAAATTAGAGGTTAGTTGAATGACCATATTGAAACTTGCATTTGAAATCTCATTAGAAGATTGATAAAATCAAAGCCTCTCAACAACAAGTCTCAATTGCTTTTTGTCAAGTATATCATTCATTTTAAATTCTCGAGGCGACAATAAATGATAAACGATATTTAAATGATTCACTTAGTTCCAAAATTTATGAAAGTTCATTAGAGGATTGATAAGACCAAAGCCTCCTAACAATGAACCTCAAGGTTATTGGATCAAATGTTTCAAATTAAACATACATGGGCTTAGAAACATAAGTTTGGGCCACGAATGATCATTTCTCGAATCGGGACAAAACTTAGCACTATGTTAAGCAATCTTAAGTGGACTTATATAAAAGTCGCACCTATTTTGAGGTCGTCCAATAGCAATCTATGTGCCAAATGTTTGGAGTGATGATATGTAGATCATCCTCTAACAACATGTAGCACTAGTGAGAAATGGATAAGATGTAGAGGAAAGGGATGCAAGGTATGAAATTAGGGTTTCAAATATCATCAAAATCATTCATCCATTTTGATGGATTTGGTTTCTCAACCTATCAACACCCAAGATCCAATGAGGTTGAAGAATTTGTCACCAAAAAATGCCCAAGTCAGAATCAAATAAAATAATAAAATAAAATTCAATAAAATAATATTTAAAAGGTTAATTAAAAGGAAAACAAATGGTAAAAATACACAAAGTATATTAAAACACTAAATAAAAGTCCTAAAAAAATTCAGAGATCAAACTGATTTAATAAAGGTTGAAAAAAATTTAAATTTTTTTTTAATGTCAGAAACTATTTTTTAAAATAAAAGAAATAGTTAAAACAAACTAAAAGTGGTGAAAAATATTAAAATCAGGAATACAATTAAATCAAGGTTATCAAAAATTGCCAAGAAGGCCAAAGGACCTTTCCATAATTTTTCAGAATTTTAAAATTAAGAAAAATATTTTTTTAATCAATTAAAACAATTCAATTAAAGTGAAAAAATTTTAAAAGAATCAAATTATAAAATAAAATTGTGAAAAATTAAAAATCAGAAAGAGAAAAATCCAAAATATTTTAAAGATTTTTTGAGTTGGAAAAGATTTTGATGAATTTTTGAAGTTTAAATCAATTAAAATATAAAAATCGGAAAATAAAAATAAAACAAAAAGATATAGACCATTGGATGAATGTCAAAACGTGTTAGTAATCAGATCCAAGGGATCTGGTGCACTAGATCCATGGTCCTTATTGAATAAAAAACTGGATCCATTATTAAATCAGATTTTTGAAGAAACAAGTGGCACCTTATCATTGATTGAGAGATGACACGTTGGTCATCTTCAACCTCTAGCCATGCGAATTACAGGTCTCTCATACTGTAAAATTAAGAGCTCAGACCTATGCCATTCGCTTCGTCTCATCAAGACGAAAACAACTGTACCCTCGTGAAAAATTTATTTAAAGTGTAGCTCAGTCATTTTGTAAAAAACCAGAAGGAAAAAATTGAACAGGGTTTGAAAATTCATGGCCAAAACTCATTTCTAGTTGAAAACAAATGACGCGACTAGTATCAAAATGATGAGAGCTTCATTGTGGTAGCAAGTTTTGAGAGAATTGATGAAGGAATCTACCTATTGAAGTTCAAATTCAGAGCTCTGAAACATGACTTGGCTAGCACGATTTAGGATGCTTTAGGGCTTGGTTCTTCTTCTGTTAGCTCCAGTGAAGTTCAAGGATGAAGAGTTGACAGAAAATGGATTGAGGAAGGCTGTAAAACCAAATTCAAAGTTGCAAAAATATGGGTTAAGGAGAGAGATGGGCAGGATGATTCTGGTTGTTCAAGCTTGAGAAAATGAGTGAGATATAACCCTCTATTTATAGGGAAGCAAATGGGACGCTCAAGCGTGTGGAATGGTGAAGTTTGGAGGGAATTCGTGTGAAGTTGCAAGCATGAAAAGTGTGACTCATATTTTGCTCAAAACTCAGCAAAAACTTGCGTTTCAAGGTGCTAATAACTTCTGGAAGATTGTTAAACATGATTAGAAGTAAAAAAGTGCAACAATTTAGTGATTAGAAGCTGAATTGTGCATTTCAAATTCTGACTTGGAGGAAAAAAATCAGTTTTAAGTGGTTGTCTTTGAACTCATGGTGTGCATAATTTCGGGAACCTTAGGACATGATTCTTGAAGCATTTGAAAGATAAGGTCAAAAAATTTACAAGTGCAAAGATTGATATCAATTGGATGCTTGAGCTAAAAGTTGTGATGAGTCAAAGTTGAGAAAAAGATGCTGACTTTTTGTACTTAGAAAAAAAAATCTTCAAAAGTGACCTATAATTTTTTGAGTTCAACCAAGGATTTCCTCTAAAATTTAGCTTTTATCATTGATTATAGCTTAAAATATACATCCCAAAGAGCATTGTTACACTTTAATCACTAAAAAATATCAAGTAATGAAAAAGTTATGGTCTTGCAAAATTGGTGAAAGTTCATGAGGTGACCTATAATCTTTTGCATTCTTAGGGAAACATCCACCCATTCTCAAGCTTTGTACATAAAAGAAGCGTTTAACTTCACATCCTTAAGATCATTTTGGAAAAATAATGGGCTCAAGGAGATAAAAATTGTCCAAGTTATGATCTTTTGAAGTCACCTAAGAGAATTTGATGGAATATCTAGAGGACATGTAATCTTTCTTCATCATTAGGAATCTTCCACATAAAAGTTTCTTGAAACTTTTAAAGTGATTTGTTGATAACCCTTTAAATAGAAGCATGTCTTTAGAATCACTTAAAAATACCAAAATATGAGGAAGATATAGCCCTTAGAAGTTCAAAACCCTAGCTCCTAGAGCACCAAAATGACTTGGAAACCCCTTTCAATTTTGAAAAACTTTCTTGCACAATTACTCTTGTCATGGGAATATAAGTTGTTGTGGATGATAATAAGAACCAATAGCAACAAAACTAACTCCAAATATTAATAATTGAGGGAATTATGCATTTGTGATCAATGAATCAAGAACTTGTCCAATTAAGTCAAACTTCTTCAATCAACTCTTGCGTCTTTTGATTTTATTTGATAACTTGAGGCATGATGAATCATAGTAGACCTTGTCATGATATTACTTCAAAGTATCTTCAATGATGAAGCTTGAATCTCAATGAAATTTTGTTGGAAAAGGCATGAAAATAAACTCATGAACCTATGAATCTACTTGATGAAATATGTTGTGCTCTCCCCTATAATATCATCAATTAGAGCAAACATTCATTGTATTTATTAGTTAAAAGTTAATCAACACAGAACATAGATGACCATAATATATATATCAAGGTGCTTGGTGATTCCCCATAGGCAAACCTAGATATAAGTAGAAGGACCAAACCCTAGTGTGATCTTGTTGTGATTGAGTTGATATGAGATGATAAAGGAATCTTAGGGGGAATAATTGGGGTACAACAACTGCCCTTATTTAAGTGTCTTATATCCGGAGATACGAAGGTTAAAATCCTCATGTCAAAGTGATTGAAGATACTTAAATACAAAACAAACCCTATTTTTGGCCCTAAGAGGCCATGCAACGTTTATGATTGTACATGCAAATAAACAAATCCAAAGGTGACATGGGACACCACTAGGGAAATAGAAAATAAAAGATAAAAATAGAATTAGACCAAGAAAAATAAATCACTGGTGAACAGAAGACTCGAATCTATTGGGGTAAAGCCCAAGGAGGAGGCTAAGTAACATAAACTCAAACGTTGAGGAGAGAAAATAAAGGATAATAGTGATCGACAAATAACCGCAAACTATCCACTCACTAAGAAGATAACAAAAATGGTAATGTCGACCCACACGGGGGAAAGAAGTGGTAGGATAATACCAGCAAACATCAATATTAGGATAAGTCACAAATTACTAGCATCAATACTTATAATTGGAAATAAACGAACTCTTCAGAGCAAAATGAGTCTCAACGGCGAACTATCTCCCATAATAACGAGACTACCATTCATCAGAGTAATAAAAATATCAACAATGAACTATCTCCTATAATGACGAGACTACCATCCATTGGAGTAACAAATCTCAACAACGAACTATCTCCCATAATGACGAGACTACCATCCATTGGAGTAAACAAATCTCAACAGTAAACTATCTCCCATAATGACGAGACTACCATCCATTGGAGTAAACAAATCTCAACAACAAGTAACCTGAGAGAACTTTCTTGGGAAATATACATTTCCAAAATTTAGGAGTCCGTCCATCCTTGGAATCACTATTTTTTGTTTTCCTTTAATCACAAAATCTAAAGTAAAAGGTAATTTGTAATTTTTTTTCAATTTTGTTGTTGTTATTTAATCTTTTTTGTTTTGAAAATTACTATCAATAATAAATGGAGTCTTTGTAAGCAGAATAAAATAAGAATTGCAAAGAATTGGGATAAAAGCTCAAACTTTATTAATAGAATGATAGTCTGTGAATGGAGAGACTCCATAGATGATTACAAAGTTTGGAAAATTGTAATACATTGGAAAAGATACATTGAAATACAATGACCAATATTCTCCCTAACAACTTTGAATTCCTGAGCAGCTACTTCTGTTGAAGTATGGTGAGAGTCCAAGAAGATTGTTGCTTCAATGATCAAGTCTTATCTGACGCAATTACTTGCCAAGAAATCTCTAACTTTTGCCTAAGTTGCCCTTGTGTATTTTTAACCTAGCAGGAAGAATCTATTCTATTTATGTCTCTTATTTTTTCCTAGACCGCCCTTTCGGGTTTTCAGCCTACCGAGACGCTCTTTTTTGCCTGAGTCTCCCTTTCGAGTTTTCAACTTAACGAGCTATTCTTTTATTTCTTTAGGAAAAGTATTTCTTGACTGCATCAAAATTCATAGGACGTGGGAACTCCTCGCCATCCATAGTTTCAAGAATCAATGCATCTCCAGAGAAGGATTTCTTGATAACATATGGGCCTTCAAAATAAGGAGTCCACTTGCCCCCAGAATCTGCATTAAAAGACATGATCTTCTTGAGCATGAGGTCGCCTTATCCGAATTCATGAGGCTTAACCTTCTTATCAAAAGCTTTCTTCATTCTCTTTTGGTACAACTGACCATGACATAAGGCTGTCATACTTTTCTCTTCTATTAAATTCAATTGGTCAAACCTGTTCTGGACTCATTCAGCCTCGGACAACTTGGTTTCCATTATCACACGTAAAGAGGTAATCTCAACCTCAATGGGGAGCATTTCTTCCATATAATACACAAGAGAGAACATGCTTTCCCCTGTTGAAGTGCAAACAGATGTACGATACCCATGCAAAGCAAAATGGAGCATCTCATGCCAGTCTATATAGGTAATAACCATTTTCTAGATGATCTTCTTGATGTTTTTATTAGCAGTTTCAACTGCCCCATTCATCTTTGTCCTGTAAGGAGATGAATTGTAATGGACAATCTTGAATTCTTCATAAAGTTCTATCATCATCTTATTATTCAGAGTCGAGCCATTGTCAGTGATGATCCTGCTTGGCACACCATACCGACATATAAGATTGTTCTTGATAAAACATACTACCACATGCTTAGTAAAATTTGCATATGAAGCTTCTTCCACCCATTTGATGAAGTAGTCTATTGCCACCAAGATAAAATAATATCCATTCGACACCTTGGGTTCAATCATTCCAATCATGTCTATACCCCCACATAGAGAAAGACACGGGGAAGAAATAACATTGAGAAGTGTCAGAGGCACATGAATTATGTCAGCATAAATCAGGCACTTATGGAACTTCTTTGAAAATTTATAACAATAAGATTCCATTGTCAGCCAATAGTAACCCGCCCTAAGCATCTTCTTTACCATTGAATGTCCATTGGCATGAGTACCAAAGGAACCTTCATGGATTTCATGCATCAACATGTCTGCTTCATGTCTATCCACGCATCTAAGCAAGACCATGTCATAATTTATTTTGTATAGAAAATCTTCATTGAGGAGAAAGCTATCTGCTAACCTTCTCAATGTCTTTCTATCTTTGTTTGACGCACCAGCCGGGTATTTCTGAGTCTGGAGAAAATGCTTGATATCATAATACCAAGGTTTTTCATCTGACGTCTGCTGTTGCAAACACATGAGTTGGCCTATCCAGACGTCGTACTATGATACGAGGCACATTGTTCCAGGTATTCAGTTGATACATAGAAGCCAGAGTGGCCAAAGCAGCCGCCATCTGATTTTCATCTCTGGGAATATGATGGAATTCAACTTTATTAAAGAAAGGTAATAATCTTCTAGCATAGTCTTTGTAGGGAATTAAACCAGGGTGACGAGTATCCTATTCTCATTTAATCTGATTTATTGCCAAAGCTAAATCACCATATACATCTAGAATTTTGACTCTGAGATTAATAGCCTCTTTGAGACCCATGATACAAGCTTCATACTCTGCCATATTATTGGTGCAATCAAATGCCAACCTTGCAGTAAATGGCATATCCGATCCAAGGGGAGTGATAATCACAGCACCCATTCCTTTCCCATAAGCATTCATAGCTCCACAAAATACCATACCCCACCGTGATTCAGGATCAGGACCTTCCCCAAGTAAAGGTTCATCACAATCTTTTATTTTCAAAAACATCACATCCTCACCAGGGAAATCATATTTAACAGAATGATAATCATCAACCGGTTGGTGAGCAAGGTAGTCTGCCAACACAGTTCTTTATATAGCCTTCTGAGTATGGTATTCAATATCGTATTTAGACAACAACATATGCCAATGGGAAATTCTTCCAGTAAGAGCGGGCTTTTCAAAAATATACTTAATTGGATCCATTTTAGAAATCAACTAAGTAGTATGATTCAACATATATTGCTGCAACCGCTTTGCCGCCCAGGCCAGAGCATAACATGTCTTTTCCAGCATAGAATACCGCGACTCACAGTCAGTAAACTTCTTGCTGAAGTAATAAATGGCATATTCCTTCTTCTCTGTTTCATCTTGTTGTCCTAAATTACAACCCATAGAATTATCTAACACTGTCAGATACATGATCAATGGTCTTCCTTCAACAGGAGGGAGCAAGATAGGAGGTTCAAGCATATACTCTTTAATACTTTCAAATGCCCTTTGGAAATCATCGGTACACACACAACCTTGATCTTTCTTTAACAACTTAATGATCGGCTCACATGTTGCAGTCATATGGGAAATAAATATGGAAATGCAATTCAAACACCCAAAGAAGCCTCTAACTTGCTTTTCAATTCTTGGTGCTGGAATTTCTTGAATTGCTTTGACTTTATCAAGATCAACTTCAATCCCTTTTTGGCTGATAATGAAACCTAAAATTTCCCTGATCGAACACCAAAGGTGCATTTATTTGGATTCAAGCAGAGACGATACTTCCTCAAATGCTGAAACAATTTAAACAAATCCTCTACATGCCCTTCATCATTCTGGGATTTAGTAATCATATCATCAACATATACCTCAATTTCTTTGTGCATCAGATTATGGAACAGGGTTGTCATAGCCCTCTGGTACATTGCACCAGCGTCCTTCAAGCCGGAGGGCATCACTCTATAACAGAATGTTCCCCAGGGTGTGATAAATGTTGTTTTTTCCATGTCCTCAGAAGACATTCTGATTTTATTATATCCATAAAATCCGTCCATGAACGAGAATAGTTTGAATTTTAATGTACTATCAACCAACATATCAATATGTGGTAATGGAAAGTCAAATTTTGGACTAGCTTTGTTTAAATCTCTATAATCAACGCACATGCGAACTTTTTCGTCTTTCTTTGGTACTGGGACAATATTGGAAATCCACTGAGGGTACACTGATGTCACAATAAAACTGGCATTAATCTGCTTTAAAACTTCTTCTTTAATTTTCACTACCACATCAGGGTGAGTTCTTCGCAATTTATGCTTGATTGGCGGGCATTCTGGCTTTAGCGGAAAATGATGTTCCACAATATCAGTATCCAATATCGGCATGTCTTTGTATGACCAAGCAAATCTACCCACATACTCTTTCAACAATTCAATCAAACTGTTCTTTACACCAGGATGCAATAACACTCCAATCTTGACTTCTTTCAGATCTTCCTCTGAACACAAATTAATTATCTCCAACGGCTCTTTATACGGATGAATGGCACTTTCCTCGCGCTCAAGAAACCTTGAAACCTCTTATGGGATTTCATCATATTCTTCTTCTTCGACCATATACACAGGATATTCAAAGTTGGGAGAGGGTGCATGGTCATTGTATTCAATGGGTTTTTTAACTAATATGCACATATGATTTATGATTGCTTTTAGAAACTGAAACATATAGCAAGTGATTATGCAGATTAAATTACAATTATTATTTATTTTGAAAGGTTTTTTCTGATTACCATTTTCCAAGAAAAAGCATAAAATAAAGACACAACTTGGGAATCAAAGACAAACTTTTATTATTGATTTTAAAGATCAAAGCAACAGATATGCCCATACAATATCAATACACCTTGGGCAAATTGAAATATTTTTTGAAAATATTAACAAAAAACAAATTACTTTGAGACATAAATGTAAGAGGGAACATCAATAGTGATCTAACTTTAGACTCTAACTCCATGTGTCACGTAGTTCGGAATCTCCTGCTCTTCTTCACCTTCCACAATAGCATTGATCCTATGAACAGTTGGATGAAGGTAACCTCCACTGTGAAAGATGTCTTGATATTTACCCAAAGCAGACTTCAGCTTCATATTCTCACCTGTGCCATTCTGGAGGTGGATCAACAATCTTCCCTCATACTTTACTAGGGCCATTACGTACTACCTATTGAGCATCTTTAAACGGAACTATAGAATTCTCATTTTCTCTTACATTATCAATGGATAAAGCTTAGAATTGAGTTCCAACAACACCTTCATCCGCTTCCACAACATTGAAAGAGGATAAATGAGATATTAACAATGCATGTTCTCCATTTATGATGACCATTTTTCCTTCACGAACAAACTTCAGCTTCTGGTGCAAAGTTAAAGTGACAACCCTTTCCTTATGGATCCACGACCGTCGTAGTAAACAACTGTAAGAGGGAACAATATCCATAACCTGGAAAGTAATCTGAAATAAATTTGGGCCTATATGAATAGGAAAATCTACTTCCCGGATGACAGACTTCCTCAATCCATCAAAAGCTTTCACAATTATGCCACTCGGGCGCATGGGAGTTCCTTGGTACTCCAGCTTCATGAGCGTGCTCCTCGGTGTGAAATTTTAAGCCGACCCATTGTCAATCAGCACATTAGACAATGAATCATTCTTGCAGTTTATGGAGATATGGAGAGCTAGATTATGATTCCTTCCTTCGTCGGGCAGCTCGTCATCACAGAAACTCAGGTTATTACAGGATGTAATATTCCCGACAACACTACTGAATTGGTCCAAAGGCATATCACTTTCCATGAAAGCTTGATCCAATACTCTCATCAAAGATTCCCTGTGGGCAGAAGAGTTCATTAGCAAGGCTAGAATAGATATCTTTGATGGAGTATGCAACAATTGGTCTACGGTCCTGTAGTCGCTCATATTGATAATATTAAATAAATCATCCATATCTTTTTCCAGAGCAGTACCACTAGATTCCCCCACTGCTTTCTTAGGTTCAGTATTTTCAATAACCCTTTTATCAGCATTAACATTCCCTCGAATGACAGGTGCGAAAACACGGCCACTGCAGGTGACCCGGTTGGCTTCAACAATATTCTTGACATCAAACAAAGGTTAGATGGGAACTTCCACACCATCCTCCAATATTGTAGCATTGTATTTGTATGGCACGACTTTGTCTGATTCGTAAGGACCAGGACCCAACAAGCAAATCACCACTGGAGCAACAACTAGCTTGCTATGGTACTCAATCTCTATAGGGGCGGGAACACTGAAACAAGGCACAATTGCATTCACCCCTTCTTCAAAATACTTGGACATCACAGAATCATTGATGGAGAACATATCTTCATATGAGGAAAATAATTCATCAGCAGAAGCATACTCATCATCCGGCACAATCTCGACGGAGCAATCCTCAATCACGTTAATTCCATTGTAAACATCTTTATTGCTCAAAACTTTGATAGTACCATTGTCCAACAACAACTGAATACCCCTTCTCACAATGGAATAACCATGTGAGTCTCTGCAACAAATCCGACAAGACCCATATTGGTGTTTTCCTTGCCCATTCATGTGACAGAAGGTAGTGTGCAACTGAAACAAATCATCACTCATATGATTCACGTCAAAAATCCAGAATTCTCCAGGACATCCAAAGACCATATTCAAATATTCTTCATACTGTTCCCTAGGCCTGATTATATGAATAAGTCCTTCGTTCATCATTTCCTTAAGATCAGCTTTTATCTTATCATATCCCTGGATATCTGTACTGCAAACACCACAACCAGCATGGTCGTGCATATAGTAACTGAACTCGTAGAGGTCAACATGTATTTTTACCAAATCTCCTCTAACCAGGTTGATATAAAAAATCCGGAAGTCCCCTGGATAACCAGCAACCATGTTTATAACATTTGCTCCTCCATGCTTTGGCAAAGGATTATCTTTCACGTTAGGGCCAACATCTTTAAAGGTTAAAAGGCCAGATGTCACCATCTTTTTACTTCAGATTTCAAAGGATAATAGTTCTCAATATTGTGTCGTGGTGATGAAAAGCACACGTCTGGTCTTCCTTATAATACCAAGGTAAAAGTGATGGTATAGCAGGGGGTGGCTTGGTCTGAACCAACTTCTTCTGGATCAAAGTCAGAAGCAACTCTACATAGCTCATTGGAATAAAGTCAAAAGCCTCTCTCTTCTATCTCTGTACTTGATTCCCCTAAGGAGATGGTCTTTGATAGGAAACAATGGTTAGAGCTACATTGATAACTGGAGTAACAGAAGCAACCTGTTGCTGATACCAATGATGTCTTCTAGGTGGTATAATCTTTCTTTCCCCAATAACAGCATCCGTTTCACTTTCTTTCTTTCGAGAGAACCCGTATGATGACTTCTTCGTCCCTTCATCTTTTTTCAAGTACCTTTATCTGACAACCTCTTCCAAACAAACACCCATGCTTACCATTTCGGTAAAATCACTTGGCGCATTGGCGACCATCCTTTCATAATAAAATGATCCAAGGGTTTTCAGGAAGACCTTGGTCATTTCTTGTTCTCCCATAGGTGGCACCACCTGGGCAGTCATCTCGCGCCATCTCTGCATATATTGTTTAAACGAATCCTTGTCTCTCTGAGCCATTGCCCTTAACTGGTCACGATCAGGCGCCGTGAACATATTGTACTTATACTACTTGATAAAAGCTTCTCCCAGATCATTAAAGGTACGAATACTATTACTGTCCAGACTCATATACCACTTTAGAGCAGCACCAATCAAACTATCTTGGATGAAATGAATGAGAAAATGCTGATCGTCAGTATGGGTAGACATTTTCCTAATATACATCATAAGGTGGTCACGAGGGCAAGAGTTTCCCTTGTACCTCTAAAATTCCGGCACTTTAAACTTCGCTGGTACATTTACATTGGGAACTAGGTAGAGTTCACTAACATCATGTCCAAACAATTATTTTCCTCTAAGGGCCTTCATTTCCTTCTGCATCTCATTGAACTGGTCTTGAAAGTCATCCAACCAGTCATAGAAACCCACACTCTCACTTGGTGGAGGAACATGACGATAAAATTCATCATTAACAAACAGCATAACATTTATCGAAGGGGGTGCAACATAGTGAATCTCATTTCTAGTAGAAGGAGTAACATGCACCACCTGAGGTGCATGAGTAGCAGCAGCTTGAACAACTAGAGCGACTGTAGCATCAAGATTGTACCCTTATGGCATGAAATTTTCAGGCATTACCCACGGGTAACCCTGAGGCATACGGTTTTGAGCAGCAGTAACTGGAGTAACAGAATCAGGAATTTGTGGTCCTTCAAAAACAATCATTGTCTATTGAGGCTGAGCAAGTGGTGGCTGATTCTGAGCAGCCACCAATGATTCCATCAAAGCAGTCAGGTCATCTTTCTCTTTTAAGTCTAGCCGGTAAGACGTCTCTAAGGTCTGACACTTGTTCATCCAAGCCTCTTTCTTCCACATTATCTAAAAAGGGAGGCGTGGTCTTCACAAACATATCCGACATAGGTTCCTCACTTGAATATGGCATCTTCAACCGAATTTCTCTTGCCTGCCCCCACTGGAGATAAAGTTCCAAAGCAACAGCTCCTCAAGTTCTAAAGTCCTTCCTACTCTTCCTATGAACATGGCGTCAAGCCTTTGAAATCTCCTCTTATGTTTTCTAATGATCCTCTCCCTCTTTGAGAAAGAAACCACTCAGATGAATACTATTTGGCTTATCTCTCATCGGATATCCAAGTTGTCATCATGCAAGAACATGATTGTAGTTAATTCCTGCCTTTGTACCAAGAAGAGGTACATTGAGGAAACTACCACAACTATCGACAATCTCTACATCATGGTAAGTCTGATGATACCAAACAATATCTGAATGAGTGAGGGCCATAATCTTCGGAGCCCAACGAGGTTCCTTCTTGATATCCCATAAAGAATCGGACCGAGGTAAGTGACAAATAAACCACTGATACAGCAAAGGCGTGCAACAAATAATCATCCCTCCATGATAAGAATCCCGAAGATAAATGGAGTAATAAGAATCTCCTAATAATGTAGGGGTTGGATTCCCTATCAAAAGTATCCTGATGGCATTAATATCTACAAAGTTGTCGATGTTCGGAAATAAGAATAACCCATAAGCAAGCAGAGCAAAGATGGCCTCAAAAGCAACTGTATTCTTCATCCTAGCAAAGTAGCGAGATTTCGCCAATAAAAACTGAGCGGGTAAGCCTATAATTCCTCCTTTGGTAGTCACGTGGGCCTCAATCTCAGACTTCCCCAAATGAACCATAACATCAATCTCATGAGATTTTGGCTCCCCCTTCAAACCGGTGAAAGAAACATGATCGGTAATAGGTAAACCCAATAGATAAGAATACTCCTCCAATGTAGGCATCAACTGATAATCAGGGAAAATGATACATCGATACATCAAATCATAGAACTGGACCAAAGTCGGGAGAATACCCTCCTTCATCCTGAGCATCATGAGAGACACGATAGATCCATACTTCTTCCGAAAATCTGTAGAACTCTCAATCTCGGGAATTAGACTCATCAAATCATCTATCTTGGGATTCTTGAAACTATACTTCCAAGTCTTTCTTTTTCCAGAATCCATGATCAAAAGTACCTGAGATATTCGTAAAATGTCAAATTTAAGTCCCTTGAACCAAAATGTTTTAAAGGATGCTCATGGGTGCATAAATGCATGATGCAACAATCACACACATGATCACAAACATGGGGTTCATAGGTTTGACGTCACAAGCATGAAGTTAAAGGTACTACCCACAAGGTATGGTCTAATAGTTTATCACCCGCGAAACAAGGTTCAAAGAGGTTCTCAAAGTCTACATCCTTCCTTCGGATATTGCCAATGTACCGATTGACTCGGTAATTAGTAATATTCTCAATAAAAACTCGTCTGAGTGTAGTATCGTGTGATAACCATTTCCAGATTACTCCGTCATAATTTATGCACTACACCTAAAAGGCCAAGATTGGTTAAAGGTTCTAGGGTCCTCAGTTTCGGCAGTCACCCAGGTCGAAAGTATCACGTCTTCCCTATTAATCGGTAAACGACACTACAGTCAAAGGGGCCTCCACTGAGTGGGGGGGGGGGGGGGGTCTCATGCCTCCTTTTTTGGGATTACTCCCTCAAAGTTAACATGACTATACCGCCCGTCCTATCTTAAGTTTTCCCAAGTCTAGGTAGAGGACTTATGAGAAATCAATAAGCACCCTGAAAACTAGGAAAATCTAAACAAATATATATACAACACATAATATACAACAAATAATAGCACATACACAAACAAACAAAGATAGGCTCAATCCACTTAGGGATGGACCAGTATTTGGTCGATCTTTCCCCAGTGAAGTCGCCACTTTTTGTGTAGCGGTAGAAATGTTGAGACTAAGCCATTGGATTAACTTTACTCGCACAGATCAAATAAAAATCGCCACCGCGCTTTATTGTTTCCAAAGGAATAGTAAAAGAGCAAATAACCCAAAAAGATGGGGAGAGAATCTAAGTTCGGGGGTTGGTTATGCAAAGGGAAGGTATTAACACCCTAAAAATCTACTGTACTTCGTAGGAACCTCTTTGAAAATTTGTGTATTTTGGCTACAAGAGTTGTATACAAAAATAAATTGTGGGGATGAGAAAAGAAGTATATTTTACAATTTTTGCACCCACCGCGGTTGTAAACCTTTAGTGCCTTTGTACCACCTTCTGTGCAATAGGGGATCAGCGTACTCGTAGTTCACCTTTAAAAAATTTAAAACACAGGTGTGTTGGTTAATTTTAAGAGATGAGACGTCATCTTCTTATCCGAGTGGAAGAATATACTTACTACCCAAAATTATTATAAAGGAGAATTTGAGTCATCTCAAAGTGGAGGATATGACTTAGATTTTAAAATCAACAAAGCCTCGCTTGACACCCAAGTGGAAAATATCTTGCTTCACTACATATCATAGAAGTATAGTAGTTCGTATCACTACAAAGATTGACAAGAGTCTAATCTTTTGAGAAAAAGTTTTTAAGTAAAAAGCCAAAGTGGCAAAATGGTTTGAATGAGATTGATTGACTTTTAGTCTTCTCACAAAAAATGTCAAAGTATGATTAGGTTATTTAAAGTTTGATTGAGAAAGTGTTTTGAAAATGCATGGACATAAGTCAAAAGGAGGGAGAAGATTTTTGAAATTAAAAAATATGGGAGGAGATGAAGGGACTATCCTAAAGCATAAGGTAAAAGCTAGGGAAAAGAACTGTCTAATCAACAAGAAGCCAACACTTGAAACCAAGCAAGAAACTATACTAAACCTCTTAAGAAAACCAAACTTCAAATGCATTAAGTCTTCACAAAAATTGGGCAGAGTAACGGCTGATACAGATGAATTCTCGATCACAGACAAAACATATAATCAGAATAACCTGCACACAAAGAAAACAAATAACCCAATGTCTCGGGGTAAATCCCGATAACTCCAGACAAAGTAACAATAGAAGTCACCAAAGTCTCTTTATAGGTCAAGGTCTCTACTCATAAGTCTGAGAAGTCCATAACTCCAAAATGCCAAGGATAGTAACCAAATAGTCCAAGTGACATTAAAGTTTTTTATTGTTCAAGTTGATTATTAGGTATCTTCAAAGAGAAAAGGAAAAGCTCAAGTGAGCAAAACAAAATGACATAAAAATAAATGCCTAAGTGAGCAAAGATGAAAATAGCATGAAATGTAAATGCTAAGATAAATGGTGCTTAAAGTAAAAACAAAAAGTAAAAGCATAGAAATAAAAGTCAATTGTTAATAAGTTATAAATTAGAGGTTAGTTGAATGACCATATTGAAATTTGCATTTGAAAACTCATTAGAAGATTGATAAAATCAAAGCCTCTCAATAAGAAGTTTCAATTGCTTTTGTCAAGTATATCATTCATTTCGAATTCTTGAGGCGACAATAAATGATCAACGATGTTTAAATGATTCACTTAATTCCAAAATTTATGAAAGTTCATGAGAGGATTGATAATACCAAAGCCTCCTAACAATGAACCTTAAGGTTATTGGATCAAAGGTTTCAAATTAAACATACTTGGGCTTGCAAACATAAGTTTGGGCCACGAATGATCATTTCTCGAATCGGGACAAAATTTAGCGCTATGTTAAGCTATCGTAAGTGGACTTATATAGAAACCACACCTATTTTGAGGTTGGTCAATAGCAATCTATGTGCCAAATGTTTGGAGTGATGATATGTAGATCATCCTCTAACAACATGTAACACAAGTGAGAAAGGGATACGATGTAGAGGAAAGGGATGCAAGGTATGAAATTAGGGTTTCAAATATCATCAACATCATTCATTCATTTTGGTGGATTTGGTTTCTCAACCTATCAACACCCAAGATCCAATGAGGTTGAAGAATTTGTCACCAAATAGTGCCCAAGTCAGAATCAAATAAAATAATACAATAAAATAATATTTAAAAGGTTAATTAAAAGGAAAATAAATGGTAAAAATAAACAAAGTATATTAAAACACTAAATAAAAATCCTAAGAAAAATCCAGAGATCAAACACGATTTAATAAAGGTTGAAAAAAAATTTAGAATTTTTTTTAAAGTCAGAAACTATTTTTTAAAATAAAATAAATAGGTAAAATAAACTAAAAATGGTGAAAAATATTAAAATCAGGAATAAAAATAAAACAAGGTTATCAAAAATTGCCAAGAAGGCCAAAAGACCTTTCTATAATTTTTCAGAATTTTAAAATTATGAATATATGTTTTAATCAATTAAAACAATTAAATTAAAGTGAAAAAATTATAAAAAAATATCAAATTATAAAATAAATTTTTGAAAAAATAAAAATCAGAAAGAGAAAAATCCAAAATATTTTAAAGATTTTTTTAAAGATTTTTTGAGTTGGAAATGAATTTTTTATGAATTTTTGAAGTTTAAATCAATTAAAATATAAAAATTGAAAAATAAAAATAAAACTAAAAGATATAGACCATTGGATGAATGTCAAAACGCGTTAGTAATCAGATCCAATGGATCTTGCGCATTGTGCATATCATGGTCCTTATTGAATAAAACCCTGGATCCATTATTAAATCATATTTTTGAAAAAAAAACAAGTGGCACCTTATCATTGGTTGAGAGATGACACGTTGGTCATCTTGAACCTCCAGCCACACGAATTGCAGGTCTCTCATACTATAAAATTAGGAGCTCATACATATGCCATTCGCTTCATCTCATCAAGACGAAAACAATTATACCCTCACAAAAAATTTATTTAAAGTGTATCTCAGTCATTTTGCAAAAAACCAAAAGGAAAAAATTGAATATGGATTTGAAAATTCAAGGCCAAAACTCATTTCCAGTTGAAAACAAATGATGCGACTAGTATCAGAATGATGAGAGCTTCATTGTGGTAGCAAATTTTGAGAGAATTGATTAAGGAATCTACCTATTGAAGTTCAAATTCAGAGTTCTAAAATTTGACTTGGCTAGCACGATTTAGGATGCTTTAGGGCTTGGTTCTTCTTCTGTTAGCTTCAGTGAAGTTCAAGGATGAAGAATTGATAAAGAAAATGGATTGAGGAAGGCTGTAAAACAAAATTTGAAGTTGCAGAAATATGGGTTAAGGAGAGAGTTGGGAAGGGTGATTCTGGATGTTCAAGCTTGAGAAAATGAGTGATATATAACCCTCTATTTATAGGGAAGCAAATGGGATGCTCAAGCATGCGGAATGATAAAGTTTGGAGGGAATTCATGTGAGGTGGCAAGCATGAAAAGTGTGACTCATATTTTTCTCAAAACTCAGCAAAAACTTGCGTTTCAAGGTGCTAATCACTTCTATAAGATTGTTAAACATGATTAGAAGTAAAAATGCGCAACGATTTAGTGATTAGAAGCTGAATTGTGCATTTCAAATTCTGACTTGGAGGAAAAAAAACCAGTTTCAAGTGGTTGTCTTTGAACTCATGGTGTGCATAATTTAGGGAACCTTAGGACATGATTCTTGAAGTATTTGAAAGATAATATCACAAACTTTACAATGTGAAAAGAGTGATATCAATTGGATGCTTGAGCTAAAAGTTGCGATGAGTCAAAGTTGAGAAAAAGATGCTAACTTTTTGTCCATAAATTGTTTTTGAGTTTTTCTTCAAAAGTGACCTATAATGTTTTGAGTTTAACCAAGGTTTCCTCCAAAATTGAGCTTTGATCATTGATTCTATCTTTAAGTAGACATCCCAAAGATCATTGTGACACTTGAATCACTTAAAAATACCAAGTATTGAAAAAGTTATGGTCTTGCAAAATTGGAGAAAGTTCATGAGGTGACCTATACTCTTTTGCATTCTTAGGGCATCTTCTATCCATTCTCAAGCTTTGTAAATAAAAGAAGAGTTGAATTTCACATCCTTAAGATAATTTTGGAAAAATCATGGGCTCAAGGAGATAAATTTTTTCCAAGTTATGATCTTTTGAAGTCACATAAGAGAATTTGATTGCATATCTAGAGGACATGTAATCTTTCTTCATCATTAGGAATCTTCCACATAAAAGTTTGTTGAAACTTTTGAAGTAATTTGTTGATGACCCTTTAAAGAGAAGCATTTATTTGGAATACCTCAAAAATACCAAAAGATGAGCAAGATATATCCCTTAGAAGTACAAAAGCCTAACTCCTAGAGCACCAAAATGACTTGGAAACCCCTTTCAATTTTGAAAAACTTTCTTGCATAATTACTCTTTCCATGTGAATAGAAGTTGTTTTGGATGATAATAAGAACCCATAGAATCAAAAACCAACTCCAAATATTAATATTTTAGGGGATTATGCACTTGTGATCAATGAATCAAGAACTTGTCCAATTAAGTCAAACTTCTTCAATCAACTCTTGAATCTTTTGATTATGTTTGACAACTTGAGGCATGATGAATCATAGTAGACCTTGTAATGATATTACTTCAAAGTATCTTCAATGATGAAGTTTGAATCTCAACGAAATTTTGTTGGAGAAGGCATGGAAATAAGCTCATGAACCTATGAATCAACTTGATGAAATTTGTTGTGCTCTCCCCTATAATATCATCAATTAGAGCAAAAATTTATTGTATTTATTAGTTAAAAGTTAATCAACACAAAACATAGATGACCACAATATATAAATCAAGGTGCTTGGTGATTCCCCATAGGAAACCCTGGAGATAGGGAGAAGGACCAAACCCTAGTATGATCTTGTTGTGATTGAGTTTATAAGAGATGATAAAGGAATCTTAGGGGCAAAAATTGGGGTACAACACCACTAAATACATTCACCTACAAGTTCCCTCCTAATTATTTGACTCTTTTGAAGGGGTTGAGTGCTCGTGTGGTTAACCAGAATGAGGAAACTTTCAATAAAGGATATGAGAATCTCCTATTCTTGTTGAACACTGAAGTTGATACAAGGGCTATTCAAACTTTTTTGCAATTCAATGATCCTCAACTGCGCTGTTTTACTTTCCAGGATTATCAATTGGCACCTACTCTTGAATAGTATGCATATCTTCTTCAAGTTAAGATTAAGGATCATGTTCCCTTCGCCTGTGTGCCGGAAGCTCCTAATCTTGAACTTATTGCTGGTGCTCTTTATTTGAGCATTAATGATATGAATGACAACTGGAAATACAAGGGTGACACATGCGGTCTTCCTTTGTAGTTCTTGGTGGGTAAAGCTACATCCTTGGTAGATAATGAAAATTAGTTAGCCTTCAACGCACTATTGGTTGTCATGATCTATGCCATGGTCCTCTTCACTAACGTAGAGAATCTTGTGGATCTGGTTGTAATTTTTGTCTTTATGAATGAGAGTCCAATGCCCACCTTGCTTGCTGGCACTTATCACTCAATCCATTCCAAGCATAAGAAGAAATGATTTATCGTATGTTGCCTTCCTTTGTTATAAAAATGGTTCATGTCTCACATGCTTGTGAAGGGACCTTTTGTAGATATCAATGATTCTCTCAAATGGTCACAAAGACTTATGGCGCTTACCTCCCTTGATGTAGTTTGGCATAACATGGCTGACAGTACATAAGTCACCTCCAGTTGTGGGGGATTCCCCAATATTCCTCTCATGGGAAAAAAGAGTTGCATCAATTACAATCTCGTCTTGGCTCTCTGTCAATTGGGATATGGTTTGAGAGAGAATCCTACTGATACTGAAGTACAAGAATATGTGTTCTTTAGAAAAGGGAAGAATCCTGAGATGCTAGAGAAGGTGAAGACTTTCTGGAGTCAATTCCACGGAAAGGGGAAAGTCTTCTTTGGTAGGAAGGAGAATATAGCCAAGGATCCTTATGTGGAATAGGTTAAGAGTAAAGCTGAGACTATTTTATTTCCCTTTAAAAGGGAAGATCCTTTATATCCACAACCATCTCTTAATCAACCATCTCTTGATGTATCAAAATCTGTACCTCTGGAGTACTACAACCAGGTTAAAGTTATGAACCTTCAGCTTCGTGAAGAGAATCACGAGGTAAGAATGAAGCTCTTCATGGCTACACAAGAGAAATGTCAGCTAGCTCATAAGCTCAAGTTGATGGGGGAAGACAAGTCTGGAGTTTCATAAGCCAGGAAAAGGCCAAGGGTTGAGAATGGCTTGAGAAATGCGCTTGATGATCAGAAGAAGGATTTATACAAAGTTGAAGAAAAGGTTCAGAGAAAATTTCAAGAGTATCTTAAGCTTCTAACATCTAAGAAAAAGATGGAAGTTGAATACCAAGATGATATCAAATATTTGAAAGCCCAACTCGACCTCAAAGAAGACAAGATAAATGAGGTATTTACCCAAAAGAATAGTATGTAACTTCAGTTTCTTGGAAGGCAGACTCAGTTAGACAAGGTTATAAAGGTGAATGAAAAGCTTCAAGCTCAAGTAGAAGACAAGGGAAAATCTCTCATGGAGGTTCAACTTGGAGAGTGCATTGAATGTTATCAATTGATACAAAATTGTCATTATCTGGAGAGCATGTTCCATAGGAATGATCTTCTTATTTAAAGCTTGAATCAAAAGCCTACTCAGGAAGATACTAAGAAGTTGTTAGAAGAATCCAAAGCTTGGAGCCAACATCACATGAGGGGACCCTTGACTCATGTGGAGATGGATGAGGATCTTCAGTGATGTATTTTCTTGTTATGTTGTGATCACCACCAAACTTGTTGGTTAGGATCTTTATATTTCATGGCCTTGTCTTTGGATTTTATGTCTGAACTCGATTGATAAATCTTTTGATTTAATGAATGAATGAGCATTTTCTTTGATATGATTCCTCTATTTATTGTCTTTCTTATATCTTGTTTCCATTTTATATTCTTGATGATTGACAAAACTCTAGGATACCCTGGAAATGACAAACATTGCATGTATATCATGCATTTCATGCATAACCAGGTGTTTAGACTGGAATTCTTATCTTTGATCCGGTTTTCTTATTATCAGAGATTACTAATCCTATATTCCATCGGTATTCTATGAGAAGTAAACAAATACAACAAATGGAAAAACTCCAGGTTGATGTGGCTGCTATACCTTCTCGAATGACTGCTCAGATGAACTAATTTATGAAGGTAATTTAGAATATGTTCAGGGGCCAAGAGGAACCAAGGGCTCTCATTGAGAGACCTGCTGGGGTTATCAACAATGGGGATGAGAACTAGGGACAACATGGCCTAGAGAATCAACATGCTGGTAATAATCCTCCAGGTGGAGTAAATCCTCCTGGTGGAGCTAATCCTCCCGGTAGTGTTAATCCTCTCGATGGCAATAATCCTCCTCAGGGAAATCCTCCCCATGTTAATGGGAATGTTGTTCCTCACCTCACTCCTGAACAACTGTAGGCTTAACAACATGTCAAAAATAATGTCCAAATTCTTGAGCAACAAGTGGAATATGATAATTTTATGGACATGTATTTCATTCACAGTGAAGATCATGGAGCACCTACCGATGATGACAAAAAGCTCCGTATGATAGAGGAAAGTCTAAGGGCTGTTGAGAGCCATGGTGCTCTCAATATAGATGTTGCTAACCTGGGACTGGTCCCAGGTATGAGAATTCCCACAAATTTTAAGGTGTCTGACTTTGTTAAGTACAAGGGCATAACCTGTCCAAAGGTCCACATCAGGGCCTACTATAGGAAAATGTCCACGCACTCAGAGGACGAGGGGTTGTTTATGCATTTCTCTCAAGATAGCTTGTCTGTAGCTTCTCTTGAATGGTACATATAACTAGAAAGAGCCTGGATGGACCTAGCTGAGGCATTCTTAAAACATTACCAGTACAATACTAACATGGTGCCTAATTGCACTCAGTTGAAAAATCTGACACGGGGTCAGAATGAATCCTTTAAGGAGTATTGTCCAAAGGTGGCGTGAACTTGCAACTAAGGTCTGACCTCCAATAATGAAGATGGAGTTGATCGACATATTCACCAATACTATACAAGGGCCATACTATATGTCATACTGTTATGCTCTCAACTTCTCAGAGTTGGTATTGGCCGAGGAAAAATTTGAGAATGGAATAAAGTTGGATAAGATTCAATATGTGGCTTCCGATAATTCTGCTGGAAATAGGAAGAAACCTCTTAGTGTTTATTCTAAGAAAGAAAAGGGAGAGCCTAGTGCAGCGTATTCCTACAAAGGTAATGGTAAATCTCAGCAGGGATCTTATCAACAAGTGGATGCCGTCACTATTCCTATTGTAGCTCAACCTCAATAAGGTCAGCAACAGTATGCTCTGCGTCAAAATAATTATCAACAGAGATAGGGTAAACCTTCGAGGCAGTTTGATTCGTTTCCAATGAAATATGCTCAGTTGCTTCTCTATCTGCTTCAACTTTAGTTGGTAAATATCTGCATCTTAAGCCCCCTCTTGCAAAACTGCCTCCCAATTATGATGTTGATGCTAGATGCGTGTTTCATTCTGGAGATTTCGGTCACAATATACAAAATTGCATACAGTTGAAGCACAAGGTGTAGGATTTAAGTGATTCAAATCCTACTAATTTTGAACCTGACAACGACCCTAATGTTATCCAAAATCCAATGCCACCTCATGGTGGAGTAGCTTCCAATGCCGTCTTTAGAGATGAAGAGTTGAATCTGGTAATGGATGTCAATCTATTGAAGACTCCATTATCTTTCGTAAAAGAGAAGTTGTTGAAGCAGGCTGTTTATCTTGGTTGTTCTCCAGATTGTGAAGAGTGTTTGGCTCATCCTAAGGGCTGTATCAATATGAAGAGTGAGATCCAGAGATTGATCAATGAAGGTACTTTGCAGTTTGATAGGTTATCTGTTGATAAGAGGGATGCTGATGAGGAAATGTACATGGTTAAAATTCCTTATACTCCTAAAAATATCCAAGCTCATGCGAAAAAGTCTCCTTTGACTATTACTTTTCCTTGCCTAGTGCCTTATCAGAGTGACAAAGTCGTGTCATGGCATTATGGGACTAAGGTGTTCTACCAGGGACAAAAACATGAGGTGAAAGCTTCCATAATGGATATACCAGATGTTAATGATATTGTGGGAACTAGCAGGTTCATAAGAAGTGGCAGAATATTATGTCCTCCCTAGACTTCACAGGATAGTAATGTTGATGCCTTGGTTAAGTCCAAGGATAAACAAGTCTTGGTAGAGAATGAAGATCCGGGGAAGAATCCACCGGTGCAGAATCCAAGTTCTGAGTTGCCATCAGCCAGAGATGTTGAAGAATTGATGACGTATATAAAGAAGAGTGACTATAGTATTATTAAACAACTCAGTCAGACTCCTGCCAAGATATCTATTTTGTCACTACTAAAAGACTCTGAGGCCCATATAAGCGTTCTGATGAAGCTGTTAAATTCAGCTTTTTTACCACAAGAGATATCAGTAAACCAGTTCAAAAATGTGGTTGCCAACATTACCTCCAGTAACGGTCTTGGCTTTATAGATTTTGATTTGTCCCATAAAGGAGGATCCACAATAAAGCATTGCATATTTCCATGGAATGTGCTAAAACCACCTTCCCTCGTAAGAAGGTTGACACAAGATCTTCATTGAATGTCTCAGCACTGATGAAGATAGATTACAAGGGGTTGGTGCTCAGGCCTAGTGACTTATTGGTAAGAGCATTTGATGGCTCGAAGAGGTCTGTCTTCGTAGAATTTGATCTTCCTATTAAGATAGGCCCATGGGTTTTCACTACAACCTTCTTTGTAATGGATATCCAGCCAGGTTACTATTCTCTTCTTTGACATCCATGGATTCATGCAGCAAGGGTAGTGACTTCCACACTACATTAAAAGATCAAGTTTGTGATCAACGACAAATTTGTCACTGTATGCGGGGAGGAGGACTACATGGTTAGTCATCTGAGTTCTTTCTGGTACGATGAGATAGATGGGGAAGTGCACGAGACTCCATTCCAGGTCTTTAAAGTTGTGTAAGTTGTCAAAGCTACTTGCCAGGAGGTAGAAAGGCCAGAGGTCTCTATGACATCCCTAAGGTTGGGGTCGTGTACTGGATCTTCTTGTCAAGATGGATAAATTTGGTTAGGGGTATAAATCTGGTAAGAATGTATAAGTGGTAACTCCTAAAGTTCAAGGGGCATTGAAGGTGTGAAGAAAACTCAAGAAAGTGGGGGGTTTGAGTTGGATTTTACTTTCTTGAATAACTTTCTCTTCTAAGCATTATTCATTGAACAATGCTTCTGAGTGTTACTTCTAAGTAATGCTTCTAATTAAGTTAAGAAAACATAAACTCTAAAGCATAAGCAGAAGTAAAGAACACACAATATATGTTGGTTCACTTGAGAAACCCCCAAGCTAGTCTAGTCTAACCTACCAAGATGATTTTTCCTTGAACTCAAGGACTTAATCCACTATAACCAATCTGATTACAATCGCACGGGCAATCGACAGTGACTAACATCCAATGATGCATTCAGAAATTCAAACCGGAGATAACGTTCATTGACCCAATAGAATCCGATTCTTCGGAATCTCCTATCAGGATTTCCTTCCAATGACATTTGTAGCGGTAGAAATGTTGAGAAAAAGCCATTGGATTAACTTGACTCGCACAAATAAAAAATAAAAATCACCACCAAGCTTTATTGTTTCCAAAGGAATGGGAAAAGAGCGAATAACCCAAAAGAGGGGGAGAGAATCTAAGTTTGGGGGTTGGTTATACAAAGTGAAGTTATCAGCACCCTAAACATCTATGGTACTCCATAGGAACCTCTTTGAAAATCTGTGTATTTTGGCTATAAATGTTGTATATAAAGATAGATTGTAGGAATGAGAAAAGAAGTATTTTTTACAATTTCTGCACCTGCCACAGTTGTGAACCTTTAGTGCCAAAGTACCACCTTCCATGCAATAGGGGACCAGGGTACTCGTAGTTCACCTTTTAAAATTTTAAAACACAAGTGTGTTGGTTAATTTTAAGATACATGACGTCATTGTCTTATCCGAGTAGAAAACATACTTACTACCCACGATTATGAGAGAGGAGAATTTGCATCGTCTCAAAGTGGAGGATATGGCTTGGACTTTAAAACCAACAAAGTCTCGCCCAACACTCAAGTGGAAAATGTCTCACTTCACTATATAGCATAGAAGTATAGTAGCTCGCATCACTACAAGGATTGACAAGAGTATAATCTTTTAAGACAATTTTAAAGTAAAAGTCCAAAGTGGAAAAATAGTTTGAATGAGATTGATTGACTTTTAGTCTTCTCACAAGAAATGTCAAAGTATTATTAAATTGATTGAAGTTTGATTAATAAAACATTTTGAAAATGCATGTACATAAGTCCAAGTTTATTGTGAAAGAGGTTCAAGTTTAGAAAACAAGAATAATTTTGGAAAGGAGGGAGAAGATTTTTGAAATTAAAGAAGGTGGGATGAGATAAAGGGACTATCCTAAAGCATAAGGTAAAAGCTAGGGAAAATAACCTTCTAACCAACAAGAAGCCAACACTTGACACAATGAGTCAATGTAGAATTCCCATCCTTTGGATTTGAAACCAAACAAGCAAAGATAATAAACCTCTTAAGAAAACCAAGCTTCAATTGCATTAAGTCTTCACAAAAATTAGGCAGAGTGACAGCTGTATACAGATGAATTCCAGATCATAGACAAAGCATGTAATCAAAATAACCTGCACACAAAGAAAACAAACAAACCAATATCTTTGGGTAAACCCCAAGAGATCCAAACAAAATAACAGTTAAGGTCACAAGGTCTCAAGGTAGGTCAAAGTCTCTAATCCTAAGTCCAAGAAGTCCATCACTCCATAATTCCAAGGATAGTAACTAAGTAGTCCAAGTAACATTAAAGCCTTTTATTGTTCAAGTTGGTTATTAAGTGTCTTCAAAAAGAAAATGATAAGCTCAAGGGAGCAAAATAAAAATGATGAAAAAGTAAATGCTCAAATGAGCAAAGATGAAAATAGCATGAAATTTAAATGCTAAAATAAATGTGCTTAAAGTAAAAGCAAAAAATAAAGTCAATTGTTAAAACTTAGAGGTTAGTTGAATGACCATTTTGAAACTTACATTTGAAACTCATTATAGGATTGATAAAACCAAAGCCTCTCAACAACAAGTTTCATTTTATTTTTGTCAAGTATATCATTCATTTAAAATTCTCAAGGCAACAAAAAATGATCAACAATGTTTAAGTGATTCACTTTGACCAAAGCTTATGAAGATTCATTAGAGGATTGATAAGACCACAGCCTCCTAACAATGAATCTCAAGGTTATTGGATCAAAGGATTCAAATTAACATACTTGGGCTTACAAACATGGGTATGGACCACTAATGATCATTTCTCGAATTGGGACAAAATTTAGCGTTATGTTAAGCAATCATAAGTGGACTAATATAGAAGTCACACCTATTTTGAGGCCGGTCAATAACAATCTATGTGCTATTTGTTTTGAGAAATGATATGTAAATTATTCTCCAATAATATTTAGTATAATAAGAAGGGGATAAGATGAAGACGAATGAGGTAAGAATTAAACCACATTTGAACCAAAAATTTAATCTATTATTAAAATCATTCATCCATTTTTTGTGGAGTTAAACTCAACACCATGAATCCAATAATGTTAATAAAGCTCATGATTAAAATATCATAGTCCAAGATCAGCCAGAATATATACACGATAAAATATATTTAAAAAAATAAAGAAAAATATTTTTTTAAAATGGAAATAAATGTAGAAAATAGCAACAATGTTCAAAGCATCCAAGAAATATAAAATAAGACCATAGAAAAATCAGAAATGGGCTCAAATATTTATATAAAATTTTTGGTAATTTTTTAAAGTCATAAACTATTTTTAAAATTAAAAGAAATAGGCAAAATAAACCAAAAACTGTGAAAATTAGTAAAGTCAGAAGAAAAAAATTGAGCTCACCAATATTTGTCAAGAGGTCATTAGGTCCTTCCATATTTTTTCAAAATTTAAAAATTAAGAAAAGCATTTTTAAACATTTAAAACAATTCAAATAAAGTGAAAAATTATATATAAAAAAAGTATCAAAACATAAAATAAAATTGTTAAAAAATAATGATTAGGAAGATAAAAATCAAAAGTACCTTTCATAATTTTTTCAGATTTTTTGAAGTTAAAATGGATTTTTATGAATTTTTGAAGTTTAAAACAAATAAAATATAAAAATCAGAAAATAAAATAAAGTCAAAAAAATGTGGACCAATAGATGAGAGTCAAAACGTATTAGTAAGCTAATTCAATGGATCAGACACATTTTACATATCATGGTCTTTAATGAATAAAACACAGAATCATTAATTAAATCAGATTTTAAAAAAAAGCGTAGCACGCTATCATTGGTTGAGAGATGACACGTTGGTCATCTTCAACCTCCAGCCACAAGATTTTCAGGTCCCTGAAACGGTAAAATTAGAACTCGAGACCGATACCATTCGCTTCCTCTCTTCAAGACGATTCTAATGGTACTCTCACGGAAAATTTATATAATGTGTGGCTCAGTCGTTTTGGAAGGGAAGATTGAAAAGGGATTTGAAATTTCATGGTTAAAACACACTTCCAGTTGAAAGCAAATGTTGTGACTAGAATCAGAATGATGAGAGCTTCATAACAGTATCAAAGTTTGAGAGAATTGGTGAAGGAATCTACCTATTGAAGTTCAAATGCATAGCTGTGAAAATTGACTTGGCTAGCACGATTTATGAAGTCTTAGAGCTTGGTTCTTCTTCTGTTAGCTTCAGTGAGGTTCAAGAATGGTGAATTGACCAAGAAAGTGGATTGAGGAAAGTTGTAAAAGCAAATTCGAAGTTGTAGAAAATTGGATTCAAGGATAAGTTTGGCAGGGTGATTCTGGCTCTCTAAGCTTGAGAAAATGAATGCGGTATGATCCTCTATTTATAGGGAAACTGATTGAATGCTCAAGCGTGTGAAATGATGATATTTGAAGGGAATTCGTGTGAACCTGATACACGAGTAAGGTGTGACCTGTTTAGCATCAAAACTCATCCAATCCTTGCGTTTCAAAGTTCTAATCCACTTTGGCAAGTTGGTTAAACATGTTTAGACCAAAAACGCATGCTAATTTGATGTTTAGAAGCCACGACATGAATCTCAAATTCTAACTTGAACTGAAACTTCAGTTTCAAGGTACCATTTTTGAATCAATGGCGTACTCAGCTCAATGAGTCTTAGGACATGATTCTCAAAGCTTTAGAAAGATGAGATCATAAGCTTTATAATGTGAAAAGAATGGACTCAAATGGATGCTTGAGCTGAAAATTGTGATGAGTCAAAGTTGAGAAAAAGATGTTGACTTTTGTACTTAGAAAAATTCTAGGTTTTTCTTCAAAAAATGACTTATAATGTCTTGCATCCAAACATGGCCATCCATGAGAAATTTTCTCTTGACCAAAAAAGATGGCATGAAGTATATCTCTTGAATGACATTTTGAGACATGAACCACTTAAAATATCAAAAAAATGAGCTGGTTATGACTTGTTGAAGTTGGCAAAAATTCATAAAATGACCTATAATCTTTTGTATCCTTAAGGCATCTTCCATCCGTTTTCAAACTTTTCGCATAGTAGAAGAGTTGAAGTTCACATATTCAAGATCATTTTGGAAAAATAATGGGATCAAGGAGATAAAAATTGACCAAGTTATGATCTTTTGGAGTCACCTAAGGGAATTTGATGGCTTATCTAGAGGACTTCTAATCTTTCTTCATCATTAGGTACCTTCCACACAAAATTTTCTTGAAACTTTTGAAGTGATTTTTTGATAACCCTTTGAGAAGAAGCATGTTTTTAGAATCACTCAAAAATACCAAAATATGAGCAAGATATAGCCTTTAGAAGTTTAAAACCCTAGCCCCCTGGAGTAACAAAATGCCTCGAAAAACCCTTTTCAATCGTAGCAACCATAACCACTTCCAAATATTGAGAATTGAGGGAAGTATGCACTTGTGACCAAGAAATCAAAAACTTGTCCAATTAGGTCAAACTTCTTCAATCAATCCTTGTATCTTTAAACTATCTTTGACAACTTTGTAAGTGTTTGTTGGCAGCAATTTTGGTAAAACAATGCTTTGATAATGTTTTGTTAAATGTCTTGACATTAGGAGAAAACTGTTTTGAATGATGTCAAAGCAGATGTCTTGACATCTGCCTCCTGAGCTAAACGCAACTCACATCAATTTAAGTTTTTTGTTTCCTGGTGGAAACCACGTATGGTGGCCTTCTTAAATTCACTGGACAACAAAGCTTGGAAAGCTATTTTAAAAGGATGGAAACACCTTGTCAAATTGGGAGAAAATAGACAACCTACTTCTGAGTTAAAACCAGAAGAAGATTGGTCTAAAGAAGAAGATCAAATTGCTCTTGGAAATTCTAAAGCCTTGAATGCTATATTCAATGGATATGACAAGAACATTTTCAGATTAGTGAACACATGTGAAGTAGCTAAAGATGCATTGAATGATTGAAGTCTTTAAAACTTGTTATTTCAGTTGTTCTTCACTGTAAGTGATTGAAGGGATTTGAGGAGGACCTCAAACCTAGGTGTGTCTTAGGTAGAAGTATAACACGGGTAGTGATTAAGTTATTAGGTCGTAAACTGGTTGTTCAAGACATCTCCTTTGACATCATTCAAAATAGTTTTCCCCTAATGTCAAGACATTTAGAAAAATATTATCAAAGCATTGTTTTACCAAAAGGTAATCGCTACCATTCATTGGAGTAACAAATCTCATCAACGAACTACCTTCCAGAATGACAATGCTACCATTCATTGGAGTAACAAATCTCAATAACAAACTACCTTCCATAATGACAAGGATACCATTCATTGGAGTAACAAATCTCAACAACGAACTACCTTCCATAATGACAAGGCTACCATTCATTGGAGTAACAAATCTCAACAACGAATTACCTTCCATAATGATAATGCTACCATTCATTGGAGTAACAAATCTCAACAACAAAATACCTTCCATAATGACAAGGCTACCATTCACTGGAGTAACAAATCTCAACAACGAACTACCTTCTATTATGACAAGGTGACCATTCATTGGAGTAACAAATCTAAAAAATGAACTACCTTCCATAATGACAAGGCTACCATTCATTAGAGTAACAAATCTCCACAACGAACTACCTTCCATAATGACAAGGCTACCATTCATTGGAGTAACAAATTTGAATATTCTCTGGGAAATGTCAGACTTATTGGGGAAGTACAGGTTGCTCAAATAAAGAGACCTGTCACTTGCTGTTATGAGAAGGAATTTCAATAATGACTTCCGGAGGAAAGAAATATGGCTCCCTAGGGAAAGAAATTTGGTTTCTTGGGGAAATGAGATATGACTCCCTGGGGAAATGCCAATACATTCCTGTTGAGGAGATAAAATCTTCACATGCAAAATAAATGCACATTCTCAAATCAGGGCTCAAATCCCGTAAAAATCTAGATAATAATATTGTTGGGGATCATAGATTCAAACCAAAAATAAACTAGAATGAATCAGTCAACCAAAATAACGCCTCATGAGAAATAAACTCAAGAGGGAAACATGTTCTATCCAGACAAAGAGCTGGAAGGAAAGTTAAAGAAAAATTCTTCCATGAGGGTTAACTCAGTGGGGAAATTGAAAGGATATACACTTTTTTCTTAAGGTTGACACTCTATTGGAGAGAGCATAACACAACTATGCAAAACAGGGTAATATATCAACAAAAATATGAAAATGAACAATGATTTACTAAATTAAGCCAATGCATGACATATGCATGAATGTATGAATGTTATCATGTATATGTTGAAAAAATAGACATATAATAACTAGATGAAACCAACTTGTGTACAGTCAATACTCATCTAAATTACTTCCAAGATGAAAATTTACAAGAAAGTAAGCGCCAACTAAGGAAACAGATTCCTATTTTGCGGCTTAACTTTACTTGGAAGGAACATAATCCAAAAATAATCACATCATAACAACAAATCAATACAGATACAAGGATATAACATCCTCCCCCAGGCTTCACTAGGGAATATCACACATCTTCAATGGGAAAAAAACAAATGTTTCAAGGTCTGCACTTCTATTGGAGATTGCAATGCTGATTTCACTGGGGAGGGTAACACCACACCATCGAGAGGAACCCAAAATAAATTCTTCAATACTGAGCGTGAGGATTACATCAACTTTTCTGGGGAGAAATTATGAAACCTCAAAGGGATAACAAATTTCAGAGAGACACGTTATCTCCGTTTCACTTGGGGATATAAGAAGTTAATCATTACAGCAAGAAATCAAACTTATGGGGATTTTAAATCAAACCCAGCACTTTCCAGGAGAAAACCCAAAAAGTTGACAACTTTTTCAACACTTCTTGGAAAATAAATTACCCTTGCCTGGTTTCCTGGGAACAATAACAACAATGCTAACACTGCAAAGGATGGTGTTTTGTAAATGATTTCCTCTTAGCATACAAAGAGGGAAGAGGCTTTCGTCAGGTGAGAGAAGACCTTACTGGGGAATCTGGTATAGAGACCTTGGACCATGACAACCCGGAGTCAAAATGAACCAAGACATGACTGGGGAAAATTGGCTCACAAAACCAACACCGCACCGTACATCAATTGGTATCATCTTCAACTACCTGAGAAGAATAAGAAAGTAATACTCATCTCACAAAGAGTGACCTTGGAGAGCCTTCCTAGGGAACACACACTTCCAAGAATTCAGAGTTCGTCCATCCCTGGGGTCACTAGTTTTGTTTTCCTTGAGTCACAAAATCTAAAGCAAGAAGTAATTTGTAAATTCTTTTCAAAAAACAAATTTTTTATTTAATCGGTTTTCTTTGAAAATTACTATCAATAATAAATGAATTCTTTGTAAGCTGAATAAAATAAGAATTGCAAAGAATTGGATAAAAGCTTAAACTTTATTAATAAGACGGTAGTCCGCGAATGGCGAGACTCCATAGATAATTACAAAGTTTGAAAAATGGTAATATATATTGGAAAAGATATATTGAAATACAATGACCACTATTCTCCCTAACAACTTTGAATTCCTACGTAGTGACTTCGTTTGAAGAGTGGTGAGGATCCAAGAATATTGTTAATTCAATGATCAAGTCTTGTCTGACGCAGTTACTTGCGAAGAAATTCCTGACTTTTGCCTAGGTTGCCCTTACGGGTTTTCATCCTAGCGGGAGAATTTATTTTGTGTATGTCTCTTACTTTTTCCTAGACTGCCCTTTTGGGTTTTCATCATACCGAGACGCTCCTTTTTGCCTAAGCTGCCTTTTCGGGTTTTCGACTTAGCGAGCTATTCTTTTATCTATCTAGGCGAATTATTTCTTGACTGCATCAGCATTCACGGAACGTGGGAACTCCTCGCCATCCATAGTTTCAAGAATCAATGCACCGCCAGAGAAGGATTTCTTGACAACATATGGGCCTTCAAAATTGGGAGTCCACTTGCTCCTAGAATCAGCGTTAAAAGACATGATCTTCCTGAGCACAAGGTCTCCTTCTCTGAATTCACGAGGTTTGACCTTTTTATCAAAATCTTTCTTCATTCTCTTCTGGTATAACTGACCATGTCACAAGGCCGTTATTATCTTCTCTTCAATTAAATTCAACTGGTCAAATCTATTCTGGACCCATTCAGCCTATGACAACTTTGTTTCCATTATCACGCGTAAAGAGGGAATCTCAACCTCAATGGGGAGTACTGCTTCCATGCCATACACAAGAGAGAACATGGTTTCCACGGTTGAAGTGTGGACATATGTTCGATACCTATGCAAAGCAAAAGGGAGCATCTCATGCCAATCTTTATAAGTAACAACCATTTTCTAGATGATCTTCTTGATATTCTTAATAGCAGCTTCAACGACCCCATTCATATTTGGCCTCTAAGGAGATGAATTATGGTGAACAATCTGGAATTCTTCACAAAGTTTTGTCATCATCTTGTTATTCATATTTGATCTGTTGTTGGTGATAGTCCTGCTTAGCACACTATACCGACATATGCAATTATTCTTGATAAAGCGCATTACCACCTGCTTAGTGACATTAGCATATGAAGCTGCTTTCACCCATTTGGTGAAGTAGTCAATTGCCACTAAGATGAAATGATGTCCATTCGATTCCTTTGGTTCAATCATTCCAATCATGTAAATACCCCACATAGAGAAAGGCCATGAGGAAGAAATAACATTGAGAAGTGTCAGACGCACATGAATTTTGTCAGCATAAATCTGGCATTGATGGCACTTCTTTGAAAATTTGTAACAGTCAGATTCCATTGTCAACCAATAATAACCTACCCTAATCATCTTCTTTGCCATCAAATGTCCATTGGCATGAGTACCAAAGCAACCTTACTGGACCTCATGCATCAACATGTCTGCTTTGTGTCTATCCACGCATCTGAGCAAGACTGTGTCATAATTTCTTTTGTATAGCACATCTTCATTGAGGAAAAAGTTATCTTCTAACCTTCTCAATGTTTTTCTATCTTTATTTGACGCACCAGCCAGGTGTTCCTGAGTCTGGAGAAAATTCTTGATATCATAATACCAAGGTTTTTCATCTGCTACTACCTCTGCTGCAAACACATGAGCCGATCTATCCAAATGTTGCATTGTGATACGAGGCACATCATTCCAATTATTTACTTGATACATAGAAGCCATAGTTGCCAAAGCATCTGCCATCTGATTTTAATCTCTAGGAATATGATGAAATTCAACTTTGTTAAAGAAGAGTAATAATATTCTAGCATAGTCTTTGTAAGGGATCAAGCCAGGGTGACAAGTATTACATTCTCCTTTAATCTGATTTACTACCAAAGCTGAATCACCATACACATCTAGAACTTGGATTCTGAGATCAATGGCCTCCTCGAGACCCATGATACAAGCCTCATACGCTGCCATATTATTAGTACAATCAAAGGTCACTCTTACATTAAAAGTAATGTGTGATCAATGAGGAGTAACAATCACAACACCAATTCCTTTCCCATAAGCATTCACGGCTCCATCAAATACCATACCCCACCGGGATTTAGGATCAGGACCTTCCCCATGTAAAGGTTCATCATAATTTTTTGCTTTCAGAAACATAACATCCTTGTTGTACCCCAAAATTTTCCCTCCCATATTTCTCCATACATGTCAAGTGAGGTCCTCAAATTGCTCAAGGAAGTCCAAGAGTTGACCAGACAAACTCTCTCCTAAGGCAGTCTACCTCAAATTAGGGTTTCATTTTGCACCAAGATGCTAGAGTCTAAAGGATCCCAAATGCTCACCGTTGTCCTAATATGTTCTCAAGATCATCCATGTCAAGTTTCAAGCCTTGCAGAGGGAGTTTGCTCAGTCAATTGCTCAAAGGCCTGAAAATCGACTGTGCTAGGTCAAAAGTCAACTATGGTCCACATACAGTCAAACTTCAAGATTTTTGATCAACATCCTCATTTTGAAGTATCATTCATCATTTGATCAAGGGTTGATCATGATTCCTCAAGGATTGCTCACAATTCATTAAAACCCAAAAGTTGCTAAATAAGGTTTTATAGGAAAAGTCAACTCAACTTTGACCAAACATAGCTTTCTCATACTTTATCAGAAATGACCCATTTAAATCTCATTTTGAAGAGGATGCAACTCCCTACAATTCATCTTCAGCTCCCAAGTTCAAAATATGAACTCACAAAAAGATATGAGTTTGGACATTATAGGTCATTTTAAAAAATCAACAAAAACATCTTTTGGGTCAAAGCTTCATACATGAGCATGGAAGATTCAATTGATATGAGACCAAAATAGTTGTTTAGAGGACATCCTAAGCTTTCTAAAAAGTCCAAGAACACCTCTCTAGGGTCAAAATTGAGAGAGTTATGCATTGGCCAAGTCGACCTTTTTTGCAAAATTGCCAAAAGTCAAATATACTCAAATTTGTATTTTTTGCTAAATGGGCCCAACTTTTTATGCTTTCACTTCAATGATAACATAGTCCACGACCTATGGGACCCTCCATGCTTTATTTATGCATTTGTTTAATTTATTTTGATTTTTATTCATTTAAAATTCAAATAAAATCAAATAAATCTAAATAAATCATATTTTGTGTTTTAGGGAATATTTTTGCATTGAAGAAAGATCTTATATGCTGTCAATTGAGAATCAATTCGTGCAAGGCTGATTTGGTTGGAAAAAGATGGAATTTGAGAAAATTTAGAAAGATATCATATACATTAAAAATCAAATCAAATCTTATATAAATGCAAAGATTTAATCCAAGTTTGTTAACCTAATTCACTCTAGGTTATATAAGAAAGCTTGGCAGATCAAAAGAAGGAGGCTAGAGGCGTGAGACTGTAAGAACAAAACTCAAGAATCTTGACAAAAAGTGAAGTTATAATTCCAGGATAGAGGACCTTTGAGAATAATTCAAGGCCAGCAACCTTTTCTAGGACGTCTTAGGAAGCATTCCCAATCGTTCGCATGCATCAGAACATCCATTGTCACTGCCTAGCATTCTTACGGTTTGCAAAATTATCCATTTTCAATTACTGTAATTCTTGCATATTCAGCACATTTAAATTACGTATTTGTATTCATATTCATGTTTGCTATGTTTCTGGATAGTTTGATTTAAGTTACAGTGCAGGAACAAGCTTTTGCAATTGTTAGGGTTTCGTGCTCCAATTTGGGGTTTTTATTTTCAAGCAAATTTAGGCTTGATAATGGGTACCATGATGATTAGAGTTTCAAACTCAGCTGATCCATGGTCCTCAATCGAATTTATATTTCATATGCTTGATTCTTGAATGACACAGGTTTCAGCAACAGACCCGCGTCTTTAGGTAAAGGTTCAGAGTCTAAAATGATGGTTCCAGGGAAGAAGACAATAGCGTGTCACAACCTAACAGGCTAGTTTAAATTCTGGCGCGTTATTCTGGCCAGAAACTTATTTGTTCTGATATATTATTTTTTTTCATTATGTTAACAAGTTAGCATCCGGCGCAGTTGGTCAAAAGAAGGAAGTCAGAAGCTCAGGATTGTGGGTTCGATTCCAGGTGTGAGCTTTTGGGTATTTTCTCCTTTGTTTTCACCATATCCAGCATATTACCTTCTGGATCCATCAGCCATAATCAAATCCAGTGCACCTCATCTTCATAAGAACACCATCTTCTGATCCACCATCCAGGATCAGATACAGCGCCCCCATCTTCTGAGGGTCACCATCTCCTGGACCCATCAGCTAGAACCAGATCTGCTGACAGCAGGCCCACTCGGTTATTTCCATTATTTTTCTTTAATTTCTTTTCTTTAATTATTCTGTTTTTTTAATCAACACCAAAATTATTTTATTTTAAAATCAACCAATCAAGATAACAAAAAGATTGGCTTTTCTTAATAAATGTTTTAATTGATTAGTTTAATTAATTTAGGACAACTTTAATTTTTTTCACAACTAAAATTCAATTAGAAATTAGGTTAACTCTTGATTTAATTTTTTTTCCTTTTTTTTTCTTTCTCAAATAAAAAAAAACAAAAACATTTTTTTTAACTAATCACAATTAGGTTTAGGCAAGGGTCAAAACCCTAGTAGTCTCATTTTCGATTTATTGCGCGCGTACTATTGTTTTTATGATATTGTTGTAACTGTTCATGGTTTGTAATAGTTTAATCTAGGGCTTTTTTTATCGCTTTTTTCCCGGGTTTTTGGCTATGTAATTAATCCCCCTCCCTGAAGCCTTGTAATAGCGTAGATTTACTTTCTCTCATTTTAATTCTCACAAATATTTGATTGTTTAGATGTGTGCTAATAGGATTGTATGACAAGAATGCGTGACAAATTAATCCAGTTAGAAAACCCTAATGTGCAAAGATAAATAACTGAAACTAATCACTCGCACATATCACTCTTAGGGTATAATCTCACTTCGGTTTCCTTCGGTAAATGATCATTAAGTATAGGGTGTCTTAGTGGTTGCCCTCCTGTCTAACAAAGATCAAATGTCCCATTCGAATGTTGCCTCGGAAATGTTGCCTCGAAAATGTTGCCTCAGAAATGTTTCCTCGAATATGATCTTAAGACTTTAGGGTTATTACTAATGTATCATAACATTGCTTTAGTGATTGTACGTCCCTTTCAAATTTACCCTTACAACTCCAACGACTTAAGTTACCTACTCACTAATAGTTGGATAACACGGTCTAAAGGAAATGAGAATAGAAACGATCTTTTTTTGAGTAGGTAGATGCTAGTAGGTACTTGCTCAAAACAAAACTTTTCACACAAACTCCTTTCAAAACAATTTTCAAAACAAACTTCGTCACATCCTTGAGGACTGATACAAGGGTTATCACGAAGTAAAACATTTTCAAAATAAAGCACATACACAAGTAATTTTAAAAGATGAGCAAGTACCTAAGAGCCCATGGAAAACCATGGATAGAAAGGGTGCTAATACCTTCCATTTATATAATCTACCCCCCGTACTCAAAATCTCGAAGAAGGATTTTTTCTGTACTTTTTTCCTTTCCAGTTGGATGAAATAAAAGTCGGTGGCGACTCTTTCTTACCGCAATATTTTGCGAACGCAAAACATAAACCAGCATTTCAAACACTCGATTCTGCCACCGTATCACAATCCTCATCATGGAAATCATACTTAACATATTGGTAATCATCTACCGGTTGATGAGCAAGATAATCCACCAGCATGCTGCTTTTTATAGCCTTCTGAGTGCGGTATTCAATATCATATTCAGACAATAACATCTGCCAACAGGAAATTCTCTCAGTAAGAGCAGGATTTTCAAAAATATACTTAATTGGATCCATTTTGGAAATCGACCAAGTAGTATGATTCAACATATATTGTCGTAATTGCTTTGCCTCCCAGGCCAGAGCAGAACATGTCTTTTCCAGCATAGAATATCGCGACTCACAGTCAGTAAACTTCTTGATGAGATGATAAATGGCATATTATTTCTTTCATGTTTCATCTTGTTGTCCCAAAATACAGCCCATAGAACTATCTAACACTGTCAGATACATGATCATCAATCTTCCTTCAATAGGCGGGAGCAAGATAAGAGGTTCAAGCAGATACTCTTTAATACTTTCAAATGCCCTTTGGCAATCATCTATCCACACACAACCTTGATCTTTCTTTAACAACTTAAAGATCGGTTCACACGTTGTAGTTATATGGGAAATGAATCTGGAAATGTAATTCAGACGTCCAAGGAAGCCTCTAACTTGCTTTTTAGTTTTTGGCGCAAGTATTTCTTGAATTTCTTTGACTTTATCACGATCAATTTAAATTCCTTTTTGGCTGATAATGAAACCTATAATTTCAATTCCTTTTCAACAAATCTTCTACATGCCCTTCTTCGGTCTGTGATTTGGCAATCATATCATCAACATATACCTCAAATTCCTTATGCATAAGATCATGGAATAGGGTTGTCATAGACCTCTAGTACGTTGCACCAGTGTTCTTCAACCCGAAGGGCATCACTCTGTAACAGAATGTTCCCTAGGGTGTGATAAACGTTAGTTTTTCCATGTCCTCAGGAGCCATTCTAATTTTATTATATCTGGAAAATCCGTCCATGAACGAGAATACTTTGAATTTTGTTATACTATCAACCAACATATAAATATGTGGCAATGGAAAATCATCTTTTGGACTAGCTTTATTTATATCTCTGTAATCAACGCACATGCAAAATTTTGTCTTTCTTTGGTATAGGGAAAATATTGGCAATCCACTGAGGATACACTGATGTCACAAGAAAACCGACATTAATCTTCTTTAAAACTTGTTCTTTAATCTTTACTTCCATATCAGAGTGAGTTCTTCGTAATTTCTGCTTAATTGGCGGGCACTCTGGCTTCAGTGGCAAATGATGCTCCACAATATCAGTATCCAAACCAGGAATATCTTGATATGACCAAGAAAATATGTCCACATACTCTTTCAATAATTTAGTCAATCTACTCTTCACATCAGAATGCAACAATTCTCTAATCTTGACTTCCTTTGGCTCTTCCTCTGAACCCAAATTAATTATCTCTAATAGCTCTTTATACGACTGAATGACACTTTCCTCGCGCTCAAGCAACCGTGAAACCTCTTCTAGAATCTCATCATATTATTCTTCTTCTTCGTCCACATACACATGATATTTAAAGTTGGGAGAGTGTGCTGGGTCATTGTATTCAACAAGTTTTTTAATTAATCTGCACATATGATTTATGATTGCTTTTAGAAACTGACACATATATTAAGTGATCATGCTGATTTATTTTCAGTTATTATTTATTCCAAAAGGGTTTTTTCTGATTACCTTTTTTCCAAGAAAAAGCAGAAAATAAAAACACAATTTGAGAATCAAAGACAACATTTATTTATGATTTTAATGAGTAAAGCAAATAGATAAGCCCGTACAATATTAACTTTCACCTTGGGCAAAGTGAAAGCTTTTTGTAAAGATTAACAAAAAACAAATTACTTTGAGACATGGATGCAAGAAGGAACATCAATAGTGACCTAGTTCTGGACTCGAACTCCAGGCATCACAAAATTCGGCATCCTCTTCTCTTCTTCATCCTCACAATGGCATTGATCACAAAAATAGTTGGGTGAAGGTATCCTCCGCTGTGGAAAATATCCTGATACTTGCCTAAAGCAGTCTTTGGCTTCAAGTTCTCACCTTTACCATTCTTCGTAGAAAATCCTAAACCCGCCTTGTTCTTGTTCACTAAAGGGTCAACAATATTCCCCCATACTTTACTAGGGCCATTACGTACGACCTGCTGAGCAGCTTTGAATGACGGCATAAAATTCTCATTCTCTCTTACGTTATCAATGGACAAAGCTTGGAACTGAGTTCCAACAACAGCCTCATCGGCTTTCACAACACCGAAAGAGGATAAATGAGATATTAACAATGCTTGCTCTCCATATATGATAACCACCTTTCCTTCACGCACGAACTTCATGTTTTGGTGTAGAGTTGAGGTGACATCCCCTGCCTTATGTATCCATGGTCGTCCTAGTAAGCAGTTGTATGTAGGCACAATATCCATGACTTGGAAAGTAATCTGGAACAAGTGTGGGCCTATGTGAATAGGCAGATCTACTTCCCCAATAACATACTTCCTTGATCCATCAAAAGCCTTTACAATAATTCCACTTGGGCACATGGGAGATCATTGATACTTCAGCTTCATCAGCGTGCTTCTTGGTATAACATTTAAGGCGCACCCATTATCAATCATCACATTTGACAATGAATCGTTCTTACAGTTCATGGATATGTGGAGGGCCAAATTGTGAGTTCTTCCTTCATCAAGTAACTCGTCATCACAGAAGCTTAGTGTGATACGGTGGGAGAACTGACTTGATGTTTTGTGTTTCGATCGCATTTGTGTGGTTAGCAAGAGTCGCCACCGACTTTTCTTTTATCCCAAAGGAAAGGTAAAAAAGCACAGGAAAGACCTTTCGAGATTATTTCTCGGGTTTGGAGGGTAGATTATGAAAAGGGAAGGTATTAGCACCCTTTTCATCCATGGTTTTCCACGGGCTCTTAGTTACTCATTTAGATCACTTGCTTTCATTTGATTGTGTGATTGTGGTGTGGGCTTTGAAAGTATTTTGAAAAATCTCTTTGTAATGGTTCTCGTCTCTATAAGAACGTATACAAAGTTTTGTTTCGAAAAGTGGTTCAAAGATGTGTTTGTGAATCGTGTTTCGAAAAGTGTTTTGAAAAGAGGTTTTGCAATGGTTCTCGTCTATATAAGAATGTATACAAAATGTTTTGTCTTTTTGAAATGTTTTGAAATGAGAGTGTAGGTGTAAAAGTTTTTGTCGTGAGCAAGCGAGTAACTAAGAGCGAATCTATCTACTCGAAAGGTCTTTAAATTGTGTTTTTCTTCCTCCTTTTAATGGTGATATCTTACCATTGATTTGGTAAGAAGCCCCATCGTTGGATGTGAAGGGACGGGCGCGGGTCAGTTTCACAATCATTGAAGGCAACTTGTGAGACACTTTAGCAATTTTCATAAGGGACGAGATCGTTTCAATCAAAGGCAACATCGAGGGTCATCAATGGACTACGATCTTTGTTTATTTAAGGTTAATTGCTAGAGCGTCCCATATTCAAGGGACATGATTGTATTTCCTAGGCAACGAGCGGGGTTACCCTAGAGGTGCGCGTGTGAAAAAGTGTGTTGGTTTCAAGTTATTTTATTCTTTGACTAGGTCATCTAGCGATTGATTTTTGAATCTTGCCATACACACTTAATTACTATACAGTATAAGGAAAGCAGTAAATTGCGGGAATTGAAATTCTACACTATTACAAAATGTTCGAGAATGGAGGTACAATTTTTACAAATGAGGATGAATTAGATGAGATAGAAATGTCTGAATATCAAACAATACAACCAAATCGAATTTTGTGCGATTTAATTAGAGCTATGATAATTCATGAAAATAATATTAACAAAATATGAAATGCTAAATATTTACATGAAAAGAGAAAGATAAAACCTATTCTAAAAAATTGATTAAATTAAAATCTTTATTTTTTTGCATTTTTATTAATTATGTAAAATCTAAAGAAAACAAATAAACTAAATTATTATTTTTGGTGTTTTATCATATCAATTAAATTTAAAGCAAAAAATTAATAATAATAATAATAAAGGATAAAAATTAATTAATAAAACCTAAGTCAAATTAATAAAATAATATTTTAAGTTTTATTTAGTATTTTTGCAAAACAAATAAAATATATGAAGAAAAACAAATTTAAAAAAAGAAAGAAATATGGGCTTAAGGATTTAGATGAGAGGCCCAAATCAAAATGGTTGTGTTTGCTGTGACAAAACAAAGCCAGAGGGGGGTGTGGATCAATAATAACGCATGGGCTTAGGGGAAATGTAAACAAAACAGGCCCAAGTTCTTAAGCTGCATTAGTGATCTGATTAAGGGGAGGAAATGAATTAGGGTTTGAGACCCTTTGTTCACAGCAGCGTCGCTCATCTCTTTCGCTAATCCCTTCCATTTATCTCTGTATCATCCTTCTGAAACCTCTAAATTTCTCACTAAAATGTCCTTATTTCCTCAGTCGAACGAAATCACCCTCTCCATCTTTATCTCACCATGGTTCGCGTTTTTGAAAACCCTAAGTTTTGAAATTAGATTTATGCCTAAAATGTCTGAATCTGGTTTATCTGGTCCTCCTCCCAACTCTCTGTTGCTGGAACGCCGCCTCTCTTGCCTCCCTAATCAAGTTTCAGTGGTTTTCTTTGAAAAAAGTAAGGTTCTGCTCTTATTAAAACCTAAACGATTTCATTGGTTTTTTGTTCTTGTTTATGTTCTTTTCTGTTAATCAAACTTGTTATCCATTGAAAAGCATGAAATAGTTTTAGGGATTCATGATAAAGATGGAAAGTTCATACCTGTTGGAGACTTTTTGTGAAATGGAAAGGGAAGGACGAGGCTGAGGCTCGTGTTCCGTGGTGGCCGGAGACCGGGGGAGGAGATGAAGATTGAATGTGTGGGTTTTCACACTCGTTGGTAACTCTTCTGTTTCCTTTGATGATATTGGTTATCTTCTGGATTTTGTGGCTTGTTACTGTTTTGTGAGTTTGAAAATGTTTCTCTCTTTGGTCGTTTGAGGCTTGGATACTGTTTTGGGATTTGTTTGATGATGGTTGTGACTTGTGTTAAGATTTTGTGTTTGACAAGTTTTCTTTGATGAAGGTTCTGTTTTGGTTGGTTTGAGACTGATTCTGTTAGCTTGATGGTTAACAGTTTTTTTCTTGGTTTGATGCTTCTTGGCCAGTTGACAGGTTTTTTGGTTGTTTTTGGTTATGGATTTTTTGACAGGCTTTTGATGATGGTTGTTTGTTTATGTTTTGAGGCTTGACTCTGGTTTTTGTGAGTTTGGAGATTTTTGACTTTTGACAGTTTTGAAACTTGTGTTTCAGTTTGAGGCATGGTGATGTTTCTCTGGTTTTTTGGTTATGTTTTTGATGTTGGGCTACTGTCTTTTGGTTTTTGTTCTGTTCGAATCTTGTCTCAGGTTTGAGACTTGTTGCTGTTTTGAGACTTATGGCTTTTGGTATTGCATTTCTGTTCTTGATGATGGTTAATGTTTTTGGTTTTGACAGTTTGGCTTTGTTACAATTTTGAGATGGTTGCTGGTTTTTTTAGCTTAATATTTGGTTTCAGGTTTTGGGATGTTTGAGACTTGTCTCGGGTTTTGGCTATTTGGCTTAGAATGTTTTGACAGTATTTGGACTTTGATAGTTTTTTGAGATTTTGGTTTTTGGAGGTTTTTGAAGTTTGACAGGTTTTTGAAAATTGGAGACTTGTTTCAAGTTTTTGAGTTTGATAATTTTTTCTATCTATCTTGTTTGAGAGTTGTGTCTAATGTTATATTGACCCTGCTTCTGTTGAATTCATATTCAAAATGGTGGGAAACCCAACCATTGAATATTTTCAGTATATTGTTCATATGGTCTTTTTGGTGGCAGTTTTGTTTTCTAGCAACTTCTATGCAATTTGTGACAGACAGGGCAGTAGGGTTGTGCCTCCCAATAACCTAGGTGACTTCTTTCCTCTCTTCTCTCTCAATGACAATAGGAAAGAAAATTTCTTTTTTCCCCTTTTTCCAATTCTGAAAAGTTTGCAAAAGGAAAATGATGATTTTATGCTTCTTGAACAAATTTCTTTGTTTGACATAACATCTAATGTTGCCATACTTTTGCCTTTTGTTGATGCTGTTTGCAATATTTGTTTGGGAAATTTTGTTTGACTTAGTTTGCGCCTTTTGTTTGGACAGTTTGTGATCATTCTGTTTGGACAGTTTTCTTGCCTTTGTTTGGACAGTTTGCTTGCCTTTGTTTGGACAGCTTGTAGCATTTCTTTTCCTTTTTCTTTTTGTGAACCAAGAAGAATAATCTTCTTGTGATTTGTAAATAGAGGAAATAGATTGTGATGAATTAAAATGGCCTTCTGATTCCACTTTGCAAACTTTAATGATGAATAGCATTTAAAATCTCTGTTTATGCCCGAATGATTTTGTACTAATCACATTTTCTTTCTTTTATTTTCATGTGAGAAAAATGGAGATGACAAAGCAAGGAAGGCAAGAACTTTATGGCAAGCATGGAAGTCTTGGAGATAAGCAAAAGAATTGGATAAACTTAGGCATATATTAGTTCTCCTAGGCCAATCAAACATTTGAATTTCCTTTCTAACTTAGAAAAATCATTCTTGTACTGTATCCAATAATTGTATCAATTCATTTTAAAATACGATAAGTTGTAAAACCTAAAGTATTTAAAATAATAAATTGTTTTGTAACAACGTTTGAAATTGAAAAAAAAACCTTGAGTTATAACATGAAATATTCTGTTGTCACTTGAAATTCTTTACCAACAATAACTTGTAATTTTTTTCTTCGCATCCTAATTGATTTATTTTGAAATGCCCAATCAAGATATTTGAAACAAAATGCTCCAATCTGGTAACTTACATTCCAAGTAATCCCAATAATTTTGTAACTGCATTTCAAACAAACGCACTGTATATTCCATTTCCTAACCAAGCAATTGTTTTAAGATACGCAAATCATCTAGTTAACCTGGATCAAACAATCATGAGTGTCCTACATGACAGTCTTAATCTCTTGTCCCAAACAAACCATGCTCTGAGAACAAACATTAACCTTTTTAGTAAACTTGAGGAGGCATGAAGACCTATAAAAACCAATTGAATTTCTGAGAAATCATTTTCTTTTGAGAGTTGCAAGAAACCCTAATTACTGGTTTACTTCCACATAAGAGAATCTGTCTGGTCGATTCCTGAGCCAACTTGAATATCCGAGAAACCCTAGGGTTATGTCTTCTATGAAAAATGGGAGGGCAAATTTTAGGGTACAACAGCTGCCCCTGTTCAACCTTCTTGAACCTGAAGAGTTAGATTGGCGAGTTTTGTCGTTCGTGACTCGAAGGTAAAAGATGATTGGACACTAGAGTGCCCATAAACTTGCACTCGACAAAGGTGTAATTGAGGGAATGGGCTTAAAGATGCCATTTGGAGAGTATGTTAGAATCTTGTTGGAGATGGGCTTGTAGATTCCATCCAAGAATGTTTGGTTGTAAATCGAAATAATAAGCATCAGAATGGTGTCCATATTTGGAACGTATCTGAACTTGAATCTGATTAAGTAACAGAATGAATTTCGTGTCTGGAGCGTATCTGAACTGTATCTAAATGAGAAATAGAATGGCTTTCGTGTCTGGAGCGTATCTGAACTGTATCTGAATGAGAAATAGAATGGCTTCTGTGTCTGGAGTGTATCTAAATTGTATCTGAAACTTGAATCTGAATAAGTAACAAAATGACTTCCGTGTTTGGAGCGTATCTGAACTGTATCTGAAGGATGAACCTGAATAAGCGACAGAATGGCTTCCGTGTCTGGAGCATATCTGGACTGTATCTCGAAATTGAAATTTGAATGAGTAACAGAATAACTTCCGTGTCTGGAGTGTATCTATACTGTATCTTGAAATTGAAATCTGAATGAGTAATAAAATAACTTCCGTGTCTGGAGTGTATTTGTACTGTATCTTTAAATTAAGTCTGAATGAGTAACAGAATAACTTTCGTGTCTGGAGTGTATCTGTATTGTACCTTGAAATTGAAATCTGAATGAGTAACAAAATAACTTCTGTGTCTGGAGTGTATCTGTACTGTATCTTGAAATTAAGATCTGAATGAGTAACAGAATAACTTCCGTGTCTAGAGTGTATATGTACTGTATCTTGAAATTAAGTCTGAATGAGTAACAAAATGACTTCCGTGTCTGGAGTGTATCTGGACTGTATCGGTACTTGGAATTGAAATCTGAATGAGTAACAGAATAACTTGTGTCTGGAGTGTATTTGTACTGTATCTAGAATATTTAAACATTTGTTAATGGTAGCTGTTAATCTTATCCTGAAAAGGGTAAAATGTTAGCTGAAGCACAAAGTTATGTTGCATGAAATGTATGATGCAATATATGTACTTTATCAATGTTTATGATATATGGATGTAATGTATGCGCATGTAAGCTGATTTGCTGTATTGCTGAGGAAAATAAATCCTACTGAGGATTCTGTTGTGAGAGTAATTCCATATATTTCTTGAGGAATCTTCTTGGGGAATCCAGAGAATTTTAATGACTTCTACTGGGGATTATTGACGGGAGTCTTTGTTCTGTCGAGGAGCAATAAAAACTTTGTGGGGAAAAGCTTATTCCTGTTTGGAAAAAGCTCAGGAGCTTCAGTCGTGTGCCGCTCTACTGGGGAGTTACCCTAGGTTGGGGAGAAACAAAAGTTAACCGTTATCTGGTTAATTTTCAGGCTTCAAGACAACTTGTTGGGGGAACCTGGAGAAACTGGATGATTACCGCTGTGGGTTGATAGTTGGTAGTCTCAGCTCCGCTGGGGATTGGTAGTTGGTAGTCTCAGCTCCGCTAGGGATCTGTAGTTCAAAGTTTTGGCTCCACTGGGGATCTTAATGACGTGCTGTAGGGATTGCTCATGAATAGCCTAAGGACGTTTTCCTAATCTTTCAACCTGTCATTAATTACTCTTTTTCATCCTGTTTATTTGTAAACAGTAATTATTTTCAAATGCATATGTTCATTAATGAATCGTTGGACGTTTTTGCAAATAAAACACAAGTGTAAAAAGAAAAAGACAAATAGTTTTCTGTACTTTGAAAGAGATATCTTTGTATTTAATTTGAATAATTGTTTTGTACAAAGGAGACAGACATCCTAGTAAGAGGATGGTGTCATAAAATAAGAACAAATTTACAAAGAAAGATAGTTATGTGTAATAATCCCATGGGGTTCCCATTCTTCTATTGCCTCCGTATCTCCGAATATCTTGTCCATTTGTTGCTTCTTCCTAAGATGATTGAATTGATCAGAAGCTCCGAGTTTGTCCGTGAAGAGATTGTCCTTAAAGTGATCCGACGAGACATAGTCATACGCTTTAATTCCCTAATTTTTGCCTGGACCTCCCTTTCGGGTTTTCAATCCACCGGGAAACCCTTTTTTTCCCAAGTCGCCCTTTCAGGTTTTCAACTTGCCGGGTGTACATATTTTTTTTTGTTTTATCCCTAATTTTTGCCCGAACCTTTTGGTTCGCCGGGATGCCCTTGTTTTGCCTAGGTGTGTCAACCTAGCGGGTCTCTTATACGTAGTATCTTTTGACTATGTCTGCGTTCGCAAGGTGCGGAAGATCGTCGCTATCCATGGTGGTTAAGATTATTGCCCCACCAGAAAAGATGTTCTTGATTACAAATGGTCCTTCATAGGTAGGAGTCCATTTTCCCCTGGGATCACTTTATGGCAAGATGATGTGATTGATCACTAGATCTCCGACTTGATATACCTGGCGTCTGACTTTCTTGTTGAAAGCCTTGATCATCCGTTTTTGATACATCTGACCATGGCAAACAACAGTGAGTCTCTTTTCGTCAATTAAGTTTAACTGATGAAGTCGGGTTTGAATCCAATCGTCTTCACTCAAACCTGTATCCTTCATGATTCTCAAAGTTGGGATCTGAACCTCAATAGGTAGAACAACCTCTATGCTATAAACTAAAGAATAGGGTGTTTCCCCAGTGGAAGTGCGAGCCGTGGTACGCTACCCGTGGAGAGAAAACGGTAGCCTCTCATGCCAGTCCTTGTAGGTGACTGTCATTTTTATATGATCTTTTTTATGTTTTTGTTTGCATCTTCGACTGCACCATTCATCTTTGGCTGATAGGGAGACGAATTGTGATATTGAATTTTGAACTGTTTGCACAAGGCGGTGATCATAGTATTGTTAAGGTTTGTACCGTTATCAGTGATGATCCTTTCCGGGATACCGTATCAGAAAATAAGGTTCTGCTTGATGAAGCGGGCAACAACATTCTTAGTAACGGATGCGAAGGAAGCTGCTTCGACCCACTTTGTGAAGTAATAAATGGCCACCAAAATGAAGCAGTGTCCGTTGGAGGTTGTAGGATTGATCTCCCCAATCATATCAATCCCCCACATAGCGAAGGGCCAAGGAGTTGTTAATACATTTAGAGGAATCGGAGGTACGTGCACCTTTACTGCACAGATTTGACATTTATGGCAGGTCCGAGAGTGTTGATAGCAGTCTGCTTCCATGGTAGACCAGTAATAGCATGCCCTTAGAATCTTCTTTGCCATCATATGCCCACTAGAGTGAGTGCCAAAGGTACCTTCATGCAATTCAGCCATAATCCTTTCAGCCTCAGCCTTGTCCATACAACGGAGCAGAATAGAATCATGATTGCGCTTGTACAGGATGCCATTACTTAGGAAGAACTTAGAGGTGAATCTCCTTAAGAACTTTTTGTCATTGACCGAAGCTCCTTCTGGGTATTCTTGAGCCTCGAGATACCTTTTGACTTCATGAAACCAAGGCTGGTCCACTACTTCTTCGGTATTAATCTTGTGACAGTGTGCGGGTTCGTCCATCCGTTCAATGGTAATCTGGGGAGCCTCGTTGTCCCAATTAAGTTTAAACATGGATGACATTGTAGCTAGAGCATCTGCTAGCTGATTTTCCTCTCGTGGGAAGTGCTCGAACGTAATCTGCTCAAAATGTGGTAGCAATGTCAGAACATGTTCTTTGTAAGGGATGAGGTTTGGATGCTTAGTATCCCATTCTCCTTTGATCTGACTGATGACCAAAGCTGAGTCCCCAAACACAACTAAAGATTTGATTCCCAATTCTATGGCAGCCTTGAGTCTAAAGATGCATGCTTCATATTCTGCCATGTTGTTCGTACAGTTGAAGCAAAGTCTGGCGGTGAAAGGAGTATGGCATCCTTCCGGAGATATAAGCACAGCACCGATACCGTTACCAAGCTCATTGGAGGCACCATCAAAGTACAGGGTCCATCAGGATCCTTGTTCAGGTCCGTCATATGGTCTGCAATCTCCAACATTGTCCAATGTCATGACGTCTTCGTCAGGGAAGTCAAACTTCATGGATTGATAATCTTCTACAGCTTGATGGGCCAGATGATTAACTAGCACACTGCCCTTTATAGCTTTTTGGGTAGTGTATTGTATTTCATATTCCATTAGGATCATCTGCCATCTAGCTATCCTTCCAAATAAAGCAGGATTTTCGAATATGTATTTAATCGGATCCATCTTAGATATCAGCAAAGTGGTATGAGTCAACATGTACTGCCTTAGCCGCGAGCAGCCCATACCAAAGCGCAGCAAGTTTTCTCGAGCAGTGAATATCTTGTTTCACAGTCGATAAACTTTTTGCTAAGGTAATAAATGGCATGCTCTTTTCGGCCAGACTCGTGATGCTGCCCTAGTACGCACCTCATTGAATTATCCAAAATAGTCAGATACATGATTAGCGGTCTTCCTTCAACTGGTGGCATCAAGACGGGAGGCTCTTGTAAATACTCCTTGATTTTATCGAAAGCAATTTGACAGCCATCATTCCATCTAACTACCTGATCTTTCTTCAATAGCTTGAAGATTGGTTCACAAGTAGATGTTAGGTGAGAAATGAACCTAGAAATGTAGTTTAGGCATCCCAAGAAACCTCTTACCTCCTTCTCAGTGCAAGGAGCAGGCATTTCTTGTATAGCTTTGACTTTGGCAGGATCAACCTCGATGCCTTTGTTGCTGACAATAAAACCCAAGAGTTTACTGGACCGGACTCCGAATGTGCACTTGTTTGGATTCAATCTTAGCTTGTACTCCTTCAACCTGACAAATAGCTTTTGCAAGTGATCAAGGTGTTCTTCTTCAGTTTGTGATCGGGCTATCAGGTCATCTACGTAGACCTCTATCTCATGATGTATCATATCATAAAACAAAGCTACCATGGCGCGTTGATAGGTTGCCCCGGAATTCTTCAGTCCGAATGACATCACTTTGTAGCAGAACGTACCCCATTGTGTGACAAAAGTAGTTTTCTCCATGTCCTCAGGTGCCATCTTGATCTGGTTATAGCCTGAGAATCCGTCCATGAAAGAAAATACTTTGTGTTGGGATGTATTGTCAACCAGGATGTCGATGTGTGGAAGTGGGAAATCATCTTTAGGGATGGCCCTGTTTAAGTCTCTATAATCCACGCACATTCTCACTTTGCCATCCTTTTTAGGCACGGGAACTATGTTAGCAACCCATTATGGATAGGAAGTAACAGCTAGAAATCCAGCATTGAACTGCTTCATAACTTCTGCTTTGATCTTCTCTGACATGTCAGTTCTCATGCGTCGGACTTTTTGCTTCACTGGTGGACAATCTTCTCTAGTGGGTAGACGGTGTACCACAATGTCTATATCGAGTCCCAACATGTCTTCGTATGACCAGGAAAAGATCTCAACATAATCATGCAACAGCTGAATTAGGCGCTCCTTGACACTTGGCTCTAGATTGGCACCCACTCTGATTTCCTTTCTGTCTTCCTCAGTACCCAAGTTGATTGTATCCAACAGCTCCTCATGAGGCAGAATAAACCTTTCCTCTTGTTATAGAAGTCTAGCCAATTCCCCTGGCATCTCACAATCTTCCTCACCTTCGTATTCGGCTTGGTAGATCAGATCTTCAGAGTCACTGAAGGCTATAGCAGTATTGTTACCCATGGGATCCGGAATGGAAGGGTACCTGCATTTGTGAGTGTGGGTGTGTGTAAGGGTATAGCCATCTTAAAACAATAAAATGTAAAAGAAATACAATGAGCATAAAAGGTTTATGCATGAAAAAACGTCCATTATTCATTGAAATGACATATGAAAATGAAATAAGAACCCTTACAAATGGACCATTGTGCCTCGGGTAAGACACAAGGTTGAAAAAGTACGAATTGTTTGTGAATTATTACAGTCCAACAGAAATGTAGAAGATAAATGATTGCGGTATGAAATTAATCGGAACAAAGTCTTTGGCTTCCCAGTTGCACAATCCTCCGCCGACAGTAGGAAATATCCAGTCTTCCAAGCTGCCCTCTTCTTCATTTTCCTCTAGTGCATTAACCCATTGGTGACTGATCTTCACAGGTGGCCCTCCAGCGTGGGTGCGGCGCACGGCCTTCTGAGCAGTTGAGGTGAACCCCAAGCCGAACTTGTTGGATTTGTAGGGAATGTCTGGTAGCTGTCCCCAGATGGTGGATCCGCCTTCTTCCACTGCTGCATTTGCATCCTTGAGAGAGGACATTCGAGGTGGAGGTCTTATGATCACAGGAGTTGAGGATACCGCCTTGGTCGCCGCTATTTCTGGAAAGACTTCTTCAAAATGTTGGAAAGGGGTCTCGATGAACTCGCCATCTAACTTCACATAACAGAAGGAATTCAGATGACTAATCATGTACTCCTCTTCCCCATGGACAGTTATGATCTTCCCTTGGACGGGGTACTTGAGCATCTGATGCAAAGTGTAGGTGACAGCTCCAGCATTGTGGATCCAGGGGCATCCCAACAGACAAGAGTAGGAAGGACGAATGTCTATCACGTAGAATGTTGAATTTAACTTCTGAGTTCCCACCTTGATCGGGATGTCCACCTCCCCATGGACCATCCTTTTAGAGCCGTCGAATGCTCTCACAATTATGTTGTTGGGTTTTAAAGTCAGCCCCTCACAATCCAACCTATCAAGGGCAATTCGGAACACACATGCTGATTAAAGAGGTCGAAGACTGGTGGATCAACGCTAGTCAGAGGTATGAGGAGGAGCATGTTGTGGTGATTTGGGAAATTTTCCGAGATGCATTCTTGGAGAATTATTTTCCGGAGGATGTTCGTGGTAAAAAGGAAGTTGACTTCCTGGAATTGAAACAAGGTAGTGGTTCGGTAGCTGACTATGCGGCTAAATTTCAAGATTTGATCAAATACTGTCCTCACTACAATACTGTTAATGCTGAGAGGTCGAAGTGCCTTAAGTTTGTTAATGGTTTGAGGCCGGACATAAAGAAGGCGATTGGGTATCAGCAGATTACAAGATTCTCTGAGTTGGTTAATAAGAGTCGTATCTACGACGAAGACAGTCGGGATAGCACTGCTTATTACAAGAGCTTGAGTGAGAAAAGAGGTAAGGGACAGATGCGTCCTAAGCCTTATGATGGAAGAGGAAAGAGACCAATAAGTAGTGGAAAGAGTCCGAGTGGGGGAGTGACTACTCCAATCTAATGTTTTAAAGGTGGTAAAGAGGGACATCGTGCTATGGAATGTCGCCAGGGGATAGTTAAGTGTTTCAAGTGTGACAGGGTGGGTCACAAAGCGGTGGATTGTAGAGTTGGTGGGAGTGTAACTTGCTTTAATTGTGGTGAGCGAGGCCACATAAGTACCAAATGTCCAAAGCCAAAGAAGGAAGTTGGAAAAGTATTCGCTTTATCTGGAGCAGAGACTTCTGCTGAGGAACGTCTAATCAGAGGTACATGTTTTATCTCTAATGTGCCTTTGGTTGCTATTATTGATACGGGTGCGACGCATTCGTTTGTTGCTTTAGATTGTGCCAAGAGATTGGGCCTTGTCTTGTCTACTTTGGATCGAAGTATGGAGGTAGATACACCTGCGATGGGTTCAGTTTCTACTTCAGTTGTTTGTTTGAAGTGTCCTTTGCGCATGTGCGGAAGAGATTTAGAAGTTGATCTCGTGTGTCTTCCTTTGCATCAGATAGATGTGATTCTGGGTATGGACTGGTTGAAAGCCAACCATGTCTATATCAACTGTTTTGCTAAGGCTGTTCTTTTTCTCGAGTCCGAGAAAGATGGTGTGGTTTTCTTGTCTACACAGCAAGTTGAGAAGAGTGTGAAGAATGAAGATGGGTTGTTTATGCTTATGGAGAGTATGGTTTTGGAAGATGGTAGAGTAAGAAAGGATTATCCTGTGGTATGCGAATTTCCTGAAGTGTTTCCTGAAGAGATTACGGATTTACCTCCTGAGCGTGAGGTAGAGTTTTCCATCGACTTAATTCCTGGTACTAGTCCTGTTTCGATGGCTCCTTATAGGATGTCACTGTCGGAACTAGTGGAGCTGAAGAGTCAGCAGGAAGAGTTGCTTGACAAAAGGTTTATTCGTCCTAGTGTGATCCCGTGGGGTGCTCCAGTTTTACTTGTGAAGAAGAAAGAAGGAACAATGAGACTTTGTGTGGATTATAGGCAGCTAAACAAAGTGACCATTAAGAACAAGTATCCTTTGCCAAGGATTGATGATTTAATGGATCAGCTGGTGGGTGCGTGTGTGTTTAGCAAGATTGACTTGAGGTCAGGCTATCATCAGATTCGCGTGAAAGCGGGTGATATTCAGAAAACTGCGTTCAGAACTCGTTATGGACACTATGAGTATTCGGTGATGCCTTTTGGTGTTACGAATGCACCTGGTGTGTTCATGGAGTATATGAACAGAATCTTTCATGAGTTTCTGGATAAGTTTGTGGTGGTGTTCGTCGATGACATTCTGATTTATTCCAAGAGTGAAGCAGAGCATGCCGAACACTTGGGAATTGTTTTGTCAATTCTAAAGGAAAATCATTTGTTTGCTAAACTTTCGAAGTGTGAATTCTGGTTAGAACAAGTGAGTTTCCTTTGTCACGTGATATCTCGTGGAGGTATTGCTGTGGATCCTTCGAAGATAGAAGCCGTGTCAGAATGGGAATCTCCAAAGTCAGTTTTTGAGATTTGAAGCTTTCTTGGTTTAGCGGGTTATTACTGTAAGTTCATTGAAGGCTTTTCCAAGCTAGCTTTACCGTTGACACAATTGACTAGGAAGAGTCAAGCGTTCGTGTGGACTCCGCAGTGTGAAGATAGTTTCCAAGAGTTGAAGAGAAGGTTGACAATCGTGCTAGTTTTGATTTTGCCTAAACCATCTGAACCGTTTACGGTCTATTGCGATGCTTCTTTGATGGGTTTAGGAGGTGTGTTAATGCAAAATGGGCAGGTTGTGACGTATGCTTCGAGGCAACTCAAGGTGCATGAGAGGAATTATCCAACTCATGACTTGGAGTTGGCAGCGGTGGTTTTTGTGTTAAAGATTTGGAGGCATTATTTGTTTGGGTCATAGTGGATAGATTGACTAAATCTGCACACTTTATTCCGATTAGGATGGATTACACTATGGAGAAGCTTGCTAAGTTGTATGTGGAAGGGATTGTTTGTTTACATGGTATTCCTACATGTATTGTTTTAGATAGAGATCCGCGTTTCACTTCAATATTTTGGGAAGGTTTACAAAGAGCCTTGGGTACTAAGCTGAGATTGAGTTCCGCTTATCATCCTCAGACGGATGGTCAAACGGAGAGAACAATTCAGTCACTTGAGGATTTGTTGCGTGCTTGTGTTTTGGATCAAGGAGGTTCATGGGAGAGTCATTTGCCTTTGATTGAGTTTACTTATAATAATAGTTTTCATTCTAGCATTGGCATGGCTCCTTTTGAGGCATTGTATGGAAGACGGTGTAGGACACCTTTGTGTTGGTACGAGACGGGAGAAAGTACTATAGTTGGTCCGGAATTGGTTCAAGAGGCTACAGATAAGATCAAATTGATAAGAGAGAAGATGAAAGTGTCTCAGAATCGCCAAAAGAGTTACTATGATAAGAGGAGGAAACCTCTTGAGTTCAAGAAGGATGAACATGTGTTTTTGAAGGTTAATCCAACTACGGGTGTTGGAAGGGCGCTTAAATCGCGGAAGTTAACACCTCGGTTTATTGGTCCTTATCAGATTTCAGAGCGGATTGGAAGTATGGCTTATCGGATTACATTGCCGCCATCACTTTCAAATTTGCATGATGTGTTTCACGTTTCGCAATTACGAAGGTATATTGCGGATCCGTCTCATGTGGTGCAAGTTGATGATTTGGAAGTTAGAGATGATTTGACCGTGGAAGCTTTGCCTACAAGAATTGATGATAGGAAAATGAAACAATTAAGAGGAAAAGAAATTGTTTTGGTTAAGGTTGTTTGGGGTGGAGCGGCCAAAGGAAACATAACGTGGGAACTTGAAAGTCGGATGCGGGATTCCTATCCCGAGTTGTTCGTTTAGAGGTAATTTTCGAGGCCGAAAATCTTTTAAGTGGGGGAGAGTTGTAACACCCTGTTTTTGATTAAATGTTATTTAAGTTATTTTTTTTCCGAAATTATCAAATTAAATCTATTTTAAGAAATATATTTATTTGATATCAATTAAAATGATTAATTCGGTTATTTGAAATAAAAATATTCATAATGATAAAATACTATTTTGAGTAATATTATTTTGGTGTGTATTTGGCTTCGTTTGATTTATCGGTATAATTTAGTTTTTATGGAATAAATATTAATTAAATGTAATATGGTTTTAATAGAATTATATGATATAATTTGAATTAAATAGATTGGGCCAAATTAGAATTTTAGATAGTTAGGGGGAGGAAAGTAAGTAGTAGTAAAATTTGTTTTATAAGATAGAAAGTAGGATAGTTGGTAGGGAGGGAAATAGAAAGAAGAAAGAAAAGAAGAGAGAAAGAGGAGAAGAGAAGAAAGGAAGCTAGGTTTGGAGTTGCAACATCATCATCATCTTGTTTCAAGAAAACCCACATCAAGGTAAGGGTTTGAATTGCTTTGCTCATATACTTGTGGTTTTGGGTTTTGATTTTGATAGATGAAGAAATTAGGATTTTAGAGAGTTGTATAGATTGGGGAAAGAGATGATGAAATTGATGATTTTGTTGGTTTAGATTGGTGTTATATGTGTTAGAATTGATATTAGTTTAGTGTTTAGAAGTTAGAATGAACTTAGTTAAGAAACAAGGAATTTAAGAAAAATACTGTGAAAAATTTGGAATGAACATGAACAGCAAACCACCCCCTAGCTCCTGGGAACACTTATTGGACTATTATATGCCCCAACTTTTCTTAGACTATGTACAAAAAACCAGCATGAAGTCTGGAACTAAAATCCAACTTCCATACAATTGGTTGGTTACTGAAGATGAAGAAGTTGAGAATTCTGGAGCCAAGTCAAAAGAAACCGATCTTTCTAATCTCGGCCTTTAGATATACCAACCACAGCCAAAACGCACAACACGTCTTTGAGCCTTGAGGTAATTATCTCACCTAAGCAGTGACATAATGTATGTAATAATTCATTCCATTGCTAATTAATAATTAATTTTATAACTAATGATATAAATTATAAGTATAGCACATTCATCTTTTGCATTACACGTTTATCCAATAATTTCTCTTTAATTAATATATTGAGACTTTTTTTTTATAATTTGATTTTTGTCTAGTGAATATATGCCTGTATGTGTTAACAGCAGTTCCAATTTTCAGTTTTTTTTTGGTTTTGTTATACAAAAGTTACTGTCTTGTTATTAAACTTTAATTATATAATCTTAAATTATTATATTAATTAAAATTAATATTAGAAACATTTAGCCGACTTAATGCCGAACCCGTTGATGTGCCGATTACCCGATTTCGGTAATTTCGGCGACGGAGCTACTTTCTCCGATTCGCACGAAAATTGACGTGCTAGCATAATTCGACGTGTAGATTAACGTAGTGAAGTTCGTTTTGCGAAATTTCGACTTTTTAAGAATCGACCCGATTTTAGTACGAAATGAAATAAATTGAGTTTAATCCCGAATTTAACCGTTCGAGTTACATTCCGGTGACTCGATCGTGATGAGTAACATTGAGAGTAATGCCGGTTCATTGATGATGACTTTATGTTGAAATATACTTTCCGATTTGGAATTGTTTGATAGTTGATGGTTTATGTTTTGGTTGAGTAAGTAACTTGTTTGTATACATTTTACTTGACGTTGTGATTGTTAAATTATATGTATGCATGCATGTACAATAGTTGATGTTCCATTGGTTGGATTTGATGGTATGTGTATGTTAAGATTATTGTGAATCTTAATTGCATGCATTGGTTATATTGTACATTGCATGGCATGGTTGGTCTTGAAACAGAGACGGTGAAACTGTGGGTTCACATGATTTTATAGACGGTGACCCTAGTGTGGGAATAGACGTAGTGACCTTGATCCGGAAGGGAAACATAGGTGGTGGAACATTGGGTCCACAATATCTAGACGATGACCCTATTGTGGGAAAAGACGTAGTGACCTTGATCCGGAAGGGAAACATAGGTGGTGGAACCTTGGGTCCACGAGTCGGTACCGCATTCGCATACGTTGAGTCGTGTTGTGAGTCACATGCATAATTGTGCATGTTATGTATGTGTGTTTATGTGTTTGATTAGGTGCCAATGTTGTTGTTGTTTGAATTATGGTTATGTGCCAAGGATGTGAGTATTCGGATAATCGGTTTACATGGTTAATGCGTTGGAAATGGATTCCTTGAGTAAGGATACTATAGGTGATAAAATGAACATGATCATTATGTATTACTTTATTTATTGCCATTTCATTTACTTAAAATTACATGTTATATGATTATTGGAATTCTTACCCTTCTGTTGGAAAATGCTTTTGATGGCATTGTTCAGGTACCGAGGACGGTAGCGCGAGGCGCTAGTTAACGGATGCATTGGATTGCAATCTGTTTTATTTTGATTAGAGTCGAGTCGATGCTCTGGTAGTAACACATGGGGGGGAATTTATTTAGTGTCGAACTCGATTATTTTGTATTTGGATTATGATGTATATAATCCTTATTCGTGTATATGATGTTTTGTATATGTGAGACTTGATAACATATGCTTATGTGAATTATGATGGCTTGATGCCTTGAATTATGTTTTGATTCCTCCATAAATGGAGATGATGTGAAATTATGAAACTCCGTTGCGTTTGCACGAGAGAATGAAGTAAATATTTATTGTATGTTTGTTTTGTGTTGGAATGCTTATACTTTCAAACATACCCTGTCCGTTTTTCTTTAAAAACTTTGGAATGTGATGTGTGTTGTGGCATCCCTTCCGTGCAATTTTATTTCTCTGATTTTAATCTTTACCTTTAATTGAGGTATTTAGAAGGGGTGTTACAATAGTGGTATCAGAGCATAGTCGGTCAGTTGTCAGGTCTTATTTTGTTAATCCCTTGTATTTGATTGTGTGGCTAACGCGATCAATACTTTGTGTTGTTAAGAAGATGGTTGGTAGAAGGAATGATGATGCTTTAGCTGAGGCATTGAGGTTGCTTGCGGGGTCAATAAATCAGATGCCGCAAACGACTCAAGCGCCACATGATGGTATTGATGATGCTTTCCATGCTCTTGGGAAGTTCCAAAAGAACAACCCGCCTACTTTCAAGGGAGAGCATACTCCGGTGGAAGCTCAAGAATGGTTAAAAGCAATTGAGAAAATCTTTCGTGTGATGAATTGCACCGACGCTCAGAAAGTGCAATTCGGAACACACATGCTGATTAAAGAGGTCGAAGACTGGTGGATCAACGCTAGTCAGAGGTATGAGGAGGAGCATGTTGTGGTGATTTGGGAAATTTTCCGAGATGCATTCTTGGAGAATTATTTTCCGGAGGATGTTCGTGGTAAAAAGGAAGTTGAATTCCTGGAATTGAAACAAGGTAGTGGTTCGGTAGCTGACTATGCGGCTAAATTTCAAGATTTGATCAAATACTGTCCTCACTACAATACTGTTAATGCTGAGAGGTCGAAGTGCCTTAAGTTTGTTAATGGTTTGAGGCCGGACATAAAGAAGGCGATTGGGTATCAGCAGATTACAAGATTCTCTGAGTTGGTTAATAAGAGTCGTATCTACGACGAAGACAGTCGGGATAGCACTGCTTATTACAAGAGCTTGAGTGAGAAAAGAGGTAAGGGACAGATGCGTCCTAAGCCTTATGATGGAAGAGGAAAGAGACCAATAAGTAGTGGAAAGAGTCCGAGTGGGGGAGTGACTACTCCAATCTAATGTTTTAAAGGTGGTAAAGAGGGACATCGTGCTATGGAATGTCGCCAGGGGATAGTTAAGTGTTTCAAGTGTGACAGGGTGGGTCACAAAGCGGTGGATTGTAGAGTTGGTGGGAGTGTAACTTGCTTTAATTGTGGTGAGCGAGGCCACATAAGTACCAAATGTCCAAAGCCAAAGAAGGAAGTTGGAAAAGTATTCGCTTTATCTGGAGCAGAGACTTCTGCTGAGGAACGTCTAATCAGAGGTACATGTTTTATCTCTAATGTGCCTTTGGTTGCTATTATTGATACGGGTGCGACGCATTCGTTTGTTGCTTTAGATTGTGCCAAGAGATTGGGCCTTGTCTTGTCTACTTTGGATCGAAGTATGGAGGTAGATACACCTGCGATGGGTTCAGTTTCTACTTCAGTTGTTTGTTTGAAGTGTCCTTTGCGCATGTGCGGAAGAGATTTAGAAGTTGATCTCGTGTGTCTTCCTTTGCATCAAATAGATGTGATTCTGGGTATGGACTGGTTGAAAGCCAACCATGTCTATATCAACTGTTTTGCTAAGGCTGTTCTTTTTCTCGAGTCCGAGAAAGATGGTGTGGTTTTCTTGTCTACACAGCAAGTTGAGAAGAGTGTGAAGAATGAAGATGGGTTGTTTATGCTTATGGAGAGTATGGTTTTGGAAGATGGTAGAGTAAGAAAGGATTATCCTGTGGTATGCGAATTTCCTGAAGTGTTTCCTGAAGAGATTACGGATTTACCTCCTGAGCGTGAGGTAGAGTTTTCCATCGACTTAATTCCTGGTACTAGTCCTGTTTCGATGGCTCCTTATAGGATGTCACTGTCGGAACTAGTGGAGCTGAAGAGTCAGCAGGAAGAGTTGCTTGACAAAAGGTTTATTCGTCCTAGTGTGATCCCGTGGGGTGCTCCAGTTTTACTTGTGAAGAAGAAAGAAGGAACAATGAGACTTTGTGTGGATTATAGGCAGCTAAACAAAGTGACCATTAAGAACAAGTATCCTTTGCCAAGGATTGATGATTTAATGGATCAGCTGGTGGGTGCGTGTGTGTTTAGCAAGATTGACTTGAGGTCAGGCTATCATCAGATTCGCGTGAAAGCGGGTGATATTCAGAAAACTGCGTTCAGAACTCGTTATGGACACTATGAGTATTCGGTGATGCCTTTTGGTGTTACGAATGCACCTGGTGTGTTCATGGAGTATATGAACAGAATCTTTCATGAGTTTCTGGATAAGTTTGTGGTGGTGTTCGTCGATGACATTCTGATTTATTCCAAGAGTGAAGCAGAGCATGCCGAACACTTGGGAATTGTTTTGTCAATTCTGAAGGAAAATCATTTGTTTGCTAAACTTTCGAAGTGTGAATTCTGGTTAGAACAAGTGAGTTTCCTTTGTCACGTGATATCTCGTGGAGGTATTGCTGTGGATCCTTCGAAGATAGAAGCCGTGTCAGAATGGGAATCTCCAAAGTCAGTTTTTGAGATTTGAAGCTTTCTTGGTTTAGCGGGTTATTACTGTAAGTTCATTGAAGGCTTTTCCAAGCTAGCTTTACCGTTGACACAATTGACTAGGAAGAGTCAAGCGTTCGTGTGGACTCCGCAGTGTGAAGATAGTTTCCAAGAGTTGAAGAGAAGGTTGACAATCGTGCTAGTTTTGATTTTGCCTAAACCATCTGAACCGTTTACGGTCTATTGCGATGCTTCTTTGATGGGTTTAGGAGGTGTGTTAATGCAAAATGGGCAGGTTGTGACGTATGCTTCGAGGCAACTCAAGGTGCATGAGAGGAATTATCCAACTCATGACTTGGAGTTGGCAGCGGTGGTTTTTGTGTTAAAGATTTGGAGGCATTATTTGTTTGGGTCATAGTGGATAGATTGACTAAATCTGCACACTTTATTCCGATTAGGATGGATTACACTATGGAGAAGCTTGCTAAGTTGTATGTGGAAGGGATTGTTTGTTTACATGGTATTCCTACATGTATTGTTTTAGATAGAGATCCGCGTTTCACTTCAATATTTTGGGAAGGTTTACAAAGAGCCTTGGGTACTAAGCTGAGATTGAGTTCCGCTTATCATCCTCAGACGGATGGTCAAACGGAGAGAACAATTCAGTCACTTGAGGATTTGTTGCGTGCTTGTGTTTTGGATCAAGGAGGTTCATGGGAGAGTCATTTGCCTTTGATTGAGTTTACTTATAATAATAGTTTTCATTCTAGCATTGGCATGGCTCCTTTTGAGGCATTGTATGGAAGACGGTGTAGGACACCTTTGTGTTGGTACGAGACGGGAGAAAGTACTATAGTTGGTCCGGAATTGGTTCAAGAGGCTACGGATAAGATCAAATTGATAAGAGAGAAGATGAAAGTGTCTCAGAATCGCCAAAAGAGTTACTATGATAAGAGGAGGAAACCTCTTGAGTTCAAGAAGGATGAACATGTGTTTTTGAAGGTTAATCCAACTACGGGTGTTGGAAGGGCGCTTAAATCGCGGAAGTTAACACCTCGGTTTATTGGTCCTTATCAGATTTCAGAGCGGATTGGAAGTATGGCTTATCGGATTACATTGCCGCCATCACTTTCAAATTTGCATGATGTGTTTCACGTTTCGCAATTACGAAGGTATATTGCGGATCCGTCTCATGTGGTGCAAGTTGATGATTTGGAAGTTAGAGATGATTTGACCGTGGAAGCTTTGCCTACAAGAATTGATGATAGGAAAATGAAACAATTAAGAGGAAAAGAAATTGTTTTGGTTAAGGTTGTTTGGGGTGGAGCGGCCAAAGGAAACATAACGTGGGAACTTGAAAGTCGGATGCGGGATTCCTATCCCGAGTTGTTCGTTTAGAGGTAATTTTCGAGGCCGAAAATCTTTTAAGTGGGGGAGAGTTGTAACACCCTGTTTTTGATTAAATGTTATTTAAGTTATTTTTTTTCCGAAATTATCAAATTAAATCTATTTTAAGAAATATATTTATTTGATATCAATTAAAATGATTAATTCGGTTATTTGAAATAAAAATATTCATAATGATAAAATACTATTTTGAGTAATATTATTTTGGTGTGTATTTGGCTTCGTTTGATTTATCGGTATAATTTAGTTTTTATGGAATAAATATTAATTAAATGTAATATGGTTTTAATAGAATTATATGATATAATTTGAATTAAATAGATTGGGCCAAATTAGAATTTTAGATAGTTAGGGGGAGGAAAGTAAGTAGTAGTAAAATTTGTTTTATAAGATAGAAAGTAGGATAGTTGGTAGGGAGGGAAATAGAAAGAAGAAAGAAAAGAAGAGAGAAAGAGGAGAAGAGAAGAAAGGAAGCTAGGTTTGGAGTTGCAACATCATCATCATCTTGTTTCAAGAAAACCCACATCAAGGTAAGGGTTTGAATTGCTTTGCTCATATACTTGTGGTTTTGGGTTTTGATTTTGATAGATGAAGAAATTAGGATTTTAGAGAGTTGTATAGATTGGGGAAAGAGATGATGAAATTGATGATTTTGTTGGTTTAGATTGGTGTTATATGTGTTAGAATTGATATTAGTTTAGTGTTTAGAAGTTAGAATGAACTTAGTTAAGAAACAAGGAATTTAAGAAAAATATTGTGAAAAATTTGGAATGAACATGAACAGCAAACCACCCCCTAGCTCCTGGGAACACTTATTGGACTATTATATGCCCCAACTTTCCTTAGACTATGTACAAAAAACCAGCATGAAGTCTGGAACTAAAATCCAACTTCCATACAATTGGTTGGTTACTGAAGATGAAGAAGTTGAGAATTCTGGAGCCAAGTCAAAAGAAACCGATCTTTCTAATCTCGGCCTTTAGATATACCAACCACAGCCAAAACGCACAACACGTCTTTGAGCCTTGAGGTAATTATCTCACCTAAGCAGTGACATAATGTATGTAATAATTCATTCCATTGCTAATTAATAATTAATTTTATAACTAATGATATAAATTATAAGTATAGCACATTCATCTTTTGCATTACACGTTTATCCAATAATTTCTCTTTAATTAATATATTGAGACTTTTTTTTTATAATTTGATTTTTGTCTAGTGAATATATGCCTGTATGTGTTAACAGCAGTTCCAATTTTCAGTTTTTTTTTGGTTTTGTTATACAAAAGTTACTGTCTTGTTATTAAACTTTAATTATATAATCTTAAATTATTATATTAATTAAAATTAATATTAGAAACATTTAGCCGACTTAATGCCGAACCCGTTGATGTGCCGATTACCCGATTTCGGTAATTTCGGCGACGGAGCTACTTTCTCCGATTCGCACGAAAATTGACGTGCTAGCATAATTCGACGTGTAGATTAACGTAGTGAAGTTCGTTTTGCGAAATTTCGACTTTTTAAGAATCGACCCGATTTTAGTACGAAATGAAATAAATTGAGTTTAATCCCGAATTTAACCGTTCGAGTTACATTCCGGTGACTCGATCGTGATGAGTAACATTGAGAGTAATGCCGGTTCATTGATGATGACTTTATGTTGAAATATACTTTCCGATTTGGAATTGTTTGATAGTTGATGGTTTATGTTTTGGTTGAGTAAGTAACTTGTTTGTATACATTTTACTTGACGTTGTGATTGTTAAATTATATGTATGCATGCATGTACAATAGTTGATGTTCCATTGGTTGGATTTGATGGTATGTGTATGTTAAGATTATTGTGAATCTTAATTGCATGCATTGGTTATATTGTACATTGCATGGCATGGTTGGTCTTGAAACAGAGACGGTGAAACTGTGGGTTCACATGATTTTATAGACGGTGACCCTAGTGTGGGAATAGACGTAGTGACCTTGATCCGGAAGGGAAACATAGGTGGTGGAACATTGGGTCCACAATATCTAGACGATGACCCTATTGTGGGAAAAGACGTAGTGACCTTGATCCGGAAGGGAAACATAGGTGGTGGAACCTTGGGTCCACGAGTCGGTACCGCATTCGCATACGTTGAGTCGTGTTGTGAGTCACATGCATAATTGTGCATGTTATGTATGTGTGTTTATGTGTTTGATTAGGTGCCAATGTTGTTGTTGTTTGAATTATGGTTATGTGCCAAGGATGTGAGTATTCGGATAATCGGTTTACATGGTTAATGCGTTGGAAATGGATTCCTTGAGTAAGGATACTATAGGTGATAAAATGAACATGATCATTATGTATTGCTTTATTTATTGCCATTTCATTTACTTAAAATTACATGTTATATGATTATTGGAATTCTTACCCTTCTGTTGGAAAATGCTTTTGATGGCATTGTTCAGGTACCGAGGACGGTAGCGCGAGGCGCTAGTTAACGGATGCATTGGATTGCAATCTGTTTTATTTTGATTAGAGTCGAGTCGATGCTCTGGTAGTAACACATGGGGGGGAATTTATTTAGTGTCGAACTCGATTATTTTGTATTTGGATTATGATGTATATAATCCTTATTCGTGTATATGATGTTTTGTATATGTGAGACTTGATAACATATGCTTATGTGAATTATGATGGCTTGATGCCTTGAATTATGTTTTGATTCCTCCATAAATGGAGATGATGTGAAATTATGAAACTCCGTTGCGTTTGCACGAGAGAATGAAGTAAATATTTATTGTATGTTTGTTTTGTGTTGGAATGCTTATACTTTCAAACATACCCTGTCCGTTTTTCTTTAAAAACTTTGGAATGTGATGTGTGTTGTGGCATCCCTTCCGTGCAATTTTATTTCTCTAATTTTAATCTTTACCTTTAATTGAGGTATTTAGAAGGGGTGTTACATTTCTTCCATCTCCTTCTTGGATGTCTCAGGGATAACTAGTGATTGAGCCTTCGTCAGGACAAGCTCCTCTTGAACGTTCTTTCCTTTATTCTCAGCAACGGAAGTAGGGATAGGAATTGTATTGTCTTTGTAGGTGGGTACTCTTGCAGGTACAATTGTTGGTGTAGAGGTAATCTTCGGAATGGCCACGGGTCCAAAGACTACTGTTGGAGGAGCAATCTCTGGAGAAAATATTCTTCCACTACAAGTAACCTTGCTTGTTCCGGCAATGTTACTGATGTCGAAATTGTCCTCTTCGGAGCTTTCTTCTTCGACAGTCTGTTCAATCTGTTTGACACCATGGTAGTTGATTTCTCCACCATAGTTCCATGGTACCGTTTTATCTGATTTGTATGGGGTTGGCCCGGGAATTGTTATCTTAAGCGGAGCAATCACTGGAACAGATGTAATCCTAACGGGTTTTTTAGGAACCCTGGAAGGATTTGCGTATATGGTTATTATTGAAACTTCTGGAACTGGAATGGGTGAAACAGGAACTTTTTCAAACAAGATTTCCTGGTTATCAATCAGTTGTTGGATACCTTTTTTCAATAGAGGGCAGTCAAATGATGAAGATAGGCAGACATGGAAATCTTTGTCACAACCTGGAAACACCCCAGCCTTTAACAAATTCAACTTGATGGTCGAGAGTGGAGTCAACAATTCATCCACGGTGTCAACAAATAAGTCTTCCTCAATAGCACTAGCATTGTGTCCATGCCTAGGCATCGGAGCGGAGATAACATTCGGTTTCTCAGGCACTTAAAATTCAACTTCCTTCGCGTCTATCAGATCTTGAATCTTGTTCTTCAGAGCCCAACAGTTGTCGGTGTCGTGCCCTGGACTTTCAGAATGGTACGCGCATCTGGCGTTCGGATGGTAGTGTGGAGATGCAGTATTAGGATTTTTAGGGGCCTCTTTCAGCATGGCCAAATTCAACTTCAAAAGATGCGGTAGGACTTGGGCGGGAGTCATGTTAATCTTGGTGAATTGCCGCACTGGCCTCTCCACCCTTTGTTGAGTATTTCTCGGCTGATTGTTTCTCGGATGGTCTGATGCAGGCTTTTGAATCATAACGGCCCCCACCGTCTGTCGGCGCTCGGTTCTTCCCTGATTCCTCAGTGTATAGACAATAGACACTTCCTTCTTTCCTGTGAAGGGCTTTTTAACAGCAGCCGAGGCAGATGCGTCTTTCTGAATTTTCCCGCTTCTTATACCGGCTTCAACCCTTTCGCCAGTCATGATTAATTCGGTAAACCCAGATGAAGAATTCCCAATTAGGTGATTGAAAAATGGTCCTGACAAGGTGCCAAGGAACATATCCACTAATTCTATGTCGGATAGAGGGGGCTAGACTCTTCCTGCGAGATCCCTCCATTTTTGAGCATAGGTTTTGAAACCCTCATGTGTTCCCATAGACATACTCTGTAATTGTGTCCTAGTCGGGGCCAAATCAGCATTGTACTGATACTGTTTGTAGAAAGCTGTAGCCAACTATTCCCAATTACGGACATTGGACCCTTCTAATTGGTAGAACCAATCCAACTGGGTCCCCGATAAGCTTTCCTGGAAGAAATGCACCCACAGATTTTTGTCAGCCGTGTGGGGCTGAATCTTTCTGACATATGACCTCAGATGTAGCTTTGGGCAAGAGATACCATCATACTTGGCGAAGGTTGGGACCTTGAATTTCTGTGGGATGACAACCCCTGAGATGAGTCCTAATTCTTCAAAGTCCAAACCGGGTACTCTCTGAATTTCAATGGTGTTCAAACGATCCTCTAGCTGTTTGTATTTATCATCAGCAGATGGATATTATTCCTCAGAGTAATCAGTCTCTTCCTCTCTTTCGCATGTTGGGTCATTGTTCACTTCTTGGGTTTGATTATCTCCCTCGCCTGATGATGTTGCAAAGTCCAATGTTCACCTGGTCTGTCCTTTAAACCTCCTTCCCATGATCATAACCCCGGTTGGTTTCTTCGTCTTCTTTTTCTTCTCTTTGGCTAGCAAAGTCTTCAACTCTTCTTGCCCTTTTGTCAGAGCCATGAGCATTTGTTGAAACTGGGCATTTTGCGCCTGAAGATATTTCACAGTCTGTTCAACATCCATCTCACTGAAATAAACAGTAGAAGGATAAGGCGACCTGCTATGAGAAACCTGTATGATGTTATGATGAATGAAGATGCAATATGCAAATGATTTCAAGGAAATTTAGAAGATTTAAATTTGTTCAAACCAAAAAGAACACACGTCATATTAAAATAACACCAAGTTTGAATACATCATGCCTCCTTGGGCTTACAAAGGAAGAAACAAAATACAGCAAAAACTCCTAAGACAAGAAGACCGAACGCATCCTTTTTGGAGCAATGTAGGTATTCAAATTCTTCTCTTCATGAAGCGGTTTGGTGAGCTCCAGAACTTTCTTCTCACTGGCGTAGTATTGGGTTTCAAAGGTGTCTCGCTCTTCCTTCAATTGAATCCAGGATTTCTGCAAGTCTTCGAGAGAGGTAGGCATGTCAGGATGAAGAACAGTGTACGGGACGTCTCCTTCAATATCAGGCTCAATGATGATAGGAAGGATGGAAGGGTAAGGCATTAAGAGACTCTGGGCACGAGCCCGTACATACTTAAGGTAAGGCTCGAGAGGGATAGAGTTTTTATGTCCCAAAGTCTTACTGTCCACTTTGTTCACCATTCCCCAAGCACGTGTAAACCTTTGGCAGTAACCTTGGTCTTCTTTGTCGTAGTCAATACCTCCCCTAATACCTAGCAGAGGTACATTAGGGAACTCACCACAGCGGTTAATGATAGAGATATCTTCCAAAGATCTTGAGCACCAACGGATATCAGAGTGAGTGAGAGACATCATCCTTTGAGACCAGGTCAATCTTTACTCGTTCTTCATTGTTGACTGAGGTAGGTGTGAAGTGAACCACTTAGCGAGTAGGGGAATACAACACAAAAGGGTACCTCTTTTCTTCATGGTACGGGTATGAAGGGAATGCAAGATGTCTCATAGCAAGGTGGGTGTAGGATTGCGAGAGAGAAAGACTTCGATGGCATTAACGTCTACGAATTGGTCCGAATTAGGGAACATAACCAAACCATAAATGAGGAGAGCTAGCACATCTTCGAAATCTTGGGAATCTATGTCATCCCAGAATGAACGAGCTTTTTCCAACAAAAACTTAGCTAAAAATCCTTTAACCCCACTTCTTGTCTCCCAATTGGCTGTGACGTCAGCCCTCTTCACATGTAAAGCTTCAGCGATGACTTCAGGTTTTGGAATCCCTTCTAGACCGATGAACGGTATCTGATTAAGCACGGGCACCCCTAAGAGTAGAGAGAACTCTTCCAATGTTGGTACCAACTGATAGTCCGGAAAAGTGAAACAATGATGTACGGGATCAAAGAATTGGAATAGTACATACATCATCTCTTCTTGGAAGTTGGATGTAGCCAAACTGAGGAGTCAACCATACTTCTTAGTAAAAGGAGAATCCCCGGGCACTCTTGAGGCTAGCTCTTGAAGTTGAGGATGTGCTTTTACAAAGCTGATTCAGATAGTGTTTCTTAGGAGAGAATTCATTTCCTACAAAACAAAAACAAAGATAAAATTCTAAATCCTTGAAATGGTTAGTGAGCATGCATATGATGTTGATGATGTTTATGATGTTTATGTACAAGAAAACATATATACACACAACAAACAGATCCCTATGTTTCAGGCTTGCATGAGTTTGTAGGTAAGTACCCTCTTGAAGTCTTAGTTGGCTCAACCTGTCCTAGAAATAATGATCGGGTTCTAAAGGATCTCAATATCATCGACCTTTCTCTTAGGCATTGTCTCAGCACAACAATCTTTTCTTGCGGCCGAGATATCCCAAAAGTCTAGCCTCAATGAGTGTAGTATCGAGTGTCAACTAATTTTCAGCTTTACACCGAAACCGGTTACCTCACTACGTCCTAATGGCCAAGTTTGCTCAATTAGGGTTCTAAGGTTAATTAGTGTTTCGCGACGCCACTCAGCGGCCCCGTATTCTCCTCGATTCACCATGAGGGATACCGGTACCCACAAATGCGTCACACTAACATAGCCATTGTCTCAACCATATCAGTCTATGTCGTACAGTCTCCACAATCTATTGCTATTTCCCTAAAAAGGTGCCCCAAATCCGGTTGGAGTATCAAAGCAAGCCCAATACAAAGAACCAAATATAAAGCACACAAATCAAATAATGAAAGCGAGTAAAAGTGATTTATCCCTAAGGTAACCCCACTTTTAAATCGTCCCCAGCAGAGTCGCCAGTTCTGTGATACGGTGGGAGAACTGACTTGATGTTTTGCATTTCGATCGCACTTGTTCGATTAGCAAGAGTCGCCACCGACTTTTCTTTTATCCCAAAGGAAAGGTAAAAAAGCACAGGAAAGACCTTTCGAGATTATTTCTCGGGTTCGGGGGGTATATTATGAAAAGGGAAGGTATTATCACCCTTTTCATCTATGGTTTTCCATGGGCTCTTAGTTACTCGTTTAGATCACTTGCTTTCATTTGATTGTGTTCTTTGAAAGTATTTTGAAAAATCTCTTTGTAATGGTTCTCGTCTCTATAAGAACGTATATAAAGTTTTGTTTCGAAAAGTGGTTCAAAAATGTGTTTGTGAATCGTGTTTCGAAAAGTGTTTTGAAAAGAGGTTTTGCAATGGTTCTCGTCTCTATAAGAATGTATACAAAACTTTTTATCTTTTTGAAATGTTTTGGAATGAGAGTGTAGGTGTAAAAGTTTTTGTCGTGAGCAAGCGAGTAACTAAGAGCGAATCTATCTACTCGAAAGGTATTTAAATTGTGTTTTTCTTCCTCCTTTTAATGGTGCTATCTTACCATTGATTTGGTAAGAAGCCCCATCGTTGGATGTGAAGGGACAGGCACGGGTCAGTTTCACAATCATTGAAGGCAACTTGTCATACACTTTAGCAATTTTCATAAGGGACGAGATCATTTTAATCAAAGGCAACATCGAGGGACTACGATCTTTGTTTATTGAAGGGTCATTGCTAGAGCGTCCCATATTCGAGGGACATGATTGTATTTCCGTGGTAACGAGCGGGGTTACCCTAGAGGTGCGCATGTGAAAAAGTGTGTTGGTTTCAAGTTATTTTATTCTTTGATTAGGTCATCTAGCGATTGATTTTTGAATCTTGCCATACACACCTAATTACTATACAGTATAAAGAAAGCAGTAAATTACGGGAATTGAAATTCTACGCTATTACAAAATGTTCGGGAATGGGGGTATAATTTTTACAAATGGGGATGAATCAGATGAGATAGAAATGTCCGAATATCAAACAATACAACCAAATCGAATTTTGTGCGATTTAATTAGAGCTATGATAATTCATGAAAATAATATTAACAAAATATGAAATGCTAAATATTTATATGAAAAGAGAAAGATAAAACCTATTCTAAAAAATTGATTAAATTAAATTCTTTATTTTTTTGCATTTTTATTAATTATGTAAAATCTAAAGAAAACAAATAAACTAAATTATTATTTTTGGTGTTTTATCATATCAATGAAATTTAAAGCAAAAAATTAATAATAATAATAATAATAAAGGATAAAAATTAATTAATAAAACCTAAGTCAAATTAATAGAAAAATATTTTAAGTTTTATTTAGTATTTTTGCAAAACAAATAAAATATAAGAAGAAAAACAAATTTAAAAAAAGAAAGAAATATGGGCTTAAGGATTTAGATGAGAGGCCCAAATCAAAATGGTTGTGTTTGCTGTGACAAAACAAAGCCAGAGGGGGGTGTGGATCAGTAATAGCGCATGGGCTTAGGGGAAATGTAAACAAAACAGGCCCAAGTTCTTAAGCTGCATTAGTGATCTGATTAAGGGGAGGAAATGAAATTAGGGTTTGAGACCCTTTGTTCACAGCAGCGCCGCTCATATCTTTCGCTCATCCCTTCCATTTATCTATGTATCATCCTTCTGAATCTAAATTTCTCACTAAAATGTCCTTATTTCCTCAGGCGAACGAAATCACCCTCTCCATCTTTATCTCACCATGGTCCGTGTTTTTGAAAACCCTAAGTTTTGAAATTAGATTTATGCCTAAAATGTCAGAATCTGGTTTATCTGATCCTCCCCCCAACTCTTTGTTGCCGGAACGCCGCCTCTCTTGCCTCCCTAATCAAGTTTCAGTGCTTTTCTTTGAAAAAAGTAAGGTTCTGCTCTTATTAAAACCTAAACGATTTCATTGGTTTTTTGGTCTTGTTTATGTTCTTTTCTGTTAATTAAACTTGTTATCCATTGAAAAGCAGGAAATAGTTTTAGGGATTCATGAGAAAGATGGAAAGTTCATACCTGTTGGAGACTTTTTGTGAAATGGAAAGGGAAGGACGAGGCTGAGGCCCGTGTTCCGTGGTGGCCGGAGACGGGGGGAGGAGATGAAGATTGAAGGCGTGGGTTTTCACACTCGTTGGTAACTCTTCTGTTTCCTTTGATGATATTGGTTATCTTCTGGATTTTGCGGCTTGTTACTGTTTTGTGAGTTTGAAAATGTTTCTGTCTTTGGTCGTTTGAGGCTTGGATACTAGTTTGGGATTTGTTTGATGATGGTTATGACTTGTGTTGAGATTTTGTGTTTGACAGGTTTGCTTTGATGAAGGTTCTGTTTTGGTTGGTTTGAGACTGATTCTGTTAGCTTGATGGTTAACCGTTTTTTTCTTGGTTTGATGCTTCTTGGCCAGTTGACAGGTTTTTTGTTTGTTTTTGGTTATGGATTTTTTGATAGGCTTTTGATGATGGTTGTTGGTTTTTGTTTTGAGGCTTGACTCTGGTTTTTGTGAGTTTGGAGATTTTTGACTTTTGACAGTTTTGAAACTTGTGTTTCAGTTTGAGGCTTGGTGATGTTTCTCTGGTTTTTGGTTTATGTTTTTGATGCTGGGCAAATTTATTTTGGTTTTTGTTTTGTTCGAAGCATGTCTCAGGTTTGAGACTTGTTGCAGTTTTGAGACTTATGGCTTTTGGTATTGCATTTCTGTTCTTGATGGTGGTTAATGTTTTTGGTTTTGACAGTTTGGCTTTGTTACAGTTTTGAGATGGTTTCTGGTTTTTTTAGCTTGATATTTCGTTTCAGGTTTTGGGAAGTTTGAGACTTGTCTCGGGTTTTGGCTATTTGGCTTTGAATGTTTTGACAGTATTTGGACTTTGACAGTTTTTTGAGATTTTGGTTTTTGGAGGTTTTTGAAGTTTGACAGGTTTTTGAAAATTGGAGACTTGTTTCAAGTTTTTGAGTTTGATAATTTTTTCTATCTATCTTGCTTGAGAGTTGTGTCTACTGTTATATTGACCCTGCTTCTGTTGAATTCATATTCAAAATGGTGGAAAACCCAACCATTGAATATTTTCAGTATATTGTTCATATGGTCTTTTTGGTGGCAGTTTTGTTTTCTAGCAACTTCTATGCAATTTGTGACAGGCAGGGCAGCAGGGTTGTGCATCCCAATAACCTAGGTGACTTCTTTCCTCTCTTCTCTCTCAATGACAATAGGAAAGCAAATTGCTTTTTGCCCCTTTTTCCAATTCTAAAAAGTTTGCAAAAGGAAAATGATGATTTTATGCTTCTTGAACAAATTTCTTTGTTTGACTTAGCATCTTATGTTGCCATACTTCTGCCTTTTGTTGATGTTGTTTGTTGTTTACCATATTGCTATTTGTTGGTTCTGTTTGCAATATTTGTTTGGGCAATTTTGTTTGACTCAGTTTGCGCCTTTTGTTTGGACAGTTTGTGATCATTCTGTTTGGACAATTTGCTTGCCTTTGTTTGGACAGTTTGCTTGCCTTTGTTTGGACTGCTTGTAGCATTTCTTTTCCTTTTTCTTTTTATGAACCAAGAAGAATAATCTTCTTGTGATTTGAAAATAGAGGAAATAAATTGTGATGAATTAAAATGGCCTTCTGATTCCACTTTGCAAACTTTAATGATGAATAGCATTTAAAATCTCTGTTTATGCCCGGATGATTTTGTACTAATCACATTTTCTTTCTTTTATTTTCATGTGAGCAAAATGGAGATGACAAAGCAAGGAAGGCAAGAACTTTATGGCAAGCATGGAAGTCTTGGAGATAAGCAAAAGAATTGAATAAACTTAGGCATAGATTAGTTCTCCTAGGACAATCAAACATTTGAATTTCCTTTGTAACTTAGAAAAATCATTCTTGTACTGTATCCAATAATTGTATCAATTCATTTTAAAATACGATAAGTTGTAAAACCTAAAGTATTTAAAATAATAAATTGTTTTGTAACAACGTTTGAAATTGAAAAAAAACCTTGAGTTATAACATGAAATATTTTGTTGTCACTTGAAATTCTTTACCAACAATAACTTGTAATTTTTTCTTCGCATCCTAATTGATTTTTTTTGAAATGCCCAATCAAGATATTTGAAACAAAATGCTCCAGACTGGTAACTTACATTCCAAGTAATCCCAACAATTTTGTAACTGCATTTCAAACAAACGCACTGTATATTCCATTTCCTAACCAAGCAATTGTTTTAAGAGACGCAAATCATCTGGTTAACCTGGATCAAACAATCATGAGTGTCCTACATGAAAATCTTAATCTCTTGTCCCAAACAAACCATGCTCTGAGAACAAACATTAACCTTTTCAGTAAACTTGAGGAGGCATGAAGACCTGTTAAAACCAATTGAATTTCTGAGAAATCATTTTCTTTTGAGAATTGCAAGAAACCCTAATTACAGGTTTACTGCCACAGAAGAGAATATGTCTGGTCGATTCCTGAGCCAACTTGAATATCCGAGAAACCCTAGGGTTATGTCTTCTATGAAAAATGGGAGGGAAAACTTTGGGGTACAACACTTAGGTTATTACAAGATGTAATATTACCTACCACATTGTTGAATTGGTCTAACAGCATATTACTTTCCATGAAGGCTTGATCCAACACTCTTATTAGAGATTCTCTATGAGCAGAAGAATTCATTAGTAAGGCCAGAATTGATATCTTTGAAGGAGTCTTCAATAATTGATCTTCAATTCTGTAGTTGCTCATTTTGATAATCTTCAATATATCATCCACCTCATTCTCCAGAGTAGCACCACTGGACTCCCCTACTGGTTTCCTAGTTTCAACACTTTCAACAACCTTCTTATTGACACCGACATTCCCTCGAATAACAGGCACGAACAGAGAACCACTACGGGTAACTCTACTGGCCTCAGCAATATTCTTGATATTAGACAAAGGTTGGATGGGAACTTCCATACCATCCTCTAAAATTGAAGCATTGTACTTGTACGGTACGACTTTATCTGATTTGTAAGGAACAAGACCCGACAAGTAAATCACTATTGGAGCAACAATTGGCTTGCTATAGTATTCAAGCTCAACAGGGGCGGAATCATTGAAACAAGGCACAATTATGTTCACCCCTTCATCGGAATATCTGGTCATCGCAGAATCATCACTGGAGAACATATCTTCATCTGAGGAAAAGAATTCATCTGCAGAAGTATATTCATCATCCGACTCAATCTCAACCAACCAATCTTCAATCACATTAACCTCATGGTAATCATCTCTTTAGCCCGAAACCTTGATAGTACCATTATCCAATAACAACTGAATACCTCTTTTCACAACCGAACAACCTCGAGAATCTCTGCAGCAAACCCGACAAGATCCATAGTGGTGTTCTACCCGACCTTCCATGTAGCAGAAGGTAGTGTGAAATTACACCAAGTCATCATTCATATGGTTCACATAAAAGATACTGAACTCTCCAGGACACCCAAAGACCATTTTCACTTCTTCCTTGTATTATGCCTTAGGCCTGATTATATGGATGAGGCCTCCATCCATCATTTTTTGCAAATCAGCCTTTATCTTATCACACCCTTGTATATCAGTACTGCAAATACTATAACCAGCAAGGTCATGCGTATAGTAACTGAACTCACAGAGGTCAGCGTGCATCTTTACCAAGTCTCCTCTGACCAAGTTGATATCATAAATCCAGAAGTCCCCTAGACAACCAGCAACCATGTTCACATCATTTGTTCCTCCATGCTTTGGAAAACGATTATCATTTACATTAGGGTTGACATCATTAAAGGACAAAAGGCCATATCCTACCATTTTTTGTACCTCAGATTTAAGAGGATAACAGTTTTCCACATTGTGCTCTGGTGCTCCCTGATAAAAAGCACACGTCTGATCTGTCTTATAATACCAAAGCAAAGGTGATGGTATAGCAGGGGGTGGCCTGGTTTGTACCAACTTTTTTTGAATCAATGCTGGGACTAATTCTGTATAACTCATGGGGATAGAGTCAAAAGCCTCGCTCCTCTGATTTTTCCCTTGATTTCCTTGAGGGGCTGGTCTTTGATAAGCGATTGTGGTTGGAGTAGTATTAACAACTGGAGTTACCGAAGCAACCTGTTGATGGCGCTGATGATTTCTTCTAGGAGGATTAACCCTTCTCTCTTGAATAACAACATTTGTCTCTCATTATTTCTTTTTAGCAAACTCGTATGGTAGTTTCTTCACACTGCCATAATTTTCACTTCTTGTCAAGCGACCTTCTCTTACAGCTTCTTCCAAACAAATGCCCATTCCCACCATCTCGGTAAAATCACTTGGCGCAGTCGCCACCATTATTTCATCATAGAATACACCTTAAGTCTTTAGAAAAATATTCGTCATTTCTTTTTCTTCCATTATAGGAATCACCCGAGCGTCTACTTTACGCCATCTCTGTGCATATTCCTTAAATGACTCTTTGTCCTTCTGGACCATGGCCCTGAGTTGATCAGAGTCAGGCACCATGTCCATATTGTATTTGTACTATCTAATAAACGCTTCACCCAAGTCGTTGAAATTATGAATGTAGGCACTATCCAGGCTCATGTACCATTTCAATGCTACACAACTCAAACTATCTTGAAAGAAGTGAATCAACATGCATTGATCATCGATATTCGTAGACATTTTCCTCACATGCATCACTAGGTGAGAACGAGGGAAAGTATTTCCCTTGTACTTCTCAAATTCTGGTACTTTGAATATCGCATGTATTTTCACATTTAGAACTACGCACAGATCATTCACATTTTGCCCAAACAATTCTTTTCCTCTAAGGGCCTTCAACTCTTTCTACAACTTATCAAATGATCCTGAAAATTATCCATTCAATCATAGAAACCTAAGCTTTCACTTGGTGGAGGAATATGAAGATAAACTCCATCATTAGCAAACGGTACAACATTCACCGAAGGAGGTGCAGCATAGTGAATCTCATTTCTAGCAATAGGGGTAACATGCACCACAGGAGGTGCAGGAGCAGCAGCAGCTTGAGCAAGTGGAGCAACTTGACCATTTTGATTATAACCTTCTGGCATAAATTTCTCCGGCATTCCCCACGGATAACCTGGAGGAATACAATTTTGAACAACAGTGACTGGATTAGCTGAAGCGGGAACTGTCGGAGCTTCAGAAGTAACCGTTGTCTGTTGAGGTTGAGCAAGTGGTGGTTGATTCTGAGCACCCACCAACGGTTCCATCAAAGAAGTGAGATTAGCCATACCAGCCTTTAGAGCATAAAATTCTCCGCACAACTCGCGATTCTCTTGTTCTAGATTATCCATCTTTTTTCTGAAATTGGCCCGAGTATTGTACTGATGAGACAACTTGCTTAATAAAGTAAAGAAGCTCAGCAAGACACCTGGATATGAACAAAAATGCAAGAATTATGTATAATATGATGTATGATATGCAATGCACATGATTTATTTTATTATTAATATTTCAAGGAACTCAAAGATTTATAGACAATTTGCAAATATCAAAGTACTAACACATTTGAAATACTGAAAATATCATTATAATAACTTCAAAATGAATTTCAACTTTTTAGTACAAGTTTCAATAATCCCTAATACAAGATAAGATATGAATCTAAGATCCTATGAAAGCAAAGTTGATGAAGATCACTCCACACACAGCCGCTTCCCTGTGAGTCTTACAATCTGAGCCTTCAGCCGCTTGTTCTCTTTGGTGTACCTGTTGGAGACCTCTTTCCAATCACCAGAGTCAGGAAGTGAACAACTAGGTCCTGAATGAGCTCTAGAGGAAAATAAACCCTTTTTCCTCTCCATTGTCTCTATAACATGACTCTCGATAATCTCAATCAGATCATCTTTCTCCTTCAAGTCTACTCGGTAGGAGGCTTCTAGAGTCTGACACTTATTCTTCCAAGCCTCCTTTTCATGTTGCATCCTGACTAGGGCAAGTGGAAGCTCTTCCACATCATATAATAGGAGAGGAGTGGTCTTCACAAACATATCAGGCATATGTGCTTCACGGGAATACGACATCTTCAACTGGATGGCTCTTGCTTGTACCCACTGAAGATAAGGCTCCAAAGAAACAACCTTTGTAGGCCATAAGTCCTTCCTACCCTTCTAATCATATCAATGCCCACATTACGAATGGCCAAGGAGCAGTTAAAACATTTAGAGGAACTGGAGGCACGTGAACTTTATCAGCATAAATCTGGAACTTATGACAAGTTCTCGAGTGGTGGTGACAGTTGGTTTTCATAGTCGACCAATAGTAACCCGCTCTCAATATTTTCTTAGTCATAGTGTGCCCACTGGAATGTGTACCAAAGATGCCTTCATGCATATCCTCCATAATTTTCTCTACTTCCTTCTTGTCTACACAGCAAAGCAGAGTTGGATCATGATTACGCTTGTACAAAATTCCATTCCTCAAGAAGAACTTAGCCGAGAACCTCCATAGGAATTTCTTGTCATTGATTGATGACCCTTCAGGGTATTCTTGAGCTTCAAGGTGCCTTTTCACCTCATGAAACCAAGGATTTTCTTCTACTTCACCAGTATCAATTTTGTAGCAATGTGCCGGTTCGTCGAATCTTTCAATGGTAATTCTAGGAGCCTCGTTGTCCCATCTGACCTTGAACATGGATGACATGGTAGCTAATGAGTTCGCCAACTAATTCTCTTCTATTGGGATGTGCTCAAAAGTAATCTCTTCGAAGTACGAAATCAAGGTTAGCACATGTTCTCGGTAAGGGATAAGATTCAGATGCTTCGTATCCCATTCTTCCTTGACCTGACTAATTACCAAGGTTGAATCCCCATATACGCTCAGGAATTTGATTCTCAGGTCAATAGCAGCTTTAATACCCAGGATGCACGCTTCGTACTCGGCCATATTGTTGGTGCAGTCAAAGCAAAGTCTGGCAATGAAGGGTGTATGGCAACCTTAGGGAGAGATAATTACAACACTGATCTCGTTTCCAGTTGCGCTAGAAGCTCCATCGAAAACCATAGTCCATCAGGATCCTAGTCCAGGTCCTTCATACGGTCTAGGTTCTCCATAATCTGTAATTAGCATAATATTCTCACCCGGGAATTCGAAATGCATAGACTGATAGTCATCTATAGATTGATACGCCAAATGATCTTCCAATACACTTCCTTTGATTGCCTTTTGGGTGGTGTACTGAATGTCGTATTCTGTTAGGACCATTTGCCACTAGGCTATTCTTCCAGAGAAAGCTGGCTTCTCAAATATGTATTTTATGGGATCAATTTTAGAGATCAATAAAGTGGAATGGGTCAACATATACTGTCTTAGTCAGCGAGCATCCCATGCCAAAGCACAAAAAGTTTTATCGAGCAGTGAATATCTTGTTTCACAGTCAGTAAACTTTTTGCTAAGGTAGTATATTGCATGCTCTTTTCGACCAAACTCGTCATGCTTCCCCAGTACACACGCCATTGAATTTTCTAACACTATGAGATACATGATTAGAGGTCTTCCTTCAACTGGTGGCATCAGAATCAGAGGTTCTTGTAAGTACTCCTTGATTTTATCAAAATCTATTTGACAATCGTGGTTCCATTTTACTACTTGATCTTTCTTCAGTAGCTTGAAGATTGGCTTATAGGTAGCAGTCAAAGGAGAAATGAATCGGGTAATGTAGTTTAGTCGTCCTAAGAAACCTCTAACCTCCTTCTCAGTACGGGGATCCGACATTTCTTAAATAGCTTTAACTTTTTCGAGATCAACTTCAATACCTTTACCACTGATGATGATAACCAAGAGTTTACCGGATCTCTCCACAAAAGTGCATTTGTTCGGATTAAGCCTTAGTTTGTACTTCTTCAGCCTTTTAAATAACTTATGCAGATGATCAAGGTGTTCTTCTTCAGTCAGTGACCTTCCTATCATTTCGTCGACATATACTTTTATCTCGTGATGAATTATGTCGTGAAATAAACCTACCATGGCACGCTGATAAGTTTCCCCAACGTTCTTCAACCCAAAAGGCATGACCTTGTAACAGAAAGTTCCCCACGTGACAAAGGTAGTTTTCTCCATCTCTTCAGGCGCCATCTTGGTCTGATTATAACTCGAGAAACCATCCATGAAATAAAATACCTTATGCTGAGCAGTGTTGTCGACCAGAACATTAATATGTGGAAGTGGGAAGTCATCTTTGAGGCTTGACATGTTCATATCCCTATAATCTACACACTTATGTACCTTTCCATCCTTCTTTGGTACCAGAACAACATTTGAAACCCATTGAGGTTATGACGTCACTGCTAAGAAACCTACGTTAAATTGCTTCATAACCTCGGCCTTGATCTTCTCTGACATCTTGGGACGCATGCGATGAAATTTCTGTTTAATTGGAGAACAACCCTCTTTCATCGGCAGACAGTGAACCACAATATCAAGATCGAGCCCAGGAACGTATTTCCAAGCAAAGATTTCAACATAGTCGTGCAACATTTGAATCAATATGTTCTTGACACCCTCCTCTAAGTTGGAACCTATCTTGACTTTTGTTCTGTCTGCTTCAGTACTCAAGTTTACAACTTCGACTGTCTCTTCATGTGGTTGGATAGCCTTTTCTTCTTGTATTAAGAGTCTGGAAGTTCTCCATGTATTTCACAATCTTCCTCACCTTCGTCCTCGGCTTGGTAGATCGTATTTCAAAGTCATAAGCGGCAATATCAGCATCGTTATCAACGAGATCCATAATGGATGGGGATCTTCAATGTAGTGTGTGGGTGTGTGTAAGTGCACATAGCTATTTGAAAATGCAATAAAGTAAAAGAAATATAGAGAGCACAAAATTTGAATGCAAAACGTCTGATGTTTTCATTAAATGAAAATATGACATATGAAATGACAACCCTTAACAAATAAACCATTGTGCCCCGGGCAAGACACAAGGTTTAAAGTCATTGTTTTAAAAGAAATTACATAACCAAACTTCTTAAAGAGATAAAACATAAATAGCTATTACTCCTGACTAAAGGAGACGGATATAATGTCTTCTTCTTTCCAATTGTTGAGTCTGTTACCCCTAGTTGGAAAGATCCAATTGTCGAAGTCACAATCATTATCAGCATCTTCTATAGTATTGACTCCATTGTTGCTGATACAGAATGGAGGTCTTCCAGCTTGAGCACGACGTATATCCCTTTGACCTTCTGCAATAAATCCCAGACCAAATTATCATATTTGCAGGGGGTATCAGGAAGCTGACCCCAAATTGTACAACCACTTTCTTCTATAGTAGCTTTGGCATCTTTCAAGGAAGTCATCTTGTGCGGAACCCTGGTAGTCTTCGGAATGGCAGAAACATCTTTAATAGCAGAAGGGGAAATCACTCCAAAGTCTTGACAGGGAGTCTCGATGAATTCACCATCCATCTCCATGTATCGAAATCAATTTAGGTGGCTGACCATGTACTCCTCTTCTCCGCAGACAGTAACAATTTTCCCTTTCACAGGGTACTTTAATTTCTGGTGCAAGGTGGAGATGACAACACCTGCCCCATGGATCCAAGGGCGTCTTAGTAGACAAGAATAAGCTTGTCGGATGTCCATCAGATAGAAGGTGGATTCAAAGATATGTGAACCTACTTTGATCAGGAGGTCCACTTCTCTATGTACCATTATTTTTTATCCATCAAAGGCTCGAACTATAATGTCACTGGGTTTCAGCACAACCCATTCACAATCCAGTCTGTCAAGAGCGCCTTTTGGTAGAACATTCAGAGAAGAGCCAATATCAACCAACATATGAGCCAACGTAGTTCCCCTGCATTGAATGGAGACATACAAGTCCCTATTATGATTTCTTCCTTCCAGAGTCTGATCAGCATCAGAGAAACCTAATATGTTGTCAGTCTTTAAGCTAGAAACATAACTTCCAAATTGATCGGAAGAAATCTCTTGTGGTACACGAGCAGTCTTCAATAATTTTATTAAAGCTTGTGCATGGGCTTCGAAACATAGTAGCAGATATAACATAGAGATCTTGGATGGGGTCTGCCTAAGCTATTTAACAATTTTATAGTCTCTATTGTGAATGATCTTCAAAACCTCTTCCAACTCTTGTCTAGAGGTGTCTTTGACTGCAGCTTCTTTTGGTGCCTCTTCCTGGGCAGGGTCTATAATTGGCTCTTTACCCCGAGCCTCAGCAGTTGTCTTGGTAACTGTGACTTGACCAGGTGGAGAGATTTTCTGGGAGAAAATCCTTCTGCTTCTAGTAATTTCTATAGTCCCCACAATATTGTCAATATTGGGATTAACCTCTTCATCATCTTCGTCAGAAAACTCTTGTTTAATGTCGTGGTAATATACGTAAGACCCATAATTCCATGGAATAGCCTTCTCCGAGGAATATGGGATGGGCTCGGGGGTTGTAATGATTAAAGGAGTAGCTTTTAGATTGGCAGTAATCCTTACAAGACCCTTGGAAGTGATCTTGAAAGGAGTACCAAATATGACAGACAGATCTCGGCACAAGTTCTCAATATATGGAATCTTCTCAATCAAAATTACATGTCTATCCATCAGCTGCTGAATGCCTTTCTTCAGTAACCTACAGCCATTGGGTTGAACTGCATAACAATAACATTCTTTAACACAACCCGAAAATAAAACGGCTTATAGAAAATTCTTCTTGACTGTTGAGAGAGGAGTAACCACATCACTTACGGAAGTAACATACAAGACATCTTCAATAGCACTTATGCCTTTGTCATGCTTTGGCATAGGAGCAGTAATTACGTTCGGATTCTATGGAGGGTCGAACTCAATTTCCTTGTTATCGATCATGTCTTGAATTTTGTTTTTTAGGGCCCAGCAGTTGTTGGTGTCGTGCCCAAGATTGTTCGAATGATAGGCACATCTTGTATTTGGATTGTACTTTAGAGATGATGTGTTGGGATTAGGAGGAGGATTCCGAAGTGTTATGAGCTTAGCCTTTAACAAATGTTGTAATGTCTGAGATAAGGGTATACTAATCTCGGTGAATTGCCTTATCGAGGTGTCTGACGTACACTGATTGCTTTGTTGTTGTTGTTGTTGAGTAGGCGCTAGATTAGAGATTAACACCGCTCCCACAGACTGATGGCAGTCATTCTTACTATGGCTCCTCTGGCCATAGACAACATTGGTTTCTTTTTTACCAACGAAGTGCTTCTTCACAGCATTAGAAGATGAAGCCATCGGGATTTTCCCACTCTTGATGTCGCTTTCAACTCTTTCCCTAGTCAGAATTAGCTCAGTAAAGCCATATGAAGAACTCCCAATCATATGATTAAAGAATGGGCATGTCAAAGTACCCATGAACATATCAACTAATTCCCGGTCAGACAAGGGAGGTTGGACCCTTCCAGTTAAGTCTCTCCACTTCTGGGCATACTCCTTGAACCCTTCATTCTAGCCCATGGACATGTTTTGCAATTGTACATGAGTCGATGCAAGGTCAGCATTATATTGATACTTCTTGTAGAAAGCAACAGCCAAGTCTTACCATGTGTGAATCTTTGTTCCTTCCAACTGATAGGACCATTCAAGTTGATTACCAGATAAACTTTCTTGAAAGAAATGGACCCACAACTCCCGGTCAGTAGTATGAGGTTGGATCTTTCGAATATACAACCTCAAATGGAGTTCGAGACAAGAGACTCCATCATATTTAGCAAAGATAGGGACCTTGAATTTATGAGGGATGACCACCCCTGGGATCAAACCTAGCTCTCCAAAATCCAATCCAAGCACTTTCTGGATTTCCACAACTTTTAGACGGTCTTCTAACTGCTTGTACTTGTCATCTGCGGGAGGATACTATTCGTAGGAGTAGTCTTCATCTTCAGAACCCTAATTGTTTATATCTTCACCCTTGACACTTTTTCCATCCTCCTCTTGGTTGTCTTCTTCCTTAGAGTAAACATATTGAACTGGTTGAGCAGGACCTTTGAATCTTCTTCCCATATTGAGGATAACAGCCCGCTTCTTAGTATTCTTTTTCGTGGTGAGGAGCACCATCATCTCTTGTTGCCCTTTGGCCAGATTCAGAAGAGTCTCTTGAAATTGTGCATGATGAGTTTGGAGATCCTTGACAGTTTGTTCGAGGGCCATCTTATACTGAAATAAATAGTAAATAGATGAGGAAACCTGTATTGAAAAACCTGTTTATGAAATGATGCATGATATGTAAATGCAATGTTTTCAAGGACCTTAGGTGATTTAAATTTTCTAACCAAGAGAAAACAAAAACAAATATTTTTATTAGTAAGTTCAAGATTACAACTGCCTCTTAGGCTTATAATGAAAACAAAAGGGTCTCAAAGAGACAACAATATGAACTTCCAAAACCTAAGATTCAAGTCTCCCGCGGACGCTTCCTCTTCGTGTCGATGTATGCATTAAGACTATGCTCTTCGTGAAGTTTCTTTGTGAGCTCCAACACTTTCTTTTCACTTGCATAGGATTGAGCTTCAAAGGTGTCTCGTTCTTCCTTGAGTTGAATCCAGGACTTCTGCAATTCTTCGAGGTCAGTGGGCATGTATGGATGAAGAATAGTATAAGAAACATCCCCCTCGGCATTAGGCTCCACAATTACTGGTAAGACGGCGGGATATGGCATTCTGAGATTTTGAGCACGAGCTCGCACCCATTTGAGGTATGGCTCAAAAGGGATATAACTCTTTTGTCCTAAAGTTTTGCTATCAAATTTGTTTACTATGCCCCAAGCACGTATAAAACTTTAATGATAACCTTAAGGATCATTTTCATAGTCGAACATAATACCCTGGATAAGTGCATCATGAGGACCATCTCTTCGAGCATAAAAAAATGTCGTAGATCCAGAGAAGGGTTGTAAGTAATACCTCCCTTAATGCTAAGGAGTGGAACATTAGGGAATTCCCTGCAGTGTTTAATGATAGTAACATCTTCCAGAGATCGGGAACACCAATAGATATCTGAATGAGAGAGCCACATCATCCTTTGAGACCACCTGAAACCTCGTTCATTCTTTATTACTGATCGGGGAAGGTGCGAAATAAACCACCTTGATAGTAGAGGTATGCAACACATAAGATCCCTCACTTCCTCATAGTACGAGTGTGAAGAGAATGCAAAATGTCTCCGAGCAAGGTAGGCACAGGGTTACGAGAAAGAAATATTTTGATGGCGTTCACATCTACGAGTTGGTCTGGATTAGGGAATAGCACCAAACCATAGATCAACAAAGCCAAGAATAATCGAGCCTTCTATAACAGAAATTTAGCAAGAAAACCCTTGACTCCACTTCTTGTTTCTCAATTAGATATAATATCGGACCATTTCAGATGTAAGGCTACTGCAATTTCTTCAGGTTATGGATATTTCTCTAAACTAGTGAAAGGTATTTGATTGAGAACATGTACTCCCATTAATTGAGAAAACTCCTCTATTGTGGGTACCAATTGATAATCGAGAAAGATGAAGTAATGATGTGCAAGGTCAAAGAATTGGACTAGAACACTCATCATATCTTCTCCAAAACTTGAGGTAACCAAAATGAGTAATCGACCATGCCTTTTGGTGAATTGGGAGCTTTCAGGAACTCTTGAGACTAACTCTTTAAGTTGAAAAGGTACCCTCACAAAAATTATCCGAATAGTGTCTCTACGAGCGGAGGCCATAACCTACAAAACAAAACAAAGGTAAATCCCTAGGTGCTTGAAATGGTTAGTGAAAATGATATGGTATGATGTCATGATGTCATAATGTCATGTTCGAACAATTTAATCAAGCATAAACAAGACACATAAGCCCTTAGGTTTAAGCTTGCACGGGGTTTATAGGTAAGTACCCTCTTGAAGTTTAGTTAGCTCAACCTATCCTAAAGGAAATAATCGAGTTCTAGGAGCCTCAATATCACTGATCTTTCCCTCAGGCATTATTTCATCACAAGCATCTAATTTGCAACCGAAATATCCCGAAAATCCAATCTCAATGAGTGTAGAATAGAGTATTAACCAACTTCAGTCTACATCAAAGCCAACCATATCACTACTTTCTAATGCCTGAGTTGTGTCAACTAAGGTTCTACGATCAGTTAGTGCTTATGACAGCACGCGGTAGCCCAACATTCTCCTTGACTGACTCATGGGACACCAGCACAAAGCAATTTGTTGCACTAACATAGCCATCATTTCAACCATATCGGTCTATGTCGTACAGTTTTCACGATCTATTTCTACTTACCTAAAATGCCTCCCAGATCCGGGTATAGGATCTATACAAGAAAAAAACCAAGCATATCCCGAAATATAAAGCATACAAAGCAAACAAGTAAAGCAAAAAGTTAATCTAGCTCTTAAGGTAACCCACTTTTAGTTTAGTTTCCCTAGCAGAGTCCCCAATTCTGTAATATGGTGGGAGAAATGACTTTTGGGTTTTTCGTTTTATCGCAAATGTTTCGGATAGCAAGAGTCTCCACCGACTTTTCTTTTATCCAATAAAGGAAAGGGTGAAAAGAACAGGAAATGCCTTTGAGAATTTTCTGAGTAAGGGGGTGGGTTATGAAAAGGGAAGGTGTTAACACCCTTTTTATCCATAGTTATCTACGGGCTCTTAATTGCTAACTCACTTTGAAAATGCTTTGTGTTTGTGTATGTTTGCAAATATTTTAAAAACGCCTAAGTGCAGCAATTTTGTAATGATTCTCGTATCGTTGAGAATATATACAAAATATTTGTTTTGAAAATATTTATGAAAGAAAGTGTTGTTTTGTGAAAAAGATGTTTTGAAGATGCCAATGTAAGGAAATTTGCTTTATAATAACCCTTGTATCAGTCCTCAAGAGTGTTTATAAAGCGTTTTATAAGTAGTTGTTTTGAAAGTGTGAAGTGTGGAAATTGTTTTAGTTTGTGAGCAAGCGATTACGAGTGATCTACCTACTCAAATAGTAATTGTTCTTTTCCTCTTATTTTAGATATTTCTGTCCTACCATTGGTTAGTAGGAAGCCCTATTATTGGCTGTGAAGGACAGGCGTGAGTCATCGTACAGTCATAGAAAGCAACTTGTATGACGCTTTAGCAATTTTTGTAAGGGACTAAGATCGTTTACCCAAGGCAGCATCGAAGGGTCATCGAGGAACTACGATCTTTTAACTGAGGGTATTTGCTAAAGCATCTTACGTTCGAGGGACATGACTGTTTAAATCTGAGGCAACAAGTGAGGTTACCCTAGAGGTGCGCGTGTGTGAAGTTTTTTGATTTCAAGTATTTGTCTTGAGATTAGGTTTTCTAATATTTTGTTTTTAGTCTTGTAAGAGAAACCCTAATTACTAACAGTTATAAGGAAAGCAGTAAATTGTGGAAATTAAATGTTCTATGCTATTACAAGGCTTCAGGGATGGGAGTACAAACTTTATGAATGGGGATAAAAAAGTAAAGTAAAACCTAATTCATCTATTACAAGGTTTGGGCAATTACATAATTATATAAATGTGAAAAATAAGCCAACGCGCAGAGATGATGAAGAGAAAAGATGTCAAAACCCTAAAACATTTTATAAGTGTTTTAGAAAAAAGTATTTTTGGTGTTTTTGTTTAGGAAAATAATTTATAGTGTGAAATAATAACAAAACCTAATTCTATTTATTTTATAAATTAATTAGCACAATAAAACAAAGTGATTAAATTAAATTAATTTTTATTTATGAAAGTTAAATTAATTAATTAAAATCTAAATCTAAATTTTGTGATTTTATTATTTTTTCTGATTAAATAAAAATGATTTAGAAAAGAAAAAGTTAATTAAAATAAAAAAAGAAGTAAAGTGTGTCTGTGTTGTACGCAAAATGGGGGTGTGAAAACAACAATTTTACAAGCCCAAACTAGACAAAGCCCAGGTATGCGTTGATCCAATGTGGCTATCCATGGAGGGTTTATCATAGGCGCGCTGGTTTTGGAACGATGGACCAAGATAATTGAGATCTGATGGTGTGGGGGTGAGGTACACCATGCATGCATTGGGATGGCTTGTATGGGAACTGCAAGAGAAATGTTATAAAATAAAATGCCAGAGGCAGGGATCGAACCCCTGCCCTGGAATGCCAACGCCTTACACACACACATGCTTGTCACTGAGGTTGTTGTTTCATCCGGGTATGAAACAACACCCATTAAATATATTATAAATTGAGTTTGAGAAATTTTAAATGGCCAGCTCAACCTTCTTCTTCCTCTCGCGCGCCTTACAGTAACAACAATAACAATGTTCCATTTTTTATTTTGTAGAATACTCATTTCTCAACCAAATTGAAAGATGTAAACATCAAACTTGCTTGAATTTTAACCACGAATCCAACCATATAACTTTCAAAAACTATAGATTAATGGTTAAGACGAATTTTGTTTGGTACCAAACTGAAAACCTAATATTTCAGAAACTCCAGTTCCAAAATTCCCATCCCATAGTTAATTAAAATGCAATTTAAGGACATGGTTAGCTTTAGAATGATGATACCTACATTTTCCTTTGGAATGTAAGTGCAAATGATGCTTGAATAAAGAGTTCAAATTTTGAGAAAACTTACCTCTTGATGAAAAATACAATTCCCTTTACACGACTTCCAGAAGCATTGTGATGCTTTTTTTAGCTTCCTGGGACCTTGGTGAGCATGTTGCGACTCTTACTTTGTCTTGAGAGTGTCTGGATCAGTCTACTAAAGTCAAGTTGCAAAGTTGGATTTTAAAAATGGTGGATGATGATGGAGTGGTTACAGAATTTGTTCAGGTGTTTGGACAACTTTTATATGATGTACTTAAGGTGTTTGAAAGATAAAAGAGGAAAATGCATGAGTGGTTTTAAAGTTGGGTGTTGGAAGCTTCAAATGTGCAACAATGGTGGTTTTTTGGTGATTTTGAGTTTGAGAGTGTTTGAGGGCTTGTCCCTTCGTGTCTTGGCTTGAAAATGGCATCTCTATTTATAGAGAAATGGTTTGAGAGCAAAGGCTTATCAGGTTTGCAAGTTATCAAGTTTTGGCTTGGTTGAGATGCAACTTGTGATTTCTTGAGAAATCAAAGTTCCAATGCATAGTACCAAAGGATATAAAGTGGATAGAGGCTTTAGGCATGTTTCTTTTGGTTTTAAAATTGTGTGTGTAGAAGAAACAATTGAGAGGCTCAAGGAGAGTGGACTTTGTAGTTAAAGTCACTTTATAAGAATAGAATTGTTAGCTTTAGTTCCAAAAATGGCATGATGCATTGGATAAGCTTTAATCACTTGGATCATAGCTCAAAAGCTTATGTAATCTTATGATTAGAGATAGATTTAAAAGTTAATAGGCCTGCAAAGTGAGATTACAAGGCATGGTGTGAGATTTGGCCATATGGTTTTCACAAGAATGACCTAAAATTCAAGTTTGTCATGCCATCCTCATCTCTTCGAAAATTCTAGCTCAAGTATGATAAATTTGTGTTCTTGGACATTTTGGAAAGCTTGAATCAAGATCTACAACTTTCATGTTGTGAGTTTTTGCTGAATTAATTTGAATCTTAGTGAAAAATGGTAATACAGTAGTGACCTTGTTAAGAATAAAACACTTAAAAAAATTTCTAAGTGTTGGGTAAAAATAATCATAACTTCATGGGCTCATATCTCTTAATCCAAGCAATTTTTGAATATTATCCCACAGTAACAAAGTTATAGAATTCATCAAACCCTATAACTTTCAAGTTGAAAGTTTTCATTGAATCAACTTGTATCTTGAAGAAACTTGCTTGTGAAGTTAGGGTTTTTTAGGTACAAAACACTTGATTTTTTTCTAAGTGTTTAAAAATCTCCAATTTTAACTTTTGTTTACTTTTTGATTCTTGATGATCAAGTTTGATAGTTTTTGAATGTTTTGATGATTCTTGATTTTTGAATTCCAATGTTGACCAAAAAGTCAAAGTTTGACTTTTGTATGACTGTTGACTTTTTATCAATTGATTCAAATATTCAAATATAAATCACTTGTATCTTTGGAAATATCTTGATCCATGTAATTAGGTCAAGATGTTATGTTTGAGCTCTTGAGATCATGCTTTAAGCCATTAGGTCATGCACTAGGCTGACAGTCAATGATCAGTCCTCTTCAGTTAAAACCCTAATTTTGGCAATTTTTTACCTTTGATGATTTGAGGGCTTTCCATGAGGAATCATGATCAACCCTTGATCAAATGATGAATATAACCTCAAAATATTGATGTTGACAAAAAAAAATCTTGAAGTTTGACTGTATGTTGACCACAATTGACTTTTTACTCAATACAATTGATTTTCAACCATCTGAGCCATTGACTGAGCAAACATGTGATGCAAGACTTGAAACTTGACATAATAATTATTTAGGATCTATGATGAACCATGAAAATAACTTGAGACCCTTTCAACCCATTCTACCTTGTACAAGATGAAACCCTAGTTGTGGACCCATTGCTTAGGAGATGAGTTTGTCTGATCAACTCTTGAGAATCCTTGAGTATTTGAGAATATTAAAAGAATGCCTTGAAGAAAATGGGATGGCAAATTTTGGGGTACAACACGTCCCAACCAATTGCCTTCGATGACTGTACAATGACCCACTCTTGTCCCTTCACATCCAACGATAAGGCTTCCTACTAACTAATGGTAGGATAGCACTATCTAAAGAAGGAGGAAAACACAAGAACAACCTTGAGTAAGGTAGATACTTGTAATTTCATGCTCACAAATCTCTTAAAAAAACATTTCACACAATCACACTTTCAAAAATATTTTCTACAAACACTTTGTATGCATTCTCGAGGACAGATACGAGAGTTGTTATAAAGTTTCGCCTTCCGTTGGCATTTCAAAATCTTTTCAAACACACAACACAAAGCAATTTTCAAAAAAAGTGAGATAAGTGATTAAGAGCCCGTAGATAACTACAGATGAAAAGGGTGTTAACACCTTCCCTTTTCATAACCTACCCCCCGAACTCAAAATCTCAATGTCTTTCCTGTTCTTTTCACCCTTTCCTTATTGGATAAAAGAAAAGTCAGTGGCGACTCTTGCTATCCATGAGATTTGTGATAAAATGCAAAAACAAGTCAGTTCTCCCACTGTATTACAGTGTGTGTTTTTGTTAGGGTTTTAGAATCCTTATTGTTGGGCTGTAAGTTCCTATCAGATGTTCATAAGCTTTTAAGCATTGAAATTTGTGTGTCATATGCTCATAAGTTTTTAAGCATTGAGTATTTGTGTGTTAATTCTCATAAGCTTTTAAGCATTGAGTTTTATGTGTCTTGGAAGAGTGACTTCTGGTTTTTTTCTCTACTTGTGTTTAGAGTTGCTCTAATTGCTGAGTGTAATTGAAGAGGGGTTTGAGGAGGGCCACATACCTAGATGTGTCTTAGGTAGAAGTTAAGCAAATGGTAGTGAATAAGTGCATAGGATGTAAGCTGGGATGTTGGCTTGAGGTCTACAAATTGCTACTATCTAGTTAATTCCATCCCTGGCTTGGTAGCCCTCAGAGTAGGAAAGTTGTTCTGAACTGGGTAAACATATTTGTGGGTTATTTACCTTTAACATTGTTTATTTGTTTGTTTATATATCATGTTATTGCATGTTGAAGTCGGATCCGGTGTCTCAACATCTCTTAGGACATCCAGGATTTGACAACCAGTATTTCAATTGGTATTAGAGCAGGCATCCTGCTCTAACTCTGGGTGAGATTCAGGGAAGTTACTTTCTGGTGCAACGGACAAGGATGGAGGAATTGTGGTTAAAATACCTATTCTGGATTATACTAACTATGATAGTTGGAAACCTCGTATGTAAATGTTCATAAAATCCCTGGGCAACAAGTCTTGGAAAAATGTTGTCAAAGGATGGGATCCACCAAAGGTTGTGGATGAAAATGGTGAGGTTACTGATATGCTGAAGCCAGGAGAAGATTGGAATGATGCTGATGAGTTATCAGCCTAAGGAAACTCCAAAGCGTTGAATGCAATTTTCAATGGAGTTGATAAAAGTGTTTTTAAGTTGATAAAGAATTCTAAGCATGATAAAGTTTCCTGGGAGACCTTAAGGAAGGTCCATGAAGTAAATTCTAAAGTAAAGATGGCAAAACTTCATGTTCTCTCAAAAAAATTTGAGAACTTGAAGATGAAGGAGGATGAAAGTATTCAGGACTTTCACATGATTTTCCTAGACATTGTTAATGACTCAAAAGACATGGGAGAGAAGATATCAGAGGATAAGTTGATCAGGAAGATTCTCAGATCTCTTCCAAAGAGGTTTGACATGAAGGTAATTTCCATTGAAGAATCCCATGATATAAGCACCATGACTGTGGATAAACTTGTAAGCTCCCTTAAGACATTTGAATATGCTATCAATGAAAGGTATGAAAAGAAGAAGAATATAGCCTTTTCCTATAGCACTAAAGACTCATAGGAGTGTGATGAATTGAACTTAGAAGGAGTGTCTGAAGATCTCGTGTTACTAGGAAGACAACTCAACAGGGTGTTGAGAAAGTCCAGGTTAAATGCTAAGAATAATTCATTCGACATCAACAAAAACCAAGACCTGGGAAGGAAGTCAAGACTTAAAGATAAGCCAAGCCAAGGGAAAGGTGTCTGATGTCGTTAATGTGATGGATATGGACACATAAGAACCGAATGTTCCACCTATCTCAAAAAGTAAGGGAAAAACTTATTTGTATCCTGGTCAGAGGGAAAGTATGTAAGTGATCATGAAGAAGAATCATCCAAGAAAGTGACTGCCTTGATTGGAATTTATGAGTTCGATAAAGAAACTTGTGAGTCTGATAAAGAATCATATGTTGGAGAACTCATTGTTAGGGAATTGGATGCTTGGTTTACAGAAATGTGCCTCAAGAATGAAATAATGTGTCCGGAAGAATTGGAGCAAAAGATACTTATTTCTCAACTGGAAGTTGAGAAAGAAGAGAATCTATATATCATTTCTAATCTTAAAGAGGAGGTAATATTGCAAAAATCAAAACTTGAAAATATGACCAAATCTGTTAGAATGCTAAACAATGGCTCTATTGTGCTGGATAAGATTATTCAAACTTAGAAGAATGCTAGGAATATAAAGGGTCCTGGTTATAATAACCAAGCTGTGAAGAAAAACAAGAATGAAGTGGAGTTTGTACCTCAAAAGATGAAACAAGAGAAGAAGATGTCAAGTCACATGTCCCAACATCAGCCGAGACATCAGAGAATGTATTATAGTCCCGTGTAGCAGCCATGGAGATGTTACTATTGTGGGTTATTTGGTCACTTAAAGTCCTCTTGTTACAAACTATATGGCTATCCCAACCATATGAGTTATCACAGAAGAAAATTATTTCATACTGAGGCAAAGTCAAAAGGAGCTCATCACCATGATCAGTATGGTCTCACAGCTTACACTTATCTCAAAGCCTCAATTAGAGAGGACTGGTATTTTGATAGCGGTTGTTCTAGACACGTGTCTGAGGTTAAGAAATTACTTATGGACATTAAACCACGTGCCACTAGCTATGTCACTTTTGGAGATGGGTCAAAAAGTTAAATCAAAGGTGTTGGAAAGGTGGACTATGCAGGACAACCTAGTCTTGATAATATGTTATATGTAAAAGGGATAATTGCAAATCTAATAAGTATCCATCAGCTTTGTGATCAAGGTCTCAAAGTTAACTTTACTCAATCTGAGTGCCTGATCACAATCGATAAGAATCAAGTGGTTATGAAGGGAACTAGATCAAAAGACAACATCTACTTATGGATTTCTCCTATAACATAATGTCCCTCAACATGCTTAATTTCAAAATATGATGAAGTCAACATATGGATCAAAAGCTTTGTCACCTACATCTGAAAGGTATGAAGAAGATTTTGTCAAAGAAATCTATTAGAGATTTTCCCAAGCTAAAGATTGATGAAGGGATAATTTGTGGTGAATGTCAAATTAGGAAGCAGACAAAGATGTCCCATAAGAAGATCTAACATCTTGCCACCTTAAGAATTCTAGAGCTACTTCACATGGACGTGATGGGACCTATGCAGGTTGAAAGTCTTGGAGGAAAGAGGTATGTATATGTTATTGTTGATGACTACTCAAGATTCACTTGGGTGAAGTTCATCAAAAAGAAGTCTGGAGTGTTTTAAGTGTTCAAAGAGTTATGCCACAAGATTCAAAGAGAAAAAGACTGTGGTGTTTCCAGAATCAGAAGTGATCATGGGAAGGAATTTGAGAACAACAAGTTTGAGGAATTTTGTGCATTTAAAATGATTAGTCATAAGTTTTCTTCGCCTATCACTCCTCAACAAAATGGTGTGGTTGAGTGCAAGAAAAAGACTATTTAAGAGTGTTCCAGAGTTATGCTTCATTCCAAGAAATTACCCTTTACTTTTGGGTTGAATCCATGAACACTACTTGTTATATTTACAATGGAGTGACAATCAGAACTTGAACTTCTGTTATCTATATGAATTATAGAGAGGAAGAAAGCCAATTGTCTAATATTTCCATGTCTTTGTAAGTAAGGGTTATATTTTGGGTGACCGTGATCCAAGAAGGAAGTTGGGTGCTAAAAGTAATGAAGGAATTTTTCTGAGATACTCTACAAACAAAAAAGCATATAGAGTATTCAATTCCAGAACCAAGGTGATGATGGAGTCGTCAAATGTGATTGTTGATGACTCAATTAAAGAAGATGATATCCCATAAGAATTTGAGACAATTATTCCTACAGAAGATGTGGTTCCTGAAGAAAATGTTACAACATCCACCACAAATGTTGCAGGCTCAAGTGTCAATTCTAAAGTTGAAGAACCTCAGGTAGCTGACAAAGGACCTTCTCTCATAATTCAAAAGGATCATCCTAAGGATCTTATAATAGGAAATCCTAGACAAGGAGTAGCACCATATCAAGGGAAGTTGTATCAAATGCTTGTTTTGTATCAAAGATTGAGCCAAATAACATGAAGGAAGCTTTGACTGATAAATTCTGGATTAATTCTATGCAATATGGGCTTGGTCAGTTCAAGATAAATGAAGTCTGGGATTTGGCACCAAGACCTGAAGGGACAAATATCATTGGTACAAAATGGATGTATAAGAACAAGACAAATGAACAAGGAGGTGTCATCAGAAATAAAGCCAGATTGGTTTCTCAAGCTTACACTCAAATAAAGGGAGTAGAATTTGATGAAACATTTTCTCATGTGGCTTGCTTGGAATCTATCATGTTATTATTTGGAGTGGCTTGTCACTTAAGGTTCAAACTGTATCAGATAGATGTCAAGAGTGCTTTTCTAAATGGGTACCTAAATGAAGAGGTATATGTTGAACAACCAAAAGGATTTGTTGTTCCATCTTTCCCAAATCATGTGTTCAGACTAAATAAGGCATTGTATGGTCTAAAACATGCTCCAAGGGCTTGGTATGAAAGATTGACTAAATTTCTTGTCAATCATGGATATAGAAAGGGTGGAATTGACAAGACTCTTTGTCAAAGAGAAGGATAGAAAACTTATGATAGCTCATATTTATGTGGATGATGTTGTATTTGGGGGAAAATTAGATGAAATGGTTCAACATTTTGTCGAGCAGATGCAATCTGAGTTTGAGATAAGTTTGGTAGGTGAATTGACTCACTATCTTAGATTACAAGTCAAGAAGATGGATGACTCTATATTTCTCTATCAAAGTAAATATGCAAAGAATATGGTGAAGAAGTTTGGACTGGAAAATGCTAAATGTAAGAAAACTCCCTCTCCTACTCACTTGAAGTTATCCAGCGATGAAAATGGGGTACGTGTTAAGCAGAGTTTGTATAAAAGCATGATTGGAAGTCTTCTATATCTCACTGCAAGGAGACCATATATAACCTTTGCAGTTGGAGTTTGCGTGAGGTGCCAAGTAGAACCTAAGGTGAGTCACATCAATCAAGTGATAAGGATTTTGAAGTATATCAATGGTACTAGTAATTATGGAATGTTGTATTCTCATGATTCAAGTTCCATTCTAGTGGAATTTTGTGGTGATGATTGGGCTGGAAGTGTGATGATAAAAAGAGTACCTCTGGAGGATGTTTCTTTATGGGAAACAACTTGATTTCTTGGTTCAGTAATAAACAAAATTGTGTTTCTCTATCTACTGTTGAAGCTGAGTACATAGCAGTAGAAAGCAGCTGCTCTCAACTGGTGTGGATGAAGTAAATGTTGTTTGAATACAATGTCACACAAGATGTTATGACATTAATTTGTGACAATTTGAGTGCTATTAATTTTTCCAAAAATCCTATTCAGTATAGTAGGACCAAGCACATTGACATCAGGCATCATTTCATCAGAGAGCTGGTGGAGGACAAAGTCGAAAAGATTGAGCATGTCAGCACTGAGAATCAGCTTGCTGATATCTTTACAAAATCTCTTGATGCAACTCATCTTGAGAACCTAAGGAGGAGACTTGGGATCTGTAATAATTATAGCAATTACTGTTGGCGCTGCATTTATTAATGAGGATGCTAAGGATGATGTTGCACTTGATGAACATTCTGGCAGTGCTATTAGAGAAAAAGAAGATGCTAATGCATGAAAATTGTTAATGGAATTTTGTTTGGATCTTCCTTATGAGTTTGTTTATTTTAGTTTATGATTTTGTAAGGGTTAAATTCCCATGATATTTTTAGTTTTTTTCACCCTGATACTTAAGCTTTAGGTGCTTCAATTTCTTTTGTTAATATTGTATACTTACCTTTGTCATATTATGGCTAAAAAGGGAAGTAGTATGATATTGAGGGTGCTGGAGCTGGTAATAATTGGTGCTACTGCTGAGGGAGAGAATTTATGACCCTCTGTTGAGTTGAGATAGCAGGTGTTGAGGTGGAGTACCTGCTGTTTGGGATTGAGTTATTCTGAAAAAATGTGTCAGACATGATGTCTTGACATCATGGTGTTAAGAACTTAGGTTCTCTATTTGTTGTTGTAGTTGTGTTAGTATATAGACTAACTACTAATTGTGTCTCTGATTTGTGTGCTAATGATTTGTGTTGCTAACCTTACTTCTGTTTTTTTGCTGTTGTACCTCTGATGTGTGTGTTTGATTTATTTTCAAGCAAACTTTGTGATTCTTCTTATGCAATGGTTATTTGGGTGTTTTAGCCAAAATGTGCCAAAGGGGGAAATTATTATTTCTTTGAAATTATGATTGACATACATTTTGGTAAAACCAACTTGGCAGCAACATGTTGAACAACATATTCCAACTTGCAGTTTCAACATGTCGTATAATATGTCCCAACCAGGAGGATAGGGCATCACATATGCAGCAGATTCTAGTTATGTTTCAGCTGATATATGTTAGTTACTGAATATTCAGTGAATATTTAGTTAGCTTATGTGGCGTCCAAGATTGACAAATCAAAGATTCTATGTTGTTTTTCGAAGATATGCAAAGTTTCTAAATATGGAGACATTTTAGGAAACTAATGATTGAAGACATATTTTCTTGGAAAAATTTGTGCAGACTTTGTGCAGCCTCACCTTTGCGATTTGAAGCCTAACCCAGTCCTGAATAATGTTATAAATAGACTGATGTATACCCAGTATTAGGTGAAACTTACTTGTGTATTTTTTTTAGCGTTTTAGAAACCTTATTGTTGGGTTGTAAGTTTGTCAGATGTTCATAAGCTTTTAAGCATTGAACATTTGTGTGCAGATGCTCATAAGCTTTTAAGCATTGAGTATTTGTGTGTCAATTCTCATAAGCTTTTAAGCATTGAGTTTTGTGTGTCTTAGAAGAGTGACTTCTGGTTTTTTTCTCTACTTGTGTTTAGAGTTTCTCCAATTGTTTAGTGTAATTGAAGAGGGATTTGAGGAGGGTTTCATACCTAGGTGTGTCTTAGGTAGAAATTAAGAAAAAGGTAGTGATTAAGTGTGTAAGTTGTAAACTGGGACGTTTGTTGTGAGGCCTACAAATTGATATTATCTAGTTAATTTCATCCTTGGCTTGGTAGCCCCAGGAGTAGGAAAGTTATTTCAAACTGGGTAAACATATTTGTGTGTTATTTACCTTCAGCATTGTTTGTTTATATATCATGATGTTGCAAGTTAAAGTCGGATTTGGTGTCTCGACATCTCTTAGGACATCTGGGATCTAACAACCAGAATTTCAAATAGGATTTGGCCTAATTGACTGAAAAGTCAACAAAAGTCAAAGTGAAGTCAAAGTGATGAGATTATGGTCAACATGGACATTTTTCGTCATTTTCCATAAAATCAAGAAGATTGACCAAGAAAAAGTCAAAAGAATCAACAAAATCCTAAATTTGACCAAATTAGGGTTTTTAAATTTTTTTTAAGTGTAGAAAATTCATGATTTTCTATGCGACTTCTAAAGTGTGTATCTTCCTCCTCAATGCTTCAAATTAAGCAATCAGGGTCTCAAATTGTATAGGAGACTTCATACTACAACATTTCAGATGGAAACAAGTCCAAATGATGTTTGGATCAAAAGTTATGATTGTTGGAAGTTAGTGTCTCAATGTTGTTAGAGAAATTCTTGAAGACTTTCAAGTAGTTCAAGTACATGACTTCCATTTCATTTTTCATGATGATGCAAGTGATTTCTCAAGTGTTGTTCAACACAAGAGTTGTTCTATCATTTTTTCTCTTTCTCATGACACCAAAAGTGCATCATTTGAGTCACTAGTTATGAAGTTAGAGGTTCAAGAAGTTGTGACTATGAAGTTGACATGTGGACATTTGACTTAGAGAAATTTCAAGTATCCCAGTCATATTTAACATCATAACTTCATGGCCATTTTGATGGGTGTTACATGCCTAATTTCAAGATGATGTCTACAAAAGACGTGTAGAACCTCATGTAAGCTTTCTGATGATACAAAGATCTCATAAAATGGAGTTCAGAGCTTCAAGATACGTGCTCATCAAGAAGGTTGCATGGCCATGGTTCATGATATCATTCACTTGGTCATTTTGTGTGTAATGAGGCATTTGGATTGTCATAAGGCTGATTCATGATGCTCTACACGCATACATACATCGCATTTACTTAATTTGACTACACAATCACTTGTATGCATGCATAATGGAAAAGGTTGGATCAAAATAGAAGACAACCTCATCAATTTATAGACTAAGTTTGTGTAGCACACCATACACTCTTGTACTCCCTCCCTCATTTAATCAAAAAACAATAACATCACAACATACACATAAAAAACCCATGGCATTTTTCTCGATTTCTTACTTCATTCAAGTTGAATCCAAAGGAGAAGCTGATGATTAAGTTGAATACACGCGCTTGAATTCCCCTATATAACATCATCATCATTAAGTTTAAAAAAAATAGTTATAAGGATTGGAATCAATTGGAGAACAGAAAGAAGCTTCAATAAACTTTGAGCTCTCTCTCTTTCTCTCAAGAATCTCCAACGTGGAAGCATAGTTTTCTATAGATTTCCTTCAAAGATCTCACTACTTTAATCTTCCTCAGAGATAGTGGAGGATTCTCCATCATTTTCTCACACATTTAGCTCAGCGTCAAGGCGCGGTGGATGCACTCCACTAGGTAAGCTTCTCAAGCTCTCTCTATGCTCAACATGCTAGTATTTTGTATGTTTTAGGAAGCATCCATTGCATCTGAAGACCTACAAAGGTGTAGGCGTTGGCATAAATTAGAATGTGTGATGTTTCTTGAAGTTTCATATCTATGTGCTTTATTTCGTGCGCGAATGTCATATTGTTCAAGTGAGTTTTAGAGGAACTAGGCTCAGATTTGTGATCTATACAAAAAACTGATGGGGATAATGATCTTCGTTGTCATTTATTGATGCATTCATCAACTCCGATGGTGGTGGCTAGCCGAAGAAGACGACCGGAGCTAGAGCTCTGGCGTTTGTGTTGAATAATGTTTGAATCCTTGACTGGAAGCGGAGCTACATGTGATTGGTTGCATTTTTTATTCAATAATCCACATCAGCTTTTCATTTATTTGATTCATTGGTTAATTTATATTAATTGAATAATAAAATTGATAATGAGAAAAGCAATTATAATTGTTGTTGTTGAAGGTAGAGAAAACACTAGAAGCGGGGTGTAAATTGGGTTTATAGAGAACATCACCCTTTAGAAAAATATTTGATTTAACTATGAAAGAATACAAAATGCAATAAAGATAAAGAAACACATTCGGTTATCCAGGTTCATCATTAACTTGGCTACTTTTGTCCACCCTCCTCGGGTGATTTCGCCTTCAACAAGGACTTAATACACTATGACCAAACTGATTACAAATGCACGGGCAACCGCTGGTGACTAACAAACAATAACACGTTTAGTGATCTAACTTAACATATATAACATTCATTGACCTCTATCAGGATTCTGACCAACCAGGTCATCTAAGAGGATTTTCTCCATAATGATATCTATCAGTGATCTCACAAGAGTCTGGCCTTCACTTGGTCCCCTTTGAGACATGACTATCATTGACCCAATAAGATCTGACCAACTTTGTCTCTTGTAGGGATTTCCATAATGACCACAACCATTGTCTTCTTGAGATCATACTTCTACATATTCACTCAAGGCACCTTCCAATGATATGTTCAGTGATCTGATTTAATGGATATAACAACCATTGACCCAATAGAATCTGATCACTAAAGATCTCCTATCAAGATTTCCCATAATGACCATAACCATTATCTTCTTGAGATCATACCTTCACAAAGTCACTCAAATAACCTTTCAATGATATGTTAAGTGATCAAATTTAACTAATATAACAATCATTGACCCCATAGAATCTGATCACTTAAGATCTTCTGTAGGATTTCCCACAATAACCGCAACCATTGTCCTCTAGAGATCAGACCTTCACAATTCTCTCAAGGAACATTTCAATTATATGTTCAATGGTTTGATTTAACGAATATAACAATCATTGACCCAACAGAATCTGATCACTTAATATATCCTGTTAGGATTTCCTATAATAACCACAACCATTATTTTCTTGAGATCAGACCTTCACAAAGTCACTCAAGGAATAAATCAACAATAGTTGATAGGATCTTGTGTTTACATGATTGCTTCTTCTAAGCAGATAACATAAGTGTTTTAAGCACATATTGTTTAACACATTGTCGAGCAACAACTCTAGTGTTAGAACAATTTACATGAAGAGATTGGAACTAAGGAATGATATGAATAATAACTCTTGTGTTCATTATAATATTCTAGAAATATATATGATTAGAAGTTGAGTAGCATCTTGAATTGTTCTTCTTCTTCATCTTCTTGTTGAGTCAGTTTCGAGCAACAATTCCTTGTTTCTTATGATTTCTACCAAGATGTATATGATGAATAGTTGAATAACATCTTCTTGGAATCTTCTTCTTCTTCGACCATGCTACGAGCAACAACTTATTGCTTCTTTTGTTTCATCCAAGATGTATATGATGAATAGTTGAATAACATCTTGTTGAAATCTTCTTCTTCTTCGAGCAAGCTACAAGCAACAACTCCTTGCTTCTTCTGTTTCATCCAAGATGTATATGATGAATAGTTGAATAACATCTTGTTGAAATATTCTTATTTTTATTTCTTTCTTTTCTCTCTTCTGTGGTGAAAATCCAGCAGTTTGTTCCCAACGGTCATAATGAGAGTGGTTTGAAATACATTGCAAAAGGAATGTCCTTACGCAACCCTAGAGGGTAGAGGTCACAAACACTTTATCTACCTTTTGTACACCATCACACGTTAATGATTTGAACTTCTTCTTATGTCCGGAGACTTCAGAACATTTTAATGTTTGAAGCTTGTTGTAGAAGAATCACTCTTATGTTTTAGAACCTAAGTCTTGGAGTCTTCAGAACTTGTCCTGTCAAAACCTTGTCTTTAAAGTCTTTAACACTTGGTTGTAAGAACTTTCTTTTCTTCAAATCATTAGAACTGGTTCAGCAGAACCTCGTCTTCATAATCTTCATAACTTGTAACACAGAAGCAATGCTTTAGAAGGCCTCCAACGCTTTACCACCAATTCACGATCAGAACCTCTTGTACTAACGTTCCTTAGAGACATTGCATAAGACGTATTCATAATCTTGACTTCAACTAACATGCAACTAGATAAAACTTCTGATGAATTCCAGAACCACACAGCCATACAAACTTCTAATGGAATTCTTCTGATGAAGATATGTATTCCATGAAATCTTCAAGTCTTAAGAATCTTGATATTGTCTTCAGAACTATGAGTAGAAACTCTTCTGATGAGAAAATCTTTACTACTGATCATATGTGTTGTAAGCTTGTTTCTTGTATACTCTTGATTTCTGATCTTATAGCAGTAGCTTATAATACACTCTTTCTTCTTGGAGAATCATTGATATTCTTTTCATGTTGAAGATTCATCATTCCATATAACTACTGATGTTTCATTAGAAACATAACTCAATGGTTTTTATTTTTTGTTGTAATGTGATATTGATGATATCTGATTAGGACTATCTAGAATTCTAATCATGTATCTGTACACTCCATGAAACCATTATAACTAAAATTTTCCTCATAAAATATATGTTTGTCGTCATCAAAACTTAGAGACTAAACATAGATCCAAACCTTGTTCTTACAATCTCTCCCTTTTTGATGATGACAAAACCTTGTATTTTGTTGAAACATTTTTACAAGATTAAATCATAAATAAAGTAAAGTAACAGTTTAATAAAAACTCCCCCTTAGTTGGAAACTTCCTATGGGATAAACACTCTCCCCCCGAATCATAAACTTGTGATTTTCATAGCTTAGGAGCAATGTTATCTTTTCTAAATCTGATCTATCATTATATTTAACCTTTTGAGCTTAGAACATTAGAAGTGATTTTGTTCTTTATTAGAACTAGATTTATCAGATTGAGTACATTTGTTAATCAAAATCATTATCCTTTCTCCCCTTTTTTGTCATAATAAAAAAATAAACAAATACTTGAATTTTGAAAAAAGTATGGGAATACAAGGATTGAGCAATCATAATAGAAAAATTTGAATTCATTTAAAAACAGAGAGGATACAAATCACATAGATTAAACATAAAGAAGACAGAAGACAACACATATTAAAATTAAGAGACAACATATCACAGAAGAGAAGGACACACATACACTAACCAGAGAATATAATGATGGCTATCAGGAATACATAATAATTTTTACACCTAACTGAACCACCGATCATCAAACGTCTCACACATATCTTCTTTCAGGGCATCACTAGGACTAGCATGAATCCTACAAATGATTCTTACAATCTCTCCCTGAATAAACATTTCTGACAAGATTCTTCCATAGGGAATAAAAAATTTGTTCAGATTTCTAGATGAGGTGATAGACTCTTTTAGATGATTAAAAATAATTTGTGAAAGATTGATCGGAATAAGCTTGAGCAAGAAGAAGATTAATATCTTATCATCATTTGTTAAGTCATTTTTGTTAACACCACGAGGACAAATATTTGTCAAGATAAAGCAAAACCAATCTTTGGAAAAAGGCTTATAATTTTCAGGGTTTGTAAAATCAAACTCTGAGATGCGTCAAAGATGGATATTATCTTTGAGTCATGAATGTTGCTAAGAGAGACCACGACTATTAATGATACCCCTTCGAGGACACTTGATAGCATCAACAATGCATCTAGTGGTGAAGGAAACATCACAACCATAAAGTTCTGAAGAGATTGAGATGCCTCTGGGAAAAATAAAAGCATTTTTCCAAAAGATTTTTACAAGGCTTGGATATATGGGTCCTTTTCAAATAGAAAGATATTGATTCCAGTTTTGATAAAGAATACTAAGGTGAAAATCTTGGCCAACACCGAAAAGTTTTGGATGGTTTTCCTTGATAACTTCCAAGAGATCATCATCTCCATGAAAGGTTCTTGGGTTTGAGGTGAGAGAAAGTTTGAAAAGGATTTTAGAGGGTAAAGGTGAAATATGAATGGAGGATAAAAGAGTGTATAAATAAGAAAAGATAACCCATGAACCACAAGAGAAATGATTTCCTTGCTAAAGGTAATTAGACTAAGGGAGTTGCAGCAATACATGATAGGGAAGAGAAAAGGACAAAATATAACTTCCAATGTACTTTTTGAATAGAAAATGCATGGAGTCAAAGTAAACAAAGAAATGAGTAATTCGAGTACATCAAGATTTCTTGATGATTAAAGATGTCTTAGTGTAAAAAAACTTGATATCTTTTCTTAATGGAGTACAGTTAATTTGGTAAGCATGTATTGAAATAAGTTTAACAGATAGAAAATACAATTTATATTTAAGCAGGAAAGAATAGACACATAGAAATCAATTTAAGACAAGAGATAAAATAGACAATACATTATCAACAAACTTAGACACCCTCTTAATCAAACCCTTATCAAAGGAAAACAGGGAGACTTAAGTAGGAAATAGGAACCATATAAAGAGAGAGATGAAATATTTGATGCAGAGATTATAGAAAAAATTAATTATATACATATTGACAAATTTAAAGATGATAGGACACATAAACAGTTGTAAGTTACAGCTATTTTCGAAATCAATTTTCAAAAAGATATCTTTAAAAATATTTATTATATGTAATCCATTGAAATCATAAGTAGTTTATACCAAAGTTTAATTTAAAAAAATTATTTTTATTTGAGGCAAGATGAATAATTTGTTCAAAAATAGGAATTTATTTATCATAAGAAAATACTAGAGTGAAAGAGATGTTACTTACAAAGATTTAATGATATTTTTCGTGAGAGAGCTTGTTTATCCTTTTGCAGAATTAGTTGAATGAGCAGATGGCTTGATTTCCCTTCAGACGATCAAGCTAACTTTCTTTAGACATCCTCCTGAGTATATTTTATGTTGAGTTAGCATATCTTCTGATTATTTTTTTCTGCTTTTCTTATTTTCCACAACCCTCTGATGCTTTGTTCTTTTAATTTTGCTCAGCTGATGGTTGACAGAATATTTTCAGAAGCATCTTTATAATTCTGAGTAGTTTACCAGAATCATAATGCATGTATCTGATGAAGCTTGGGATTTGAAATGATCTCTCTTTCATTCATTTAAATCTATAACATTTATAGTTTTTCTCTTGCTGGATCTCTCTACACGGTTAAGTGTTTGATTCAAAAATCAATAACAGAGTCGGGCTCAGATACCAATTGAAGGTAGAGAAAACACAAGATATGAGGGGGTTGAATTGGGTTTATAGAGAACATTCCCCTAAAACAATATTTTATTTAACTATGAAAGAATCTAGAATTCAATAAAGATAAAGAGACATATTCGATTTTCCAAGTTCACCATTAACTTGGCTACTCCTGTCCACCCTCCTCGGGTGATTTCGCCTTCAACGAGGACTTAATCCACCATGACCAAATTGATTACAAATGCATAGGCAACTGCTAGTGACTAACAAACAATGACACGTTCAATGATCTAACTTAACAGATATAACATTCACTGACCTCTATCAAGATTCCGACCAACCAGGTCATCCCAGAGGATTTTCTCCACAATGATATCTATCAGTGATCTCACAAGAGTCTGACCTTCACTCAGCCCCCTTTGAGACACGACTATCATTGACCCAATAAGATCTGAACAACTTGGTCTCTCATAAGGATTTCCACAATGACCACAACCATTATCTTCTTGAGATCAGACTTCTACACAGTCACTCAAGGCATCTTCCAATGATATATTCAGTGATCTGATTTAACGGATATAATAACCTCCTTAGGTGATTTCTCATTTAACAAGGACTTAATCCACTATGACCAAACTGATTACAAATGCACGGGAACCCACCAGTGACTAACAAATAATGACACGTTCAATGTCTAATTAATAAATATAAAATTCACTGACCTCTATCAGGATTCTGACCAACCAGGTCATCCAAGAGAATTTTCACTACAATGATATCTATCAGTGATCTCACAAGAGTCTGACCTTCACTCGGTCCCCTTTGAGACATGACTATCATTAAACACATAAGATCTGACCAACATGGTCTCTTATAAGGATTTACACAATGACCGCAACCATTGTCTTCTTGAGATCAGACTTCTACACAATCACTCAAGGCACCTTCCAATGACATGTTCAGTGATCTGATTTAACGAATATAATAACAATTGACCCAATAGAATCTGATCACTTAAGGTCTCCTATCATGATTTCCTATAATGACCGCAACCATTATCTTCTTGAGATTAGACCTTCACAAAGTCACTCAAGGAACCTTTCAATGATATGTTCAGTGATCAAATTTAACTGATATAACAATCATTGACCCAATAGAATCTGATCACTTAAGATACCCTTTTAGGATTTCCCACAATAACCGCGGCCACTATCTTCTTGAGATCCGACCTTCATAAGTCACTCGAGGAACATTTTAATGATATGTTCATTAATCCGATTTAACGTATTTAAAAATAATTGACCCAACATAATTCGATCACTTAAGATCTCCTATTAGGATTTCCTATAATGACCGCAACCATTATTTTCTTGAGATCAGACCTTCACAAAGTCACTCAAGGAATCAATCAACAACATTTGATAGGATCTTGTATTTACAGGATTGCTTCTTCTAAGCAGATTACACAAGTATTGTACGCACATATTGTTTAACATATTGTCGAGCAACAACTCTAGTGTTAAAAAAATTTACCTGAAGAGATTAGAACTAAGAAACAATATGAGAAACAACTATTGTGTTCATTACATTGTTCTAGAAATATCTATATGATCAGAAGTTGAGTAGCATCTTATAGTGTTCTTCTTCTTCATCTTCTTGTTGTGCCAGTTTCGAGCAACAACTCCTTGATTCTTATGATTTCTACCAAGATGTATATGATGAATAGTTGAATAACATCTTGTTGAAATATTCTTCATTTTCGAGCAAGCTACGAGCAATAACTACTTGCTTCTTCTGTTTCATCCAAGATGTATATGATGAATAGTTGAATAACGTTTTATTGAAATATTATTCTTTTTTATTTCTTTTATCTCTTTTGTGGTGGTCTTAAGAGTGTGTAGCATTACAACTTTAACATCTTCAGCATCCACTAATTTTTAGCTTGATGGCCAGGGGCAACTTTCTTCAAATCTTCGATCTTCTTTTATAGCCTTAAGAGAGAGAGAGAGAGAGAGAGAGAGAGAGAGAGAGATCGTGAGGATATAAAAGTATTTACATGTACCAACATTTAGTTCTTCAACAAATAGAATAAGGTGTAAGAGTTTAGACAATATAAAAAAAATATTTTTTGTATCCTGTCACTTTTCAATTATAATTTTTCACCTTTTCTATGAATAATGTTTTTCTAATAAACTTGTAAACAGAGATCTATTAAGTAAAGAAAGATAGGTGGAAGAACTTGTCCTGTCAGAACCTTGTCTTTAGAGTCTTCAGCATTTTGTTGTAAGAACTTGCCTTTCTTCAGATCATCAGAACTTGTTCAACAGAACCACATCTTCATAATCTTCAGAACTTGTAACACACAAAAGCAAAGCTTTAGAAGGCCTCCAAAGCTTAACCATCAAGTCATGAACAAAACCTCTTGTACTAACGTTCCTTAGACACATTACATAAGACGTATTCATAATATTGACTTCAACTAACACGTAACCAGATAAAACTTCTGATGAATTCCAGAACCACGCAGCCATACAAACTTCTGATGGAATTCTTCTGATGAAGGTATGTATTCCATGAAATATTTGATTCTTAAGAATCTTGATATTGTCTTCAGAACTATGGGTAGCAACTCTTCTGATAAGAAAATCTTGACTACTGATCTTATGTGTTGTAAGCTTGTTTCTTGTATATTCTTGATTTCTGATCTTGTAGCAGCAGCTTATCAGAAACTCTTTCTTCTTGGAGACTCATTGAGATTCTTTTCATGTTGAACGTTCAGCATTCCATAGAACTACTGATGTTTCATTAGAAATAGAGCTCAATGGGTCTTCTTTTGAGTGGTAATGTGATTTTGATGATATCTTGATTAAGACTATCCATAATTCTAATCATGTATATGTACACTCCATGAAACCATTAGAACTAAAAGTGTTCCTCATAAAATATATGTTTGTTGTCATCAAAACCTAGAGATTAAACATATATCTAAATCTTGTTCTTACAGTTGTTTGATTTTTTGTTTGGATCCAACACACTGATGGGTCAGGCCTAAGCCATCTTGTTCTTTGCACCATTATTCTGGTGGGCCTAATTGGCATGATAACTAAGTTTAGTTCATTATGAAAAATCTATTTCATACCCTTGGTTTTGTAGTAACAAAATTTTAATACATTTTCAATTTTAATTGAAAATTTAGCTTTTTCTTCACCATAAAAATTCACAAAAATATGTTTTAACTTCCTCAAGGTCTTGATATATTTTTGGTGATTTTTATTTATTTCTTACATTTAATTTTTATTTTTATTTGAATTAAATTTTTGAAGGTGTGTTTCTATGGATATCTTTTGTTTTGACTTATGATTAAGGACTTGTTTAAGCTCCTTTTGAACCATTCTTTTTTAAATGATTAGAGGTCTAAATTCTTAGGGTTTGTGTGATGTTTTGGTGTATTTTTTGTGATGTTTTTATAACATTATAATTTGTTTTTTCAAGCTTCAATGCATGCTTATTTGTGGAAGTATCCCTTTGGTATCAAGTTGTTTTGGGAATGCATTTATGCGACAACTTTTGGTATGGTTTGTCCACTTGAAAAATAGGATCTTATGCCATGATTCAAGGTCTAAATTTAATTTTTGTTGATCATTTGGCTACATTGCTTGATTTATTCCTTTAAAAGTGCAATTGATGGATGATTGTTGGTTGTTTAACCTGAATTTTGAGCATGATCTTTGGTTGAAACTTTATGTGACCTTGGGGCATGTTTAGCACTAAGATTTTTTCCTAAGATACTGCCTCACCATGATTTCATGACCTAATCTTGAAATGATATGATAACTTGCTTGTTTTGTTCTTATGGAATAGTTGTTGATGATTGCTAGTTTGTTAACATAATGCATGATCAATTCTTTTGTAATATTCCTCAAATATTTGGCCCATGTTTGAAAGTGTTTACTTTATGTTTGATCTTCTGACTTGAATTGATATTTAACTTGCATAATTATAGTTTTCTTTGTATACCAAGTTTTGATATGTGGAGGGCTTCCAAAACCGTATTTGTTTGTGCACTTGTTGAAGTGTTTGTCATGGGTTCCAAAACCTTAAGGTTAAAACCTTGTGAGCATGACACTTAGGAACTTGAGTAGGTATGTATAAGTAGTTACTTTATCCCATGCTTTTTTCCTTGATATGTTTAAACACAATTAGGGTTTACCTTTGATAAGTGGAAATTGTTTTATTTATTGGTAAATATCAACTTCTTTGTTGATTGATGGTTACGTGTTTGATAACATGATGACTTGTGAGGTAATCTTTGAGTATTTCTTTGATTCATACGTGTTTACCTTGTGACTTTTAATTGGTTGTTGCCTTTGGTTAAATTTCCATTTGTGGAGTTGTTACTTCTATGTGATACTTGTCATGTATAATTTCTTATATGAGATAAACTCTTAGCTTTATGACTTGTGATACCTTGGTTAGGGTAAGGCTAGGCGTAATACATATTAGGGGAAGAAACTTAGAGGTTTTTTATGTACCTTCTTGAAAAGTCTTGTTAAGTGGTCAATCTTTTCTTATTTGACATAAGGTCTTACTTGATTAAGTGGGGTAACTCTTAGGGTTTATAGATGCTTCTTCTTGCATGTTTTGATGCTTTCCCTTATGGATGTGTTGTTGTTTGATGGATTCCATTCCTTGTGACATGTTTGATAACATGTGGATGCTACTTTGATGTGATTACTTGAGAAGCTTCAATATGTTGATTAATTCATACTTGTTTAAGTACTTTCTTAAAGGCTTTGACGCATGATTGTTCAATACTTGGTTAAGTGTTACCTTTGTGCTATGGTATTATCACATGACTATTTGATACTTGTTTAACTACCTTTTTGAATCCTTTGAAGCATGCTTGTATGGTACTTGGTTAAGTGTTACTATAGATGCTATGCTTTGTACACTTTGTTAAGTGAGTTTTTTTTATCTTAAATCTTGTTAGGTTTAGGATAACTTGTTAGCATGATTACCTTGTTAGGATGTTGCATTGTTAGCATTGTTTACTTAGTTAAGTAGATTTTAATCTCAAATCTAGTTAGAGTTAGGAGTGAGTTGGTTGATCACTTAGTTAAGTGTAATTTCTTGATACACGAGTAAGTGTTGGAGATACGTGTGGGTTGTTACCCTAATGCTTGATATATTTGTGGGTTTGTTCTCTAAATAGGAGGTTGGTTTCCTTGTTAGGTATTTGTGATTCATTTTTGGGTTGATACCTTTGCATTTAATGTTTATCATTTGGTAGTTACCTTTGATTTGCAACTGTGTTTACATGTTTGCTTTGTGGTGAACGAAGAGTCACTCAGTCTTATACCCCAGATGAGATCACGGCATCGTTCCTTTTGTTTTCCTTTAGTTGATGAAGTGGAGTCACTCAGTCTTGTACCCCGGATGAGATCACGACATCGTTCGTCTTGCTTGCCCTGTCTGATGACTTGTGATTCACATGCTCCCTTAGGGTCTTGATTCACTCTTGGTTAAGATATATTGAGTAGACTTTAGGTTTTTAAACCAAACATGATAACAATTAGGTAGGATTTCATGTATCCTAACCTTAGGTCCACCATTGCATGACAACAAGTAGGATTGAGATCCCCATTGCACTTGTTAGCGGTTTGTTTTGCATTACATTCTTGTAAGAATAAAAACTCTTTCTTAATCAAAACTTAAAATACTTAACAAATAAAGATGAGAATCGTATGCAGTTGAGTCTTATGGGAAAGAGTGAGGAGGTACATTCCTAAACTTGTTTTTCTTCCATTTCCGAACTTTATTACAATTTAATTCACAAACATTTTTCACAAATAAGAGGAGAAATAATAAGTGTCCCTCCATTGGGATCAATTTTCTATAATCTCAACAAAACAGATAACAACTTCAAACTCTTTTTTTCCAGTTGACTTTTCTGTTGAAAACTTTTCATAAAGGGTTGTTACCCATAAAAAAACATACAACAAATTAAGATTTTTGAGCCGAACTACAGAACTCTAATTCCTTCGGGATACGTAGGCCCGATGTTTCACGACCCAGGAGAGCACACTAATTTAAAACCTTATTTTTGTTCATTAACAACTCATTCTTCTATTCCCTTAGAAAGTAAGCATTAAATATAACACACCATTTGATTAGAACAACTAGAGTGTATCTTGTGGAGTACCACGGACGTGAGGGGTGTTAATACCTTTCACTTGTGTAATCAACTTTCATACCCTTTTATTGGTCGCAAGACCATGTTCTTTCCCTTTCTCGTGTTTACTCGAAGTTTTCCTTTCCCCTGATGGGATAAATAACATTCAATGACGACTCTGTTTGCATCATCATTTTTCGCGCTAGCGACCCTTTAATGCCATAGACCCTAACCTATATGCTTGTTTTACACACAATGGAAACATTGATGATGAATGCCATAAAGCCTGATTTCATTAAACGAGTCTATAAACATGTTAGAAATGCAGGTGTAAGACTCAACCTTCCCATATCATATAGGGCATACTCAAGAGGAGTGCACAACTTGTATTCAGTGGCCAGAGGACAAGCCTTATTATTTAAAAGGGAAGATTCATAATAAAACTATATCAAGGGGCAATGCAGAAAATGAGGAAGAAAGTGATGGTGAGAAAAACACAAGAAGAGGGGTTGAATTGTGTTAACTTTTTCTTTATTTTTAAGGTTCCCTTATTATATTTTGAACACAACGTCAAGAATCTGAATCAAAGTTAAGTATTTAACCGTGGATTAAACTAGTTTAGAGATAAAGAAGAAAGAAAGAGAGACACAAGCATTTATCATGGTTCATCCTAGAAATTAGGAGTAGTCAAGTCCCCTTGTACTTCCTATGGATTTTCACTATAATCACTTCTAATTACAATTTTCTCAAGCCCACAAGCAAGATACTTACTTTGCTCAAACACACAAGTAAGAAAATTCTAATGCTCAAGCACACAAGAAAGATACTTTAGATGATCAAGCACGCAAGCAAAAGACTTTAGATGCTCAAGCACATAAGCAAGATACTTCTACAATGTAACTTAGAAAGAACGATTGTTTGAGTATTACACTTGGTATACAATTAAATTGTACACAAAATACAACACAAAAGACTCTTAAGACTTAAGAATTTCTAGAATATACAAGAGTTAAGAAATTCTAAGTTAAGCTTGTGCTTTTGATTTGACAGAATAACAACTCTTTGGTTGTCAAGCCACAATATTCTTGTTTTGTTTAAATTTTTAGCTCATAAAATAGAGGAACATAAAAAAGTTGGTTAATAAGACTTCACGCACAAAGAGTCTTTTAAAGAAGCATCATCAGAGATGTTGGAAAGCTTTCTAATATGCTTAATGATGTTGAAAGGCTATTTGAAATTCCTTTGCTTCAAAAGGAATTAGTTGATGTATTCCTTATGTATTCTTCATAATTCTTTTAAGTCTTCTCGTGATCAAAAGAAGACAAAATATCCTTAGAGTTTAATAGTGACTGGTCATAGTCTTCTTGATACTTTAGCTTTGACTGGCTTCAGATTCCGAGTCTTCAGAAAATGAGTCTTGAGGAGTTGACTTCATTCATAGACTTTGATCTGTAGGTTCTGATCCTTGACCAGGTTCAGAGTTCGAGTCTTTAGGTTCTGATTCTTTAGAGGTTGACTTTCTTTATAAGTTGATCTCCTTCAAAATCTGATTCTTCAGAGTTTGATCTTTAGAATCTGCATCTTTTAAGCTTCTCTTTAGATGTTCAATGCAGTATCAAAACTGACTTTGTATCATAATTTTTAATCTATGTTCCTGCATGCTTGAATAAATGTTAGTATACCCAATTGTTCTTTAAATACTTTTTTATCGTCAAAACCTAAGGCATATGGTATTAACCAATTTTGTTCCAACAATATCCCCCTTTTTTATGATGACAAACACAGACATTTGAGAACAATGGTTGTTGATTTAATTAACAAGTTGACTTCAGGGTCTGAAGTTTGTAAGCTCCCTCTGACTTTGATAATCCTAAGGGTGAGGTTTGTAAGCACCCCTAAGTTATTTCTGTTAATTAAATTTATCATTAAAGTAAAATATAATAATTCTTCAGAATTTAAGCAAGAAAAAAATATGTCAGATTCATGAGCTTAAATACTTACTATCTTAATTCTCCTTTTGTCATTAACAAAAATAATATAAATAAGGAAATAAGAAAATAGACTAAAGAGAAATATCATTAACACCAATGAAAATATGTTCAAATAAAAAATATTTTAAAGACAGTAAAAGAAATAACAAAGGGTTCTAAGTTCTAAAGCCCAGGGTTTCTTCAAAAGCTCCATGATGGCCTTCATATCATAACCCATGTCATCTTGCCTAGAAATTGTAACACCCTTCTAAAACCCCATGAATAATATAAATAAATAATCAGAGTATTTCACCAAAGGGCGTCACATGCTTCATAAAACATCATACATGCATGTCTTATTCCATAACACGGGTTTTCAAACAAATATAAAACATTTACTATGCAACGAAATTCATAGTTCAAAATGTCTTTATTGAACACATCATCTAAACTTTGTTGTTCATGGTTCATAATTCAAAACAACTTAAATACCATGAAAGGTAGTTCAAGATCTCATAATTAAACAAAGTAACATAAAGTTCAAAATCAAGTGTTCCCGACCCCGATGTTACATATCAGAGCAATATCTTCTAAAATAAACAGAAATAAAACAACTCCAAGTTGTCTTCTAAGCTTCTACGAACTACTCCTGATCACTTGTGTGTTACCCACGTGGAGGAAACATTCGAACAGAAAGGGTAAGTAATCATATTCATTGCAAAAGATATACGGAATAGTCATAGTAGTTCAAACAACAATATTATAGCATCAAAGTCAACAACATTGTCAGCACATCATCAATTAGCACAACAATATATACAACATCATATATTCAACATTTATGCAATGCCACATAAGATGTAATGCAATAACATAGACTCGTGCATGTGGTACTAATTCGTTATGAGTACTAGACTCATCACTCTTCAAAGATCCCCACCATAGGATCGATTCCTTCTTGGAACGGAAGCACAACACCAAAATACTCAATCCACACAATGGGATTGAAGCCAACACTAGACCCACTTCCTAAATTAACATGGGCGGACCAAAGCTGTCTAAACTATGCCATGAATGCATGATGCACAACAACAGAATATCAAACAACATTAACTAGTCAAATCGCATCATCATTCATGAAATCATCAACATCATTCAATATATCATAGTCATAACATATTACCATCATAGCATTCACAATTCATCATAATAACATACATCATGATAGACTACCTCATTAAGAATCTAAGTCTACCTTCGCCTAGATACTGGAAATATTCATATTTTTACTCATTTTATTCCATCCACAAGTAGTTCATCGCGTTAGCTATTCCATGCTTTGAATGACATCTCAAATAGAGTTCTAAAACCCAAGTTATGGCCCTTTAAAAATCCTAATGTTGTTTGTCGCCTGGTGATCGCCCGATGAAGCAGTCTGCTAGCCTGAGGCTCGCCCGACAACATGGGAGTGACATCACCACCATTCTCCTCTGGTCTCCATCGCCCGACGAAGCTTCTTGCTTGTCTGGCGACACACCTCTCGCTTCTGCATCGCTTGGAAACGTGCCAGCGAGGCGACCTTCCCCATACAAAATACAGGAGAACCACTTTTCCCATTCCTTCGCTTCTCGGCTCGCCCGATGATGACTAGTCGTTGTTGCATCACCCAACAATGCGTAGCAGAAAACAACTTTCTGTTATGATTCTGCACCTGCTCAGCCCCAATTCCTCTTACCATTTTATGCCAATACAATCCATATTCTCATAGTTCTCAACACATATTCATCATATAACAACCATACAATCTTATAGGCATTATTTACACAAACTCATGGAAATTCAACATGTTATTTCCATCAATTTCAAAATAATTTCAACACAATTTCATCACAATACAATATATCATCAAATTATAAAAACCCCAAAAAAATCCCCACATACCTCTAAACCCCAATTTAATTATAATGACAAATTACCCCCTTACTTTAAATTCCTAGCTTGGATCTCTTCTCTTTGCAATCTATCGTAATTCCTCTATGTTCTTCGTGCCCTAACTTTCACCGTTTCTCTTCCAATGTTTTCACGATCGTACCAAATGAAATATTTTCATTATTCCTTGTTTAACCTTTGGACCTCTAATACGTTTTGCCCACCTTGTCCTCACTTAGTCTTTCACCAATTACCATCTTGCCCTTATTTTCTCTACATCAATTATTTCTCTATTTTATTATTAATAATAATTCTAACAAATTTTAAATAATTATTAACTAATTATCTAATTACTAGAATACTCCTTACTCATATAAGTTCCCATTATCCAACAACATATCAACACATCACACATCATACTCAACAAAACATCATATATTCATCAATCATTCATAAATACTCACAATTAATTAATTAAACAAGTAATTACGAATTTTGGGGTGTTAGAACTCTCCCACACTTAAATAATTTTTGTCCCTAAAATTACTTGAGAAAAATAGAGTCAGATATGGCTCCTTCATCTGATCCTCACACTCCCAAGTCAAGATTCCACCAGTTGGTCCATCTCATTGTACCTTTACCAAGGAAATATCTTTACCCTGCAATTGCTTCACTTCTGGTCCTTCTATCGGCACGGGTGATGCTTTGATGAGCAGGTTATCTCTTACATGTACATCATCCATCTGAATCACATGCAAAGGATCCATAATGTATTTTCTCAACTGAGACACATGAAACACATCATGAAGATTTGCAAGAGACGGTGGTAAAGTAATTTGATAAGCCATTTCACCTATCTTCTCAGATATCTGATATGGGCCAACAAAATGCGACGTAAGCTTTCTTGATTTTAGAACTCTACCAACACCAGTCACCGGAGTGACCCTAAAAAACACATGATCATCCTTTTGAAACTCAAGCGCCTTTCTTTTCTTATCATGATAACATTTCTGACGATTCTGAGAAGCTCCTATCTTCTCTTGGATCATCTTGATCTTCTCAGTCGTTTCCTACAAAATTTCAAGTTCGAGCACAAACTTCTCGCCTGACTCATGCCAACACAATGGAGTCTTACACCTCCTACTATACAACACCTCATACAGTGTCATCCTAATACTAGTATGAAAACTACTATTATATGTAAACTCAATCAATAACAAGTGGTTGTCCCAACGGCCTCCTTGTTCCAACATACAAGCTCTCAACAAATCCCGTAAAGACTGAATAATCCTATCGGTCTGACCGTCTGTCTGCAGATGATATGTAGAACTTAATCTCAATTTAGTACCAAAAGCATTCTGAAAAAATTATCAGAACTTTGGCGTAAACCCCAGATCTCTATCCGACATAATACTCGAAGGTATACCGTGCAACTTAACAATCTCATCAACATACATCTCTGCCAGCTTTTCCATGGGATTATTAATTTTCATTGGCAAGAAATGAGTCGACTTAGTCAACCTATCAACGATCACCCAAATTAAATCATTGCCTTTAGCGGTCCTTGGCAATCCCAATACGAAATCGATTGAAACTTTATCCCATTTCCACTTTAGAATACTCAAGGGTTGCATAAGACCCGTAGGCTTCTGATGTTCGATCTTGGATTTCTGGAAAGTCAAACATACATACACAAATTTTGTAACTTCCTTTTTCATTCCCGGCCACCAAAACAATTTCTTCAAATCTGGATACATCTTCATAGCACCTGGATGAATACTCAAACCACTTTGATGTCCTTCCTCAAGAATACTCTTCTTAAGCTCTGGAACATATGGAACACACACTCTATTACAAAACTTCAACACACCATTTTCATCTACTTGGAATTCACCAATGTTACCTTAGTTTATCAATGTTAATCGATCTACCAAACTTAATTCACATTTCTGACCTTTCGGATTTCTCCAAGGATGACATAGGTTAGTTTCAACATTCCTAACTTCAAACTGTTATATGTCTCTTAACATACCAAACTCGTGTCTCTAAATTGTTCGATCAATTTCAACTCCTTCACCATAAGCATCGACATATGCAAGGATTTCCTACTCAAAGAGTCAGCCACTACATTTTCTCTACCAGGATGGTAACTCAAGTAAAAATCATAGTCTTTCAAAAGTTCGAGCCACCTCCTTTGCCTCATATTTAATTCTTTCTGATCAAACAAATACTTCAGACTCTTATGGTCGCTGAATACTTCAAATTTAGAGCCAAAAAGATAATGTCTCCAAATTTTCAGCACAAACACCACTACTGCTAGTTCTAAGTCATGCATAAGATGATTCCTCTCATTCACTTTCAATTTCCTAGAAGCATAAGCAACAACATGCCCATTTTACATTAATACGCCACCAAGACCCATTTTAGATGCATAGCAATAAACTATGAATGATTCATTTGGATTAGGAAAAATCAACACCGGAGCAGTCGTTAACTTCTTTTTCAAATATACAAAACTTTCCTCACACGAAACATCCCACACATAAGCTTGACCCTTTCGACTCAACATATTTAATAGTAATTCCAACTTAGAAAATCCCTCAATAAATCTTCTATAATATCCATCTAAACCAAGAAAACTTTAAATCTCGATTGCAGACTTCAGAGTCTCCCATTATAGCACACTATCAACTTTAGAAGGATCTACAACAATCCCACCAATAGAAATCACATGGCCAAGGAAACTCACTTCCTTCAACCAAAATTCAAACTTCGACAGTTTTTCATACAACTTATTCTCTTTCAACACTTGCAACACAGTTCACAAATGCTTAGCATGCTCTTATTTTGATTTAGAATAAATAAAAATGTCATCAATGAAAACCACCACAAATTTGTACAAATACTTTTAAAAAACACGGTTCATGTATTCCATGAAAACACTTGGCGCATTAGATACACAAAATGACATCACAGTGTATTCGTAATAACCATACATCATTCAAAAAGCCGTCTTCGGTATATCATCTGGTTTAACACGAATATGATGATAACCCGGCCTCAAATAAATCTTATTGAAAACACAAGCACCCACCAACTGATCCATCAAATCTTGAATCCTCGGGAATGGATACTTATTCTTAATGGTTACCTTATTTAACTGTCTGTAATCCATGCACAACCTCCTACTACCATCCTTTTCTTGACTAACAACACTAGAGCACCCCACAGAGAGATGCTTGGTCAAACAAACTTCTTCTCTAGAAATTCTTCTAATTGTTTCTTCAACTCACTTAGCTTTGAAGTTGACATCCTATAAGGAGCCATCGACATTGGACTTGTACCTGGTATCCATTCTATAGAAAATTCAACTTGTCGTTCTGGAGGCAAATTGCTGATGTCATCTAGAAACACTTCTGAAAATTCACAGACATTAGGTAATTCCACACTTGCAGTCTCATGATCAACTTGTAACAACACAAACATTGCAAACATCAACGCTTCATATTCTAAAAGTTCATATACTTGTTTAGCAGATAAAAACATCATCTCTCTACCATCATAATACTTAGGGAACCTCACCGTCTTATTATAATAGTTGATATGAACATAGTTAAACTCCAACCAGTTTATTCCAAGAATAAAATCAATTTGGTGTAAGGGTAGACACACTAAATCCATCACGAAAATTCTACCGTAAATCGTTAAAAGACACTTCGAGCAAACGAGAGTAGTAGTAACAGAATCCTTAGCAGGAAATTCTACTACCATTCATCCATTCATATCATACAACTTTAATTCCAACATAGTATCACATTCAAGAAGAATAAATGAATTGATTAGCACCAGTATCAATAATAGCAATTAACTCAACATTGTTAATAAAACAAGTACCTCTGATCAGGTTGTCCTTCTTGTCGACTTCTGAACCACTCAGAGCAAACACTCTGCCATTGGTCTGAGCAGTAGCAACAACATTCTTCTTTGGTTTCTGACACTGGGTACTGATGTGACCCTATTCACATATTTAAAGCAAGTAGGAGCTTCATTCTTGCATTCAGTGACACGATGTCCAACCTTTCCACACATGTAACATCTCAAAACCTTATTAGTGCAAGCATTAACACAATGGTATAATTCGCCACACCAGTAGCATTTCAGAGAAGCGGGAGCTCATCCCCCACTTGGCTTCTTCTCATCATAAGCTTTTTGTTTCTCTTTATCAGTGGGAGCGGTATACGGTTTACCACGATCATGATTCTTTCCCTTCTTCTCATTATAATACTTATAATAATAATCTTTGTCTCTACTATCCTGATCGAATTCTACATTTGTTCACTAACATAGGAAACAGATGAATCTGCAGATATCCAATACCCTGCTTGTTCTCTGGACGTAGTCCATTCTCAAACTTAATGTATGTCAACACTTCAACTGCTGGTTCATTATAGTTCCGAAAATATTTCACCAGTTCCTCATATGTAATATTTGTGCCCATAATCTCCATTCTCTGGCGCATATTATTCCACTAGTCCTCAGTTTATTCTTCGAACATGTGCATGCTAAACTGCACCTTCTTATCTTCTGTGCGGACCACTACCCTAAAAATCTTTTCTAACCCCTTAAGCCATGCTTGCGTATCATATGCATTGTGTATGCCTTTGTAGATCAACGGGTTGTTCCTCTGAAACCTCCCCCATGCACGAGCTTCATCATCATTTCCTCCATTCTGGTTCTGCTGACCATGTTGGTTTTGTAGTGCCTGAGCCATGGCTTCCAAAGTGTTATCAATGATGTTATCATTTCTCCCTCCACCCATAACTCTGTGTATAGACAGCCAACATTAGAAATGCCAACATATCGAGAGTATCCAAGTACTAATCGATAGGAGGTAGACATTATATAAAACCTGGTCAGACGGGCCGACCTGCTCTGATACCACTAATGTAACACCCTTCTAAAACCCCACAAGTGATATAAATAAATAATCAGAGTATTTCACCAAAAGGGCGTCACATGCTTCATAAAACATCATACATGCATGTCTTACTCCGTAATACGGGTTTTTAAACAATTATAAAACATTTACTACGCAGCGGAATTCATAGGTCAAAACGTCTTTGTTAAACACATCATCAAAACTTCATTGTTCATGATTCATAATTCGAAACAACTTAAATACCATGAAAGGTAGTTCAAGATATCATAATAAAACAAAGGAACATAAAGTTCAAAATCAAGTGTCCCCGGCCCTGATGTTACATATCAGTTAAAAACCTTCTAAAACCAATGGAAAAAAAATAACATAATCCAATCTATCTTCTAAGCTTCTACGAACTACTCCTAATCACATGTGCATTACCCGCGTGGAGGCAACATTTAAACAGAATGGGTGAGTAATCACATTCATTTCAAAAGATATATGGAATAGACATAGTAGTTCAAATAAAACCATCATAGCATCAAAATATACAACATTGTCAACACATCTTCAATTAGCACAACAACATATACAACATCATCTAGTCAACACTTATGCAATGCCACATAATATATAACACAATAACATAGACTCATGCATGTGGTACCAATTCATTATGAGTACTATACTCATCACCCTCCAAAGATCCTCACCATAGGATCGATTTGCTCTTGGAACCGAAGCATAACATCAACATACTAAATACACACAACGGGATTAAGGCCAACACTGAACCAACATCCTAAATAAAACATGGGCGGACCAAAGCTGTCCAAACTACATCATGAATGCATGATGCGCAACAACATAATATCAAACGACTACAGCTAGTCAAATTGCATCATCATTCATGAAATCATCCACATCATTCAATATATCATAGTTTAACCATATTACTGAAACAAACAGCTAAACAAATCATCGAGATGAAATCAATGAAGTTGCCATAGAGCGTTTTTTATCGCACGAAAAGGGAAAGGTAAACATAGAGTAAACTCGAGAAAGGTGAAATCACGATCAAATGACCGAGAGATCGGGTAAGGGAGTCGGTTATGCGAGGGGAAGGTATTAGCACCCCATACGCCCGTAGTACTCTACGGTATCCACTCTTGTTGTTTATATAAGGGAGTGTAAGAATTTATATCTAAGCTGTAAAGGGAATGCATGCAAAAGAAAAGAGAAAATAATGTAGGGAAAATAAATTTGTGCTCGCTCGGGCCCTACCCCAATGTCTATATATCCTTTTTGAGGAATCAGACTTACCGTAGTTAGGCTCACTTGTTTTTGTTTGTTTGTGTTTTTTAGGTGAACAATGTTAAATTCAATCGTTCCACCACTGCTAAACCATTAGAGACTCACGTATTTGTAGTGGAAAGGAAATAACATGCTCTCACCTAAACAGGTACTTTCAAATGAAAAGGTGCTCGAAGGCAGATGATGTTACATTCGCGGCTCCTAGAAAGTAGACATGGTGCAACCTGACCTTTGGGGAATTACGCATCGTACTGCGTAGAATGGAAGTAACATATCCTTTTTAAAGTTCCAAAGAAAGGACTGAAGGTGGAAAAAGTTTGTATTGGTTGATATTTTTTACCTTAAAGAAGGATTTGAAAGTTGTTAGATGTTTTATGCATTTGCCGAGAAAATATTTTAGTCTTAATGCAAGGATGCAAAAGGAAGAAAAACAACTAAGGGAGACTATCTAGTTTTGTCCCTAATATTATCATACAATGATTGGTCCTAAGGTTGAGTTTTGAAAGGGAAATCTCTACCCTAAATTAGCATTCATGGATATCTATCCTAATGTCTAGCTCGGGGGCTAACTTACACGAGAAATCCTAAGGGGGCATGGTATAAAAAACAAATAAGCAAATAAGTGCTTTGGAAAAAGCACACAAACAAGAGTAGCACATACTGACTAAAAGGGGTGGGGGGAAACAAGAGAAATGTTTTAGCTAAGGGGAGTGAATCACCTGAAGCAAACAAGCGGGAGACAAATGAAATAAAAAAGAAAAGAAATGCTTTAGCTAAGGGGAGCGAATCACCTGAAGCAAACAAGTGGGTACCAAAGTGTCAGCAATGGCCATCGCGAACTCCTGACAAAGTGTGGGGGTTGGTTGGGAACCCTTTTCCATATGACCGACTCAATATACATGATCTGCACAAATCCAAAGCATCAACATAAAACATGAGCTAAGGATGACACTGATTAGAATGTGCGAGGGTTGGCTACTAACCCTTTCCACTCGCCTCCTTTCGAGGACTTCCATGGGGGATGGAGAATATATGTGAGCACAAAAGTAAACACATCGGCGGAATACCTACTTCAAAGTTAGGATTTTAAACAAACACAAGTAGAAAACAAATCACATATGCGGAATTTCCTTAAACAGGTCTTTAAATAAACTAGAGGATTCTTGACATATATCAGCAACGGAGATCCCCTTCATGCATCTCTACCCTACTTGACATGGCAAGGAAAGAGGTAAGATCCCTACTTCTCATGATCTCTAGAAAGCAGTAAAATGTGGGAAAAAATAGAAAATAAGTATATTAAATGGATGACGATCCGTAGATGCTAAGAAATAACAAAGAAACCCAGAAAAATTCGTGAGTTGCTAGAACCAACAAAGAAAAATACCATCAGCATATACGCTAAAGTATAAACATTCAAAATCGGAATGTGTAGCAGACACATCCGAATACCAAAATACATCTGCACCAGATATCGTCCCAGACACAAGTATAATAGAGAGGTGCACAACAATATGATCAAACAAAAGATCTTTACACATCAAACACATGATTTTTGCATAATTCAAAGCATATATTTAAATTACACATGATGGATTAAGGATCAATAATTAAGCTTTATGCAACATCATCAATTTGTTTTATCAATTAAGCACTTACATGAGAATAAATTAATTCAATAAGCACTTAATTAAATTATCCAATTCCATATTTACACATGATTATCAAATCAATTCACAATCTTAGGCATAGATCTATATTCTCAATTCAAATTTCAATCTAGATTCAATTCATGTTTGATCAAAAAGTGCTTCTCAAATAATCACTTATTTCAAGAAATGTTTAATTCAAGAAAACTCACTAATAGAAGTGAATATGAGGCTTAGGTATAGAGATCGTAATGAATGGATCAACAATCGAAGAAGAATTTCTCTTGATCTCGACTTTTAAATCTTGATGCAATTGTTGTTATGTTCTTGATAAAAAATGTGTAGAACCTTGATTTGATCTTTGAGATAATTGGGAGAAAAGAAATTTAGTGTTTGTGAAATTTTGTGAATTATGAGAGCCCCATTAAAAATTGGAGTCAAAAGGAATATATAGTGTGGAATTATGTGAATGAATTTTGTTAGTGGGCCTCAAGTAACCACAAACAAAAGTGCAAATTCTCAATTCATTAAAGTTCGACACGTTCGGGTCAAATTCACAGGAACCTCGGTGTGATTTCTGAAGTTGAAATTAGAAACCAAAATGTAGCCAATATCGAGAAAGAACTCATGTCTGAAGATGGGCTCAATCGGATAAATGATGAGAAAGTTATGAATTTTTGAAGTTTCACCCCAAACAACTTTAATTCACAACTCATAATTTTCCGTGCGTTACACGTACTTTGGGCCAAAAACGGAAGCCTTCGGGCTACCGTTTGCTCTTGAAAATAAAAGCCAAAATTTATCTAACACAATTTGTGAAAAAAATTCCACTAGAACAGGCTCAATACGATAAAAATCGATCGAGTTATGATTTTTTGAATGTGGTGCAGATAAACATTTGTCACAATTTTCCTGTGCGAACACACTCGATATATCCATAATTTTGGAGACCTTCTAAGCAGAATTAGCTTACAGTCGTGAGATAAGAAAATGTGAAGGACATCTAGACGAATTTTTGGCCACTAGAACGGGTTCAAAACAAGCCACGGGCTCTGAGTTATGTATTTTTTTAGTGCGCAAAAATTGCACTTTCAGCACACTTTTTTATTGTATTTCTTTGATAAAACTCGCACATTCAGAGATCTTCTTCAAATAACTGGCTTTCAAGCCACGCATGAATTTGAGAATACATCACCAGATATATCTTGGAAAAAGAAACCTGAATATGACAAACCGGATTGACCTCGTGAACTTCCGAATACCCGAACTGTTGCGAAACAGGGAATCGATCCTTAGTATGGGGAATACTTTGAGAGTGTCCACTGACGAAATAAATGTCTCCTGAAATTTATCGAGGCTTTCCGGAAATACCTTGATCTCATTACCATATAACCAATGATATGTATGCATATGATGATTATGATGAAACATAAGCCTAAATAAAGAGGGTAAATTTTGGGCTGCACCAGCTTCCCCTATTCAATAATCTTAAGGGTTGAAGATGATTGAATATGAAAGAACCCGAAAATTTACACTCTTGGAAAAAAAAAAGAAGCAAAACCTCTCATAGGAAAATAATGCCAATAGGAGGTACTTAGAAGGTACCAAACGAAATTGGATTTAGCAAGTAGAGGGTCTAATAAAAACTGGCCCTTTAAAGATATGAGTCAAAATGAAGTTGTAACGCAGACCTTAACAAAGTAGAGACAAAACTCAAACTTAGAAGAATAGATGAAACTAAACTTCATAATAATGTGTTGGGATAAAAACGGACCATAAAAGGGGTGAGATAAAACTCAAACCACATAGAATAGGCAAAGGTAAACTCTAGAAAAGTACGCGTGGCAAAGTGGATATAATGCGTGATTCTAGGAGCACCTGCTAGTCTCAACCACGGGTGAATAGTAAATAAAACTGATACGAACCTGAAGAGGTATAAAAGAGACCGGTAAACCAAAGATACAACAAACTAAAGATGAAGTACAGTTATCAAACATTGTTAAAGGCTCAGTAAACAAAAACTGATAAATATCCAAGGAATGACATCAAACGAGATAAAACTCGACTCGACAATACTAGAAGATCAAAACTTTCTAGAACCGAGTACCAAGACAAAACAAACTGGATTTCACGCACAAGTAACAAGGCAAAACTTGACCCATAGAAAAGTGATGAGAGTGCATGTTTCTCAGAGCATCTGCTGGTCTCTAACCACGGGTAAACAGTAAATAAAAATTGACTAAAACCCGAATAGGTATAAAAGAGACATCTCAAATCGGTGGACACAACAAATGAAAGCCGTAATACAGTAAACAAACACTGTCAAAGGTTTAGTAATCAAAAACTAATAGATGTCCAAAGAGTGAGATAAGGGTTTCGACCAAGGACATGTCAAATGAACACCGATAGAAGAGTCCAGGGGAAGAAACAAAACGAGATGACACTCGACTTGTAATAACTAGTTAGGCAAGACAAACTAGATGAGTATCAGAGAACTTACTAGTCTCAGACCATGGATAAACAATAAACAAAAACTGATAGAAGAATCCAAGGAACAAAGGAGATTGATTTCAACCAAGGACACAGTTAAACAAACACTGCAAAAGGACTCGGTAAACAAAATCCGATAAAGGATTCAGTAATCGAAGACTGATAGAAGTCGAAGGTATGAAAACAAAACGAGATGACACTCTACTCATTATAACTAGTTAGACAAAACTAGACTAGATGAGTACCAGAATGAAAACTGGATTTCATGCGCGAGTGAGGAGACAAAACTCAAAACTCGGCCCAAAGCAAGGTGATTAGGGCGTACTACTAAAAACCTGCTGAAAGTAAATATCAGGACGAAATTGATATTCAAAAGGTACATCAATAGACATTGGAATGAACCAACGAGGGTAGTAAAGACTAAACCCAAGAAAACTGCGCCATAGTAAAACTGAACTACAATCAAGAGCAGACACTCAACCATTCAAATGATTAACATCAATAGGATATTTGTATAGGGTGAAACTGAGATACTAAGGATGAAGACCTCGCTGGGGATATATCTGAAGTTTTAGAAAATTCACTAGGGAAACCAGAAACAGTAATGGCTTATGTTCCGATGCATGTTTGAATTATTTTTCTATGGAATAGTATTTCAAAAGAGAATGGAAGCACTATACTTTGAGGATGCAATGTAATGATGCATGTTTAGGTGTTTCAATGGGGAATGGAGAAATGAAAAAAACCAATAACCACGGGCCGAACCCTAGTAAAACTTGCAAAAATAAGTTGCAAATTCCGCTAGAGAAGATTAGATCAAAACTATAATATCTTCGAGGAAACACCAAATGGATATTTGACGTTGCTGGAGAGAGCACTAATAAAATGAGGCATGTGGGAAATCAAAATTCACCTGACTTTTTTGTTTGATAACTTGCCAATTTCTCACTGGGGATAACGAAACCTTATACTGCCAAGGATATGAAGATCCATGTTGGGGGTAAGAGACCTTACAAACAGAACCCTTGTAAGATATTCTTTTGTATGAGAAACTCAACAAAATATGCTACTACTAGAAATACGAGAATCTTCAGCTCCACTAGGGAATAAGGATGTGCTTCAATCAGAACGAAACCTACCGAGATTTTTGACATTGGGCCAAGAAATCACAATAGTGTACTATACTCTATCAACATCTAAGATTAAAATCTACTGGATAAGAAGAGAGTCTGAATAAGCACTTTCAAAGAAACGACTTTGCTGAGAAAATGAGGATTCTTGAACAAGAGAGATCCCCAAGGCAACCTCAATGGGGATATGAGAAAGTCTTAGGTAAGAGATCTTCAAACACTTTTCAATTCTCTTCCTAGTGAAATGGGCACTCACTGGGGAGAATCAGAACTTCGCTATTACCCGAGGTAATGAATCAATTCGGGGAAAAGAAAACACTCACAAACGAGTAAATGATTGTTTTACCAAGAGGACCATCAAACGTGCCCCAAGCATAGCATGACAGCTGTATTTATTATCTTAACTTCAAACAAATTTAAAAGCAATAAACTTCAACTTAAATTATCATGTTTGTGCAAATCCAACAAAGTTTATATGCAAATGTTTATCAAAATATTGGACGCTTTTTGTAAACAAAATAGTAAAAGTAAATTATGAGCACATATTTGGATAAAAGAAGATCATTATTGATTTGAAAATTAGCTTGTTAAAAGGAATTTACATTAGGATAAAATTCATAATAAGAAGTAATCTCAAAATAAAAACAAAAGAGTGTTTACAAATGGCAATGTTTATACGAATATTCATCAAGTTCCAACTCTGTTATAACTCTTATAACCTCAACACTCTCATCTCCTTGCTTTTTGATGAAACATACTTGAACTGATTCCAAACCACTTCCAAGTGACCAATAGTAATAGTAGATGAAATTGAAATTTGGGATCCAACGTTGAACATAGTCATTCGCTCTAAATCCCTAACTTTTGCCTGGATCGCCCTTTCAGGTTTTCGATCCACCGGGATACCTTTTTTTTTCTAAGCTGCCCTTTCAGGTTTTCAAATTAGCGGGTGTACTTATTTTCTTTTTCATTCTTTTCATTTATTATATTTTTTATCCTTAAATTTTGCCCTAACCTTTTTATTCCTTTTTGTGGTTCGCCGGGATGCCCTTTTTTTCCTGAGCCGGTCAACTCAGTGGGTCCATTTTATGCGAAGTATTTTTTAACTACGTCAGCGTTCATAGGGAGTGGGAAGTCTTCACCGCCCATGGTTGCGAGCATCATTTATCCACCAGAGAAAACCTTCTTGGCCATAAACAGTCCTTCATAAGTCGGAGTCCACTTGCCCCTAGGATCACCTTGAGAAAGAATTATAATCTTTAGCAAAGGTCACCTGGTTTATAATATTAAGGTTGCACCCTCTTGTCAAAGGCTTTCTACATCCTATGCTGATATACCTGACCATGAAACACAACCATCAACCTTTTCTCGTCAATGAGATCCAACTGATCTAGCCGATTTTATACCCATTCACTTTCATCAAGCTGGACATATTTCATGATCCTTAGAGAAGGAATCTCGACTTCCACAGGAAAAACTACTTTCATTCCATAAACAAACGAGAATGGGGTTTCCCCAGTTGAAGTACGCACAATGGTAGGATAACCATGAAAAGCGAAAGGCATTATCTTGTGCCAATCTTTATACGTCACCATCATTTTCTACACAATCTTCTTAATATTTTTATTAGCTTCCTCAACAACGCCATTCATCTTCAGTCGATACGGAGAAGAATTGTGATGCTTGATCTTGAAGGAATCACAAAGCTCCATCATTATCTTGTTATGGAGATTAGATCCATTATTAGTAATGATCTTTTCAGGAATCCCATAACGACAGATTATGTTGTGCTTGATGAAATGAGCCACCACTTGCTTGGTAACATTTGCATAAGATGCGACTTCAACCCACTTGGTGAAGTAATCAATGGAAAGCAGAATGAAGTGATGTCCGTTGGAAGAAATTGGTTCAATCATACCAATCATATCAATGCCCCACATTACGAAGGGCCAAGGAGAAGTCAATACATTCAAAGGCACGAGTGGCATATGCACTTTATCAGCATAAATTTGGCATTAGTGACAAATTCTTGCATGGTTATAATAATCGGTTTCCATGGTGGACCAATAGTAGCCAACTCTCAAAATATTTTTTGCCATGGTATATCCACTGGAATGAGTTTCGAAGGCACCATCATGCATCTCCTCAATGACTCTTGCTGCTTCACTCTTGTCCACGCATCTGAGAAAAATAACATCATGATTTCTCTTGTACAATGTACCATTACTGAGGAAGAATTTGGCCTAAAATCTTCTCAAAAACTTCTTATCTGTGACAGACGCTTCTTCAGGATACTCTTGAATTTCAAGGTACCTTTTGATATCATAAAACCAAGGATTACTGTCTAGTTCCAATTTATCTTCAAAACAAAATTCTGGCTCATCCAACCTCCTGATGGTAATGGAAGGTGCGTCGTTAGCCCACTTAACTTTGAACATGGATGACAGAGTTTCCAGTGCATCAGCTAGATTGTTCTCTTCTCTCAAAATATGTCCAAACGTGATCTCTTTTAAGTATGGAATCAACTCCATAACATGCTCACGATAGGGAATCAGGTTCTGATGATGATTCTCCCAATCTCCATTAATCTGGATGGTAACAAGATTGGAGTCTCGGTAAACTTTCAAGTATTTTAGTCGTAAATTAATCACTGCTTCAATACCATAGATGCAAGCTTCATATTCGACCATGTTATTGGTACAATCAAAATAAATATGATCTGTGAAAGGAGTGTGGAATCCTTCAGGAGAGGTAATAATAACTCCAACACTGTTTCCCATAACATTATAGACACCGCCGAACACGAGCATCCACCATGATCCTGGTTCGAGTCCTTCGTCTAGGCCAAGGATACTGCTATCTTGGATATACATGATTTCCTCATCTGGAAACTTGAACTTTATCGGTGCATAATCATCCACGGGTTGATGAGCAAGATGATCAGCGAATATACTACCTTTGATTGCTTTTTGCATAGTGTACTGGATATCATATTCGGTGAGTATCATCTGCCAACGAGCTAACCTTCCAGTGAGAGATGAATTCTTAAAAATGTACTTGATTGGGTCCATTTTGGATATCAAGTAGGTGGTGTGGGTCAACATATATTATCTCAAGCGTTTGACAGCCCAAGCAAGTGTGCAACAAGTCTTTTCAAGCAAGGAGTACCTTGACTCACATTATGTAAACTTCTTACTCAAGTAATATATGGCTTGGTCTTTCTTTCCTATCTCGTCGTGTTGACCGAGGACACAACCCATGGAGCTTTCCAGTACAGTTAGATAAATTATCAATGGCTTCCCTTCCACGGGTGGCATAAGTATCAGAGGTTCCTGTAAATATTCTTTTATTTTATCGAATGCTTTTTGACAATTTTCATTCCACCTGACCATTTGATTTTTCTTTAGCAATTTGAACAAAGGTTCACACATGGTTGTAAGATGAGAGATAAATCTAGAAATGTAGTTTAACCTCCCCAAGAAACCATGGACTTCTTTTTCTGTTTTTGGTTCAGGAATTTCTTGTATTGCTTTTACTTTAGCGGGATCAACCTTGATACCTTTTTCACTTACAATAAAGCCCAACAACTTGTCGGATCTCACCTCGAAGGTACACTTATTTGGATTCAACCTCAAAAGGAACTTCCTGAATCTTTCGAACAACTTTTCTAGATGAACAAGATGTTCTTCTTCAGTATCAAACTTAGCAATCATATCATCTACATAGACCTCGATCTCTTTGTGAATCATATCATGAAAGAGAGTGACCATGGCACGCTGATAGGTTACCCCTGCGTTCTTCAACCAAAATGGCATCACCTTATAGCAAAAGGTTCCCCATGGCGTGATAAATGTTGTCTTATCTATGTCATTTGGTGCCATCTTGATATGATTATAGCCCGAAAAACCATCCATAAAGGAAAACACCTTAGAATAAGTTGTGTTATCGACCAACACATCAATATGGGCAAGAGGAAAATCATCTTTAGGGCTTGCTCTGTTCAAGTCCCTATAGTCTACACACATCCTGACCTTACCATCCTTCTTAGGCCCAGACATAATATTTGCAATCCACGAAGGATAGTTGATGACTTTCAAGAAATTTGCATCCAATTGTTTCTGAACTTCCTCTTTAATCTTTTTGGACATCTCTGGATGAGTTCTTCGAAGCTTTTGCTTGACAGGAGGACACCCTTCTTTTAGTGGTAGACAATGTGACACGATATTTGTATCCATCCTTGGCATGTCTTCATAAGACCAAGAAAAAACATCAGAATACTCTCGAAGAAGCTCAATCAATCTGGCCTTCATACTTTCTTTGAGATCTGCCCATATCTTGACTTCTCTCCTTACTTATTTTATTCCAATATTCACCACCTCGATTGACTCTTCATTTGGTTGGATAACCTTCTTCTCTTGTTTCAACAATCTTGCTAATTCTCCGGGGAGGTTACAATCCTCATATGTGTCCTCTTCGGCTTGGTAGATAGGATTATCAAAGTCATAGTGAGCGATATCAGAGTCGTTATCAATGGAATCTATGGTGGAAGTGCATCTGTATAAATGATATTTTGGTGTTTTAGTGATAGTGTGTAAAAAGGAAACATCACCATTTAAAGAAAAATTAAAAAAAAAGGAAAGAAAGGGAACAAAATATTTGAGTACAAAAACATCCTTTATTCATGATAAATTTTTGAAAACAAACATGGTGGCCCTACACAAACTATCCACTACGCCTTGGGCAGAGCGCGTGAATTATGACATGATAATAAAAGAAAATAAGAAAATTACTCCTCAACGCTTGAAACTTGAACAACATCCACAAAAGTCCAATTATTGAGTTCTCAGCCTGGAATACATGGACGAATCCAATCTTTAATGTTGTAGCTACCATCCCCATCATCACCAACTTCATTAGTGTATCCTTCTTGAGAAGCACTAGGATAGGAAAACTTCACAGGAGTAGATAGAATGGGTTCTCTAGGAGTTGCACTTTGCTGACCTGGACTAAAACCAAGACCAAACTTGTTGAACTTAGGGATAACATCCAGCACTTGACCCCAACCTTCAGCCATTCTCCACCACAGCTCTAGCATCCTTGAGAGAGGACATAGAAGTTTCCGGCTTCCTTTTCTGCTCTAGAGGAGGAATATTGACCATATGAACTGTCTCGAAATCTTGGAACGGAGTCTCATGTATCTCACCCTCAACTTAAACATAGAAAAATGACATCAAATGACTCACAATATACTTTTCTTCACCGCACACAATTATCACTTTTCCATCCGCATGGTACTTGAGTTTCTGATGAAGAGTAGAAGTGGTTGCCCCTGCTTTATGAATCCATGGACGCCCCAACAGGCAGCAATATGCCGGTTGTATATCCATAACGAAAAATGTAGCAGTGAAAGTACGAGGGCCAACCTTGATAGGTAGGTTCGCTTCTCCAAACATTGATCTCCGGGACCTATCAAAAGCTTTCACCATTAAATAACTAGGTCGCAGCTCAAGACTGGAATAATCAATCTTCATTAAAGTTGACTTAGGCAACACATTCAAAGATGACTTGGTGTCCACCAAAACCCAGAATAAAGTATTTCCTCTACACTCCATAGAAATATGCAGTGCCTTGTTATGGTTGCGCCCCTCGGGAGGGAGATTAAAAATTTATAAATCCTAAACCATTCCCGGAAGATATGTTAGCACAGACATTCTCAAACTGATTAATTGTTATCTCATGTGGCACGAAAGCATTTTTCAACAGTTTCATCAAAGCATTTTTGTGGGGCTCTGAATAAATCAACAAGGACAAGATAAACATCTTGGAAGGGGTATGACTCAACTGATCAATTATACTATAATCACTCTTCCTGATAGTTCACATCAACTCTTCAACTTCATCAGAAGCTAAAGATGTTCTCGGCACAGGAATTGACTGAGTTACATTATCTGGAGTAACTCTTAGATTACCAATCATCACTTGTTTCTTTCCTTTTTCCCTTGCTAAGGCATCTGCATCATCCTGTACATTGGAGGGATCAAACACTCTTCCGCTTCTGGTCATTCAACCAATACTAGAGAAGTTATGAACATCTTCTTCATTATTTTCAATAAGTTCTTCCTTAGAAGGACGGGGATTTATCTCTTGCTTCACCCCATGGTAATAGACATCAGCGCCATAATGCCATGGGATGGCCTTCTCACTAGTATATGGTATGGGACCAAGTATTATAATAATCAAAGAAGGCGCCCTAGATGGAGAAAAAATACGCAGTGGAGTGTAAGGAATGGATACCATAGTGATATCTTCCTCAGTAACTTTTCGGAATCTTGGTCTCCTATCAAACTGTAAGGTACCCTCATCCATCAGAAATTGGATGCCAGCTTTTAAATTGTTACAACCCTTTGGTTGCTTTTTTCATTTGACACAGTCTGAAGCACAACTCCGAAAGATAGTATTGCCAAGAAGATACTCTTGACATACAATAATGAAGTAGTCACTTGTTCTATATCCCTTACTAAAGTCAACAACTCACCACTATCATCAATCATATTAACAACATCCCCTCCATGAGTAGGCATTGGATTTTGAACAACATTTGAACCATTCATCAAAGTAAACTTAATTGCCATGGCATCAACAAGTCTCACACTTTGCATTTCAATGCATAGTAGTTGTCAGTAGAATGACCAATTTCTCTAGAATTAAATTCACATATTGTGTTAGCATCATAATCAGTAGGGAGCCTTCCGGTGGGTGCATGCAAATTTCTCAAATTGATCAACTTTAAGTCAAGAAAGTAGTGTAGCACTTCAGTAAGAGATACTTGCAAGGGATAAAACTTCCTTGGTTGTCTTTGCTGCTGATTGTTATTATATAACGGAGAGCATCTTAATTTCTATGTTGTTGAGGAACATAATTCTGCCTTTGTTGTTGAGGAATATTAATAGGAATAGAAACAGCGTTGACTTATTGGTACTGAAGATCTCCACCTCTTACCCTTTGAGAATACACTGCACTTGTATCACCCTCTATTTTCTTAGGGTAAACATTGAACGAATTCTTACCATCCCCTCCTAATGAACCATTGGAATTGCCAACTTGAATCTTTCCTAATTTCAAACCCACTTCAATTCTTTCACCAACCATCACCAATTCTGCAAATCTTGTCGAAGCATTTCCTATCATGTGATCATAATAAGGCCCTTGCAGAGTGCTCATAAACATATCAATGAGTTCCCGCTCCATGAGTGGAGGTTTAACCCTTGCAGCCAATTCACGCCATTTTTGGGCGTACTCTTTGAAAGATTACTTTGGCCCATGTGCCAAACTCTGTAGTTGAGTGCGATGAGGTGTCATATCTATATTATACTGGTAGTGCTTGACAAAAGCACGGGAAAGATCATTCCAGCATCAAATATGAGTTTTTTCCAGCTTCATGTACATTTCCAAGGATGCCCCAGATAGGCTATCATAGAAATAATGAATCAAAATCCCTTGATCTTCGGTATGAACCGACATCTTTCTGAAATAAGCAGTAGCATGAGTAATGGGACATGACGAACCGTTATACTTTTCAAACATTAGAGGTTTGAATTTAGGGGAACCTTCACCCCATACACCAGCCTGAGATCATTGGTATCCATGCCAAGGACTCCTTGAACTTCTGGCTCAGAACGCCGCAAAGAAAATTGATTTGCATCCCAATCATAGTCATAGTCCTATTCCTGATAGTTCCTTACACCCTGATTATATCTTCGGTTACCCATAAGATGAGGTCCCAGAGATGGGGGAAACTTCCCTATGTTATCGACGCGCTTAAAAGGATTTCTAGAAGGCCCGTGAAGATTCACAAAAGGTTGGTCCTGCATATCCCCTAGTCCGATGGAAAAATCTTGATAAAGCCCTTGATTCCCACCATATGCCTGATCGTGGTGTTGATTGTTGACGAGAGCATCTAACTCATCATGTCAGCGATTCACATTCGTAATGACCTCCACGAATTGGGTCATCTGAGTAGCCATCTGGGCCCTCATTTCAGCGATTTCGGCCTGAATTTGTTCCATCTGCCTTGGAAAGTTGTTTCTAATTGAGTATCATTGAGTAGTCGTCTTGAACTTTGGATAAGAAAAGCAGAATGAAGATAAGATAGCATCTTGAGATAACCTGTCGTGTTGTAATGTGCATGGATGAATGGTTATGTATGAAATGTTTTTATCATTTCCAGGAAAATACTATGGTCTTTCATCAAGCATCAATAAGCAATAGGATAAACAACAAGATAAAGCAAATCAAAGACAAAGTATCTAAATATAAACTTCTCATATCATAAACACGAATAAGCATCCATACAACAAGGACTTGGTATAAATAAAGTCAATCATCAAAAGACCCCGTCCAACAAGACTAGCGGTGGTCTTGTCAACAAATAAACATGAAAAGAAAGTGTAGTACAAACTTCTCCCTAAACTCAACCACTTGGATAATCATCCTTTAAAAATGGGTCTCCAGTCACAAAACCCCTCTTCTTAACCAAAGCCAACAAACAATGGTACTTGATTTCCCAATCCTCAGAACCTGCACTTCCCATCTCAGCTTCCTCTGTTAGAACCTTGTCTTTATTTGCTACCTGGTCTTTGATTATTGTCAACTCTTTCACAACTTGATTCAAACAAACATCTTTCTCTCGCATATTTTTCTTCAAAGTATTAACCTCTTCACAGTGCTTATCTTCCAACTTATCTTTAGCCGATTGAAGCTTCTCTATCTCCTGATGGCTAGCCCATAATTCTTCAGCTTATCGACTAGTTGTACTAGAAACCCCTACCTTGAGCATCTTTGACTGCTCAAGCAAACCATGTCTTTCTAGCAGCTGGTCTTTCACTCTGATCTCCTTCATAAGCCTCTTTTTATCTTGCAATGCAAAAGAGAGATCCATGTTTATTTCTTTCTGCTTATCTTGGAGTTTGAGATTCTCCGCCTTGACATTCTTGAAACATACCAAGGGCATAAAATCCGACTCTCCTAGCGCAGACTTCCTAGAAGACAACCCTATATGAGATAAGTGATCAATCACCTTACCATCAAGTAATAGATCAAAATCAGGATGTGGATATATCAACTCTTCCCTTTTATAAGGTAGAAAAATCTTCTTCACATGGTCTTGGATCCAAGTTGCATAGGTATCAATAGTCACGTGTCCATTATGGATAAAGGAAAGTTTCCCATTTCGGTGAACGTGTTCCCATGCCAACTTCATCCTCTCAAGAAAATCTGCATTCTCTCCCTTACCGAAATAAACAGTTTCCAACACTTCCTAATTAGTGAGTCGATCAATCATCAGGAAACCTAATTGACGGTGTACCAAGATACGATTATAGTTAATTAATCCCCTCGTTACCATGAGTGGAACATTGGGGAATTCTCCACACCCTACAATGATCTCTTTCACACCCAACACACTTTTCCAAGTAATATTGTATGAAGTTAGTCCCATGATACATTGAGACTACCAAGATGACTCAGCAACATGAACAAAAGGTCCTTCCGAAGGCATGTGTGACATCAACTACTTGTAAAACACAATCGCACAACATATAAATTCCCCTTCTTCCCATGTCGGGAATGAATGGTGTAATAAGTGTCGGTAAGTAGAGTTGGTATTGGATTACCATTCATGAAGAAGTATAATGCAGACTCATGCACCAACATTTTAGAAACCAGAAAGATAACCAAACCATAAACCATAGCCGCCAGAAGCGCATTGAATGAGGTCTAATTCCTATCTCTTGCAAAAACCATGGCCTTCGACACCAAATAATTCAAAGGGAGGCCACTTGTGCCACTTTTGTTAATCTAATTATTTTCAGCTTCACCAAAGGTCAAATAAAGAGCCTTGGAGATTGCCATGTAATCCGGAGTCTCTGGAGTTTGAACAAAAGGAATATCATTAGTCAACTTGACATCTATAATGTGTGCATATTCCTCGAGAGCCGGTTCCAATTGATAGTCTTGTTAGGTAAAACAGCACAACTGCAGATCATAGAACTGGAGAAATGCTCTTATAACCCACTCTTCAAAATCATCATACACCAAGGGCAACAAATTCCCATACTTTCCTCTGAAAACCTCTTCATTTGGCCCTCTTACAAGGGTTGCTATCTCTCGCAATTGACCATCAAAGCATAGAAAATGATAGGCAACGGTGTCTCTAAGAGGCTTTGTGCTTGTCCCCATGTTGTTATCCATCTTTGATGCTAATGACAAACCATAGAAAAATCCTGAAAAGAAATGCACATGCAGGTTAGATTTTTTTTTTTTGCGTTTCTTTTATAAAACAAATATGCCATAATGCAAGTGCAACAAACATAAGATCAAAGTTTTCACAAAGTCAGTTAACTGTTGTGCTGTCTCTGGACATACTGAGTGTAAAAATATGGAACATGAACCCAAATGAATTTCTTGGATAACAGATTAGAAACTTAGAAAATAAATCTGAGAACTAAAAGAATAACACAGTCACGAACAAAACAAAAGTCACCACCAGAACATAATCACCATCAGTACCTGTGATAATCAAGCCCCTCCCCACTCACAGGTGAAAACTAGGTCAAGGTAAGGTCGAGTAACTTATAATCGAGGGTACTCCTAAAAAGTTATCACTATATCACCTAAGTGAAAACGATAGCCCCTCATTTGTACCTCATCTGAGCATGGACGACATAATGGAAAAAGTGAAACCTAAGTCAACTAGTTGTTATGTTCCACTTTATTCCTAGGGTTCCTATAGTTGTCACTTGGCCTGTGTATTGGGCCTTTTACTTCTTGTAACACCCACCCAATCATGAAAACAAAGCCAACACATCAGTATCACCAATAAATGGAAAGCGATAAAATGCAATGCAAACATATGCTCAGATAAACATGTACAAAATGAGCAAGATATAAAGCATAAAAATAAACACCCAATGAAAAGAAATCAAGAGCTATGATTGACTCCAAGATGGACCAGTATTTGGTCAACTATTCCCAAGTGAAGCCGTTAGCTGAAACAACCAGATGAACAAATCATCGAGATGAAATCAATGAAGTCGCCATCAAACATTTTTTATCCCACGAAAAGGGAAAGGTAAACATCGAGTAAACCTGAGAAGGGTGAAATCACGATCAAATGAATGAGATATTGGGTAAGGAAGTTGTTACACGAGGGGAAGTTATTAGCACCCCTTACGCCCGTAGTACTATATGATATTCACTCTTGTTGTTTATTAAAGGGTGTGTAAGAATCTATATCTAAGTTGTACAGGGAATTCATGCAAAAGAAAAGAGAAAACAATGTAGGAAAAATAAAGCCGTGCTTGGTCAGGCCCTACCCCAATGCTTATGTATCCTTTTTAAGGAATCAGAGTTACCGTAGTTCGGCTCACATGTTTTGGTTTGTTTGTGTTTTTTAGTTGAACAATGTTAAATTCAATCGTTCCACCGCCATTCAACCATTGGAGACTCACCATCTATAGTGGAAAGCATATAACATGCTCTCGCCTAAATAGGTGCTTTGAAAAGAAAAGGTGCCCGAAGGCGGATGACATTACGTTCGCGACTCCTAGCAAGTAGATATGGTGCAACCAAACCTTTGGAGAATTACGCGTCGTATTGCGTAGAGTGGAAGTAACATATCCTTTTTAAAGTTCCGAAGAAAGGTCTGAAGGCGGAAAAAGTTTGTATTGGTTGATATTTTTTACCTTAAAGAAGGATTTGAAAGTTGTTAGATGTTTTATGCATTTTCCAAGAAAAGAGTTTTAGTCTTAATGCAAGGATGCAAAAGGAAGAAAAACAACTAAGGGAGACTATCTAATTCTATCCCTAATGTTATCATACAATGATTGATCCTAAGATTGAGTTTTGAAAGGGAAATATATATCATATGTTTGCATGCATGGATATTTATCCTAATGTCTAGCTCGAGGACTAACTTACATGAGCAATCCTAAGGGGGCATGGCATAGAAAACAAATAAGCAAATAAGTGATTTGGAAAAAGCACACAAACATAAGTAGCACATACTGACTCAAAGGGATGGGAGGAAACAAGAGAAGTGCTTTAGCTAAGGGGAGCGAATCACCTGAAGCAAACAAGTGGGGGACAGATAAAAAAAATACGCTTTAGCTAAGGGGAGAGAATTACCCGAAGCAAACAAGCGGGTAGCGAAGTGTTAGAAATGGCCATCGTGAACTCCTGACAAAGTGTTGGGGTTGGTTGCAAACCCTTTTCTATATAACTGACTCGATGTACATGAGCTGCACAAATCGAAAGCGTCGACGTACAACGTGAGCTAAGGATGACAAAAACTAGAATGTGTGGGGGTTAGCTACTAACCCTTTCCACTCGCCTTCTTTCGAGGACTTCCATGGGGGATGGAGAATATATGCGAGCACAAAAGTAAACACACCGGAGGAATACCTACTTCAAAGGTAGGATTTTAAACAAACACAAGTAGCAAACAAGTCACATATGCAGAATTTCCTTAAACATGTCTTTAAATAAACCAGAGTAATTCCTGACATATATCAGCAACGGAGATCCCCTTCATGCATCTCTATCCTACTTGACATGGCAATGAAAGAGGTAAAATTCCTACTTCTCATGATCTCTAGAAAATAGTAAAATTAGGGGGAAAATAGAAAAGAAGTATACCAAATAGATAACAATTCGTAGATGCTAAGAAATAAAAAAGAAACCCAGAAAACTTCGCGAGCTCCTAGCACCAACAAATAAAAATACCATCAACATATGCGCCAAAGTATCAGCAGTCAAAATCAGAATATGTAGCAGACACATTCGAATACCAAAATACACCTGCACTAGATATTGTCCTAGACACAAGTATAATTGAGAGGTGCACAACAATATAAGCACATGGCACGGAATATGTATAGGACATTCCCGCACATCCAACAAAGTACTTGCACGAATTACAATCCAAACAAGATACAAAATAACAATCACAATATGGAATGTGTAGCGAACACATTCGTGTGATACCAGAGTACCTGCACAAAAACATGATTTATGCAAGAACGTTATCATCTTGTGCATCATACACAAATTCTCACTAACAAGTGATCAAATGAAATGCCTTTCAACCGATAACCAAGTGCTAATTAAAGGTTGAAGGCCTAACAATGTACCTAGAAAATCATTCACAACAGGAGTTAGAATTAACAAGACAATATGTGTAAACATGCAATAAAACAAATCAAAAATTGATATTTCTGTCTGGGTAACCGGTTACCATAACTGGCTAACTGGTTATCAAAAGTTGAAAACTCTAGAAATTGGCTACTGAATTGGGGTAACCGGTTACCATAACTGGGTAACCGGTTAGCAAAACTTTGAATATTTTGAAAAAAAAATTCTAACTTAGGGTAACCAGTTAGCATAACTGGGTAACCGGTTACCAAAACTTTAAAGATTTTGGAAATTTGCTTCTGACTTGGGGTAACTAGTTACCACAACTAGGCAACCGATTACCACGCTATCATATTTGGGTAACCCGTTACCCTCAGGCAGAAAACAGTTTTAACATATTTGGGTAACCCGTTACCCTCGGGCAGAAAACAGTTTTAACATATTTTTGAGCATTTTCATGGCTTAGGCAATTGATCAAACACAAGATCTTCACACATCAAACACATGATTTTTGCATAATTCAAAGCTCAAACTTAAATTACACATTATGGATTAAGGATCAACAATTAAGCTTCATGCTACATCATCAATTTGTTTTATCAATTAAGCACTTTCATGAGAATCAACTTAATTCAATAAGCTCTTAATTCAACTATCCAATTCCGGATTTACACATGATTATCAAATCTATTCAAAATCCTAGGCTTATATCTATATTCTCAATTCAAATTTCAACCTAGATTCAATTCATGTTTGATCAAAAAGTGCTTCTCAAATAATCACTTATTTCAAGAAGTGTTTAAGTCAAGAAAACTCACCGATAGAAGTGGGAGGAGGCTTAGATATAGAGATCGCAATGAATGGATCAACAATCGGAGAAGAATTGCTCTTGATCTTGACTTTTGGATCTTGATGCAATTGTTGTTATGTTATTGATGAAAAAGGTGTAGAACCTTGATTTGATCTTTGAAAGAATTGGTAGAAAAGAAATTTAGTGTTTGTGAAATTTGTGAATTATGAGCGCCCCTTTGAAAATTGGAGTTAAAAGGAATATATAGTGTGAAATTATGTGAATGGATTTGGTTATGAGCCTCAAATAACCACAAACCAAAGTGCAAATTTTTAATACATAGGAGTTCGACACGTTCAGGTAAAATTCGCTGGAACCTTGGTGCAATTTCTTAAGTTGAAATGTGAAACCAAAATGTAGCCAATGTCGAGAACGACCTCATGTACGAAGATGGGCTCAATCAGATAAACGATGAGAAAGTTATGAATTTTTGAAGTTTTGTCCCAGACAACTTTAATTCACAACTCAGAATTTTCAGTGCGTTGCACGTACTTTTGGATAAAAAAACGGAAGCCACGGGATCCGAGTTATGAATTTTTTTAGTGCGCAAAAATTGCACTTTCAGCACACTTTTTTTACTGTATTTCTTCGAGAAAACTCACACATTCAGAGACCTTCTTCAAAGAACTAGATTTCAAGCCATACATGAATTTGAGAATACGTCACCAAGGATATCTTGGAGAAAGAAAAACCTGAATATGAATAACCAGATTGGCCTCTTGAACATCCGAATACTCGAACCATTGCGAAAAGGCGAATCGATCCTTAGTATAGGGAATACTTTGAGAGCGTCCACTGACGAAATAAACGTCTCCTGCAATTCACTGAGGTTTGTCGAAAATACCTTGATCCCATAATCATAGAACCAATGATATGTATGCATATGATGATTATAATGAAACATAAGCCTAAATCAAGAGGGTAAATTTTGGGGTGCAATAATTACCACCATAACATTCATAATTCGTCATAACAACATAAATCATGATAGACTACCTAATTAAGAATCTAAGTCTACCTTATACTAGGTGCTAGAAATGTAAATATTTTTACTCATTTTATTCCACCCACATTTAGTTCATCACGTTAGCTATTCCATGCTTTGAACGACGCCTCAAACAGAGTTCTAAAACTCAAGTTATGGCCTTTTAAAAATCCTATTATTGTCTGTCGCCTGGTGCTCGCCCGGAGAAGCAGTCTGCTCACCTGAGGCTCACCTAATAATATGTAAGTGACAACACCACCATTCTCCTCTGGTTTCGATCACCCGGCGAAGCATCTTTCTCTCCTGGGAACGCACATCCGGCTCCTGCATCGCCTGGCGATGCGCGAGCAAGGCGATGTTCTCCATACAAAATCTAGGAGCACCACTTTTCCCATTCCTTCGCTTCTCATCTCGCCTGATGACGACCAGGCATCGTTGCATTACTTGACAACATATTCCTTTGTCTGGCGGTGCGTAGCAGACATCAACTTCCCGTTGCAATTCTGCACCTGTTCAACCCCAATTCCTCTTGTGATTTCATGCCAATACAGTCCAGATTCTGATAGTTCTCAACATATATTCATCATATAACAACCATTCAATATTATAGGAATTATGTACACAAAGTCATGGAAATTCAACATGTCATTTCCATCAATTTCAACACAATTTCATCACAGTACAACATATCATCAAATTATCAAAACCCAACAAATCCCTACATACCTCTAAACTCCAAATCAATTATAATGATAGATCACCCCCTTACCTAAAATTCATAGCTTCGGCCTCTTCTCTTTGCGGTCTACCGAAATTCCTTCGTGTTCTTCGTGCCCTTACTTTCTCCTTTGCTCTTCCAATTTTTTTATGATCGTACCAAATGAAATATTTCCCTCATTCCTTGTTTAACCTTTGGAAGAGACTTTAGATGATCAAGCACGCAAGCAAAAGACTTCAGATGCTCAAGCATATAAGCAAGATACTTCTACAATGTAACTTAGAAAGAACGATTGTTTGAGTATTACACTTGGTATAAAATCAAAAGTGTACATAAAATACAACACAGGAGACTCTTAGGACTTAATAATTTCTAGAATATACAAGAGTTGAGAAATTCTAAGTTAAGTTTGTGCTTTTGATTTGACAGAGTAACAACTCTTTGGTTGTCAAGGCGCTATATTCTTATTTTGTTTAAATTTTTAGCTCATTAAAAAGAGGAACATAAAAAGGTTGGTTAAGAAGACTTCATGCACAAAGAGTCTTTTATAGAAGCATCATTAGAGATGTTGGAAAGCTTCCTAATATGCTTAATGATGTTGAAAGGCTATTTGAAATTCCTTTGCTTCAAAAGGAATTAGTTGATGTATTCCTTATGTCTTCTTCATAATTCTTCTAAGTCTTCTCGTGATCAAAAGAAGACAAAATATCCTTAGAGTTTGATAGTGACTGGTCATAGTCTTCTTGATACTTTAGCTTTGACTGGCTTTATAGTTTGAGTCTTCAGAAGACGAGTCTTGAGGAGTTGACTTCATTCATAGACTTTGATCCGTAGGTTTGATCCTTGACCAGGTTCAGAGTTCGAGTCTTTAGGTTCTGATCCTTTAGAGGTTAACTTTCTTCATAAGTTGATCTCCTTCAAAATCTGATTCTTCAGAGTTTGATCTTTAGAATCTGCATCTTTTAAGCTTCTTTTTAGATGTTCAATACAGTATCAGAACTGACTTTGTATCATAATTTTTAATCTATGTTCCTGCACGCTTGAATAAATGTTAGTATATCCAATTGTTCTTTAAATACTTTGTTATCATCAAAACCTAAGGCATATGATATTAACCAATTTTGTTCCAACAATATCCCCCTTTTTTATGATGAAAAACACAGACATTTAAGAACAATGGTTGTTGATTTAATTAACAAGTTGACTTCAGGGTCTGAGGTTTGTAAGCTCCCTCTGACTTTGATAATCCTAAGGGCGAGGTTTGTAAGCACCCCTAAGTTATATCTGTTAATTAAATTTATCATTAAAGTAAAATATAATAATTCTTCAGAATTTAAGCAAGAAAAAAATATGTCAGATTCATGAGCTTAAATACTTATATCTTAATTCGCCTTTTGTCATTAACAAAAATAATATAAAGAAGGAAATAAGAAAATAGACTGAAGAGAAATATCATTACATCGCCTTTTGCATCGCTTGGCAACGTGCCAGCCAGGCGACCTTCCCCATACAAAATCCAGAAGCACCACTTTTTCCCATTCCTTCGCTTCTCAGCTTGCTCGATGATGACTAGTCGTTGTTGCATCACCCAAAAACTCGTAGCATATAACAACTTTTTATTGCGATTCTACACCTATTCAGCCCCAATTCCTCTTGCTATTTTATGCCAATAAAATCCATATTCTCATAGTTCTCAACACATATTCATCATATAACAACCATACAATCTTATAAGCATTATTTACACAAACTTATGGCAATTCAACATGTTATTTCCATCAATTTCAAAACAATTTCAACATAATTTCATCACAATACAATATATCATCAAATTATAAAAACCCCTAAAAAATCCTCACATACCTCTAAACCCCAAATTAACTATAATGACAAATTACCCTCTTACCTTAAATTCCTAGCTTGGATCTCTTCTCTTTGCGATCTACCGTAATTCCTCTATGTTCTTCGTGCCCTAACTTTCACCTTTTCTCTTCCAATGTTTTCACGATCGTACCAAGTGAAATATTTTCCATTATTCCTTGTTTAACCTTTGGACCCCTAATACGTTTTGCCCAACTTGTCCTCACTTAGTATTTCACCAATTACCATCTTGCCCTTATTTTCTCTACATCAATGATTCGTCTATTTTATTATTAATAATAATTCTAACAAATTTTAAATAATTATTAACTAAGTATCTAATTACTAGAATACTTCTTACTCATCGAAATTCCTATGATCCCATAACATATCAACACATCACACACCATACTCAACAAAACATCATATATTCATCAATAATTCGTAAATACTCACAATTAATTAATTAAATAAGTATATGAATTTTAGGGTGTTACAATAGTCACTAGCTTCATATGAACATCCATCTCTTCTTGCTTAGCAAAAAAGACCTCTTGAATGGAAACTACATAAGCCAATTTCTCCTCTAAGTAATCATGCTTCTGACTAGAAGAAGCTACAAACTCAGATGAGAAGACTTGAGATTTTTTAGGACTGTATCCACAGAGGTTCTGAGAGTGTCCCATTTAGCGGCATAGGCTATGAAATCAGATTCAATGAGCCTCTCAGTAACCGGGTTTTGAACCCTTTCAAAGATATCAATCCTAAACTCTTCCATTTAGTATATGACATATGGTGGAAGGTTTAGCTTTTGAGTGGGGTGAGGTGTAGAGGGAATTGATAGAGCTAATGTGATAGATTCTAACACATCATCTGCTTCTCTAGTAGGAGAAAGGTGATGATCATATGGTCGAGGTTGTTGGTTAAGGGGTATTTCAGGCACAATTTGATATTTTGTGACTTCTGGTTGAGGTTGGCCCAAAATGACTTGTTGAAGATCAGTTTGGGCTTCAATATCTAGTTGAGGTTGAACAAGGTGGTTTTTAGTGTTGGTTTGGTCTTGGGTCTCTTGCTCAGCTCCATTCTAAAGTTCAAATGCGGGTTGAACTTCAAATTAGACTAAACAAGATTAGGTTGAATTTTAGGCTCAAGTTGGGTTTGGGTTTTGGTAAAGATTGGTCTTCAATTATTTGTTCAGTTTAAGATTGAACTAGAATTTGAATCTAAACTAGGTTTGTTAGGTATGGTTAAATAGAACTGTTTTGATCATTTTTTTGGGTGCCGATGGGTTTAGTTTTAAGAGGAATAGCTTGAAGAGGTTCAACCATAAGAGGTCTAAACTCAAAGTTATCAAACTCAGAGCTTGAGATTGATTTAGAACTGGAAACCTCTGTATGAGGTTCAAACATGACGTGTGAAATTCTGGTATGACAGAACTCGGTGCCCTATGACATGTTGAGACATCTAACCTGAATTAAATATTACGGAAATGTATAAACAATTTAAAACCAGTACTGAAAAGCATAAACAACACACATAAATTGTTAACCCAAATCGGAACAACCTTCATACTCTGGGTGTTACCAAGCCAGGGATAAGTCCACTAAAATAGTATCAATTCATATACCCCACAACAAACATCCAGTGTATGGCCTAATCACTTAATCACTACCCTTGCTAGACTTCTATATAAGACTCACCTAAATACGAGGCCCTCCTCAATCCCTCATTAATCACAGACAGCGATTTGACAAACAAAAAGACACACTTCCATGATAGAAAAGTAGAAGACTCACTTCCATGAAAATACCTAGCCAACACTCTTGACTAAGAAAAATACTTAGAGTTTCTTACAAGCTTCCTCCAAGAACAATACTCAACTCATTACTTCACAACTTATGTATGAGAATAATACTAGCTGTCCTAGAGAGCCGCACAAAGACAAAGCCCTAATTCTACATCTTAAACACGTGCTTTTTCTAGGTTACAAAGACTTTTATTTATAACCTATACCCAACTAGATTTGGGCCTTCAATCACAGCTCATCAGTTGTTACAAATCAACGGTAACTTATGCCATAAACAAGGTCTTTAATCATTAGTTTCCTAAAATATCTCCATATTTAGAAACTGCATAATCTTCAATATTCATACTTGATTCTTCTTGACCTTTAAATCAGTGTAACATAGGATTACATAACATTCCCGGAATATTATGCATTTGTTAAATCATAGCATAATCCACTAATCCAGCTCAGTTCAAGAGAGATGTCGTATGACCCTACATAGGACATCTTATCTGACATGTTGCTCCATATGTTGAAACACTTCAACTCAACATGTCCCAACATAAAATAGGACTTCTTGTTTAATCGGTTCTTCCTAGCAAGTAAATACATCCTATCACATATTGCTGCTATATTTTTTTTTACAAATATTAATGCCAATCCTTAAAACTAAGGAACTTACAATCTCCCCCTTTGGAAAATTTTGGATAAAACAAATACATTAAAATTTCAACACAATATTACAACAATAAACAAAAATATCCACAAAAACTAGTGCTCAGAAACTACTAAGCTCCGCAGCACAACATCATGGAGTCAGTCTTCAGTAAAGACGTTAGGACGTCTTTGTTCAACGTCTTCTTTAAAACATTCTGAATGAACTCAATTGCAGCACATAAACTCAACACCAATGATTATCACCTTCAAGAAAAAGAAGTAGAACTTCCTGAAGCATGTTGGTGTACATGAGGAGGAAGATAACTAATATCTCCCCCTCAAACCAAGAAACATCCCTTGTCACAGAAGACCAATGGTGGCATAAGAGATCTCTCAATCACTTTTTGATCAGCAGCCACCAATTGACCTAGACAAATAAACCACCACCCTTGGTAACTCAGAACACAGGCCACAACTGTATTCACAACTCAGAAGACAAGTCACAAAACAGACATACAAGATAAAACATCCTCTCCAATATCTTTGTGACACATCTGAAAAACACCCTCCAACAAATTAAACAACTGAGCATCTTAAGCACCTCTCTGCCCCTTTTTATCCAGAAATTGGCAAAGGAAGCCTTCATACAACCAAACCCAGGTACATCTCACCCAAACCCGAACAAAACCCATAACAATTATGGATACACCAAACACTCTACGGTGAAAGAAAGCAGGAGAACCCTCTATAAATATCTTATCAGTTACTTAGGAATTACCGATCTTTGAATGAAACGATGTTCTTGGTTAAAGGAAATGTTATTTGAGGAGAAAACTACTGCTAAAATCAATGTGCACCATCCAAGACAGCTTTGAATGTCTTTATTAGCTCTGGACTATTTCCGCTGAAAAGAAATAGTCCCAATACATGAACATGCACATTAAAACACACTTTATACACTCTTTTCAAACACGTGTTTGGTTACACTATCCATATAACTTCTTTGTTGATCACATAGGAAAAATGTCCTGAATAATATCCTGACATCCAGTCAGACATTGTCTTCTTTCTCTTGAATGCACAAACCCGTGACCAACACCACTTTACCCATCAGCTTAAAACCTTCAATTGGACTCTAAGTCTACTCCTTTCACTTAGACTTAGTGGCACATACAAAAACATCAGAATATCACATATGTGACAACTCTCAATAATAAAGACCCTCAGAGAGTCCTTCCAAAATCTATAGAGAAAAAAGTTCTCTCAGACACTAAAGAGATATGTGTACTTTTGATTCAATCACCCAACTTCATATTTATTGAGTCAAACATGCCCTTTCAAAACCATCAATCAGTACATTATGTCACAACATGTTGTCTGACATGACACCCTCATAAGAGGCATAAACTCTTCTCCATAAGCTTGATTAGCACGCAAGCTTCAACAATAGCTGCACAGTTGCAGTAACAATCCATAGACAGTCACTTGATCCCCCCTGTCATGGATAACCAGTGCTCCTGGTGAACACATTCACACATTGTGAACATAAACCTGAACTAGATACTCTAGCTCCTTATTTTCTTCATTAAGGACATATCTGATAAATGTCCTCTTAAATCTACACAGTATCATGATCTTCAGATTGTCATGCATACTAGGTTTGACATCACTCACATGTCAAAAAATATATATTCCTTTCTTCACAAGAAACTACTTCTCTATAAATTCTATGTTTGCTTAAAAGCTTTACTGAAAGTCAAACAAACACTTTGATCAGAAGAACACCTCCAAAAACAACTATTCAGATTAGACCTCAATATCTGATAATCTTCTTATGCACTTCCATTCACTAGTAATTGCTGATACTAGTGAAGACTTCAACATAGTAGTCATGCATTCTCCAAGCTTGCTACTATAGACAGGATCAGAATCTACACATTCTGATCCTCATAGTCAGAAATTCCACTTCCTGACAACAAAGTTGATCCTCAATCCTCCATAATCATAATCACATACCTCCTTCAAGGATGACATAATGATGTTACAACATCATTTAGGACATCAACTTTTCTTCTCAGAACCCAATCAATGGGTTCTTAATTTATCATTCATATATCTCATTATACTTGATAGTCCTTTCAAACAAGAAGATCTCAAAAGTATACATCTTTTGCAGCTTATTCAGGTAATCATAGACACCTCAACACAAAATGAGAGAAATAAACTCTCATAAACTTGCATCCATATAACAGATAAGTACCCAACTCCTGAAAAGGTCTTTACCATCAGTAACATGCACATGTTCACAAGATCATACTTATAACCAGCTCCCGACAAGGTATTTGTCATCAGAGAAAAAAACTTCCTAACACACAAACTACAGATGATGATTTCCGTTAATAAATGTTAGAACATGTAATCTAACATCCTTTCTAACACAAGAAGATTCTTGTCAATATTCCAGACTTGATCAGAGAATGGACTTCATACTCCATCATGGTCATTCATTACAACTTAGGAATCCAATGGTGAACAACAATATTCACCCCATGATCTTCAAACCAAGCTTCCTTCTGAAGCAACAACCACCTGAGATGATGTTCCAACAACTTATTCAGTCATCATTCTTAGTCATTTGGATTTATTCCTTATTTATGGTTCTGGAGACAACACCATAATAAACCAAGTACCACTCTTTGAAGGAACATAAGAGGATCAACCATCAGTAGTTGATAAACCTTTAAGATCATCTCACTAATACATACAACAACTATATGTAGCAGGCCTCAAGAAGCTTTTCTTCATAAGCACAATTTCCAGACCTTCTGTCAGATTCTGAGGTGATAAATGCCTTCCTTCTGCACCTAAAGAGGAGATTCCCTTTAGCAGTTATCTGGAGCAGACATCAACAAACATGGCATTAGATGATCATTAAATGCCGCGAGCAGACTGTTCAGATTAATTATGATTTCCACAGGATGCCCTTCAATCCTTGCAAAGATCATTTTTCCATCATGTGAGGACACCACATGATTGAACTCCAGCGACTTCTCCTTGCTCCAGACATAAATTCGAAATTTCCATCCTATGTGATTTGGATGATATTCAAAAGTGCAAACATCTTCAATGCACACAGCCTCTTGACAGACCTTTCTCTTTAACAGAACAAGAGTTTCATGCTCTCATAGACTTGATAAATGATATAAAGTTAGAGTAAACAACCTTTATCATGTTTATAAGAAACATTAGCCAAACACATTTCAGAAAAATAAATTCTCAACACAAGGATGTCAAAACATTGTATCTGATATCTTTTCAAGAATCTTCAACTCCAGATTTGAGATTCTTCTTCATCAACTGCTAGGAGTACCTTGAGAATAAAACATTCTCCACTTTAATAGCAATACACATGTAGTTAGTGAACACCACCATTACACCCCTCAAACAGAATATGTTCTATGGCCATAAACAAGATTCCATAAATCTGGCTCCTTTGATCAGAAGGATCCTCCATATATCAGAGAGACTGTCCTTGACATTTGACCTTTATGTCCAAGGAACCTGGATGAGATAACATAACTCTACTAGAAACTAGAGCACAACCTCTGCACTTCTACTATCTTGGATCAGAAATAAACTGAACCAAGAAGTAACTAATTGGTTAATCGATATTTAACCAGCCCACCAATCTAAGACATGTTTTCTGGATAAAACATCTTAGATACACAGCCTAGATGCCTCCTCTTCCAAATTAGGACTAGGTTCCAAACATATGTGATCATCACACATTTGTTTAGCACCCATAGCATCTACTATAATGTCCCAATTGGTAGGACATCAGTTCCCTTCTTCTTGAACACAAAATTAAGCTTGGATCTAAATCCATTACTGCTTCCAGAATATCAAAACATCCCTTGATCACCTTTAAGGTCTTCAAAAATAGTCCAAGCTTCAGCTACACCAACAACAACATGACTCAGAGTAACTTTTCTAATTAGGTCAAGACTTAGGAAGACTCTTTTTAGAAACCAAAATAAATGGCACTATTCTTTCTTCAATAATCTATCAAATATATAACAGGTTTCTTGGAAAATACATCAACCACACACTAAAGTGCCTTTATGAGTGAACTTTAGAAATAAAAATCAAGTATCGTTGGAAACTTTACAAATTTGATTGATACAGTCTTGAACATACCTCATCATCATAGGATAAACCTACTGAGGAGACCAAACCCTAAAGCCATGTCAACAAGGGTTACAACAGATATCATGCAGCGGAAACACACACCAAACGCTCCTTAGAATCCTTCAAGCACAACATAAAACCTTGCACATAATCACCATAGTCCAGGTGCAAACATGTAACGTGGTGGGAGAACTGACTTGATCATTTTGCGTTTTATCGCAAATGTTGCGGTTTAGCAAGAGTCGCCACCGACTTTTCTTTTATCCAAAAGGAAAGTCTGAAAAGAACAGGAAAGACCTTTGAGATGTTTTCTTGAGTTCGGTGGGTAGATTATGAAAAGGGAAGGTGTTAGCACCCTTTCCATCCATGGTTTTCCATGGTCTCTTAGTTGCTTTCTAGATCACTTGCTTTTGTTTGAAAATGTGCTTTGTGTGGTTTTTGAAAGGTGCCATCGTTTGGGCAAATTTTGTAATGATTCTCGTTCGTAAGAATGTATACAAAGTGTTGATCTTTTGAAAATGTTTTCAAGTTTAAAAGGTGTTTTGAAAGTGTTGGTGTTTGTTTTCAAAATAGCAAAGGTGTTTTGATTTGAAATTGAGCAAGCAAATAGGAAAATTCTACCTACTCAAAAGTCTTTCATGTTCATTTTCTCTTTCCTTTGACATTGTTATCTTACCATTGATTTGGTAGATAACCCTATCTTTGGATGTAAAAGGGACGGGCACGGGTCATCGTATAACCATGATTAGCAATGTTATAAGATATCTTTAGCATTTTCTTTAAGGGACTAAGATCATTTTTGAAAGGCAACTTTGATAGCGTCATCGAGGGACTATGATCTTGTATTTTTGTTTGTTTTTGCTAAGATACCTCACATGCATAATATGGTTATTTTATAAGGAAACAAAGTGGATTTACCCTAAGGGTGCAAGTGTATTGATTTACATGCATTGTTTTGTCTTTGAATTAGGATTTTCTAAGCATTTGTTTTATCTTCTCATACAAACTCTAATTACTAGCATTTGAATATAAAGTATTAAATTGCGGAAAATAAAAATACTAAGCTATTAAATCATTAGGAGAGGGGGTGTACAAATTACAAATGGGGAAATTGAAAGAAATTAAAACCCTGATTATCTATTACAACCATATTGAATATTATACAAAAAAATGAATAAATAAAAATGCAAGAGTGTAAATGTAAAAAGAAATGTGATTTTTGTTTGGTTTTCATGAAAAGGTTTTTTTGACATAGTTAACTAAAATAAAATAATTAACTAAAAATAAGAAAATTAAAATTAAATTAGTAAAATAAATTAATTTAAAGAGAACAAAATTTTTAGGGTTTTTTGTGAATTTGATTAAATTAGTAAATAAAATTAATTAAATAAAAGTCCTAAGTTCTAAATTGATTTTAATTTACAAGAAAATAATATATAATATAATAATTAAACCTAAATATTAATTATTAAGAAAGAAATTAATTTATTAAGAAATGTTTTTGTTCTTTTGATTTTATAAAACAAAATAAAATAAATAAGTGTAAAAAAATAGTAAATAAAATATTTTTTTGGGTTTTTATTAATAACAATAAAAAATAATAATAATAAAGAAAATGAAAATAAAAATAAAATAAAATGGGCCAGGACGTATGAAAGTGAAACAGGGAGGTGATGATAAGCAAAAATACTAGGCCCGGGTGGTTGAGGCCCAATCGCCTGATTCAACAAAAAAAAAAGAAAAAAAAAACAAAAAATGTGAAAATTGAAAAAGGTCTCGCTGGGGCTCGAACCCAGGACCTTCTAATACGCGCGCGCTTCTTGTACCACTGGGGTGGCCTGTTTCATCCGTTCATATAATAAAAGCATAAATATATATTAGAAACTGCTTCCTGAAGACAACTTCATCTTCAACCTCTAGCCAGACCACCTACATCTTGTTCATTTCTCATCTATTTGCAAAAGTGTAAACATGAATCTTGTAGCAAATTTCCTCATGATTTCATAAATGTAAAGCATTAAAACTATAGATCAAAGACAAACATGAACTTTAATGGCCCTAATCTGAACCCTAACTTTTCCATAAATTTCAGTCTTAAAATTCTCTAAGCTCAAGCAACAAAAATGAAAACTATGGACATGGTTAGCTTTAGGGAAATGATATCTACATTTTTCATTCACAAATTAAACATTAATGATGCCTATATGAAGAGTTCAAAAGTCAGAAAACTCACCTTGCAAGAGGGTATCATGTTTTGAGTTTGAGTAGCTTTTGATGAGTTACAGTGATTAGGTTAGCTTCCTCAAATTCCTAGGAAGCTAATGTGATGCTTGGCTTGAGCTGAAAGTGGCTGAGGAGTTCTGGAGAAGTCAACTTGCAGAGCTCTGTTTTTGGTTATGGAGGTTGATGAAGATGGAGTTACAATTATGAAACAGGGTTAGGGATGAGTTATATTTGATGTTTAGAAGCTTCAGGAACCAAAAGACTTGGAAACACACGAGGGAGATGTGAGTTTCAAGTTTTTGGTCAGATTATGCAACAATGGTGATTTTTTGATACAATGCTGAGTTCTTGTATGTTTTAGGGCTTGTGTATGCGTGTCTTTTGATGCAAATGTGTTGTGCATAAGTAAGGAGAAGGTTTTGGTGCTTGAGAGGGTCAGAAGTACAAGATATAGACTGGTTGCTATGTTACTTGATTTTGAAGAAAAGTGAAAACATGGTTTTAAGGTGAAGTACAAGCATGGGCTGACTTGTTAGAGGCTTGAGACAAATTTCTTTTGGGTCATATGTTGTTTATGATCAGAAAAGAACAAGTGCAAAGCTCAAGAACAGATTTTGTGCATAAAGCTACTTTTCCAAAATGGCAATGTGCACTTTCTTCCTAAAATGGAAATAAGCATGGGCAATGCATTGAATGCTTGAGTTGAAGCCTCTAACAGCTATGCAAAATATAAATTATGGAGTGCCAAACAAGTTTGAGGCCTGCAAAGCAAAGATTGTGCAGCCTAAACAAGGATTTGAATTCTTGCTCATCATGAAATTGACATATAATTCAAGAATGAAATGCCAACTTCATGCCTTTGATTCTCCTTACTCAAACATGATCTCAAGGAGTTCTTGGACATTTTAGAAATTTTGTAATGTGTTCTACAACCTCTATTTGAATTACTTTTGAAAATTCCCTTTTGGAACTATGTGAAAAATTGCCATGAATTTAGGTCAATATCCTTCCTAAACTAGAGCAAAATTTTCACTAAGTGTTTAGTTTCATGAACATGTATTCACAAAATCATAACTTGAAATCCATGTATTTCTAGGAGAAGTTATGTAAAGCAATGTTTTAGATATCATTGAGATCTACAACTTTTATGTTTAAAGTTTCCTTTGAATCATCTTGCATCATGGTGAAAAAATGGCTTAAAGTTGTGAAAAAAACATGAAGTTTTCAACACTTAGAAAAATTTCTAAGTTTGGAAACTTTGACTTTTAAAAATGAAGTATTGACTTTTTGATCTCTTGATGAACAAGTTTAATATTTTGACATGTTTTGATGAATTTTGATCTTTGACACTTGATTTTAACCAAAAAGTCAAAGTTTGACTTTTCACTGTATCAGTTGACTTTTGATCAGTTGATTGAAAATCAAATATCAATCAATTGAACTTGAGGGAAGTTTTGGGTCATACCATTAGGTAAAAATGATGCATTTGAAACCTTGAGATCATGTCTCAAAACAACTAACCATTTGCTAGGTCAAAAATCAGAAATTGCCTTTTCTCAGTCAAAACCCTAATTTTGACCATTTTACCCTTTTGATGATCTGATCAAAATGTTTGAGGAATTATGGTCCAAACTTGATCAAATGACATATATGAGTTCACAATGTTGATATGGATAAAAAATTATGAAGTTTGACTATAAATTGACCACAGTTGACTTTTTCCCCAATACAGTTGATTTTTAGGTCAACTGCTCAATTGACTGGGCAAAAATGTGATCCAAGACTTGAAACTTGACATGAGCAATCTTGGGGGTCCATAATGATATATGAAATTCATATGTGGAATTAAAAGTTCAATTACCCTTGTGCAATCTCAAACCCTAATTTCAGTCATCAATGTTTAAGGAGGTGTCTTGAGCTGATCAAACCCTTGTGCAGTCTTGAACCAAAGGAGATATTTGTGAGAAAATAATTGATAAATGAGAGGGAAAATTTTTGGGTAGAACAGCTGCCCCTGTTCAATCTTATTAAACCTGAAGAGTTAGATTGGTGGATCCGCCATTCGTGGCTTGAAGGTGGAAGTAGATTGGACACTAGAGTGCCTAGAAATTTGCACTCGAAGATGAAGTGGGAATGGGCTTATAGATGCCATTTGGAGGAATAATGGAGATTTACCGGAGATGGTCTTGTAGATGCCATCCAAGGGTGATTGTTGATATAGAATGGACTAAGTCTGAACTTGATTTCAACTGGAAAAGAATCAGAATAAATCTTTGGAGCGACTTATCTGAACCAGAAGATATCTTATATGTTGTTTGACTGGGAAGAATTAGAATAAATCTTGGAGCAACTTATCTGAACCTGAAGTGTTCCTTTGGAAAGTATCAGGATAAACCGTTGAGGGGTTTAAACTGAACCAAAAGAGATCTTGAATATTCTTTAAATGGAAATAATCGAAGTAAATATTTGAGCGATTTATCTGAACTAGAGAAAGTGTCTGCAGAAAGAATCAGAATAAATCGTTGAGAGATTTATCTGAACCCAAAGTGTTCCTTTGGAAAGTACCAGGATAAACCGTTGAGGGGTTTAAACTGAACCAAAAGAGATCTTGAATATTCTTTAACTGGAAAGAATCAGAGTAAATCTTTGAGCGATTTATCTGAACCAGAGAAGATGTCTGAGGGAAAGAATCTGAATAAACCGTTGACAGATTTAAGCTGAACCGGCAGGGATCTGGAGAAGAATCAAAATAAATCGTTGGGAGATTTAAACTGAACCGGCAGGGATCTGGAGAAGAATCAGAATAAATCATTGAGAGATTTATCTGAATCAGAGAAGACGTCTGCGGGAAAGAATTAGAATAAACCGTTGGGAGATTTAAACTGAACCGGCAGGGGTCTGAAAGAAATAGCTGTTATGTAGATGGTTAATCAGTCCTTTCTTGGGAATTGATCTGTAATTGACTTGCTGAAAATTTGACGATAATTTTCTATTGATTGATCTTTCCTGAAAAGATGAAAGGTTAGTTGTATGCAATGTCATGATGTATGAAATGCATGGTACAATGATGTTCTCAAAATAAATGAGATTGTGTCGTATGTATCTGTGTTGTCAATGCTATTACGTATGGATGTAATGTATGGATACATTAATTGTTATGTCACAGTATTGCTGGAGTCGGGGAAAATGAATCCCTGAGTACTGTTGGATATGAGGAGTGTAAGTCTTCATGTTTTGAAGTTGAAGTGTTGATGAGCTTCCATTTGGTAGAGAAATAAACTTTGTTGTGTAAGGGGAAATGTCGTGCATTTCTTGTGGACTTTGTGAAATCCTGTTGGGGAATCCTGAGAAATTGGGCGACTTTTACTAGGGAATCTTAGGAGCGGTAACTGGAAGTTTTGTTCTGTCTAGGATGTGAAATAGCTTGATATCATTAAGCTGCATACTGGAGATACGTTAGTGATCCTGTAGCGGGATGTTCCGTTTTCCGCTCTTGCTGGAAAAGTATCTGCGAGGGACTTTATGGAATAGTCTAAAGATGTTATCCTATATCTTAAAGCCATTAGTGATTGTCTTTCTATTTTATGTTCCTCTTTTTTGTTCATTTGTAAACAGTGGTTACGTTCAAATTCATATGTTCAAAAATAAATCATTGGAAGTTTTTGTAAACAAAACACGAAAATAAAAGAAAAACAGATAGTTTTGCACTTTCAAAGGGATATATTTGTATTAACTTGAATAAGTATTTTTGTACAATGAGACGAGCATTCTAGTAAGAGAATATCATCGTAAAAAATGAAAATTGATACAAAGAAAAGATAGCTATGTGAAATGATCCCATGGGGTTCCCATTCTGCTATAGCCTTCGTGTCTTTGAGTGTCTTGTCCACTTGCTGCCTTGTCCGAAGTTGATTGGATTGATTAGACCCGTTTGAGCTTGTCTGTCGATGTTAAAGGTTGTCTGTAAGGTGATCCAACAGGACATAGTCATACGTTTTAATTCTCTAAATTTTTCCTGGAACTCCCTTTCAGGTTTTCAGTCCACCGGGATACCCTTTTTTGCCCAAGCCGCCTTTTCAGGTTTTCAGCTTGCCGGGTGTACAGCTTTTTTTTGGTATTTTATCCCTAATTTTTGCCTGAACCTTTTTGGTTCTCCGGGATGCCCTAATTTTTTCCTAGGTGTGTCAACCTAGCGGGTCTCTTATGCGTAGTATCTTTTGACTATGTCTGCGTTCACAGGGTGTGGAAGGTCGTTGCCATCCATAGTGGTTAGGATCATTGCTCCACCAGAGAATATGCTTTTGATCACAAATGGTCCTTCATATGTAGGAGTCTATTAGCCCCTGGGATCACCTTGTTGCAATATGATACGCTTGATTACCAAGTCACCAACCTGATATACCTGACGTCTGACCTTCTTGTTAAAAGCTTTGATCATACGTTTTTGGTACATCTGCCATGACAGACAGTCGTAAGCCTTTTCTCATCAATTAAGTTCAACTAGTCAAGTCGAGTTTGGATCCATTCATCTTCATTCAGCCCTGAATCCTTTATGATTCTCAGAGAAGGTATTTGGACTTCAATTGGTAGAACATCTTCCATGCTGTATACCAAGGAGAAAGGAGTTGCCATTGTTGATGTGCGTGTCGTGGTACGGTAATCGTGGAGAGCAAATGGTAACATCTCATGCCAGTCTCTGTAGGTTACTGTCATTTTTTGTATGATCTTCTTGATGTTCTTTTTTTAGGCTTCGACAGTGCCATTCATCTTTGGCCGGTAAGGGGAAGAATTATGGTGCTGGGTCTTGAGTTGCACACACAGTGTGGTGATCATGGTATTTTTGAGATTTGTACCATTGTTCGTGATGATTCTCTCCGGGATACCGTACCGATAGATGAGATTCTGTTTGATGAATCGGGCCACAACATTCTTGGTAACAGAAGCGAAAGAAGATGCCTCAACCCACTTTGTGAAATAGTCAATGGCCACCAAGATGAAGCGGTGTCCATTAGAAGTTGTATGTTTTACTTCTCCAATCATATTGATGCCCCACATCGCGAATGGCCAGGGAGCAGTCAAGACATTTAGAGGAACTGGAGGCACATGTACTTTGTCAGCGTAGATCTGACACTTGTGACAGGCTCGTGATAGCTGATAGTAATCTGCTTCCATGGTAGGATCTTTTTAGCCATCGTATATCCACTAGAATGGGTGCCAAAAGTGCCTTCATGTAGATCAGCCATGATCTTTTCTGCCTCAACCTTGTCTACGCAACGAAGAAAAATAGAGTCGTGGTTGCGCTTGTAGAGAATGCCATTACTGAGGAAGAACTTAGCAGAGAATGTCCTCAAGAACTTCTTATCATTGACTGAAGCTCCTTCCGGATACTCTTGGGCTTCGAGATACCTCTTCACTTCATGGAACCAAGTCTTGTGCACTACTTCTTCAGCATCTATCTTGTGACAGTAAGCTGGTTCATCCATCCATTCAATGGTGGTATGGGGAGCCTCGTTATCCCATTTGAGTTTAAACATGGATGACATGGTGGCTAGCGCGTCTGCTAGTTGATTTTCCTCTTGTGGAAAATGCTTAAAGGTAATTTCCTCGAAATGTGGGATTAATGTCAACACATGTTCTCTGTAGGGGATGAGATTAGGGTGCTTCATGTCCCATTCTCCTTTGATCTGACTGATGACTAAGGCTGAATTTCCAAATACACTGACTTGATTCTCAAATCTATGGCAGCTTTGAGACCAAAAAAACACGCTTCATATTTTGCCATATTATTAGTACAGTTGAAACAAAGTCTTGCAGTGAAAGGAGTATGACATCCTTCTGAGATATGATTACAGCACATATGCCATTGCCGAGTGCGTTGGAGGCTCCTTCAAAAACCAAGGTCCATCGGGATCCTTGTTCAGGTCCGTCATATGGTCTGAGTTCTTCACAATTGTTTACCATCATGATGTCTTCATCTGGGAACTCGAATTTCATGGACTGATAGTCATCCACAGCTTGATGAGCAAGGTGATCGGCTAGTACACTTCCCTTTATTGCTTTTTGGGTAGTGTACTGAATGTCGTATGCAGTCAGGATCATCTGCCATCTTGCTATTCTACCAAAGAGGGCAGGTTTCTCGAATATGTATTTAATTGCATCCATCATGGATATCAATAAGGTAGTATGGGTCAACATATACTTTCTTAGCCGACGAGCATCCCATGCCAGAGTGCACCAAGTTTTCTCGAGCAGTGAATATCTTGTTTCACAGTCGGTAAACTTTTTGCTCAGGTAGTAAATAGTATGCTCTTTTTGGTAAGACTCGTCATGCTTCCCCAGCACACACCCCATTGAATTTTCTAAGATAGTTAGATACATGACCAAAGGTCTTCCCTTGACTACCGACATCAAAACTGGAGGCTCTTGTATGTACTCTTTGATCTTGTCAGAGGCAGCTTGGCATTCATCATTCCATTTGACTACTTGATATTTCTTCAGTAATTTGAAGATTGGTTCACAAGTAGCGGTTAAGTGAGAAATGAATCTGGCGATGTAGTTAAGTCGTCCTAAGAATCCTCTGACTTGCTTCTTGGTGCGAGGAGCGGGAATTTCTTGTATTTCTTTCACCTTGGCATGGTCTACTTCGATACCTTTAGCGCTGACGATGAAGCCTAGGAGTTTACCGGACCTCACCCCAAATGTGCATTTATTAGGGTTCAACCTTAGCTTGTATTTCTTTAGCCTTTCAAACAGTTTCTACAAATGGTCAAGATGTTCCTCTTCAGTTTGAGATATGGCTATCATATCATCCACATAAACCTCTATTTTGTGATGGATCATGTCGTGAAATAGAGCTACCATGGCGCGCTGATAAGTTTCCCCAGCGTTCTTCAACCCGAGTGGCATAACCTTGTAACAGAAAGTGCCCCATTGTGTGACGAAGGTCATTTTCTCCATGTCCTCAGGTGCCATTTTGATTTTATTATAGCCTGAGAAACCATCCATGAAGGAAAATACTTTATGTTGTGCGGTGTTGTCAACCAGAATATCAATGTGGGGAAGCGGGAAGTCATCCTTAGGGCTTGCCCTATTCAAATCTCGGTAATCCACACACATGCATACTTTACCGTCCTTTTTAGGCACTGGAACAACATTGGCGACCCATTATGGATAGGAGGTGACGGCTAAGAACCGGGTGTTGAATTGTTTCATGACTTCACTCTTGATCTTCTCTTACATGTTTGGCCACATGCGATGAACTTTCTATTTTACCGGAGGGCAGTCTTCTTTTGTTGGTAGAGGATGGACCATGATATCAGCATCAAGTCATGGCATATCTTCGTATGACAAAGCAAATACCTCAACATATTCATGTAGTAACTGAGTTAAACGCTTCTTGACACTGGGTTCCAGATTGGTTCCTACCTTGACTTCTTTCTTGTCCTCTTCGCTACCTAAGTTAAATGTGTTTACCTGTTCTTCGTGGGGTTGTATGGTCCTTTCTTCTTGTTGTAGTAACCTGGCTAGTTCCACTGGCACTTCACAATATTCCTCACATTTGTCTTCGGCTTGGTAGATTAGATTTTCAAAGTCACAATAGGCCATAGCAGAATCGTCACCCATGGGATCCTAAGTGGATGTAGCTCTGCATTTTGATATGTGAGTGTGTGTAAGAGCATAGCTATTTTTGAAAGAAATAAAAATGTAGAAAAATAAAGACAACGAGCATAAAGTTTGCATGCAAAAATGTCCATGATTCATTGATGACATATAAAAATGAAGTAACAACCCTTACAAATGGGCCGTTGTGCCTCGGGTAAGACACAAGGTTTTAAAAGTCTGAATTGTTTAATTATTACAAGTCTGGCAAAAATTTAAAGATAATTACTCTTGGATAAAAATAATAGGGACAAATTCTTTGGCTTCCCAGTTGTTGAGTCATCCGTTGATAGTTGGGAAAATCCAATCTTCTAGGTCATAATTGTCATCACTATCCTCCATTGTGTTGACTCCGTGGTTGCTGATCCACAAAGGTGGTCCCTCAGCACGAGCACGACGAATAGCTTTCTGGGCTCCTTCTTCGAATACTGCCTTGGAATCTTTCAGAGAAGCCATCTTTAGTAGACGTCTTGTAATCTTTGGGACTTAGGAAATAGTCTTGGTTGCTGCCAATGTTTGTGGGACTTCCTCGAAATGCTGACACGGTGTTTCAATGAATTCACCATCCATTTCTTCGTATCTGAAGGAGTTAAAGTGACTGACCATATATTCCTCATCTCCATGAACAGTGATGATTTTCCCTTTGGTTGAGTATTTTAGCATCTGATGTAATGTAGAGGTGACGGCACCAGCGTCATGAATCCAAGGTCGGCCCAATAAACAGGAATAGGAAGGGTGAATTTCCATCACGTAGAAAGTTGAATCAAAGGTTTGAGTTCCAAATTTAATGGGGATGCCCACCTCCCCATGCACCATTCTCTTTGAACTGCCGAAGGCCCTTACCACTATGTTGCTGGCTTTTAAGGTCAAACCTTCACATTCGAGTCTATCCAGAGCCTTCTTAGGCAGCACATTCAAAGATGAACCGGTATCAACCAGGACATGGGCCAAAGTATTGCCCCTGCATTCGACAAAGACATGCAATGCCTTATTGTGTTTCCTCCCTCTAGGTGTTAGGTCATCATCAGAAAATCCTAAATCATTATCAGTGGTCAAACTGGCCACACAATCTTGGAATTGGTCAGTAGAGGTTTCCTGTGGCACATGGGCAGTTTTAAGAAAATTTACCAAGGCCTTCGCATGAGCCTCAGAGCACAACAGCAAAGCCAGCATAGAAATCTTTGACGGAGTCTGCCCTAGCTGTTCGACTACGTTGTAGTCACTTCTCTTTATAATTTTCAAAATTTCTTCCATCTCCTTTTTGGAGGCCTCTGGGATAGATACTGATTGCGCCTTCATCCGGAAAGGCTCAACAAAAATTCCTTTGCCCCGAGTCTCGGTCGACTCGGCGGTAGGGGTATCAGTAGGGGTAACCATAGGGACTGTAGTAGTAGTGCCAACAGGAACAAAAGCAGGGATGATCACAGGATCGGTAACAGTTTTCGGAAGAGCAATCTCTGGGGAGAATACTCTTCCACTTCGGGTTATTTTGTTGGTTCCCGCAATGTTGCCGATGTCGAGGTCATCCTTCTCAAAAATCGAGTCTTCATCAGCCAGCCAATCCTATTTGACATCGTGATAGTAGACGTCACCCCCATAGTTCCATGGGACAGTTTTATCTGAGGAGTACGGGATCGGTCCTGGAATAGTAATTATCAGTGGAGTCACTTTAGGAACAGATGTAATCTTAACGGGTCTTTTGGTGGAGACCCTAGAAGGATTGGCAGAAATGGTTACTATTGAAACATCCTTGTAAGAAATGGTTGGAACCGGAGTCTTTTCAAACAAAATCTTTTTATCATCCATCAGGCGCTGGACACCTGCTTTCAATAAACGACAACCAGTTCGTAGGGATAAACAGAGTTGACAGCCTTCGCCAAAGCCCGGAAATAAACCAACCTTCAACAGGTTCCTCTTGAAGGTCAGGAGAGTAACAAGTTCATCAACAACAGTAACAAACATATCATCTTCAATAACGTTAACATCACGGCCATGCTTGGGAATAGGAGCAGTGATAACATTCGGAATCTCAGGAGCATCGAATTAAATTTATTTTGCCTCGAGAAGGCCTTGCACCTTGTTTTTCAAAGCCCAACAATTGTTTGTATCATGGCCTGGACTTTCTAAATGGTAAGCACAACGAGCATTAGGGTTGTAATGAGGAGAGGCGGTGTTGGGATTCTTCGGGGCTTTCTTCAAAGTTACCAGATTAGATCTCAATAAATGTGGCAGGACTTGAGACAACGTCATATTTATCTGGGTAAATTATCTTATCAGTCTTTTTGTTCTATGCTGGTTATTACTTTGTTGAGTAGGTGCAGGATTAGGGATCATGACAGCCCCTACCATTGGACGATGTTCAGTTCTGTCCTGATTTCTTTAAGGGTATACAACACCAACTTCTTTCTTCCCAATGAATGGTTTTCTCACGGCACTAGAGGATGCGTCTTTTTAGATCTTCCCACTCTTAATCCCAGTTTCCACTCTCTCCCCAGTCAAGATTAATTCAGTGAAGTCGGCTGAGGAGCTTCCAATTAGATGATTAAAGAAAGGACCGAACAGGGTACCCAGAAACATGTCCACTATCTCTCTGTCAGATAGGGGAGGCTGGACTCTTCCTGCTAAGTCCCTCCATTTCTGAGCGTAGTCTTTGAAACCCTCGCTCGAACCCATAGCCATACTTTGGAGTTGAGTACGGGTGGGAGCAAGGTCTGCATTGTATTGATACTATTTATAAAAAGCGGAGGCCAGGTCTTCCCAATTATGGATATTGGCCCTCTCCAGTTGATAGAACAAATCTAGCTGAGTCCCAAATAGACTATCCTGAAAGAAGTGGACCCACAAATCTCTGTCAGCAGTGTGAGGCTGTATCTTCCTCACATAAGATCGGAGATGCATCTTGGGACACGAAACCCCGTCGTACTTAGAAAACACTGGTGCCTTGAACTTTGGTGGAATAACAATCCCAGACACCAAACCCAACTCTTCAAAGTCCAGCCCGTGCACTTTCTGAATCTCCATTACACTTAGACGTTCTTCTAGATGTTTGTATTTTTCGTCAGCTGGAGGATACTGCTCTTCAGAGTAATCACCATCTTCTTCCTCTTCAGATTCTAGATGGGCAATCACTTCCTTGTTTTTCCCTTCTTGATTATCCTTTTCACCTGATGATGTTGCAAAGTCAAGGGTCCGTCTGGCTGGTCTGGGGAACCTTCTTCCTATATTCAAAACACCGGTTGATTTCTTTGTTTTCTTCTTCTTTTCTTCGATCAACAAAGTTTTCAAATCCTCTTGCCCTTTTTCCAAATTCAAGAACATTTGTTGAAACTGAGCATCTTGCACCTGGAGATCTTTTATTGTCTGCTCAAGATCCATCTTACTGAAATAAATAGTAGAAAGATAAGGAGACTTGTGGTAAGAAACCTGTTTATGTGATGATGAATGAAGATGTGTATGCAATGATTTCAAGGAAATTAGAGATTTAAATTTGCTTTAGACCAAAAAGGAACACATGTTATATTAATAAATCAAAGTTTGAGTACATCATCCCTCTTTAGGCTTACAGTGAAAGAAATAAAATACAAAATTCTAAGACAAAAAAGTTGAGCGCATCCTCTTTGGTGCGATGTAGGCGTTCAGGCTCCGCTCTTCATGAAGCTGCCTGGTGAGCTCCAGAATCTTCTTCTCGTTGGCGTAGAATTGGGCCTCGAAAGTGTCTCGCTCCCCTTTAAGCTGTATCCAATCCCTTTGCAAGTCTTCGAGAGAGGTGGGCATGTTGGGATGAAGGATAGTGTATGGGACGTCTCCTTTCACACCAGGCTCTATGATAACTGGAAGAATAGAGAGGTAAGGCATCATAATACTTTGAGCACGAGCTCATACCCATTTGAGATAAGGCTCAAGAGGGATGGAATTCTTGTGCCCCAGTGTCTTGCTATCAACTATATGTACCATGCCCCAAGCTCGCATGAACCTTTTGTGGTAATCCTGAGCATCACTCTCATAGTCGAAAACGATGCCTTGAATAAGTGCATCATGAGGACCATCCCTTCTTTCATATCTAAACTTTCATAGTGCCAAACAAGGATTGTAAGTGATTCCTCCCCTAATGCCTAAAAGAGGTACATTAGGGAATTCTCCGCATTGATCAATGATGATAACATCCTCCGAGAATCGGGGACACCAATGAATTCCTTAATGTGTAAGAGTCATTAGCCTATGAGACCATCTCAAGCCCTGTTCATTCTTCAAGAAGGATCGGGGGAGGTGTGAAATAAACCACCTAACCAAAAGAGGTGTGCAACACAAAAGGGTTCCTCTCATATTTACAGTACGAGTATGCAATGAATGTAGGATATCTCCAAGCAGAGTAGGTACCGGATTGCGTGACAAGAAAACTTTAACCGCATTCTCGTCTATGAGTTGGTCCGGATTAGGAAACAGTACCAAACCATAGATGAGAAGGGCTAACACCTCTTCAAAAGCTTGTAAGTCCAAGGTATCCAAAAAATTATGAGCTTTCTCGAACAAGAACTTAGCCAAAAAACCCTTGACACCTCTCTGGGTTTCCCAATTTGCTACTACGTCAGACCGTTGTAAGGACAGAGCTTTGACAATATCTTCAATTTTAGGGTCTCTTTCCATACCATTGAAAGGTACCTCATTAAGGATAGGCACCCCCAACAGCAGAGAAAACTCCTCCATAGTAGGCACTAATTGATAATCTGGAAAAGTGAAGTAGTGATGTAGAGGGCCAAAGAATTGAAAGAGCACTTTTAACATTTCTTCATTGGGGTTTTAGGTGACCAAGCTGAGAAGTATACCATGTCTTTCAGTTAATAGAGAGATTTTGGGAACCCTTGATACCAAATCCTTGAGTTGAGGAGGTACTTTTACCAGACTGACTTGGATAGTGAATCTGCGGGCGAGAGCCATGTCCTACAAAACAAGACAAAAATAAACCCTAAGAATCCTTGAAATGGTTAGAATGACATGCTATGTTATGATGTCATAATTATGCTCAGATATAGAAGATATAGCAAGCACAAGCAAATCACAGAGAGATCTTAGGTTTAAGGCTTGCATGGATTTTAAGGTGATACCCTCTTGAAGTTGGGTTGGCTCAACCTGTCCTAAATATAGTAATCGGGTTCTAAGGGACCTCAATACCACCGGTCTTTCCCCCAAATCTCATTCCAATAGACAATTGACTTACCACCAAACAAAACTCAAGGGTCAAACCTCAATGAGTGTAGCATCGAATATCAACCGAATTTGGGTTTACACCAAAGACGGCTATCTCACTATGTCCTAAAAGCCAAGTTGCTCAATTAAGGTGCTGAGGTCAGTTGACGTTTTATGATACCACGCAGCGGCCCCGTATTCTCCTTGATTACTCAAGGGCTACCGGTACACACTAAAGTATCGCATCAACATAGCTACTGTTTCAACCGTGTCGGTATACCCCACACAGTTCCCTCACAGTTTATTGCTACTTACCTAAAAAAGGTGCCCCAAATCTGGGTGTATGATCCTTAGTAAGCCCAAACAAGGAACCATAATGTAAAGCATGCAAGTCAAACAAGGAAAGCAAGTAAATGTGATCTAGCCCTAAGGTAACCCCACTTTTAAGATTCTCCCCAGCAGAGTCGCTAGTTTTGTAACACGGTGGGAGAACTGACTTGGTCGTTTTGCGGTTTATCGCAAATGTTGTGGTTTAGCAAGAGTCTCCACCGACTTTTCTTTTATCCAGAAGGAAAGGCTGAAAAGAACAGGAAAAACCTTTGAGATGTTTTCTTGATTTCGGGGGGTAGATTATGAAAAGGGAAGGTGTTAGCACCCTTTCCATCCATGGTTTTCCATGGTCTCTTAGTTGCTTTCTAGATCACTTGCTTTTGTTTGAAAATGTGCTTTGTATGGTTTTTGAAAGTATTTTGAAAAGGTGCCATTGTTTGGGCAAACTTTGTAATGATTCTCGTTCGTAAGAATGTATACAAATTGTTGATCTTTTGAAAATGTTTTCAAGTTTGAAAGGTGTTTTGAAAGTGTTGGTGTTTGTTTTGAAAATAGCATGGATGTTTTAGTTTGAAATTGAGCAAGCAACTAGGAACATTCTACCTACTCAAAATCTTTCATGTTCATTTCATCTTTCCTTTGACATTGTTATCTTACCATTGATTTGGTAGATAACCTTATATTTGGATGTAAAAGGGACGGGCACGGGTCATCGTATAGCCATGATTAGTAATGTTATAAGATATCTTTAGCATTTTCTTTAAGGGACTAAGATCATTTTTGAAAGGCAACTTTGATAGCGTCATCGAGGGACCATGATCTTGTATTTTTTTTTTGTTTTGCTAAGATACCTCACATGAATAACATGGCTATTTTATAAGGAAATAAAGTGGATTTACCCTAAGGGTGCAAGTGTATTGACTTACATGTATTGTTTTGTCTTTGAATTAGGGTTTTCTAAGCATTGGTGTTATCTTCCCATACAAACCCTAATTACTAGCATTTGTATATAAAGTATTAAATTGCGGAAAATAAAAATACTAAGCTATTACATCATTAGGGGGGGTGTACAAATTACAAATGGGGAAATTGCAAAAAATTAAAATTCTAATTATCTATTACAACCATATTGAATATTGTACAAAAAATGAATAAATAAAAATGCAAGACTGTAAATGTAAAAAGAAATGTGATTTTTGTTTGGTTTTCATGAAAAGGTTTTTTGACCTAGTTAACTAAAATAAAATAATTAACTAAAAATAAGAAAATTAAAATTAAGTTAGTAAAATAAATTAATTTAAAGAAAACAAAATTTTTAGGGTTTTTTTGTGAATTTGATTAAATTAGTAAATAAAATTAATTAAATAAAAATCCTAAGTTCTAAATTGATTTTAATTTACAAGAAAATAATATATAATATAATAATTAAACCTAAATATTAATTATTAAGAAAGAAATTAATTTATTAAGAAATGTTTTTGTTCTTTTGATTTTATAAAAGAAAATAAAATAAATAAGTGTAAAAAAATAGTAAATAAAATATTTTTTTAGGTTTTTATTAATAACCATAAAAAATAATATTAATAATAATAATACTAATAATAATAATAATAATAATAATAATAATAATAAAGAAAATAAAAATAAAAATAAAATAAAATGAGCCAGGATGTATGAAAGTGAAACAGGGAGGTGATGATAAGCAAAAATGCTAGGCTCAGAGGGTTGAGGCCCAAGCGCCTGATTCAACAAAAAAAATGAAAAATGAAACAAAAAATGTGAAAATTGCAAAAGGTCTCGCTGGGGCTCGAACCCAGGACCTTCTATTACGCGCGCGCTTCTTGTACCACTGGGGTGCCCTGTTTCATCCGTTCATATAATAAAAGCATAAATATATATTAGAAACCGCTTCCTGAAGACAACTTCATCTTCAACCTCTAGCCAGACCACCTGCATCTTGTTCATTTCTCATCGATTTGCAAAAGTGTAAACATGAATCTTGTAGCAAATTCCCTCATGATTTCAGAAATGTAAAGCATTAAAACTATAGATCAAAGACAAACATGAATTTTAATGGTCCTAATCTGAACCCTAACTTTTCCATAAATTTCAGTCTTAAAATTCTCTAAGCTCAAGCAACAAAAATGAAAACTATGGACATGGTTAGCTTTAGGGAAATGATATCTACATTTTTCATTCATAAATTAAACATTAATGATGCATATATGAAGAGTTCAAAAGTCAGAAAACTAACCTTGCAAGAGGGTATCATGTTTTGAGTTTGAGTAGCTTTTGATGAGTTCCAGTGATTGGGTTAGCTTCCTCAAGTTCCCAGGAAGCTAATGTGATGCTTGGCTTGAGCTGAAAGTGGCTGAGGAGTTCTGGAGAAGTCAACTTGCAGAGCTCTGTTTTTGGTTATGGAGGTTGATGAAGATGGAGTAACAGTTATGAAACAGGGTTAGGGATGAGTTATATTTGATGTTTAGAAGCAATAGGAACCAAAAGGCTTTGAAACACACGAGGGAGATGTAAGTTTCAAGTTTTTGGTCAGATTATACAACAATGTGGATATTTTGATACAATTCTGAGTTCTTGTGTGTTTTAGGGCTTGTGTAAGTGTGTCTTTTGATGCAAATGTCTTGTGCATAAGTAAGGAGAAGGTTTTAGTGCTTGAGAGGGTCAGAAGTACAAGATATAGACTGATTGCTATGTTACTTGATTTTGAAGAAAAGTGAAAACATGGTTTCAAGGTGAAGTACAAGCATTGGCTAACTTGTTAGAGGCTTGAGACAAGTTTATTTTGGGTTATAGGTTGTGTATGATCAAAAGAGAACAAGTGCAAAGCTCAAGAATAGATTTTGTGCATAAAGCTACTTTTCCAAAATGGCATTGTGCATTTTCTTCCTAAAATGGAAATAAGCATGGGCAATGCATTGAATGCTTGAGTTGAAGCCTCTAACAGCTGTGCAAAACATTAATTATGGAGTGCCAAACAAGTTTGAGGCCTGCAAAGCAAAGATTATGCATCCTAAACAAGGATTTGAATTCTTGCTCATCATGAAATTGACCTATAATTCAAGAATGAAATGCCAACTTCATGCCTTCGATTCTCCTTGCTCAAACATGATCTCAAGGAGTTCTTGGACATTTTAGAAAGTTTGTAATGTGTTCTACAACCCCTCTTTGAATCACTTTTGAAAATTCCCATTGGAACTATGTGAAACATTTCCATGAAGTTAGGTCAAAATCCTGCCTAAACTAGGGCAAAATTTTCACTAAGTGTTTAGTTTCATGAACATGTATTCACAAAATCATAACATGAAATCCATGCATTTCTAGGAGAAGTTGTGTAAATAAATGTTTTATATCTCATTGAGATCTACAACTTTCATGTTGAAAGTTTCCTTTGAATCATCTTGCATCATGGTGAAAAATGTAATTTTTTTTTGGAATAACCATTGTGATCGGTGGATCTGGAACTGACTGTTTAACGCTGGTTCGCGAAATGTCGCGGAAGCAAGAGTCGCCACCGTCTTTTATTTTCTCCAAATGGAAAGGACAAAAGCACAGAAAAATTCCTTAAAGAGATTGCTCTCGGTTCGGGAGGTAGATTATAGAAAGGGAAGGTATTAGCACCCTTTCTATCCATGGTTATCCATGGGCTCTTAGATACTTGCTCAATGTGTTTTCAAAATTGTTTGTTTGCTTTTCAATGTGGGTTTTAAAAAGTTTCTTTGAAAATTTTCAGTTCGACTCTTGTATCGGTCCTCAAGAGTGTTTGAAAAAATGCTTTGAAAGCTTTTGAAAAGTGTTGGTGTGAAAAGATTTCAGTTTGTTTTGAAGAGAACAAGTATCCTTGAGAACCTACCTACCCTAAGGAATTCGTCTGTGTAAATGTCCTTTAAAGTAGCGCCATCCCACCATTGAGAGGTAGGTAGCACCACCATTGGAGGTGTTCGGGTCAATTCGATTTTAGGGACGTGGTGATCACCGGAGCAATGGGAAGACACCTTAGAAGCTACCCTCATGCCAGGTTCCCGGATCATGAGGACTTACTAAGACATCCTCTACTCGACGACCACCTTTCGAAAGGCAACAGTGAGGCGTACCCTAGGGGTGGTGTGTGCGACTCGTGTGTCATGTTTCATTTGATATTTGTCTTTTGTCATGTTTATTGGTGTTCTACGCTTGATTTTATTTTAAGTCCATACATTCTTTCATGCTTTTGTTAACAGTTAATATTTGCGAAAAAATAAATCTACGACTATTACAAATGGCGCGGGTCCACATCGCCAAAATTAAACTGGACCCGATTTAGCGAAAAAATAAATAATGCGAAGAAATAAAGTGCGAAAAGTAAATTACATGGCTTAGGGACAATTACATAATTATAATTAAACGACATAAGATAAATGCGCAAATTAAATAATTGAAACGAAACTAGGGCGTTGGACCCTTTTACAAACAATTAAAATTAATGATGAATTACAAATTAAATGATTAAATGTTTTTTTTTTGGTATTTTGTGTTTTTTAGTTTTAATGAAAAAAAAAGGAAATTAATTGAAATTAAATTAGACGGCAAACCCTAATTCTAATATTTTTTTGTTTATTATGAAAGAATTAAAATATGACCTAAATTAACCTAATTCATTTATGTACAATTTAAATAGGAAAATAAATAAATAAATAATAATTATTATTCTAAAAAAAAGGGGAAAAATATTAAAAGGAATAAAAAATAGCAATTAACCTAATTCTACATTTTTTTGGATTTTTATTAAAAAGGATTTAAAGTTGAAAACCTAATTACACTAAATAATCTACATCTTAATTTATTTATGAAAATAATTATTATAAAATAAATATTATATTTTTTTTTGTATTTTTCTGATTTTTAGTGTTTTTTATATTTTTGTTAAAAATAATTAACTAAAACAAATAATTAAAATAAACATAACAATTAAAATAGATGAAATAAAAAAAGAAATCAAACCAGAGTGGGGTGTAGTCCCCAATTTAGGAGGTATGAATTTGGAAAGCCTGGCCCAATAAGCATGGAATTTCATTGACTTTCTGGATCATGTGTCGTGCGTTGACTGATATTCATTGCACTCCTGGAATCCAGGCCCTTGATTTGGTTGTCTGGGACACGTGGGCGATGAATATTGAGTGTGTATGGTGAACGTTCATGTTAGGCCTGCATGGGATTAATCATTGAAAAATAACATTAAGCTTTTGCCAGACCTGGGACTTGAACCCAGGTCTTGAAGGTCACAAGCTCAACACTCAACCACTGAACCAAACGTGTCAATTGGTATATTATTATAAACAAATAATCAAAAAGCAAAACCAACGCCCACTAACTAAAACGCGCGCAAATTTAAACTAACGAACCACCAGCTGACAACTCATCATCGTCTTCATCCCTTTTTTTTATTTTTTCTGAAACATAAGCATATGGCAACGGTTTTGTATTTGTTTCCTTAGGGTCTCTACAAAAAAATAGCGAATAGCCCCTCGTGGCTCATAAATTGAGCGCGAGGGTGCTATACTCTTCGTCTCAATCTGCTGAAGCCATTGGCACTGGTCTAGAAGCCTGATTTTTCCTTGGGCAAAAACCCCCAAATTTGAAACCTGCAAACCCTAGAGAACGCTCATGGCAGAATCACGTGTATTGCTCAAAAATGAAATTAGTTAGCATGATTAGCTTCAGAACATCATGAGAAACAATAATTCATAAACAAAATATGCAAAAGATGTATGATTCGTGCTATGCGATTTCAGAAAATTCACTTTGCAGTTTGAGTTCTAACCAACGATTCTTTGTGCTTTAGTTGATGTTAATGATTGAGAGATGTTCAATGAGGTCTCAGGATGCTGATGAAACAAAAAGTGAAGCTTGAATCGACCTCTAGGCTAGTTTTCAGTGTTTGAGTTTTTGTCAAAAATTTCAATATGCCAAAGGTGTGTTATGCGCAGCTTGCAGTCTCTTTTGCTTTAGGTCTTCATTCTGATCATATAGGGAGTGATCTAGGTCAACAAAAACCAACAAAATCTCATGAATTCATTATTTGGAGATTTGATTTGCTTAAGGATCTTTTTGAATATTTTTTCATGGTTTTTGTGCCAAATCTGATCAATTAGCATCAAATCCTTCCCTATTAACATGTGCACGAGTTATAGAGTCCAAAGCATGCATAAAAAGATTTTTTAGGTTAAGGTTTATATTTTTCATGAATTAAAATGATTTAAATGAATATAAATTAATATTAATTCGAATAAATAATTAAAAAATATGAAAATACTTCCCTTTGGGCCTAGTGGTCGTGCATAGGCTTGGCATGAAGAAATTTGGAAGGAAAATAGGCCCATTTGCATTTTTAGGCCTTTTGCATCAATGTTGACTTTCAAAAATTTCCAAAAATTTCCCAACTTCCACAAGGCATAACTTGGTCAATTTTTAAGCTTTTCACATGTTCTTGGACATTTTGGAAAGGTCTTTAAGTCCTTTAACCAATGCCTTTGGTCCCATGTCATTTTGATTTACCAATCTCAAGTTATGGCCTTTGACTTAAAGTCCCTTTTTGTTGACTTTTGAAAATGACCTATAATGTTGAAATTGATAACTTTTTGTGAGAGCATTTCTTGGACTTGGAACATGAAGATGAATTGTAGGAAATGTCTTTCTCTTCAAAATGAGCTTTGGATGGAATTTTTCTGATAATCCATGTGAAAGTTATGCCCTGGTCAATTTCAGTTGACTTTTTCAGCTGTCCAAATATAGCAACTTTTGCATCTTTGATGATTTCTGAGCCAAATTTTGAGAATCATGATCAAGCATTGATCAAATGATGTTTGTGGCTTCAAAATGATATGTTGACCAAAAATTTGAACTTTTGACTGCCAAATGACCATTTTGCCCCTACAGTTGACTGTAGTGCAATTTAGGGTTTTGATTGTGCAATCTTGAGCTGAATGCCTTGAAACTTGACATGAAGGCACTTGACCATCTTTGTAAGCATATGAGACTTGATTGGTCCTTTGAAAAGTTCATTTGCTTGACCAGAACTCAAACCCTAGTTTTGACTGTCTAGGAGACAGTTGAGCTGCACAACCCTGGAGGAATTTTGTGACCTTGACTTGGCAATTCTTGATGAATATGGGAGGGCAAATTTTGGGGTACAACAGTTGCCCCTGTTCAATCTTCTTAGACCTGAGGATGCAGATTGGCTGACGTGCCTTTCGTAATCCGAGGGTAGAAGATGATTGAACACTAAAGTGCCCAGAAATTTGCGCTCACATAGTAACAGTGTGATGGGGGAATGGGCTTATAGATGCCATTTAAAGATTTGCTGGATAAGATGATGGGCTTATAGATGCCATCTGGACGTTAATCGTGTAGGAGATTCTTTAGCGAGAACCTGCATACCTGCAAAACAGAAAAATGAGTACCTGACACGTCGCAGGAGCTGATTTTAGATGCTTGGTATAGATGTGTCCTGAATGGTTACAGGAGCTGAGTCTGGAGCTTCAAACACTGATGAATGAACTAGGGATAGTTACTGCCTTAGCATGGATGGTAAGAGAATCCTGAATGATTTCAACCTCAACAACGCTCGTTGAGAAAATCTTGGTGAGGATTACCATCTTCGTAGTGTCAGGAAGAGAACCAAAGGACATTATAATCTCAAAGGGAGTCACCTCACTCGCCGTTGGAGAGGGAACTATAGGAAATTATAATCTGGAAGGAAATGTCACCTCACGCTCATGCCGGAGAGGGAAACATCTTGAAAGGGAATTGCCACTTCACTCGCCGTTGGAGAAGGGACCATAAGAGAATATCACCTCACGCTCATGCCGGAGAGGGAAACATCTGAAGAAGGAATTACCACCTCACACGCCGTTGGAGAGGGGACCATAAGAGAATATCACCTCACGCTCATGCCGGAGAGGGAAACATCAAAAAGACTTCTGGAAGCAGTATCAGAACGTCACCATATCTGGTTTACATCTGAAACTATATCTGGAAGAGAATCTGGAAGCAGTATCAGAACGTCACCATACCTGGATCATATCCGAAACTATATCGAGAAGGAATTCTGGAAGCAGCATCAGAACGTCACCATAGCTGGGTTTACATCCGAAACTATATCGAGAAGGAATTCTTGAAGCAGTATCAGAACGTCACCATCGCTGGGTTTACATCCGAAACTATATCGAGAAGGAATTCTTGAAGCAGTATCAGAACGTCACCATCGCTGGGTTTACATCTGAAACTATATCGAGAAGGAAATCTGGAAGCAGTATCAGAACGTCACCATCGCTGGGTTTACATCCGAAACTATATCGAGAAGGAATTCTTGAAGCAGTATCAGAACGTCACCATCGCTGGGTTTACATCTGAAACTATATCTAGAAGGAAGTCTGGAAGCAGCGTCAGAACGTCACCATCGCTGGATCATATCTGAAACTATATCTAGAAAGAATTGCGTTAGTTGATAGTAATCATTTTTGTATTGATCTTTTTCTTGAAAAGGTAGAACATAATTGTATGCAAAATCATGATGCATGAACTGTATGTCTTCAATATCAATGAGATGCGTGTAATATGATGCATATGCATGCTATAATGATGTATGTGACGTTTTATGAATGTATGTTTGTCTAAGGAAATAAATCCTTGACGGGTGCCGGGAAGTCGTATCCTGGGCTGATGTTGAAGAATAGCTTTTGCTTTCACTGGGGATGATAGTTGCAAGTATACCGGTAGGAGAAGATGACCCCGTTGGGGAATGAACTTGGCGAATGAATAATTCTGCGGGGAGAAAAAGATATTCTAGCGACCATGCTGGGAAGAAATACTCTGTGGGGAGATGCTTTTGCTGAATTGTTGAGGATGACTCGCTGAGGATACCTTGCTGTATTGGAAGTATGAATGGACTTCGCTGGGGATAAGAAGATTCTGTCGACGACGCTCTTTCCGTGGCTTTTGGCTGAGGATAACCCAGTTATATCCTATTAAGGAAATAACTCTTTAAATCAAGCCGGACGACGCGTTCGTGCCCTGCTAGGGGATGAGCTTCCAGACTCTACTGGGGTACGCTTATTGCTTGGGGAGATAGATTCCAAACTTCCTAGGGAATTGGATTGGACTCTTCTAGGGAAGTATTGAACTGTATTGGTTATGTTCTTTAGCTGAACCTACCCTGATACCTTAGAGGATAGAACGACCAGATTGCTTAGACCACTCTTTATTGCCCCTGTTTCTTGTGGGGTGCTGATAATTGTTGGCGGACAAACCTTCTTCTGGTAGACAGATAGCAGGAAAACAGGACATAATCATACGCTTTAATCCCTAATTTTTGCTTGGACCGCCCTTTCGGGTTTTCAGTCCACCGGGATACCCATTTTTGCTCAAGCCGCCTTTTCAGGTTTTCGACTTGTCGGGTGTACAGATTTTTCTTTCACTTCATCCCTTCATTTTGCCCGAACCCTTTTGGTTCGCCGGGAAGCCCTTATTTTTGCCTAGGTGTGTCAACCTAGCGGGTCTTTGACTCTGCGTAGTATCTTTTCGACTATGTCCATGTTTTTAGAATGCAGGGGGGTGCCCCTGGCTGTTTATATTACCATGTTACCAGAAGATGTTTAATCAGGCAAGATTCATTGTCGGAATGCCCCGAGTGATTCAGGCAGAGATTTGCCCCAGGCTTTTTGACTTTTGAGAGATTCTCCGAATCTTGATTGGATTGCCCCAGATGATGGACCATGGTCATGCCATGCCCCTTGATTGGAGATACTCTTGCTCATTAAACTTTCATTGCGCGAATTTCCCTGCTGTTCAAACAAAAAGTCATACGCAAACAAAGTTATGTTAAAAATGCAAAGCCTATGTCTGTCTTGAAGATTTTGTAAATGCGTTTTTTTTCGTAAAACAAATGATTGTTTGTAAAACGTGATGTCAACTCCGTATTTACCGTAGGCCTTAAGGAGTCAGGATACCTTTCGTGACAGTATGCTTTCGAACTAACCCATGCTTCAGCTAGGACTTTTGAGGGTTATAACGTGGCCTGGTTCATGGTTTAAGAAACAAAGGATAAAGGCTCAAATTATTTGTACCCATCCGCTCTTCGTGATGTTCTCCAAACCTAAACTCAGCTGATCGTGCGTTAGACCTTATTTGAGTCTTTGCTCTGATTTTCCGGTGATGATTCGGATGTTGATAACTTATTTTGAATAGGCAGTCATTCCTTTTTGTTGAGGGTTTGTAAGACCTCTTTCTCGTCTGATTTTTGTTATCCCTTTCTTTTTTTGCCTGAACTGTTTCCTTTTTTGGAATTACAGTCAGCGGGATGCCCCAGTTTCGTAAGTCTCCTTCATGGGTTTTGACTTATTGGGTTTTTCATTTTTTTGAGATAATGACTGCCTTTCTTTATTGATTATTCGGAACCGTCACGGTCTTCTTTTTTTTTGTAAGGACCTCTTTGGTGCCATTCGTCATGCACTTGGATCAACTGAGAGACTACCCTGCCCCGGGTTATGATTAAGGGTTTTGATTTTTTTTTTTGAAAATAAAAAATCCTACTTCTTTGGCTCTGATGGGTTGACGAGGGATTATCATCCTTATAACTCCAGTGTTTAGGGGTCGAAACAATGCCTGTACCTCATCAGCGGGGTCTGTTCAAAAGCATACTGTAATGATTGTGGTATCATTTTCGTCATCCTCCCTCAAGAGGCTTAGAATTATTAACCGAGAGTTGACATCAGAAAAAATATGAAAATATATTTGAACATAATGAAAATAATTGTATTAATTTCCAAAACAGACGTATGCGATGCATTGATAACATAAAAGAGTTTGCTATGACATTAATTGTTTGTATCAGCAAAGAAAAGTACAACTCAAAACATTCAAATAAACAAAAGGCTTCAATGATTGGGCAACGGAGCAGTGACTATGTTCGGAGTCTCTGGCACTTCAAACTGAATCTCTCCAGCGTCGATCATATCTTGAATCTTATTCTTGAGAGGCCAGCAGTTGTCTGTAGTATGCCCCGGGCTATCTGAATGATATGCACACCTATCGTTGGGATGATAGTTGGGAGCAGAAGTGTTCGGATTCCGAAGAGGAGCCCTTAAGGTGATCAGCCCTGTCTTCAACAGTTGTTGCAGTGCTTGATCCAGCGACATGTTGAGTTTGGTATACTGCCGTTTCTCCTTACGCTGCTGCCCCTGTCCTTGTTGAGCAGGTCCGGGATTGGAAATCTGGATTGCCCCTGCCTCATGACGGCTCTTTTTACCGTGCACGGCATTGGATTCTTTCTTTCCATGATGAGGCTTTTTGTCCGAAGGTGCAGCCTCTTGAATTTTCCCAGACCGGATGCCAGCTTCTATTCGCTCTCCAGTCAAGATAAGATCTGTGAATCCAGCAGACGAATTCCCAATTAGGTGGTTATAAAATGGACCAGACAAGGTCCCCAAGAACATGTCCACAAGTTCCCGATCAGTCAGAGGTGGTTGTACTCTTCCAGCAAGATCCCTCCATTTCTGCGCATATTCTTTAAAACCTTCACTTGATCCTAACGACATACCCTGGAGTTGGGTACGCGTGGGGGCAAGGTCGGCATTGTACTGGTACTGCTTATAGAAAGCAGTTGCCAACTCCTCCCAGTTACGAACTTTGGTCCCATCCAGCTGATAGAACCATTCGAGGTGAGTCCCTGAAAGACTTTCCTGGAAGAAGTGGATCCACAAGTTTTTGTCCACCGTATAGGGTTGAATCTTCCGAACATAGGACCTGAGATGTAACTTGGGACAAGACGCCCCGTCATATTTAGAGAAGGATGGTGCTTTGAACTTCCGAGGAATAACCACACCAGTTGACAAACCCAGATCTCCGAAATCCAGCCCGGGTACCTGTTGAACCTCCATAGCTCTCATTCTGTCCTCCAGTAGCTTATATCTGTCATCAGCAGGAGGGTACTGCTCTTCATCAAAATCTGCCTCGTTGTCGGAGACCTCTGGACTGGGCACCCTTTCCTCTGGATGACTGCTTTTTCCCACAGATGGGGTTGTCCTTTCAATTTCTATTTGTGGTGTATTCCCAGATCTGCGTCTAGGGCTGAACAGAACAGTCCTCTTTTTCTTCTTGTCCTTCTTCAAGAGCAGAGCTTTCAGATCTTGCTGCCCCTGGGTCAGATTCATAATCAGCTCTTGGAACTGGGCGTTCTGAGCCTGGAGGTCCTTGATAGTCTGCTCGGCTGATGGTTCAGGATTCATGACGAGCGGCTGAAATAAACAGCGGAGAAGGGTAAGCAACCTGTCAAGGGATACCTGCAATGCAATGAGATGTATGATATGCATGTAATGTTTTCAAGGACCTCGCGGGGTAAACAGAGAAATTTTGTTAGCATTTGGAACCGGTAGCTTGACTGAAGGCACTGCATATTGTTGAGAGTCCTTCTTCAAGGGTCAAAGGCTCACCATATCCAGTGGGTCATAGCCCCTGACAACCTTGGCTAGAGGAAAATAAATCCTCTTTGCCCCTTGCTGGGATAATTGTTCATCATGACCTGCATCACAAGCCCTTGAGATCCTTGAAATGGGTTAGGATGTATGCAATGGTATGATGTTATGCTATGCATGGGATGATGTAGGTAAACTCTGCTACGAGTCCCAATTAAGGACTATAAACAGACCCTGCAAGAAATTCGGTATACTTTGTTATGAGTCCCAATTAAGGACTATAAACAAAACCTGCAAGAGATCTAGTAAACCCTGTTATGAGTCCCAGTTAAGGACTATAAACAACACCTGCCAGAAATTTGGTAAACCCTGTCATGAGTCCCAGTTAAGGACTATAAACAAGACCTGCAAGAAACTTAGTACCCTGTTATGAGTCCCAATTAAGGACTATGAACAAAACCTGCAAGACATCAAGGGTCAGATAACAAGCATGCAAGTAGTCAAGTACGAAGGCACGCAAGTCACACAAGAGAAGCCCTTAGGGTTTAGGCCAGCCTGAGGTCTGGGTAGTACCCTCTTTCAGTTTGTTGGTTCATACCTGTCCTAATCAAAAGTAACCGGGTTCTTAGAGGATCCCAATATCATTGACTACCCTCAATCGGTCATAACTCCAGCATCGCAATCTTTTCTTGCGGCCAGAACCATCACGAGAGTTTAGCCTCAATGGGCGTAGCATACTGCTACTGTTCTATGGCCAAGTTGGGTCAATTAAGGTTCTAAGGTTGTTGGTGCTTAATGACTCCTTAGAAGACCCATATTCTCCTCGTTGCGACACAAGGGATATCGGTACAGACTAAGGTGCCACACCAACGTAGCCACTGCTTCACCTGTGTCGGTCTACGCCGGACAGGTCCCTCACAGCTTATGCTACCTAACAGGGTATCCCCAGATCCGGGTTAGGATCTATGTATCTCCGATGCAACCCACAATAGTAAAGCAAGCAAAACAATACAAGTGAAAACACAGTTATGACCTAGCCCTAAGGTACACCTCACTTTATAAGATTGTCCCCAGCAGAGTCGCCAGTTCTGTGATCGGTGGATCTGGAACTGACTGTTTAACGCTGGTTCGCGAAATGTCGCGGAAGCAAGAGTCGCCACCGTCTTTTATTTTCTCCAAATGGAAAGGACAAAAGCACAGAAAAATTCCTTAAAGAGATTGCTCTCGGTTCGGGAGGTAGATTATAGAAAGGGAAGGTATTAGCACCCTTTCTATCCATGGTTATCCATGGGCTCTTAGATACTTGCTCAATGTGTTTTCAAAATTGTTTGTTTGCTTTTCAATGTGGGTTTTAAAAAGTTTCTTTGAAAATTTTCAGTTCGACTCTTGTATCGGTCCTCAAGAGTGTTTGAAAAAATGCTTTGAAAGCTTTTGAAAAGTGTTGGTGTGAAAAGATTTCAGTTTGTTTTGAAGAGAACAAGTATCCTTGAGAACCTACCTACCCTAAGGAATTCGTCTGTGTAAATGTCCTTTAAAGTAGCGCCATCCCACCATTGAGAGGTAGGTAGCACCACCATTGGAGGTGTTCGGGTCAATTCGATTTTAGGGACGTGGTGATCACCGGAGCAATGGGAAGACACCTTAGAAGCTACCCTCATGCCAGGTTCCCGGATCATGAGGACTTACTAAGACATCCTCTACTCGACGACCACCTTTCGAAAGGCAACAGTGAGGCGTACCCTAGGGGTGGTGTGTGCGACTCGTGTGTCATGTTTCATTTGATATTTGTCTTTTGTCATGTTTATTGGTGTTCTACGCTTGATTTTATTTTAAGTCCATACATTCTTTCATGCTTTTGTTAACAGTTAATATTTGCGAAAAAATAAATCTACGACTATTACAAATGGCGCGGGTCCACATCGCCAAAATTAAACTGGACCCGATTTAGCGAAAAAATAAATAATGCGAAGAAATAAAGTGCGAAAAGTAAATTACATGGCTTAGGGACAATTACATAATTATAATTAAACGACATAAGATAAATGCGCAAATTAAATAATTGAAACGAAACTAGGGCGTTGGACCCTTTTACAAACAATTAAAATTAATGATGAATTACAAATTAAATGATTAAATGTTTTTTTTTTTGGTATTTTGTGTTTTTTAGTTTTAATGAAAAAAAAAGGAAATTAATTGAAATTAAATTAGACGGCAAACCCTAATTCTAATATTTTTTTGTTTATTATGAAAGAATTAAAATATGACCTAAATTAACCTAATTCATTTATGTACAATTTAAATAGGAAAATAAATAAATAAATAATAATTATTATTCTAAAAAAAAGGGGAAAAATATTAAAAGGAATAAAAAATAGCAATTAACCTAATTCTACATTTTTTGGATTTTTATTAAAAAGGATTTAAAGTTGAAAACCTAATTACACTAAATAATCTACATCTTAATTTATTTATGAAAATAATTATTATAAAATAAATATTATATTTTTTTTTGTATTTTTCTGATTTTTAGTGTTTTTTATATTTTTGTTAAAAATAATTAACTAAAACAAATAATTAAAATAAACATAACAATTAAAATAGATGAAATAAAAAAAGAAATCAAACCAGAGTGGGGTGTAGTCCCCAATTTAGGAGGTATGAATTTGGAAAGCCTGGCCCAATAAGCATGGAATTTCATTGACTTTCTGGATCATGTGTCGTGCGTTGACTGATATTCATTGCACTCCTGGAATCCAGGCCCTTGATTTGGTTGTCTGGGACACGTGGGCGATGAATATTGAGTGTGTATGGTGAACGTTCATGTTAGGCCTGCATGGGATTAATCATTGAAAAATAACATTAAGCTTTTGCCAGACCTGGGACTTGAACCCAGGTCTTGAAGGTCACAAGCTCAACACTCAACCACTGAACCAAACGTGTCAATTGGTATATTATTATAAACAAATAATCAAAAAGCAAAACCAACGCCCACTAACTAAAACGCGCGCAAATTTAAACTAACGAACCACCAGCTGACAACTCATCATCGTCTTCATCCCTTTTTTTTATTTTTTCTGAAACATAAGCATATGGCAACGGTTTTGTATTTGTTTCCTTAGGGTCTCTACAAAAAAATAGCGAATAGCCCCTCGTGGCTCATAAATTGAGCGCGAGGGTGCTATACTCTTCGTCTCAATCTGCTGAAGCCATTGGCACTGGTCTAGAAGCCTGATTTTTCCTTGGGCAAAAACCCCCAAATTTGAAACCTGCAAACCCTAGAGAACGCTCATGGCAGAATCACGTGTATTGCTCAAAAATGAAATTAGTTAGCATGATTAGCTTCAGAACATCATGAGAAACAATAATTCATAAACAAAATATGCAAAAGATGTATGATTCGTGCTATGCGATTTCAGAAAATTCACTTTGCAGTTTGAGTTCTAACCAACGATTCTTTGTGCTTTAGTTGATGTTAATGATTGAGAGATGTTCAATGAGGTCTCAGGATGCTGATGAAACAAAAAGTGAAGCTTGAATCGACCTCTAGGCTAGTTTTCAGTGTTTGAGTTTTTGTCAAAAATTTCAATATGCCAAAGGTGTGTTATGCGCAGCTTGCAGTCTCTTTTGCTTTAGGTCTTCATTCTGATCATATAGGGAGTGATCTAGGTCAACAAAAACCAACAAAATCTCATGAATTCATTATTTGGAGATTTGATTTGCTTAAGGATCTTTTTGAATATTTTTTCATGGTTTTTGTGCCAAATCTGATCAATTAGCATCAAATCCTTCCCTATTAACATGTGCACGAGTTATAGAGTCCAAAGCATGCATAAAAAGATTTTTTAGGTTAAGGTTTATATTTTTCATGAATTAAAATGATTTAAATGAATATAAATTAATATTAATTCGAATAAATAATTAAAAAATATGAAAATACTTCCCTTTGGGCCTAGTGGTCGTGCATAGGCTTGGCATGAAGAAATTTGGAAGGAAAATAGGCCCATTTGCATTTTTAGGCCTTTTGCATCAATGTTGACTTTCAAAAATTTCCAAAAATTTCCCAACTTCCACAAGGCATAACTTGGTCAATTTTTAAGCTTTTCACATGTTCTTGGACATTTTGGAAAGGTCTTTAAGTCCTTTAACCAATGCCTTTGGTCCCATGTCATTTTGATTTACCAATCTCAAGTTATGGCCTTTGACTTAAAGTCCCTTTTTGTTGACTTTTGAAAATGACCTATAATGTTGAAATTGATAACTTTTTGTGAGAGCATTTCTTGGACTTGGAACATGAAGATGAATTGTAGGAAATGTCTTTCTCTTCAAAATGAGCTTTGGATGGAATTTTTCTGATAATCCATGTGAAAGTTATGCCCTGGTCAATTTCAGTTGACTTTTTCAGCTGTCCAAATATAGCAACTTTTGCATCTTTGATGATTTCTGAGCCAAATTTTGAGAATCATGATCAAGCATTGATCAAATGATGTTTGTGGCTTCAAAATGATATGTTGACCAAAAATTTGAACTTTTGACTGCCAAATGACCATTTTGCCCCTACAATTGACTGTAGTGCAATTTAGGGTTTTGATTGTGCAATCTTGAGCTGAATGCCTTGAAACTTGACATGAAGGCACTTGACCATCTTTGTAAGCATATGAGACTTGATTGGTCCTTTGAAAAGTTCATTTGCTTGACCAGAACTCAAACCCTAGTTTTGACTGTCTAGGAGACAGTTGAGCTGCACAACCCTGGAGGAATTTTGTGACCTTGACTTGGCAATTCTTGATGAATATGGGAGGGCAAATTTTGGGGTACAACAACCATGTATTAAAAAAAATCGCAAATAACCCTGTTTCGGAAAAATTACGCAAATAACCATGTTTCAGATGACTCCCCAAAGGAGGAGCCATCTCACTTGGCGCCTACACCTACCTTTTAAGGGTAGGCGCCATCTCACTTGGCACCTAGGTGCTTAGGGCTTGCCCTAAGCCAAGTGACATGGCGCCTTAGTGCATTTGCTAGGGCAATTTTCGCGTTTTTTTTAATGCGGTGCTACGTATTCGATATAGGATCAACAAAATTGAATTTTTATTTACAAAATATGATTACACACATAAGTATTACATAAAAAAAATTAGATTAATCAGTGGTCCCCCGGAACCCGGTAATGACCCCCGGTTCCGCATCCCCGTCCTCGCCTTTCCCATGCTGGGTTTCGTCGCGTTTCCTATTGTGTCAGGGTCGATGGCCCAGCGAATTCAATGCATTCCGGATCCATGAAATCAGTAAGATCTTCATATCTAGAAGATTCGCTTTGATACAGTCGGTTACCCATACCCTCAAAGTTTGGTTGTGTTGGCGGTGGGTGGGGTTCCATGGTTGGTTTGTAGCATTGGTTGTCTGAGTACGGGGTATAGAAAGGAAATGGATCTTGGGGTGTTTGGTATTGAGGATGTTGGGTGGTTTGGTGATATTATGGTTAATGGTAAGTTGGGTCGGTTGGTTCATAATCTTCCGACATTCCCAGATCAGGGCTAAGGTTGGATGTTGAGGGGCCCATATTGGGATATGTAGAAGACTGAAATTGTGTGTGGGGTATGCGGGTGTGTTGGTATTGTGATTGAAATTGCGGTTGGGTGTGAGGCATATGGGGGTATTGGTACTGAGGTGGTGATTGTGGTTGGTTGTGGGGCATGTGGGTGTAATTGTATTGTGGTGGCGATTGTGGTTGGGTGTTTGTGGTTCTGTTTCGTCTGGGGGGTTGGTGGGAGGTTGATGTGTGTTGGGTTTGTTGTTGGGGAAATGAGGGTTGTGCCCATTGTGTTCGTGGGTCAACCAAATACCTTGGATGAGACATGTGCATTTCAAGGTTACTAACCGATTTGTACCAAGATAAATACTGATTTGTGTGTCGCATATTACCATGATTAAGGAAAACTGGGAATTGTAAGACATGTTGGTGACGCCTCTGCCACATCTTACACCATTCTGGAGCAAAGTATTTCCAGTTGGTAAGACCCCATTGGGCGTCGACCCTTTTGAGATGCCACGGGGAAAAACAAGTCGGATCGCTGGGTATCTTGATGCATTCCAAACTGCATCTTCACACGGTCGTTGTGGTGCATCTCCACAATATTGAACTGTATGATTGCAGTCTTGGCACTCCAAATTGCTGCACCCTCGGGGTTTGGTTCATGGCCCAAACCCAAATATGGTCTCCAGACAAACTACGCATAAAATTAAATCAGATTAATGAAAACGTAATATATAAATTATTTTAGAAGTAGAAAAGTTGAAAGGTACGACATACATCATTCGGACCAAGGTGATCCAATAGATTTCGGTATAGTGCGACATTGAATCTTGGATTCTTGCCGTAATCCATACCCCTCACACAATACCTAAAGGAAATGAAAAATATTTTATTTTTATCATATATTTGGTGAAGAGATGAATAGTAATAAATGAAATAACTTGATGACTTACTTTGTTGCGTACGGGAAAATAAATGTGTTATTGTTGACGGGGTTTAGGGACTCCATCCTCCACCAACCCCAGGCTTGAAGTAAAAAAGCACAGCCATAAAATGTACATTTTTCCTTGATTGCATTTTTACACAAGGAACTGTATAGGTGGGCTAAAACAGCAGAACCCCAACTATACTTTCTAGTTTTTTCGAAGTCTCTAAGTAAATGTAAATACATAAAATTTACACTATTTCCCGTACTTTCAGGAAATAAAAAGGTTCTAAATAGTATCATTATATAAGTTCTAGCTTTTATTACCTTGGCTAGCTCGAAGGAATTTTCGTTTAATTCCAAAGTCGCATAATGATTTTTAAGCTCAATTAGTAGTATACCCTGACCTCTCGCACCACCACCTTCAACCATATCCCTGCCCAACAATTCTTCACACAGAGAATTGGGTTGTTGAACCGACCCGTTAACAGCCTTACCATCGACAGGGAGACCCAGTAACATGTACACATCCTCTAGCGTGACGGTACATTCACCTATTGATAGGTGAAATGTATGGGTCTCTGGTCTCCACCTTTCCAACATTGCAAGTATGAACTTTGAATCAATTGTGCAGTTGGAGATCTTTATAACGTGTTCGAAACCTGCGTATTCCAGATATGGTACGATCAATGGGTCAGGAGCAAGGTAGTTTGTGAGACCGGATTCTGAATCTTTTGGTATCCTAAGTTAATAATGTAATAGGTGTAAGAGTAAGTAAGATGAACAAAACATTACCAGAAGTATGAAAAATGTATAACTATAAAAGAAACTTACAAATGCTGCAATGTTGTCCCTTGTGCCTCTGTGAGAATCGCCCATTGTGAGAAGAGCCATTGTTGAAAATGCCTGAGATAATGAAAGAGTTTGGAATTGTAAGAGATTATGAAAGAGTTTGTAGCAGAGAGTGAGACAATTATGGTTGCGAGAGAAGTATGTTATGCTCTGTATTTATAGGAAAAAAAATTTCATAGAGTAAGTGAGGTGGTAGGTGGTTCATGCATGCATGATAAGTGTCACTCTTGCAGTGTAGGCGCAGGCTACGTGGCAGGCTTGGAGAAGGCATCTCTGCATGCATGTAACATGATTGGACATGAAGGGAGGCGCCATTGGACTTGGCGAAAGAGTACAAAAATGAAAGGTGTCGCCATCCCCATTGGCGAATAAAAGGTGGCATGGGTTGCAGAGTATGCGCAGGCTAGGTGATAGCCTTGGAGAAGGCATCCCTGAATGCATGTAACACTATTGGACGTGATGGGAGGAGCCTTAGAGGTTACAGTGTAGGTGCAGAGTAGGCGCAGGCTAGGTGGCAGCCTTGGAGAAGGCATCTCTGCATGCATGTAACACGATTGGACATGAAGGGAGGCGCCATTGGACTTGGCGAAAGAGTACAAAAATGAAAGGTGTCGCCATCCCAATTGGCGAATAAGAGGTGGCATGGGTTGAAGGGGTGAAAAACACAAGAAGGGGGGTTGAATTGTAAAACTGAAATCTAAAGCAATTGACAAGATATTTTTATCCTGGTTCGTTTGATCTCAAACTACTCCAGTCCACCCATCAAGGTGATTTCGCCTCTCTCCAACGAGGTCTTAATTCACTATATTCAACTGAATATTACAGACTGCTTTAACAACTGCTAAAGCCTTCTTGATTCAAACCACAACCCGGTTTGTCAAGGCAACACTTTCTTACAAAGGTATAAAACAATGTGTGTGGATGTTTTCTACAAAACTTTATTACAACTGTGATGTATACACAAATTAAGCTTAGAAACTAGATTGCTAAACAGAAATAGAATATCAGAGTATGGTTTAGCAAAACTGGTAGAATGAAGATTATGGTTCAGCTTTGTGCGTGTAGAGATTTTGAGAGCATTAGCCATTATAATCTTCGAAGCCTTGTTTATATAGCACTTGAGAAGATGAACGTTGAATGCAATATTCTTGATTCAATGCTAATAACAAGCTTTCCTTTTTGAGCAGATCTTGTCTAGAATGAAGCCGTTGGAATTAATTAGCTTTCAATGCACAGTACCGTTGCTTCTTTAACGCAAGTTCTGGCTTAGCCCATTCTGATTCTGCTTCGCTGCTGATGAACTATTGTTTCTGTATCAGAGTGTTTTAAGCGCAGTTCTGTTCATCAAGCTCCAGCGTGTGCGTGAGTTGATCATCTGATCTTGACGTTCTGATGTAGCAACTTCTGATGCTGGTGTATGAAATCAAATTCTGATGCTGAATAAACGTGATCTTGCTTATATCCATCAGAGTATCTGCAAGTCAGAACATAATAATTTTAGGCAGCAGATAGTTCAAACATGAAACATTTAAATACTATATCTTTTCACTTTGTTATCATCAAAACTTAAATATAGGGTAGTAGATTCAAACATTGTTCTAACAATCTCCCCCTTTTTGATGATGACAAAAACTAGATATTTTAAATGAAAAATAACGTGAAAAGGTATCTGGGAAATGTTTCAGAGTTAAGAAGTAAGGAGAAATCAGAGTTAAGAGATACTCCCCCTGAGTTTATTACTTCCCTTTGATATACGTGTTCTTCAGGATCAAATCTTTTTCTTTCTTTGAACATCAGATTATCAGAGTCTTTGACTTATCAGAAAGCAGAGCTTCAGAGCTTTTCTTGTCAGAGCTTTGCTTTGGATCAGAGTGTTAGGACGATCAGAACTTCATATTGATCAGAGCAATATTGATCAGAGCTTCTACATTTTGATCAGAGCTTCTAGTCTTCAGAGTGTCCAGGAGCTTCCTTGTGCCTGTAGACTTTAAACAAAATAGAAAAACATTTCAAGTAATAGAGTTAGAATGTTTGAGAGTTTCTGTCTAGTTAGCCCGTTATTGATTTAAATATCATTCTTGTTCTCCCCCTTTTTGTCAGCAATCAAAAAGTGTTGGTGATGTGCTAAAACAATTTAGATCAGAAAAACAAATTATATTAAAATAGTTCAGAATCAGAGGAAGAAAATATTACAAAGCATAATCAAAACAGTACATCAGAAAATGAAGAAAATGAAGAAAACATGAAAAAGTTATGCATGAAAAAGATTTAAGGTTGAGGGGGCATGCGTGAGAACAGGCTCTCCAGCATTGCTTGAATCTTTTCAGAAGTTTCATTTTGCTTCTGCACCATGTTGACAACAGTGTCAATCTTGCTGTCCTGCACATCCATTCTTGCTTTCATCTTCTGATCATTCTCTTCCATCCGCTGCTGTAGACGCAAGTCATTCAGCCTTAATTCTTCCAGAGTCTGCCTGTCCAAGGCAGCTTGAGAAGCATCAGAAGGAGGAGGCTTCTCAGAACTTTCAGCGACATCTTCTGCTGGATTTTCTTCAGCCTGAATGGTCTTGTCTTCTTCTGATGGTTGCACCTTTGCAGCTTCCTGTTTATCAGACCAAGATTCACTGTCCAGAGGAAGCACAACTTCCTGAGGCAGCTGACTTTCAACTTCCTTCAGCAGCTTGCTGAAGTTCTGTTGAGCCTGCTCATAGTTGATATCCTGCAACTTGAGGGCTTCAGCACGTACCCATAGTCTGAACTGTGACCAGAGCTGATCAGAAGCAGCTGGGTCAATCATCCCAGGACAGACTTGCTTCAAAGAAGCAATCCATTGCAGCATACCTGTTTCAAAATTCAAAATACTAGAGCCAACATCTGGTTGCTTTGGTTTTGGGATGGCAATTTTGTGTCTTAGATCAGCAAGACGTTCAAGACTTGTTAAGTCAATGAAAGTTCTGTTGGGGTTTTCAGCGGTTTTCTGAGAGGCTGTTTGTTTTGGAGGAGGGGTATCAGAATCAGATATTTCGATTGGAGTGGTTGGAGTTTTTGGAGGTGTCGATTCTAATGAGGATGGCAACTGGGGCCTGAAAACAGTGGTTCCACATGGCAACTGGATTGCCAACGGTGATGGTTGAGGTGAGTGTGGGTCAGAATGATGAGGAGAAGGGGTTTCATAGCGGTGAAACTCTGTTTGTGGTGAAGGTGGATTATTTTCTGGTTGGGGAGATGGAGGTGGAATCTCTGATTGCTCAGGGATCAGAGGTTCTTCTGAGAGTGGTTGTTGTTGTTGTGGTTCTGGTTCTGGTTGTTGTTCTGGTTGTGGAGGAGGAGTATTTTGTGGTTCAGAGTGTGGTTGAGCAGAAGCATGTTCACGCTCAATATCAGCTAGCACTCGGTCAAGTGCTGGAGTTGTTGAAATTGTTGGTTGTTTGGGGGTTTTGGTTCTGGGTCTTCTGAGTAGTAAGGCCTCAGAAGGGTCTTCTGGTATGGTTTCATCAATGGTAGGGATTGGGATTGATATTCTGTGAGAGGTTTGAGAAGGGGCAGCAGATGTTGGAATAGTAAAAGATTTTGAAATAGGGGCAGCAGATGAAATACCTCTTTTCTTTGGAGTCTGCTGAGACGATCCTTCTGCTGGCGCTTTCCTCTTCTTTGTCTTCTTCTGAGTCACTTCTGGTTGGGTTTGACTCAGATCTTTGATCTTCAGCTTTGAACCTGTATCTTCTTCCTTGTACGCATCTGGGTACCTGAGAAACATCTCTGGTTTGGATTCCATTTCAGAAAATACCGGAAAATCACTCAGAGGCACTCTTCTGCTGGAGATATCAGCAGTTGAAGTAGCTCTGGGTTCCTTCTGAATGTTTTCTATCAGCTTCATCTTTTTCAGATTCTTAGCGTTCAGCGGTTTCCCAATGGTTGGTTCAATAGTGCTCAGCTCCTGAGCTTCAATCAGATGTTCAATCAGCCTATTCTCTGTCAGAATATCTGATATAAGCCTTCCAAACGGTATCCAGTCCCTCTTGGTTCTTTCTTCTTCTCTAGTTTCTTTGACACTGGTCTTGAGATGGTTGAACAGGAAGTGTGCCAGATTGATCTTTACCCTCTGATCAATAAAGTAGATCAGAAACTGCTGATCCACGTTTATATAATCAGGAGAACTTGTTGGTTTCCTGTGGTTGAAGCATCCCAGAACAATCTTAGCCCATACTCTGCAGTGATCCTTCAGATCCTTAATTTTGCTGCTGGGCATTCCAAGAGTGAAAATCCTGTTAGCTACCACACCTATATCAGGGCATCTTTCAGCCATGTCCACACAACGGACTCCACCACCACTTTGACCGATTAGCCTTGCAATGAGATCTTCAGAAATCACAATCTTCTTTCCCATGACAGAAGAGATGACTAGATGTTTTGAAACCTTGGCGTGAATCCAAAATTCCTTGACTAGTGCTGGGAATGTTGGTCCAACCAACCTATCGAAGTACCTTTCCCACTTTTGAGCCCTAATTTCTTCAGTTAGGTCAAATCCATTTTCCTTCAAGCTTTCAAAGTCAATGATTAACTCAGAAAGCACTTCAAGGTTCTTTACCGGAGTGAGAAGAGTTCTGAGTGGCACCTGATATTGTTCAGAAGTTGCTTTCTTCTGATTGCCTGCAGAAATGCTGGAGGATGCCATTGTTCACACTAGAAAAGCTTTGAGAATGAATTGAGAAAAAGGTTTGCAAGAACTCAGAAATATGCAGAAAATGCTTGAGTGATTGTGAGAAAGCGTAAAGAATAAGAATGAAGGATTAATGTGCTTAAATAGAGTTTTCAAAATTATTTTGAAAAGTTAAACGTTTTTAAGAGAGAGAAAAAAAATCATGATTTCCATTTAAAAGAATGATTACTTTTCATTAAATGCTTGCTGATTTTGGGGGATTTGAGAAAGATACTTAAAAACGGTTACCAGACATGTGTCTCAATGCACCCAATCAGCGCTTTGCCTTCTCAGAAGCGTGCACGCGTTCTGCTTCAGAGATTTGCTGATGATTGGATGACACTTGTTTGATGTAGTGATCAGCACGTCTGTCTTTGAGATTAGACTCTCAGATCTTTAGACTTGCATCTGATACAATCTGCATGTTCTATCTTTCTGAAAGGAGATTGATCAGAAGTTCACAGTAAAATAATTACATTCTGAAGGTAAAAATATGGAATTAAAGCATTTTCACTCTGGGCATACTTTCATGCTGAGGTGTTTCAGAATGAAATTGAACCTATCTTCTGAAAGGGGTTTAGTAAAGATATCAGCCCATTGATGGTCTGTATCTATAAATTTTAAGTTTAAAATACCTTTCTGAATATAGTCCCTAATGAAATGATGTTTTATTTCTATATGCTTAGCTCTAGAATGTAAAATAGGATTCTTACTTAAGCAAATAGCAGAAGTATTATCACAAAGTATAGGAATGTTACTCTCAAAAATCTGGAAGTCTTCAAGCTGACTTTTCATCCAGAGCATTTGTGTGCTACATCCTGCTGCTGCTATGTACTCAGCTTCTGCTGTTGACAGAGCAATTGTTGATTGCCTTTTGCTGGACCACGAGATCAGATTTTCTCCCAGAAACTGGCAGCTTCCAGAAGTACTTTTACGTTCCACTCTGTCTCCAGCAAAATCAGCATCACAGTAGCCTACTAAGCTGTAATCACTAGATTTTCTATAAAACAAACCCAGATTAGTAGTACCTTTCAGATACTTGAAAATTCGCTTAACAGCTGTTAAGTGAGATTCTCTAGGATCTGATTGGAATCTAGCACAGATACAAACGCTGAATAATATGTCAGGTCTTGAAGCAGTCAGATAGAGGAGAGAACCAATCATACCTCTGTAGACTTTCTGTTCTACACTTTTGCTTACCTCTTCTCTTTCCAGAATGCACGTGGGATGCATTGGAATCTTTGATGGCTTACATTCTGAGAGGTCAAATTTCTTCAGAAGATCTCTGATGTATTTGCTCTGATGAATGTAAGTTCCTTCTGGAGTTTGATTGATCTGAATTCCTAGAAAGAATTTCAGTTCCCCCATGAGGCTCATCTCAAATTCTGCCTGCATACACTTAGCAAATTTTCTTCCAAGAGAAGGATTAGTAGAACCAAAAATAATATCATCAACATAAATTTGACAGACTAAGATGTCACTCTTAACTGTTTTACAGAATAGAGTAGTGTCCACTTTCCCTCTGGTGAATTCATTTTCAAGCAGAAAGTTACTTAGCCTTTCATACTAAGCTCTGGGAGCTTGTTTCAGACCATACAGTGACTTCTTTAGTTTGAAAACATGTTCTGGATGTTTTGTATTTTCAAAACCTGGGGGTTGGTGAACATAAACTTCTTCTTCTATATAACCATTTAAGAATGCACTTTTGACATCCATCTGATACAGAGTGATGCCTCTATTAACAGCAAATGAAATTAAAAGTCTGATAGATTCTAACCTGGCGACTGGGGCAAAGGTTTCTGTATAGTCTATCCCCTCTTGCTGACTATAACCTTGTGCAACCAGTCGTGCCTTGTTTCTGATGACTTCACCTTGCTCATTAAGCTTGTTTCTGAACACCCATCTTGTTCCAATGACGTTGAATCCTTTTGGTCTGGGAACGAGATCCCATACGTCGTTTCTGGTGAATTGATTCAGCTCTTCTTGCATTGCCAGAATCCAGTCATTGTCCAGAAGTGCTTCATCAATTGAAGAAGGTTCAATCAGAGACACAAGTCCCATCAGAGTTTCTTCAGAGTTTCTGAAGCTTGCTCTTGTTCTGATTGGATCTTCCTTTCTTCCTAGGATAGTCTCTTCTGGGTGATCCAAACTGCTTCTGGGTAATCTCTTCTGAGGTTGATCAGCAGCTGTTGAAGGATTTCTAGCAGTGCTCCTTTCAGACGTTGAAGGAATGTCTGTGTTGAGAGCTTCTGATGACTTGTCTTCAGAACCTGCAAATTCAATTTCTATACCTGCAAAAGTTTCATTCTGCTTTGACTTTTCAGAGTCAAGCTTATCATCAAAACGAACACTGATTGATTCTTCCACAATCTGTGTTTCTGTATTGTAAACTCTGTACCCTTTTGAGCGTTCAGAGTATCCTAACATAATACACTTCTGTGCTTTAGAGTCAAACTTGTTCAAATAATTCTTAGTATTCAATATAAAGCAAGTACATCCAAATGGATGAAAATATGAAATGTTGGGCTTTCTGTTCTTCCACAATTCATATGGAGTCTTTTCCAGAATAGGTCTTATTGAGATTCTATTCTGAATGTAGCACGCTGTGTTTATTGCCTCTGCCCAGAAAGTCTTAGCAACGTTTGTCTCATTGATCATGGTTCTGGCCATTTCTTGCAATGTTCTGTTCTTTCGTTCTACAACTCCATTTTGTTGGGGAGTTCTAGGACAAGAGAAATCATGCAGAATGCCTTTGTCATTAAATAATGACTCAAAATCTTTATTTTCAAATTCTCCACCATGATCACTTCTGACTTTAACGATTCTAAGATCTTTTTCATTCTGAACTTGGTTACAGAAGGTAACAAACACAGAGTGTGACTCGTCCTTGTGTCTTAAGAACTTTACCCATGTCCATCTGCTATAGTCATCTACGATTACTAACCCATACTTCTTGCCACTGACTGAAGCAGTTTTAACTGGTCCAAATAAGTCAATGTGCAGAAGTTCTAATGGCTTAGAGGTGGAAACAACATTTTTGGATTTAAAAGAAGGTTTTGCAAATTTGCCTTTCTGACATGCTTCACACAGAGCATCTGAATTGAACTTCAAGTTAGGAAGTCCTCTGACCAGATTGAGTTTGTTAATCTGAGATATTCTTCTCATACTAACATGCCCCAATCTTCTGTGCCAGATCCACTGCTCGTTGTTAACAGACAGAAGACATTTTACATTCTGACTCTTTAGTTCAGAAAGTTTGATTTTGTAAATGTTGTTTTTCCTCTTACCATTAAACAGGATAGTCCCATCTTTCTGACTAACAGCTTTACATGATTTTTGATTAAAGATTATATCATAACCGTTATCACTTAATTGACTTATGGATAACAGATTATGCATCAATCCATCTACTAGCAGAACATTATTAATAGAGGGAAGATTTCCATTACCTACAGTTCCAGAGCCAATGATCTTTCCCCTCTGATTGCCTCCAAAGCCAACGTGGCCTCCAGGCTTAAGTTCCAGGCTTTGGAACATATGCCTTCTTCCCGTCATGTGTCGTGAGCAGCCAGAGTCCAGGTACCATGACTGGTGTTTCTGACTTGCTGCTAAAGATATCTGCAACATGTATTATTTTGTCCTTAGGTACCCAGATTTTCTTGGGTCCTGACTTGTTAGTTTTACCAAAACTCTGGTTGAATTTTGGTTTCACAGAGTGCTTACTGCTAGTATATTTGATGTCGTGTGTGTGACCATACACAAAGTGTGAATTTAGAGGAGTGTGTTTAATGGTTAAGTCCATGACATTCTTAGGTGTAGGAACCTTACCTTGGTATCCTATTCCTTTCCTGCCGTTTCTGCTAACTCCATAGATCATTGAAGCCATTCTGCTTCTATCTATGCTTTTAGCTAAGAACTTCTGGAAACTATGATCATACTCCTTGATGATCTCATCAGCGTTGCTGGGAGTTTCAGAAATTGGTTCCTTCTGAGAGTTTTGTAAAGTGTTTTCTAATTTTGAAATTTTATCTCTCAGCTCAGAATTTTCCAATTTGAGACTCTCAGACTTATTAGAGTCAGATTCAAGATTCCTTTTCAGGTCTCTGAATTTAGCTCTAATCTGCTGATAACGTTCCAGAATCTCATTAAGGCTTTCAGCAAGTTCAGCCTTTGTAAAGTTAACAGCGAAGTTAGGAAATACCTCTTCTGTGTTTGATTCTGAGTCTGATTCAGAAGCTTCACTATCTTCTGAAATGTTTGCCATGAGAGCTATGTTTGCCCTTTCATCATCTGATTCTGAGTCAGCTTCAGACGAGTCAGAGTCATCCCATGTGGCCATGAGACTTTTCTTCTTCTCTCTTCCAAACTTCTTTTTGGGCTTTTCCCTCTGAAGCTTTGGGCAGTCACTCTTGTAGTGTCTTTGCTCATTGCACTCGTAGCAGATGATGTCTTTGGTGTTTGGCTTCTTGCTACTGGAGGAGCCTTCAGATCTTCTGTATCCAGAGGAAGAATCTGTCCTTCTGTATCTGGAAGAAGACTCGTTCTGATCAGATCTTCTGGGATTCCTGAACTTCCTTTGTCTTTGCTTCCACAGTTGATTTACTCTTCTGGAGAGAAGGGAAAGTTCGTCTTCTTCTGATGAGGATCCATCAGATGTTTCTTCAACTGCCTGCAAAACTTTAGACTCAGATTTTCTGTTAGATTTTAAAGCTAAAGGCTTACCTTGCTTCTGAGGCTCATCAGCTTCTAGCTCTATCTCATGACTTCTGAGGGAGCTTATAAGTTCCTCCAGAGTGATTTTGTTGAGATCTTTAGCTAGCTTTAGAGCAGTAACCATAGGCCTCCACTGCTTGGGTAAACTTCTGATTATTTTCTTGACATGATCAGCAGTAGAGTATCCTTTGTCCAGAACTTTGAGACCAGCTACCAGAATCTGGAATCTAGAGAACATAGTTTCAATGGATTCAGATTCTTCCATTTTGAACGCCTCATACTTCTGAATGAGCGCCAGAGCTTTTGTTTCTTTGACTTGAACGTTGCCCTCATGCGTCATTCTGAGAGAATCAAAGATGTTCTTTGTTGTGTCTCTGTTGGAGATCTTTTCATACTCAGTATATGAGATGGCACTGAGGAGGATGGTTCTGGCCTTATGATGATTCTTGAAGTCACGCTTTTGTTGATCAGTCATTGATTTTCTGTCAATCTTCTGACCACTTGCATTCACAGGGTGCGTGTATCCATCTGTCACCATATCCCACAGATCAGCATCATGTGCTAGAAAGAAGCTTTCAATTCTGTCTTTCCAGTAATCAAAGTTTTCTCCATCAAAGACTGGAGGTTTGCCACTGAATCTGTCTCTGTCCTCATTGTTGTCATTGCTGAAGTGAGAATTGTTTCCTGCCATTGTGTTTTTCTGACGCTGGATCTTGTACTGACACGGTTAAGTGTTTTAGCTCAGAACCAGGCGCTCTGATGCCAATTGAAGGGGTGAAAAACACAAGAAGGGGGGTTGAATTGTAAAACTGAAATCTAAAGCAATTGACAAGATATTTTTATCCTGGTTCGTTTGATCTCAAACTACTCCAGTCCACCCGTCAAGGTGATTTCGCCTCTCTCCAACGAGGTCTTAATTCACTATATTCAACTGAATATTACAGACTGCTTTAACAACTGCTAAAGCCTTCTTGATTCAAACCACAACCCGGTTTGTCAAGGCAACACTTTCTTACAAAGGTATAAAACAATGTGTGTGGATGTTTTCTACAAAACTTTATCACAACTGTGATGTATACACAAATTAAGCTTAGAAACTAGATTGCTAAACAGAAATAGAATATCAGAGTATGGTTTAGCAAAACTGGTAGAATGAAGATTATGGTTCAGCTTTGTGCGTGTAGAGATTTTGAGAGCATTAGCCATTATAATCTTCGAAGCCTTGTTTATATAGCACTTGAGAAGATGAACGTTGAATGCAATATTCTTGATTCAATGCTAATAACAAGCTTTCCTTTTTGAGCAGATCTTGTCTAGAATGAAGCCGTTGGAATTAATTAGCTTTCAATGCACAGTACCGTTGCTTCTTTAACGCAAGTTCTGGCTTGGCTCATTCTGATTCTGCTTCGCTGCTGATGAACTATTGTTTCTGTATCAGAGTGTTTTAAGCGCAGTTCTGTTCATCAAGCTCCAGCGTGTGCGTGAGTTGATCATCTGATCTTGACATTCTGATGTAGCAACTTCTGATGCTGGTGTATGAAATCAAATTCTGATGCTGAATAAACGTGATCTTGCTTATATCCATCAGAGTATCTGCAAGTCAGAACATAATAATTTTAGGCAGCAGATAGTTCAAACATGAAACATTTAAATACTATATCGTTTCACTTTGTTATTGTGATCGGTGGATCTGAAACTGACTGTTTAAAACTGGTTCGCGAAATGTCGCGGAAGCAAGAGTCGCCACCGTCTTTTATTTTCTCCAAATGGAAAGGACAAAAGCACAGAAAAATTCCTTATAGAGATTGCTCTCGGTTCGGGAGGTAGGTTATAGAAAGGGAAGGTGTTAGCACCCTTTCTATCCATGGTTATCCATGGGCTCTTAGATACTTGCTCAATGTGTTTTCAAAATGGTTTGTTTGCTTTTCAATGTGGGTTTAAAAAAGTTTCTTTGAAAATTTCAGTTCGACTCGTACGTCAGAGTGTTTGAAAAGTTCGTTTTGAAAGCTTTTGAAAATGTGTTTGTGAAAAGATGTTTTTTTTTTATTTGTTTGAAATTAGAGCAAGTATCCTTGAGAACCTACCTACCCTAAGGAATTCGTCTGTGTAAATGTCCTTTAAAGTAGTGCCATCCCACCATTGAGAGGTAGGTAGCACCACCGTTGGAGGTGTTCGGGTCAATTCGAGGTTCGGGACATGGTGATCACCAGAGCAATGGGAAGACACCTTAGAAGCTACCCTCATGCCAGGTTCCCGGATCATGAGGACTTACTAAGACGTTTTCTACTCGACGACCACCTTTCGAAAGGCAACAGTGAGGCGTACCCTAGGGGTGGTGTGTGCGAATGGTGTGTCATGTTTCATTTGATATTTGTCTTGTCATGTTTGTCGTGTTCTATGCTTGATTTTAATTAGACATTCATTCTTTCATACTTGATTAACAGTTAGGAGTGCGGAAAAGATAAATCTAAACTATTACAAATGCGCGGGTCCACATCGCCAAAATTTAAACCGGACCCGATTTAGCGGAAAAATAAATAATGCGAAGAATTAAAATGCGAAAAGTAAATTACAACGCTTTGGGGCAATTACATGATTATATAAACGATAAAAGATAAATGCGCGAATTAAATGATTAATGACGGGCGTTGGACCCTTTTTGCAAATAATTAAAAGAATTAATAAGGATTTAAAAATTAAAATTAAATGACTAAATGTTTTTGGTATTTTGTATTTTTTAGATTTTATAAAAAAAGGAAATTAATTAAAACTAAATTAAGAAGCAAACCCTAATTCTAATATTTTTTATTTATTAAGAAAGAATTAAAATAAGATCTAAATTAAACCTAATTTATTTATGTATAATTTAAATAAGAAAATAAATAAATAAATAAATATAATTATTATTCTAAAAAAAAAAAAAGAAAAATATTAAAAGGAATAAAAAATAGCAATTAACCTAATTCTACATGTTTGGATTTTTATTAAAAAAAAGAAATTAATATTAAAACCTAATTAAACTAAGTAATCTACATTTTAATTTATTTATGAAAATAATTAGTATATAAATATTTATGTTTTTGTGTATTTTCTGATTTTTTAGTGTTTTTATATTTTATAGAAGAAAAGTAAATTAATTAATTAAAGCAATTATAATAATTAAAATAAAAAATAATAAAAGAAAGCAAACCAGAGTGGGGGTGCTGTCCCAAATTTTGGAGGTTCAAATCTGAAAAAGCCTGGCCCAATAAGAGCTGATTCATTGACTTTTCTGATCATGTACCAATGCGTTGACTGGCTTTATGGTGGACTTTCAATATTAGCCCTTGATCTGGGACCCTCAGGCAGGTGTATGCTTAGATGAGAAGGCGTATGGTACGTGCACAGTCCTGAAGCTGCATGGGATTCACAATTTGAAAAATAATATAGCAAACGTACAGACCTGGGACTTGAACCCAGGTCTTGGAAGTCACATGCCTTAGTCCCTGCCAGCTGAGCTACGCCAATTCATTTAACATATAATATATCATAAATAATATAAAGGAAAAATAATGCTAACTGATGAAACACGCGCGAAATTTAAACGGACCACTGGCTGATGGACACGTCTTCGTCTCCTTCCCCTACCCTGTAACACAAACCCTATGAGAACGGTTTTTGCAACGTGGTTTTAGGCAAGCAAAGGGAAAATAGCGATTAGCCCATGTCCAAACATAAATTTATCGCGAGGCATGCGTTTTGTTCAGAGGAACACGCTGAGTGCAACCATGGTGGTTTTAATGGCCAATTTTATGGTATTGATAAAGCCCCAATTTCAAGAACCTGAAAACCTAGAAATTCGTCAATGGTGACTTTGAATACACAGCATATAAACGCAATTAGATCACATGGTTAGTTTAGAAACATGCTTATGAGTATAAATACATGAAAAAAAATGCAAAATCATGCTTGAATCATGTTATGCGAATTCAGAAATTTTGCTTCACAGTTTGACCATGGGGTACCAATTCAGGGTGTTTGAGTTGTTGTTTTTGATTGAGAAAGGTTCAGGAAGGTCCCAGGATGCTAATGAAACAAAGATCGAAGCTTGAATCCACCTAAATCCTAGATTTCAGTATTGAGTTTTTAAGAGTTTTTGCAAATTGTAAGAATGTGTTATGCGCAGCTTTTTCAGTCCCAGAGCATTAGGGTTATCTTCTGATCATATATGGAGCATGTTAGGTCAACAATTTCCACAAAAATCTCTTGCAATTATGAATTGAAGATTTGATTTTCTTCCATTATTTTTTCAATCTTTTTCACATGGTTTTTGTGCAAATCATATCCAATTCAATCCAATTCTCCCTAATCAGCATGTGCACGAAATATTGACATTATAATGTGCATAAAAAGATTTTTTAGGTTAAGGTTTATATTTTTCATGAATTAAAATCATTTAAATGAATATAAATTAATATTAATTCAAATAAATAATTAAAAAATATGAGAATACTTCCCTTTGGGCCTAGTGGTCGTGCATAGGCTTGGCATGAAGAAATTTGGAAGAAAATTGGGCCCATTTGCATTTTTAGGCCTTTTGCATCAATGTTGACTTTCAAAAATTTCTAAAAATTTCCCAACTTCCACAAGGCATAACTTGGTCAATTTTTAAGCTTTTCACATGTTCTTGGACATTTTGGAAAGGTCTTTGAGTCCTTTAACCAATGCCTTTGGTCCCATGTCATTTTGATTTACCAATCTCAAGTTATGGCCTTTGACTTAAAGTCACTTTTTGTTGACTTTTGAAAATGACCTATAATGTTGAAATTGATAACTTTTTGTGAGAGCATTTCTTGGACTTGGAACATGAAGATGAATTGTAGGAAATGTCTTTCTCTTCAAAATGAGCTTTGGATGGAATTTTTCTGATAATCCATGTGAAAGTTATGCCCTGGTCAATTTCAGTTGACTTTTTCAGCTGTCCAAATATAGCAACTTTTGCATCTTTGATGATTTCTGAGCCAAATTTTGAGAATCATGATCAAGCATTGATCAAATGATGTTTGTGGCTTTAAAATGATATGTTGACCAAAAATTTGAACTTTTGACTGTCAAATGACCATTTTGCCCCTACAGTTGACTGTAGTGCAATTTAGGGTTTTGACTGTGCAATTTTGAGCTGAATGCCTTGGAACTTGACATGAGGATGCTTGACCACATTTGTAGGCATATGAGACTTGATTGGGCCTTTGAGAAGTTCATTTGCTTGACCAGAACTCAAACCCTAGTTTTGACTGTCTAGGAGACAGTTGAGCTGCACAACCCTTGGGGACTTTTGTGACCTTGACTTTGACAGTTCTTGATGAATATGGGAGGGCAAATTTTGGGGTACAACAGTTGCCCCTGTTCAATCTTCTTAGACCTGAGGATGCAGATTGGCTGACGTGCCTTTCGTAATCCGAGGGTAGAAGATGATTGAACACTAAAGTGCCCAGAAATTTGCGCTCATATAGTGACAGTGATGATGAGGGAATGGGCTTATAGATGCCATTTAGAGATTGCTGGATAGGATGATGGGCTTATAGATGCCATCTGGATGTTGATCGCATAGGAGATCCCTTAGCGAGAACCTGCATACCTGCAAAACAGAAAAAATGAGTACCTGACACGTCGCAGGGGCTGATTTTAGATGCTTGACATAGATATGTCCTGATTGGTTACAGGAGCTGGATCTGGAGCTTCAAACGTTGATGAATGAACCAGGGATGGTTACTGCCTTAGCCTGAATGATAAGTGAACCTTGGGTGATTTTAACTTCAACAACGCTCGTTGAGAAAAATCTTGGTGAGAATTACCATCTTTGTAGTGTCGGGAAGAGAACCAAAGGACATTACAATCTCAAAGGGAGTTACCTCACTCACGCTGGAGAGGGAACTATAGGAAATTATAATCTGGAAGGAAATGTCACCTCACGCGCCGTTGGAGAGGGAACCATAAGAGAATATCACCTCACGCTCATGCCGGAGAGGGGAACATCTGAAGAAGGAATTACCACCTCACACGCCGTTGGAGAGGGGACCATAAGAGAATATCACCTCACGCTCATGCCGGAGAGGGGAACATCTGAAGAAGGAATTACCACCTCACACGCCGTTGGAGAGGGGACCATAAGAGAATATCACCTCACGCTCATGCCGGAGAGGAGAACATCTGAAGAAGGGATTACTACCTCACATGCCGTTGGAGAGGGAACCACAAGAAAATATCACCTCACGCTCATGCCGGAGAGGAGAACATCTGAAGAAGGAATTACCACCTCACGCTCACCGTCGGAGAGGGGACCATAGGAGAATATCACCTCACGCTCATGCCGGAGAGGAGAACATCTGAAGAAGGAATTACCGCCTCACACGCCGTTGGAGAGGGGACCATAACTTCTACTGAGTCTTTATCAGAAAAATCTGTTTGGAGTCGATTTAACTGGACTAGAGACATCCTTGAAATATGTTTGGGAATTTCAACTGCATCTTTCCTGAAAGGTAAAGGTCAGTTATATGCAATGCATGATATGGATCAAGCAATGACGTTCTCAACATAAATGAGATTCGTATGATATGATGCAGTACGTTATGCATGCTATGATGATGTATGTAAAGTTTTATGTATGTTTTTTGTCTAGGAAAATAAATCCTTGACGGGTGCCGGGAAGTCATATCCTGGGCTGATGTTTGAGGAAGAGATTTTGCTTCCGCTGTGGATGATTGTTGCAAGAATACCAGTAAGAGAAGATAACTCCGTTGAGGAATGAACTTGGCAAATGAAATAATTCTGCGGGAGAAAAGATCCTCTAGCGACCATGCTGGGAAGTGCTACTCTGTGGGGATAGCGATGCTTTGCTGAGTTGATGAAGACAACTCCGCTGGGGATACCGTTGATGAGTTATACTGAGGATATCCTTGTTGTGCTGGAAGTGTTGATAGACTTCGCTGGGGTAGGAAGATACTTTGCCGAGGACGCTCTTTCCGTGGCTTTTGGCTGAGGATAACCCAGTTATATCCTGTTACGGAAATAACTCTTTAAATCAAGCCGGGACGACGCGTTCGTGCTCTGAGAGGGATAAGCTTCCAGAATCTACTGGGGATAAGCTTGCTGCTTGGGGAGATATGAGTTCCAACTTTGCTGGTGAAGCTGGATTGGACTCTTCTGGGGGAAGTTTTAGACTGCGGGGAAGTGATTCCTTTGAATAGTGATATACCGCCGGGGAACAATCTTTAGACCAAGACTGCCGGGGATGCTTGTTAAGAATATGTGTATTGCTGCTGGGGAAGTATTGAGATCGGCTGGAGGATACTCAATTTCCTTGATATTTGACAATTTTGCTTGGAGAAAGATGTACTGCTTTACTGAACTACTCTCTGGGGAATTAAGATACACTTGGCCGTATTCTTAGCTGAACCTACCTTAGTACCTTGGAGGATAGAACAATTAGACTGCTCAGACAACTCTTTTATTGCCCCTGTTTCTAGTGTCACCTGCAACGAATTCCTTTGTTTCGTATGCAAATATTTATGAGTTAGCGAATTATTGTCAATGCATACATCACAAATTGAACCTTGGACGTTCTTCGCAAAACAAAAACAGAGAAAGGAAAAATACTTGGCACGTTTAACTGAAAATATATTTTTATTGATTTTTGAATGGCCTGAAAATAGGCGTTTTGTGTACAAGAGGCTGACGTCCTAGTAAGAGGTACGTCGCCGATCAAAAGAGTTTATACAAGTTTTGTACAAAAGAAAAATAAAACAGCTGTGTGAAAGATGAATGATCCACTGGGTTTCAACTCTGCTATTGCCATTATAACTCCGAGCGTCTCATCACTTGATGACCTTGGTTGAAGGTGAAGCTGACTGATCGATGCCGTTTTGAACTTGATGCCGATACCGGATTCTGGATGCACAGTGACCAATGAGACATAGTTTTACGCTTTATCCCTAATTTTTGCCTGGACCGCCCTTTCGGGTTTTCAGTCCACCGGGATACCCATTTTTGCCCAAGCCGCCCTTTCAGGTTTTCGACTTGCCGGGTGTACAGATTTTTTCATTTTCATCCCTACATTTTGCCCGAACCCTTTTGGTTCGACGGGAAGCCCTAATTTTTGCCTAGGCATGTCAGCCTAGCGGGTCTTTTTTCATGCGTAGTATTTTTTAACTATGTCTGCATTGGCGGGGTGAGGAAGGTCGTCACCATCCATGTTGGTTAATATCATTGCTCCTCCTGAGAACACATGCTTAACCACAAATGGCCCTTCGTACGTAGGAGTCCATTTGCCCCTTGGATCGCTCTGAGGAAGGATGATTCTCTTGATAACCAGATCCCCAACTTGATATTCCTGTGGTCTGACCTTTTTGTTAAATGCCCTGATCATTCGTTTCTGATACGTCTGACCATGACAGATAGCAGCAAGTCTCTTTTCGTCAATGAGATTGAGTTGGTCAAGTCGTGTCTGGATCCAATCATCTTCGTTCAGGTTTGCATCCTTCATTATCCGGAGAGAGGGAATTTGCACTTCGATCGGCAAGACTGCCTCCATACCATAAACCAGAGAGAAAGGAGTTGCCCCGGTTGACGTCCTAGCTGAGGTACGGTACCCATGCAAAGCGAACGGTAACATCTCGTGCCAATCTTTGTACGTTACTGTCATTTTCTGCACGATCTTCTTGATGTTTTTATTAGCTGCTTCTACAGCCCCATTCATCTTCGGTCTGTAAGGAGAAGAATTGTGGTGTTGTATCTTGAACTGTTCGCAAAGCTCGGCAATCATTTTATTGTTCAGATTGGTACCGTTGTCTGTAATGATCCGTTCAGGGACGCCGTATCGACAAATCAGATTATGCCGAATAAACCGTGCCACGACAGTCTTGGTTACTGTAGCATAGGATGCTGCCTCAACCCACTTTGTAAAATAATCAATCGCCACTAGGATGAAGCGATGTCCGTTGGATGCCGTAGGTCTTATCTCGCCGATCATGTCTATGCCCCACATTGCAAATGGCCAAGGCGCAGTCAGAACATTCAGGGGAACCGGAGGAACATGCACCTTATCTGCATAGATCTGGCACTTGTGGCATGTCCTAGAGTGTTGGTAGCAATCAGCTTCCATTGTGGACCAATAATATCCTGCCCGTAGGATCTTTTTAGCCATGGTGTGCCCACTGGAATGCGTACCAAAGGTCCCTTCATGTAGTTCTTCCATGATTCTTTCCGCTTCAATTTTGTCCACACAACGCAGTAAGGTTGAATCATGGTTCCTCTTGTACAAGATGCCGTTGCTTAGGAAGAACTTTGCTGCGAACCGTCTCAGGAATTTCTTATCGTTGATAGAGGCACCTTCAGGGTATTCCTGAGCTTCCAGATATCTCTTCACTTCATGGTACCAAGGCTTCTCAGTCACCAATTCAGTTTCGAGATCACAACAGTATGCCGGTTCGTCCAGTTTCCAGATGGTGATCTGGGGAGCTTCATTATCCCATTTGACCTTGAACATTGAAGACATAGTAGCTAACGCGTCCGCTAACTGATTCTCTTCTCTTGGAAAGTGCTCAAAGGTTATCTCTGTGAAGTGGGGAATCAGGGTCAACACACATTCTCTGTAAGGAATCAGGTTTGGATGTTTCGTATCCCACTCTCCTTTGATCTGATTGATCACAAGAGCGGAATCTCCGAAAACACTGAGGAACTTGATCCTTAAGTCGATCGCAGCTTGAAGACCCATGATACACGCCTCATACTCCGCCATGTTGTTGGTACAGTTGAAACACAGCCGGGCAGTGAGTGGAGTATGAGTACCTTGTGGAGATATGATTATGGCGCCGATACCATTTCCCAAAGCATTGGAAGCTCCGTCAAAGTGCATAGACCATCGGGATCCCGGTTCAGGTCCTTCATCCGGTCCAGGTACTTCACAATCAGTTACAATCATGATGCTTTCATCCGGAAACTCGAAGTTCATTGATTGGTAGTCATCTACAGCTTGATGAGCTAAGTGGTCTGCCAATACACTCCCCTTGATGGCTTTCTGGGTTGTATACTGAATGTCATATTCCGTCAAAATCATCTGCCATCTTGCAATTCTACCAGACAGAGCAGGCTTTTCGAATATGTATTTTATCGGATCCATCTTTGAGATCAACAAGGTAGTGTGAGTCAGCATATACTGTCTCAGCCGGCGAGCAGCCCATACCAAAGCGCAGCAAGTTTTCTCAAGCAGTGAGTATCGGGTCTCACAGTCGGTAAACTTTTTGCTAAGGTAATAAATGGCATGCTCTTTTCGGCCAGACTCGTCATGCTGCCCCAGCACACACCCCATTGAGTTGTCTAGTACTGTCAGATATAGGATCAGAGGTCTCCCTTCAACCGGTGGCATGAGGATGGGTGGTTCTTGGAGATACTCTTTGATTCTGTCGAAGGCAGCCTGACATTCATCGTTCCAACGTACTACCTGATCTTTCTTCAGCAGCTTGAAGATTGGCTCACAGGTAGCAGTCAAATGAGAGATGAATCGAGCAATGTAATTCAGGCGTCCTAAAAAGCCTCTGACCTCCTTCTCTGTCTTGGGAACTGGCATCTCTTGAATAGCCTTGACCTTAGCCGGGTCCACTTGAATACCTTTATCACTGACCACGAAGCCTAGCAACTTTCCAGATCTTACCCCGAAGGTGCACTTGTTCGGGTTCAATCTTAGCTTGTACAGTTTCAGACGGTCAAACAACTTCTGCAGGTGATCTAGATGCTCTTCTTCAGTCTGGGACCTAGCGATCATGTCGTCCACATATACTTCGATCTCATGATGGATCATATCATGAAATAAGGCAACCATGGCACGCTGGTAGGTTGCCCCAGCATTCTTTAACCCGAACGGCATGACCTTGTAACAGAAGGTGCCCCACTGAGTAACAAATGTAGTCTTCTCCATGTCTTCAGGTGCCATCTTGATCTGATTGTAGCCTGAAAAGCCATCCATGAAAGAGAATACCTTGTGCTGAGCTGTATTATCCACAAGGACATCAATGTGAGGTAAGGGGAAGTCATCCTTGGGGCTGGCCCTGTTCAGATCCCTGTAATCAACACACATTCTGACCTTGCCGTCCTTTTTAGGTACCGGCACCACATTAGCAACCCACTGAGGGTAAGACGTTACTGCAAGGAACCCGGCATCAAACTGTTTCATCACCTCGGCCTTAATCTTCTCGGACATCTCTGGACGCATCCGACGAACCTTTTGTTTAATTGGAGGGCAGTCTTCTCTAGTCGGCAAATGATGGACAACAATATCGGTATCCAACCCTGGCATGTCTTCGTAGGACCAGGCAAAGATCTCCATATAGTCATGTAACATCTTGGTTAACCGTTGCTTCACGCTGAGCTCTAGGTTAGCACCAATCTTTACCTCTTTTCTGTCTGCCTCAGTACCCAGGTTTATGGTTTCTACTGGCTCTTCATGGGGTTGAATTGCCCTCTCTTCCTGAAGCAACAGTCTTGCAAGCTCGCCAGGCACTTCGCAATCATCTTCACCTTCGTCTTCGGCTAAGTTGATCGGATTTTCGAAGTCATAATTGGCATTAGCAGAGTTGTTGTCAGTAAGATCCAGAGTGGATTGGAACCTGTATGAGTGAGTGTGTGTGTAAATACAGCTGTTTTGATAATTATGTAAAGGAAAGGAAAGATAGAAAAGGAACACAATATTTGCAATGCGAAAATAGTCCAAGATTTTCATTCATGATGTATAAAATGACAGTTCATATGCCCTCACAAATAGAACCACGGTGCCTCGGGTAAGACACCGGGCCATAGAGTTTATCATTGTCTATTACAAAATGAAACAAAGAAATTTATTACTTAGTGTCAAAAGAAACAGAGAGATTGTCCTTGGCGCTCCAATTGTTAAGTCCGCCATCCGCAGCCGGGTAGATCCAGCTATCGAACTCAGCCTCATCAACTTCCTCTTCATCACCAATAGCATTAACTCCATGAGCAGGCAGGGGAGCTGTCACCACATTAGGCTTGTCAGATGCCTCGAACTGTACCTCCTTAGCATCAATGAGGTCCTGCAGCTTGTTCCTTAATGCCCAACAGTCATCAGTAGAGTGCCCCGGGCTTTCTGAATGGTAAGCACAACGGGCATTCGGGTTGTACTTAGGAGAGGTAGTGTTAGGGAACTTTGGTGCCTCCTTGACAGATACCAAATTGGTTGCGAGCAGCTGTGGCAGAATCTGCGATAGGGTCATGCTTAACCGGGTAAACTCTCTCCGGGGTCTATCAACCCTTTGAGGATTGTTTGGCCGGGCAGCAGGCTTAGCGATCATTACCGCGCTGACAGATTGGCGGTGATCAGGTCTTTCTGATTTTCTGGAGCCATACACAGCACTAGACTCCTTTTTAAACGGTTTCTTGTCCGACCCAGATGATGATGCAGCCTTTGCAATCTTTCCAGACTTCAACCCAGCTTCAATTCTCTCTCCAGTTAAGATCAAATCAGTGAAACCAGCAGAAGAATTCCCAATGAGATGATTAAAGAACGGCCCAGATAGGGTCCCCAGGAACATGTCCACTAACTCTCGATCAGTCAAAGGTGGCTGCACCCTGCCAGCCAAGTCTCTCCATTTCTGCGCGTACTCTTTAAAACCTTCGCTTACGCCCAACGACATACCCTGGAGTTGGGTACGCGTGGGGGCAAGGTCGGCATTATACTGATACTGCTTGTAGAAAGCAGTAGCCAGCTCCTCCCAGTTACGAACTTTGGTCCCATCCAGCTGATAGAACCATTCGAGATGAGTCCCTGAAAGACTCTCCTGGAAGAAGTGGATCCATAGATTCTTGTCCGTAGAGTACGGCTGAATCTTTCGCACATAGGACCTCAAATGCAGCTTGGGACAGGATGCCCCGTCATATTTGGAGAAGGTGGGAGCTTTGAATTTATGTGGAATAACCACACCCGTCGACAAACCCAGATCTCCGAAATCCAGTCCAGGTACCTGTTGAACTTCCATGGCCTTCAACCTGTCCTCCAGTTGTTTATACTTGTTGTCTTCAGGAGGGTACTGCTCTTCATCAAAATCGGTCTCGTTGTCGGAGACCACCGGACTAGGAACCCTTGCTTCTGCCTGAGAAGGACTCTTGCCAACAGAAGAAACAGCCTCTTCCTGGTGCAGAGTATTACCCAACCTTCGGCCCGAGTTGAATAGAACAGTTCTTCTTTTCTTCTTCCTCTCCTTCTTCAGGAGCATAGTCTTCAATTCCTCTTGGCCCTTAGCTAGACCCAGGATTAATTCTTGAAACTGCGCATTCTGCGCCTGGAGAGCCTTGATTGAAGTCTCAGTTGATTCAGATCCGGAATTCATGATGCTGAAATAAACAGCGAAGAACTGTAAGCAACCTGAAAAAGGAAAAACCTGCTGTGCACATGATGTATGAAATGCGTATGAATTATGTTTTCAAAGACAATCGGGAATCAACTTTGTAAACAAAAAGGAACACACTTCATTAGATTCAACTTTGTAACTGAAATTATTCAACAAGTTGCCCTTAGGCGTTTACATGAAATGAAACAACTGGAAAGGGAATAAAAACTGTAAAGGCACATTCAGAATTCCTCATTGGTCCCATGGTCTCCTCTTCTCAGTACGGAGGTAGGCATTCAGGGCTCTCTCATTCTCCAACTGCTTTGTCAGCTTCTGGATCTTTGATTCCTGCTCGTTGAACTTTTCCCGGTACGAATCCCGTTCTTCTTGCAGTTGCGACCAAGATCTCTTCAATGTCTCATAATCAGTAGGTATCTGAGGAGGAAGGACAGTTGGAGGAACACCATCCTTATCAGGATACTCAAGAACGACGGGTCTGACAGCTTCATACGGCATACCTAACTTCTGAGCACGGATGCGGACCCATTTGTAGTAGGCTTCCATAGGTAGAGAAGTCTTTGGCCCTAGCTCTTGTGGGTCAGCTTTATGAACCTTCTCCCAAGCCTTGATGAACCTACGACGTAGCTCGCCACTATCCACCTGAAACTCGAAACTGATGTGAGGCACCAACATCTCATGGGGGCCTGCTCTTCTTGCTCTTCCAAACTGACGGAGTGCTAGACATGGATTGTATGAGATCCCTCCTTGAGTACCAATCAGAGGAACATTAGGATACTCCCCGCATCGATCAATAATAGCCATCTCATCCAAACCTCTGCAAGTCCAAATGATGTCTTTATCGGTGAGAGACATTAGCCTGTGAGCCCAACCTCTTCCTTCTTGGTTCTTCAGTACGGACTTAGGGAGGTGCGAAATAAACCACCTCACCAACAAAGGGATACAACACCATAGGGTTCCTCGTCGTCGGGTAGTACGGGCATGGAGTTGTTGCAAGATGTCACCCAAGAGAGTGGGCACAGGATTCTGAGACATAAAGATCCTAATGGAAGTGACATTGATGAAGTTGTCAGGATTAGGAAACAGGACTAACCCATAGATTAGGAGAGCCAAGATGTCTTCATATGCCCTAAAGTCCAAGTCATTCCAGAAGCTGTTAGCTTTACCAATCAGAAACTTGGCCAAGAAACCCTTAACTCCGCTTCTAGTTACCCAGTTGTCTGTTACCTCTTGATGGGTCAAAGGAAGAGCTGCAGCAATGTCCTCAAGCCTGAGGGTCTTTTCCCAACCAGTAAAGGGAGTCTGATCCAAGATAGGGATACCAAGCAGATTAGAGAACTCTTCCAGGGTAGGGACCAGCTGGAAGTCTTGAAAGGTGAAGCACTGGTACTGAGGGTCATAGAACTGGGTCAGAACACTCATCAACTGTTGATCCCGCTTTGCAGTGACTAAACTGAGAAGAGAACCATGCCTCTGAATGAAGGAAGTGGTGTTTGGAATTCTGCTAACCAACTCATCAATTAACTCAGGTGAACGAACAAAGTTGAACCGGATAGTATTCCTTCGCACAGGCATCATAATGTCCTACAAAACAGAGCAAAGATGAAACCCTCTTGTCTTTGAAATGGTCAGGATGCATGCAATGTTCATGATGTTATGATGTTATGATAAAGCACACCACATACAGATACAAAGGCAAACATGTAAGGCACACAAGTCACACAAGGCAAGCCCCTAAAGTTTAGGCCAGCATGAGGTCTAGGTACTACCCTCTTTCAGCTTGTTGGTTCATACCTGTCCTAATCAAAAGTAACCGGGTTCTTAGAGGATCCCAATATCATTGACTACCCTCAATCGGTCATAACTCCAGCATCGCAATCTTTTCTTGCGGCCAGAACCATCACGAGAGTTTAGCCTCAATGGGCGTAGCATACGGCTACTGTTCTAAAGGCCAAGTTGTGTCAATTAAGGTTCTAAGGTTGTTGGTGCTTAATGACTCCTTAGAAGACCCATATTCTCCTCGTTGCAACACAAGGGATATCGGTACAGACTAAGGTGTCACACCAACGTAGCCACTGTTTCACCTGTGTCGGTCTACGCCGGACAGGTCCCTCACAGCTTATGCTACCTAAACAGGGTATCCCCAGATCCGGGTTAGGATCCATATATCTCCGATGCAACCCACAATAGTAAAGCAAGCAAAACAATACAAGTGAAAACACAGTTATGACCTAGCCCTAAGGTACACCTCACTTTAAGTATTTCCCCAGCAGAGTCGCCAGTTCTGTGATCGGTGGATCTGAAACTGACTGTTTAAAACTGGTTCGCGAAATGTCGCGGAAGCAAGAGTCGCCACCGTCTTTTATTTTCTCCAAATGGAAAGGACAAAAGCACAGAAAAATTCCTTATAGAGATTGCTCTCGGTTCGGGAGGTAGGTTATAGAAAGGGAAGGTGTTAGCACCCTTTCTATCCATGGTTATCCATGGGCTCTTAGATACTTGCTCAATGTGTTTTCAAAATGGTTTGTTTGCTTTTCAATGTGGGTTTAAAAAAGTTTCTTTGAAAATTTCAGTTCGACTCGTACGTCAGAGTGTTTGAAAAGTTCGTTTTGAAAGCTTTTGAAAATGTGTTTGTGAAAAGATGTTTTTTTTTTATTTGTTTGAAATTAGAGCAAGTATCCTTGAGAACCTACCTACCCTAAGGAATTCGTCTGTGTAAATGTCCTTTAAAGTAGTGCCATCCCACCATTGAGAGGTAGGTAGCACCACCGTTGGAGGTGTTCGGGTCAATTCGAGGTTCGGGACATGGTGATCACCAGAGCAATGGGAAGACACCTTAGAAGCTACCCTCATGCCAGGTTCCCGGATCATGAGGACTTACTAAGACGTTTTCTACTCGACGACCACCTTTCGAAAGGCAACAGTGAGGCGTACCCTAGGGGTGGTGTGTGCGAATGGTGTGTCATGTTTCATTTGATATTTGTCTTGTCATGTTTGTCGTGTTCTACGCTTGATTTTAATTAGACATTCATTCTTTCATACTTGATTAACAGTTAGGAGTGCGGAAAAGATAAATCTAAACTATTACAAATGCGCGGGTCCACATCGCCAAAATTTAAACCGGACCCGATTTAGCGGAAAAATAAATAATGCGAAGAATTAAAATGCGAAAAGTAAATTACAACGCTTTGGGGCAATTACATGATTATATAAACGATAAAAGATAAATGCGCGAATTAAATGATTAATGACGGGCGTTGGACCCTTTTTGCAAATAATTAAAAGAATTAATAAGGATTTAAAAATTAAAATTAAATGACTAAATGTTTTTGGTATTTTGTATTTTTTAGATTTTATAAAAAAAGGAAATTAATTAAAACTAAATTAAGAAGCAAACCCTAATTCTAATATTTTTTATTTATTAAGAAAGAATTAAAATAAGATCTAAATTAAACCTAATTTATTTATGTATAATTTAAATAAGAAAATAAATAAATAAATAAATATAATTATTATTCTAAAAAAAAAAAAAAGAAAAATATTAAAAGGAATAAAAAATAGCAATTAACCTAATTCTACATGTTTGGATTTTTATTAAAAAAAAGAAATTAATATTAAAACCTAATTAAACTAAGTAATCTACATTTTAATTTATTTATGAAAATAATTAGTATATAAATATTTATGTTTTTGTGTATTTTCTGATTTTTTAGTGTTTTTATATTTTATAGAAGAAAAGTAAATTAATTAATTAAAGCAATTATAATAATTAAAATAAAAAATAATAAAAGAAAGCAAACCAGAGTGGGGGTGCTGTCCCAAATTTTGGAGGTTCAAATCTGAAAAAGCCTGGCCCAATAAGAGCTGATTCATTGACTTTTCTGATCATGTACCAATGCGTTGACTGGCTTTATGGTGGACTTTCAATATTAGCCCTTGATCTGGGACCCTCAGGCAGGTGTATGCTTAGATGAGAAGGCGTATGGTACGTGCACAGTCCTGAAGCTGCATGGGATTCACAATTTGAAAAATAATATAGCAAACGTACAGACCTGGGACTTGAACCCAGGTCTTGGAAGTCACATGCCTTAGTCCCTGCCAGCTGAGCTACGCCAATTCATTTAACATATAATATATCATAAATAATATAAAGGAAAAATAATGCTAACTGATGAAACACGCGCGAAATTTAAACGGACCACTGGCTGATGGACACGTCTTCGTCTCCTTCCCCTACCCTGTAACACAAACCCTATGAGAACGGTTTTTGCAACGTGGTTTTAGGCAAGCAAAGGGAAAATAGCGATTAGCCCATGTCCAAACATAAATTTATCGCGAGGCATGCGTTTTGTTCAGAGGAACACGCTGAGTGCAACCATGGTGGTTTTAATGGCCAATTTTATGGTATTGATAAAGCCCCAATTTCAAGAACCTGAAAACCTAGAAATTCGTCAATGGTGACTTTGAATACACAGCATATAAACGCAATTAGATCACATGGTTAGTTTAGAAACATGCTTATGAGTATAAATACATGAAAAAAAATGCAAAATCATGCTTGAATCATGTTATGCGAATTCAGAAATTTTGCTTCACAGTTTGACCATGGGGTACCAATTCAGGGTGTTTGAGTTGTTGTTTTTGATTGAGAAAGGTTCAGGAAGGTCCCAGGATGCTAATGAAACAAAGATCGAAGCTTGAATCCACCTAAATCCTAGATTTCAGTATTGAGTTTTTAAGAGTTTTTGCAAATTGTAAGAATGTGTTATGCGCAGCTTTTTCAGTCCCAGAGCATTAGGGTTATCTTCTGATCATATATGGAGCATGTTAGGTCAACAATTTCCACAAAAATCTCTTGCAATTATGAATTGAAGATTTGATTTTCTTCCATTATTTTTTCAATCTTTTTCACATGGTTTTTGTGCAAATCATATCCAATTCAATCCAATTCTCCCTAATCAGCATGTGCACGAAATATTGACATTATAATGTGCATAAAAAGATTTTTTAGGTTAAGGTTTATATTTTTCATGAATTAAAATCATTTAAATGAATATAAATTAATATTAATTCAAATAAATAATTAAAAAATATGAGAATACTTCCCTTTGGGCCTAGTGGTCGTGCATAGGCTTGGCATGAAGAAATTTGGAAGAAAATTGGGCCCATTTGCATTTTTAGGCCTTTTGCATCAATGTTGACTTTCAAAAATTTCTAAAAATTTCCCAACTTCCACAAGGCATAACTTGGTCAATTTTTAAGCTTTTCACATGTTCTTGGACATTTTGGAAAGGTCTTTGAGTCCTTTAACCAATGCCTTTGGTCCCATGTCATTTTGATTTACCAATCTCAAGTTATGGCCTTTGACTTAAAGTCACTTTTTGTTGACTTTTGAAAATGACCTATAATGTTGAAATTGATAACTTTTTGTGAGAGCATTTCTTGGACTTGGAACATGAAGATGAATTGTAGGAAATGTCTTTCTCTTCAAAATGAGCTTTGGATGGAATTTTTCTGATAATCCATGTGAAAGTTATGCCCTGGTCAATTTCAGTTGACTTTTTCAACTGTCCAAATATAGCAACTTTTGCATCTTTGATGATTTCTGAGCCAAATTTTGAGAATCATGATCAAGCATTGATCAAATGATGTTTGTGGCTTTAAAATGATATGTTGACCAAAAATTTGAACTTTTGACTGTCAAATGACCATTTTGCCCCTACAGTTGACTGTAGTGCAATTTAGGGTTTTGACTGTGCAATTTTGAGCTGAATGCCTTGGAACTTGACATGAGGATGCTTGACCACATTTGTAGGCATATGAGACTTGATTGGGCCTTTGAGAAGTTCATTTGCTTGACCAGAACTCAAACCCTAGTTTTGACTGTCTAGGAGACAGTTGAGCTGCACAACCCTTGGGGACTTTTGTGACCTTGACTTTGACAGTTCTTGATGAATATGGGAGGGCAAATTTTGGGGTACAACAGTTATCATCAAAACTTAAATATAGGGTAGTAGATTCAAACATTGTTCTAACATGGGTTGCATAGTAGGCGTAGGCTAGGTGACAACCTTGGAGAAGGCATCTCTGAATGCATGTAACACTATTGGACGTGATGGGAGGAGCCTTAGAGGTTACATCCTTAGTTAATTCAAATTCAGTATGACCTATTTAGTCTTACATTTATCAAAACACTGATTCACTTAATCTCTCAAACACTAGAACATTCAAAAATTCCTGCAAATAACTCATAAACTTCAAACCTTCTAACCTTCAAACCTTCAAACAATCATACACAATGGCCTCTGCACCCCAATATGTCATCAGTGCACACTTCAACGGTGATACATACATTTGTCCCACCTCTGGGTTTTTGTTTAGAGACACAGACAACATCCGATTTTGTTTAAACAGGAAAGCCAATTTCTTGTTCTACAAAAAATGATTGGAGGCCAAACTTGGACGAGGCCCGGTGACACAAATATTTTATCAGAATCCAGTTTTTTGGTAACAACCAAATAATATTTTATAAGATTAAGGTTCAAGATGACGAGGATCTTCAGAATATGTTTTCCAGTCATGAGTATTCTGGGTACGACTCTATTGAGTTGTACATTATGCTGCGAGAGCCTCAGGTGACACAAGTGGTTGATCCTTTGGAGACCGAACAAGCAGAAGTAGATGCAGTTGATGAAGAAGAAGAAGAAGATGACGAGTTAGAGTTTGAGAAATGGTCAATGATGATTCCGAAGACGATAGGATACATGGTATTCCTGCAAACGAGATCTATACACCACCTCCGCACATGACAAACTTCAACATGGGCGGAGATGAACCGTCTTCTGATTTATTTTTCAATCCGTATATGCAGTCGGATAAAAACTTCAAAGAGAAAGACAAATTTCGTAACAGAGAAGAATGTATCAGAGCCATCAAAAAATTCCACATGCTAAACTCGGTCGATTTTAAGGTGGACCGTGTAAATCGAGAAAGGTACAAGATCAAGTGTGTCCACCCTGATTGTATGTTCAAGCTCACTGCATCATACAGATTAAGAGGTGATTGTTGGATCATAGGTTCCATGTCTACCCACACTTGTGTCAGTTCTACTCAATCACAGGATCATCGAAAACTTAATTATGATCTCATTTGTCAAGAAATCCTACCACTTGTCAGCAACGATCCATCTTTGAAGGTGAAAACCATCATCTCCCACATCACTACGGTATTTAACTATACTCCGTCTTACCGTAAGGCGTGGTTAGCAAAGACCAAGGCGATTGAAAAGGTATATGGAAATTGGGAGGAGTTATACCAAGAACTTCCTCGCTACCTGAATGCACTCCAGACTTATTCTCCGGGTAGTGTTTACATTCTGGAAACAGTGTCAGCATACGCCCCAGATGGTAGTCAACTCAACAGAAATGGAATATTCAGTCGAGTGTTTTGGGCTTTTCACCCTTGCATCACAGGGTTTGTGTCATGCAAACCAACTATACAAATTGATGGAACTTGGTTGTATGGGAAATACAAAGGCACGCTACTGATGGCAGTTGCACAAGATGGCAACAATAACATTTTCCCAATTGCATTTTCCCTAGTCGAGGGGGAGACTGGTGGTGCTTGGATATTTTTTCTCAAAAATCTGCGAACACATGTGGCTCCTCAACCATATCTCTGTTTGATCTCGGATAGACATGCATCCATTGAAAATGCATACAATAATCCTGCAAACGGTTGGCATGACCCTCCTTCTACACATGTCTATTGCGTTAGACATATCGTCCAAAATTTCACGAGGGAGATCAAAGACAAAACACTTAGGAAAGAGGTTATGAATGCGGGGTATGCATTTACACAACCTACATTCAAATATTACCGCAACGATATCCTTTTGTCAAATCCGGAAGTCGGTAAGTGGATCGACAATATTCCGGTAGAAAAATGGACTAGGTCATACGACAATGGCCAAAGATGGGGACACATGACAACAAATCTAATTGAATCGATGAATGGGGTATTCAAAGGCATACGAAACCTCCCGGTCACTGCTTTGGTAAAATGAACATATTTTAGGATGGCTTCGTTGTTTTCCAAGAGGCGTGAAATATGGAATGCGGTGTTGCAATTTGGACAACTATGGAGTGAAAGCTGCATGAAGTACATTAAGGCAGAAAGTGCCAAAGCCAACACCCATATGGTTATACGATTTGACTGACAGAGCCATAACTTCATTGTCAAAGAGACAATCGACCACAACGAGGGCCTGCCAAGACAAGAATTAGGGTTGTACTACCTTCTCGTTGGTGCGATTGTGGCAAGTTTCAAGCCTTTCGTATGCCTTACTCTCATGACATTGCCGCATGTTCCTATACTCATCAAGACGCGCTACAACTTCTGTCACACATTTACAAATCTGAAATGTTGCTCAACATTTACAACAACAGCTTCCCTTTGGTAGCAAAACCAGATTATTGGCCTGCATACGACGGCGAAATAGTATGGCACAATGACCAAATGCGAAGGAATAAAAAGGGTCGTCCCAAAAGTAAGCGCATCACAGCCGAAATGGACTCTCTTGACAAGTTGGAAAGAAAGTGTGGTTTATGTCGTCAGGTCAGACACAATCGCAAAATCTGTCTGAATCGGGCTACTGCCTCAACCACATAAAAATTGTATTACATAAAATCTTTCCTTTATTATGTTGTAAACATTAGGGTTTTTCGTTAACAGTATTTGTTACAATAAATATTGCACGAATAAGAAAAAAACACGATAATCCTTCTACGAAATTACAACTGTTAAAACAATATCATCTGACCCATGCATCATCAACATTACGTCGCTGTCTGTTTTGACTTCCTCCAACAAAACATTAGGTCTTCCTGTCGCAAGTGAGGTTGTTGTTCGTCTTTGCTAGATCCTTCTAATTTTTTTCCCTCCACGATGTCTCCATCTAGCCATCGCATCAACTCCTGTTTCAGACGCTCCATGGAGTGAATGTGCCAGAGTTTCATTTTCATCAGAGGTTTTGTGGCCGAGAAGATAACGTAACCATCTCTGGTAAAAATCATGGGCGATGTCATGATGCAAATAACAGAGTAAAAAATAAGAAAACAGTGTGAGAAAGTGTGAGAAATGACGGAGAAACGGATGAATTATTTATAAAAAACAGCATTTTGCCCTAGGAGCCAAGTGAGATGGCGCCTCCTCTCACTTTTAAAGTGCATGCGCCATCTCACTTGGCTAAAATAGAGAGGAGGCACCAAGTGAGATGGCGCCTAGGGCATATTGCTTAGTGGAGGCGCCAAGTGAGATGGCTCCTCCTTTGGGGAGTCATCTGAAACATGGTTATTTGCGATTTTTTTTTAAAACATGGTTATTCCAAAAAAAAATTGAAAATATGGCTTAAAGTTGTGAAAAAACATGAAGTTTTCAATACTTAGAAAAATTTCTAAGTTTGGAAACTTTGACTTTTCAAAATGAAATCTTGACTTTTTGATTTCTTGATGAACAAGTTTCATATTTTGACATGTTTTGGTGAATTGTGATCTTTGACACTTGATTTTGACTAAAAAGTCAAAGTTTGACTTTTCACTGTATAAGTTAACTTTTGATTAGTTGACTGAAAATCAACTATCAATAAATTGATCTTGAGGGAAGTTTTGGGTCATACCATTAGGTCAAAATGATGCATTTGAAACGTTGAGATCATGTCTCAAACCAACTAACCATTTGCTAGGTCAAAAATCAGAAATTGCCTTTTCTCAGTCAAAACCCTAATTTTGACCATTTTGCCCTTTTGATGATCTGATCAATTTTTTTGAGGAATTATGGTCCAAACTGGATAAAATAACATATATGAGTTCACAATGTTGATATTGATTAAAAATTATGAAGTATTACTGTAAATTGACCACATTTGACTTTTTTCCCAATACAACTGATTTTTAGGTCAACTGCTCAATTGACTGAGCAAAAATGTGATCCAAGACTTAAAACTTGACATGGGAAATCTTGGGGGTCCATAATGATCTATAAAAGTCATATGTGGCATTAAAATTTCAATTACCCTTGTGCAATCTCAAACCCTAATTTCAGTCATCAATGCTTAAGGAGGTGTCTTGAGTTGATCAAACCCTTGTGCAGTCTTGAACAAAAGGAGATTTTTGTGAGAAAATACTTGATAAATGATAGGGAAAATTTTGGGGTACAACAAAACAACATTCGTTTGAAAATAAATTAAACCCCAAAGCAGCTCACCAGCAAAGCTACAAGCTTGATTAAAACAGACAGGTCCAATACAACCCTGTCACGAATAGTCCATTCTCCACTTCAAGGGATCATTCAAAAAAATATGAAATATCCAAGTTCAAACAACTTTTCAGTAGAAACCTTCTACCTTTCTCATAAACCAGAAAGTATCCCCCTCGGATCTCATCTAGAAACAGATAAAATGCCTGCTCTGATACCAATTGAAATTCTGGTATGACAGAACTCATATGTCATATGACATGTTGAGACATCTGATATGACTTAAATATTACGGAAGGGAATAAACAATTTAAAACCGGTACTGAAAAGCATAAGCAACACACATAAATTGTTAACCGAGTTTGGAACAACCTTCATATTCTGGGAGCTACCAAGCCAGGGATAAGTCCATTAAAATAGTATCAATTCATAGACCCTACAGCAAACATCCAGTTTACGTCCTAATCACTTATCACTACCCTTTCTAGACTTCTATCTAATACTCGCTTAGATATGAGGCCCTACCTAATCCCTCATAAATCAAAAACAACGACTGGACAAACAGAAAGACACACTTCCATGATAGAAAACTAGAAGACTCACTTCCAAGACAATACCTAGCCAACACTCTTGACTATGAACAATACTTAGATTTTCTTACAAGCTTCCTTTAAGAACAATACTCAACTCATTTTTTCACAAATTTTGAGTGAGAACAATACCAACTCTCCTAGAGAGCGGCACAAAGACAAAGCCCTAAACTTCTAAATCTTGGACCCATTCTTTTTCTGGGTTACAAAGGCTTCTATCTATAACTTTTACCCAACTGGATTTGGGCCTTTAATCACAGCTCATCAGCTGTTACAAATCAGCAGTAACTTCTACTACAAATAAGGTCTTCAATCATTAGTGTCCTAAAATATCTCCATATTTTGAAACTGCGTAATCTTTAATATTATGACTTGATTTTTCTTGACCTTTAAATCAGTGCCACATAGGATTGCATAATCTTCCCAGAATATTCTGCATCTGTTAAATCATAACAGAATCCACTAATCCAACTCAGCTCAGGAGCGATGTCGTATGACCCTATATAGGACATCTTATCGGATATGTTTCTCCAGATGTTGAAACACTTCAACTCAACATGTCCCAACATAAAATAGACTTCTTGCTTAACCTGTTCTTCTTAGCAAGTAAATACATCTTATCACATATTTTTTCTATATTTGTTTTACAAAAATTAATGACAATCCTTAAAACTAAGGAACTTACAATGTGTAAGAGCCGAGATTGGTCAGAATTAGTGATACATGCTAGTTGGTTTTTTTCATTAGGTAACTCACTAACTAGGTGACTCATACTTTCATCTAAGACAGATACTCTAGGGATAGTTTCTTGTTGAGAAAAGTCCTTATCTGATAAATGTTATGAGAATTCTGATTCTGAGGCTTGCTTGGGAGAGGGCATGACAAGACCTATAGATAGGTTCTGGTCAAGTATAGGTGAGGGTGCGTGTTCTGATGATTGTGTAGGAGATTGAGGTGGTGTTGGAGTTGTAATTTGGTCAATAGAGGTGAAATGGAAAATTTTTAAAAATTATCAGAGACAAAATTCAGAGGATTACATGTGTGAATAGTCTCTACAACATCTGAAGCAACTTGACCTTCTTCAACAAAAGTTTCAAGAGAATGAGTAATAACTTTATCAGGCACATGAGAAGCTTCAACTTCCTAAACACCCTTAGCTTCCTTCAACACAACTTCTGCTTCAGCTTAAACTTCCACTTGCTTTAGCAATGAAAGGTTGTTACATAGCCTGATTAATTAATGCAGATGATATCAGTCTAACTTCTACATGAATATCCTCTGCACAAAGGTTTTGAGCTTTTTTTTGAAAAACCTTGGTCCTCTGGACCAGAGGTTGTTCATCATCATCTTCTTCTTCTTCTTCTAACAACATCATTTTCCTTAGCTTCTTCTTCTTTTTCACAGACACAACCAAATCAAAAGAGGTTGTCTTCTGAGGATTTTTGCCAATGGCTCCACTTCTTGTCTTGGTAGGCATCAAGACAGTTGTGGAGGCCACTTCTTGAACCACCTTCTGAATTTCCTTCTAGTGTACAATCTTCTTCTTAGGTGGCTTATGAACCTCTTTCATAGTTTTAGAAGCATTCTGCTTCCTTTTTCTTGGAGGCTTGTACGCACTTCCTTCAGGGGCTCCAGGAATGTCATTTATGGTTATAATGACTCCAGCTTCTTCCTTGGCCATGTTGATATACTCTTGAATAACTTCAGGATTTTCCAACTTGGAGTTATAGGGTAAATCATCAATGAAGGCAGTTTTGAAAATTCTAATTCTTAGCCCAACTGCAGGTTGCATCACATCTTTCTTCGGAATTATCTTCATATTCTTTAGTACAACAGTTGAAAGAATATTTCCATATGTTTCTTTCAAATATTATGTAGTACCAAAAGCCATCAAAGTCTCAATGAGCCCACTCTAATGAAACAACTCATAAAGAAGCCTTGCATAAAGAACATTATTCTTGTGATTCTTGTTGATCTCTTTTATAACTTCACACAAGTGATTGAAGATGTATGCAGTTAGGTTTATTTTCTCCATATTGATTTAAAACCAAATAAAATGGTTGTGATACCAAGAGATTTGATCACTACTCCCATCTCTTGGAATCAAACAACCAATCAAAATGCTGGACAGAAACCTATACTCAATATTCAAGTTTTTCACTTTACCAAAATCATCAGAGTTGAGGAACATAAGTTTCTTGATCACACTTGATTCTTTGCTGTTGTATTTTGTGTTTAGAGCACATCTTCCCTTGTTATCCATACCTAGAAGTTTGGCAATGTGACAATGAGTGATGGTCACATCAATTCCCATCATAACATATAAGATTCCCACCTATTTGAACTCATCCAATCCCATTCCAACCATAAATTTCCCTTTAAAATCTTCATTCCCAACAATCTTTTGGCATTCTTCAAGCGCAACATCACCTTCATCATAAACCTTAACCCTAACCCAAAAATTTTTAACCAAGTAAGAGTAGGTTGGACCATTTAGAATATCAAATAAGCTCATCCACCCTTGATGTTCAAAATGTTCTTTTATAGAATACCCATTAACCCTAAAAAGATTCAAAATCAATAATCTACTCCATAATCAGCTTTAGACCCCCCTTCTGATCTTCATAGTTCTGGGTTTGAGATGAAGACTCTTTCCAGTTTCAACAATAATAGAAGCTTGATGAGAATATGATGACAAAGTCGTTGCAATGGAGTTTAGGGTTTATAAAAGGGTGTTTTAAAATATGCGTTATTTTTCGGAGAGGGCTTGAGAACTAAGGTGTGGGTAGCAAAGTGAGAGAAATGTGTGAGTTTGATCTATTAAGTGTTTAAAGTGAAAAATAATTTTTTATTCAAACAAAACTTAATACCCAAGGAGGCGAGAAACACATAATTCAAGACAACTCATCGTTATCTAAAGGTTTTTACCCAACAGTTAACAACCACGTGTCAGAAGAAGTTTCAGATTCGAGACACATGAGTGGACAAATGTCAGAAAAAACTATTGAATAGTTTTTCCACTTATATGCTACTAGAGGAAACTAATCATATTATGAGCAACATAGGATGAGATGCTTCAGATTTTAATATTAATCAGATGCTAGTTTAGAGCTTCTGATCACAATAGCTCCTGATCATCATCAAACTTTGATCCTCCATTTAGAAGCAAACACAGTTCTAAAAAATGTTTAGATTCTTTTTAATAAAATCAATTCCTTTAAAAATAAGAGGCTTGATAAATATATCAGTCCATCAAGGAACTTCATATCTGTCACACCCATCTGAATAAAATCTTTATTAAAATGATGTTTAATTTCTATGTGTAGATAACAACAAAATTAACATAGGATATTGAAGTACTACTTCCACATATCTGATAATCTTCTAACTGGTATTATAAAATACCAGGTCTAGAAGTTGTTAAATAAAACAAGGAAATTATCATACCTTTGTGCAGCTTCTTGAGAAACTTTGGTGTTGCTTCCTCTTTGCTCATCTAGCTTGTTTCTTAAAACCAGTTTTGTTCCAACAATGTTCTTTTGATGGAGTTTGGGTAATAGATCCAAAACATCATTCCTTTGAAACAGATTCAACTCTTTTGGATGTGAGTACTTGTACTTGAAAATTATTATTGGAATGTGTTGCTTTTTGAAAACCATAATGAGTTCCTTTATCTGAATGAACTTCAGAGGTTGGATAAATTTTAAAGTAGTAGCTTCTGATCATCCACTTCAGTAGTACCAGTACCAATAATATTTCCTTTCTGGTTTCCTCCAAATCCCATAGTTCCTCCCTATTTCAGAATTAGGATTTCGAACATATGATTCTCTTATGTCATATGTTGTGAGCAGCCAGTGTCTAGTACGAAGACTACTGCTTTGATCCTCCCCTTACACATATCAATAGCAAAAATAATTTTAGATTTAGGTATCCATAATCTTATGGATCCTTTAGGGTTAGTTCTAAAAGGCTTCTTCTGACTCTGTACCCTATCCTTCATGTAGTAAAGGTTGTAATCATTCAAGAATTTTTTTTTTAAAGTTTCATGTCTTGAATAGTTCTTAGCCTTTGATTATGAACCCTTTAGAACCTTAGACTCTGATGTTGTAGGTTTTGGCCTCTTCAAAAATTTAGACTTAAGAATCATTGGTTATGGTTTCTTCAGAACCTTAGACTTTGAGGTCTTTGGTTCTGATTTCTTTAGAACTTTTGATTCTACAGTCTTTGGTTATGATTGGTTCAAAACCTCTTCTTTGTCAGCAGTTGATACAAAGTGAAAATAATGTCCTTTCATAGAGGAACTTGGTTCTACAAGTTTAATAAAGGTTCCCGACCTTATATTAACATGTTTTTCAGAATAACCAAGACCTTTTCCTCTGCTCCTACTTATACTATAAATCATGGATGCAATTTTTGTCATGTTAAAGCCAGAAATGACAAACTCCTGAAGAGCCATTTCATACTCACTAAGGGGTTTATCAAACATATCATTTATTAAATCATTACGATCTATTAATTCTTTAATGTTATTTTTAGAAAACTCTAATTCATCTTTCATGAGATCATAGTGCTTTTTCATAATTTTCATTTGTCTGGTGTTGTAACCAGTTTTAAAATAAGAGCCGCTACCCTTAATTTTTATCCTACGGGAGGGAATATCAAGGTTAACCCTAAATAAATCAGAGGTTCTAAGTTATTGTACTTGTTTTTAGACGAAGGGAAGGTGTTAGGCACCCCTCATCTACCTTGTTCACAATGATACCAGGGTTTAGAAATTCAATCTTTAGGAAATAGGGCTTTAATTTTTTATTAGGGAAACTCGCCACGATTTTAGTCGTATGTCTATGTATCCTCTTAAGAGGAATCAGAGTCCTAATTTATAGTTCATAGTTGGTTGGTGTTTTTTATGGATTACGAAGATATTTAAATTGCCCTTGTAGTTAGTCTAGGTGTGTGAATAGCGAAGTTTTTAGATGAAGTGCGCAGTCAATTGAAATATATTTGTAATCCTTTTTGAAAATTAATTGTTGAGTTAATTTGATTTAATAAAAAGAGTTTAGTGTTGGTTAAATATTTTTTAATATATTAATTATAAAAATATCTTATTAATGCATGATGAAAAATGATTTTAATGCAATAAAATAAATATTTAAATGAGTTGAAAAATAATATTTGATTTATTATAATAATAGTAAATAATATTAAAATATATAAATATATTAAAATATATAATATAAAAATAATAATTATTAATAAAATAATAAAAGAAATTAAGAAAAATGCAGAGGGGGTGTAAATTATGTTGGGCTAGCAAAACAAGGGGTATAGGTAGTAGGGCCCTCAATTCAAATGTTGAATTCAGGCCCAACGCAGGGGGCTTTGAATCCTAACGTGATAACAAATCTGGGGTGTGTAGAGAGTAAGGGTCCAAGTCCAGATATTGGACTTGGCCCATTAGGCTGAGGGGGTGTGAGTTCTTTACACAGTTAGCAAAACAAAACAAAGGGGGGGTGCGGGTATCATGGGCCTGGCCCAAAGTTTTTGAGGAGTCCGTTTGGACTCCATGTGGACGAGCGTATGGTAATTCAGTAGGTGTGCGTTTCTGTAACGCATGATGGGGATCATACGGTTATGATGGAGGGTGTATGGTGATGACCATTGACTTACATGTACGGGATTGTTGAACACATTATATTAGTTTTACAAAAATATTTCATCATGTTCATTCTCTCTTTGATCTATCCTTGTATTCTCTCTTCTACCCACAACAACCCTAACACAGAAAACCCTAAATCACTACCGCTCCTTGCAAACCTAATCGGCAGCGATCGTCTCTTACCCCCAAATGTAACCTTATCCCAAAACCCAAATCGCGAAAATAAAACAGAAATAAAAAAACAAGACCTAAGTCGTTACCTCTGATCATGATTTTCCTTCGAGCCTCCTTTTTGTAACTCTCTTTCTGATCTCCTTTTCTCTGGGTGTTTGACATGTACTCGACGGTGGTGTTGGAGGCAGTAGTGGTGCGATGGAGAAAAGCTAGGGTTTCAGATGTTGAAACCCTAAGTTTTACACATAGAGGAGACCAACAAGGGTTTACGTTGGCGGCGTTGAGTCTCCTTCTTCTCTGTTCTTTCCCTCTATTATTTTTCTTTTTCTCCTCCCCTTTTCCCTTTAGAAATCTAGGTCTTTTATAGTGTTTTAATTTAGATGTTTTAGGAAGTTTTTTGTGTGATTGTCGTTACTTAGAGATTGATAGTAGAATTAGGGATTTTAGAGATTAGTTCTTATTTGTTTGTAATTCGGTTACAAATTTGTATAACAAGTTTGATTATGATTTGATTATGTTAAGACTTGATTTTATTTTGTATTAAGTTGTAAAGTTTGTTTTAGTTAACATTTGACTGTGTTTGTAAATTCGGACAATTCAATGTAAAAGATCTAATTCTGTTTTTAATCTGAACAATATACGTTTCTAGTTTTAATCATGTGTTTTCCTTTCTTAATCTATACAGCGTGTGTTCTTTGATTTGAAACAAAGCGTTTTTTTTTCTTCTGATTTGGACAGTGTGTGTTTGGCTTTGGGCTTGGGCCTTGAAAGGGCTGGACCGGACACTTTGAAAGTCCAATTTTGACTCAACATTTTTTTCAATTAATAAAACGAACATAATTTTTAATTAAGTTCTAAATAGTAACGTTAATAATAATAATAATATAATTAAATAATTATGTAAAACAAATACAATTTCTTAAAACAAAAAACCTGAAATGGGCCAAAACGTTTAATTGTTTGGGCCTTCCTGAAAAAATATACACCTTTCTTATTTAAAACATGTCTCATCACTTTAGTGGGCCGGTCCAATCAATAAAAAACCCCTCATGTAATCAGCACACCTCCCCCCTTATATTATTTCATAAATGGGCTGAAACCAATAGCTTTGACCCAAAAATGAAACAGACTTAGAAAATTTAATGTTAATCCCCTTATTTTACATGGGCCTTTTCTGATTTAAAAAGGTCCATTACTTTTTAATAAGGTGAAACCCCTTTTTATAAAATTAAACCTCATATATATATATATATATATATATATATATATATATATATATATATATATATATATATATATATATATATATATATATATATATATATATATATATATATATATATATATATATATATATATATATATATATATATATATATATATATATATATATATATATATATATATATATATATATATATATATATATATATGAATTTTGATAACAATTTATAAAACAGATGATAATTCTGGGAATTAACAAGGGATACAAGATTAGAATTTAGTAGGGAAAATTTGGAGTATGACATATGGATTTATCTTGAAAATGACCCTTAAGGTCTTGAAAGAAAGTAATTAAACCAGAGCGAGATAGTTTAGAAAATACATCATGTTCTTATTTGGAATCTGAACTAGAACCTGAGTTGAATTATGTGTCTGAATATGTTGAAGCCTTCATAGTTAGATTGGCTTCTTCTTCATATTTGTCAGATTATCCTTCTTTGTCAAGTTCATCACAGTCATGAGACTCTTCTTGACCTTGTTTATGAAGTTTTTCTTCTGAAAGCTTCCTTTATTTGGCTGGTCCTTCTGCAACTTTAGGCAGTCGACAATAAAGTCACTATGCTTCTTGCAGTTGAATCATCCATTCTGGTCATCTTTGTTGACTCTAAAACTTGATCCTCTGAAGCCATTTTCTCTTCTTGAGAATTTTTTGTTCTTATTATTGGGCATATATTGGAATATCTTGATTATGAATACCATTTCTTCATCGTCTGAATACTCTTCAAAACTCTGCATGAGTAGGTTCTTCAGATTTCCAGACTTTGGATGATTTGGTAGATTGATCAACAGACTTCAAAGTAAGAGACTTTGACTTCTTAACAAGTTCATCTCCAATAAGCTCCATCTCTAGACTTATCTTGTTTAAGTCTCTAACTTCTTGAATGACAGTCACTTTAGGTCTATATTTTGTAGGAAGACTCCTAAGATTCTTCTTGAAATGATTAAAAGTTGTATAGCTCTTGTTCAACACTTGAAGTTCAGATACAAGAACTTGAAACCTTAAGAACATGGTTCCAATGTATCTATCTTCCTACATTTTTAACAGTTCATACTATTGAACTAAAAGGTTAGCCTTCGCCTCCTTTACTTGTTGATTGCCTTCATAAGTAGCACAAAGAGATTCAAAGATTGTTTTAGTGGTAGACTTGTTGAGAATCTTGAGGTACTCATAATGAGGTATAACATCTACCAAAATTCCTCGTACTCTATGATCTTTTCCTGAGCAGGTGCGAGATTTTTTTGGTCATTCATCATACCTACTCCATTTACTTGAATATCAATTCCATCTTCAAAAATATCCCATAACTCATCATTAACACATATGATGTGAGTGTAATCCAACCTTGATGTTTAAAATGTTCTTTTAAAGAATACCCATTAACCCTAAAAGATTTAAAATCAACAATCTACTCCATAATCAACTTTAGATCCCCCTTTCGATCTTCATAGTTCTGGGTTTGAGATGAAGACTCTTTCCAGTTTCAACAATCATAGAAGCTTGACAAGAAGATGATGAAAAATCCATTGTAATGGAGTTTAGGGTTTATAAAAGGGTATTTTAAAAAATGAGTTGTTTTTTGGAGAGGGCTTGAGAACAAAGGTGTGGGTAGTGGAGTGAGAGAAGTGTGTGAGTTTTGATCTATTAAGTGTTTTGAGTGAAAACTAATTTTTGATTCAAACAACAACTTAATGGCTTAGGAGGTGGGAAACACATAATTCAAGACAACTAATCATTATCTAAAGGTTTTTACCCAACAATTAACAACCATGTGCCATAAGTCATTTCAGATTCGAGACACATAAGTGGACAAATGTAAAAAATAATTGAATAGTTTTTCCATTTATATGCTGCCAGAGGCAACTAATCATATTATGAGCAGCATAGGCTGAGATGCTTCAGAGTCTACTATTCAACATACGCTAGTTTAGAGCTTCTAATCACAATAGCTTATGATCATCATTAGACTTTGATCCTCCATTAAGAAGCAAACGGAGTTTTAAAAAATGTTTAGATTCTTTTTAATAAAATCAATTCCTTTTAAAATAAGAGGCTTAATAAATATATCAGTCCATCAATGAAATTTATATCTGTCACACCCATATGAATAAAATCTTTATTAAAATGATGTTTAATTTCTATGTGTAGATAACAACAAAATTATCACAGGATATTGAAATACTACTTCCACATATCTGATAATATTCTAACTGGTATTATAAAATATCAGGTCTAGAAGTTGTTAAATAAAACAAGGAAATTACCATACCTTTGTGCAGCTTCTTGAGAAACTTTGGTGTTGCTTCCTCTTTGCTCATTTAGCTTGTTTCTGAAAACCAATTTTGTTCCAACAATGTCCTTTTGATGGAGTTTGGGTAATAGATCCAAAATATCATTCCTTTGAAACAGATTCAACTCTTTTGGATGTGAATACTTGTACTTGAAAAATATTATTGGAATGTGTTGCTTTTTGAAAACCATAATGAGTTCCTTCATCGGGATGAACTTCAGAGGTTGGATAAATTTTAAAGTAGTAGCTTCTGGTCATCCAGCTTCAGTAGTAGCAGTACCAATAATATTTATTTTCTAGTTTCCTTCAAATCCCATAGTTTCTCCTTCTTTCAGAGTTAATATTTGCAACATATGCTTTTCTTATGTCATATGCTGTGAGCAGCCACTGTCTAGGTACGAAGACTACTGCTTTGCTCCTCCCCTTACACATATCAATAGCAAAAATAATTTTAGATTTAGGTATCCATAATCTTATAGATCCTTTAGGGTTAGTTCTAAAAGGCTTCTTCTGACTTTGTACCCTATCCTTCATGTAGTAAAGCTTGTAATCATTTAAGAATTTTGTTTTAAAAGTTTCATATCTTGAATAGTTCTTAGCCTTTGATTATGAACCCTTCAGAACCTTAGACTCTGATGTCGTAGGTTCTGGCCTCTTCAAAACTTTAGACTTTAGAATCATTGGTTATGGTTTCTTCAGAACCTTAGACTTTGAGGTCTCTGGTTCTGATTTCTTCAGAACTTTTGGTTCTACAGTATTTGGTTTTGATTGGTTCAAAACCTCTACTTTATTAGCGGCTAATACAAAGTGAAAATGATGTCCTTTCATAGTGGAACTTGAAGAAGAAGGGTCTATAAGTTTAATCAATGTTCCAGACCTTAGATTAATATAATTTTCTAAATAACCAAGGACTTCTCCTCTGCTCCTACTTATACTATAAATCATGGATGCAATTTTCGTCATGTTAAAGCGGGAAATGACAAAATCCTGAAGAGCCATTTCATACTCAGTAAGGGGTTTATGAGACATATCATTTATTAAATCATTATGATCTCTTAATTCTTTAATTTTATTTTTAGAAAACTCTAATTCATCTTTCATGAGATCATAGTTCTTTTTCATAATTTACATTTGTCTGGATTTATCTTGAAAATGACCCTTAAGGTCTTGAATGAAAGTAATTACACCAGAGCGAGATAGTTTAGAAAATGCATCATCTTCTTCTTTGGAATATGAACTAGAACCTGAGTCGAATTATGTGTCTGAATATGTTGAAACCTTCAAGTTACATTGACTTCTTCTTCATCTTTGTCAGATTATTCTTCCTTGTCAAGTTCATCCCATGTTGCCATAAGACTCTTCTTAACCTTATGTATGAAGTTTTTCTTCTAAAAGCTTCCTTTCTTTGGCTGGTCGTTCTGCAACTTTAGACAGTCGACAATAAAGTGACTATGCTTCTTGCAGTTGAATGATCCCTCCTGGTCATCTTTGTTGACTATAAAACTTGATCCTCTGAAGCCATTTTCTCTTCCTGAGAATCTTTTGTTCTTCTTATTAGCCATATACTGGAATATCTTGATTATGAATGACATTTCTTCATCTTCTAAATATTCTTCAAAACCCATAGGTTATTCAGATTTCCAGGCTTGGGAAGATTTGGCAAATTGATCAACATACTTCAAAGTAAGATACTTTGAATTCTTAACAAGTTCATCTCCAATAAGCTCCATCTCCAAACTTATCTTGTTTAAGTCTCTAGCTTCTTGAATGACAGTCCCTTTAGGTCTATATTTAGTAGGAAGACTCCTAAGAATCTTCTTGACATGATTAGAAGTTGTATATCTCTTGTTCAACACTTGAAGTCCAGATACAAGAACTTGAAACCTTGAGAACATGATTTCAATGTCTCCATCTTCCTACATTTTTAACAGTTCTTTACTATTGAACTAAAAGGTTAGACTTTTCCTCCTTTACTTGTTGATTGCCTTCATAAGTAGCACAAAGGGATTCAAATATTGTTTTAGTAGTAGACTTGTTGAGAATCTTGAGATACTCAGAATGAGATAGAACATCTACCAAAACTCCTCGTACTCTGTGATCTTTTCCTGAGCAGGTGTGAGACTTTTTTGGTCATTCACCATACTTACTCCGTCTACTTGAATATCAATGCCTTCTTCAAGAATATCCCATAACTCATCCTCAACACATATGATGTGAGTGTACATTTTACTTTTCCACAATTCAAATTTAGTAGAATCTCCACCGAAGGTTGGATGTTTAAAAGTATAGTTGTTCTTTTCTACAACACTATAATCAAAGGTCACAACATTGTTTATAGGGCCACCAAATTTTCATGATTCTTCATGCATATTTTTCTCTCAGGATCTTTTATGTACCACTTGTAAATATCATTCTTTCGGATAGATTGCAAGACAAACAAATTCTTTGGTTATGGGTTGTTGTTTTTCTAACACCAACATTTAACAAATCATTTTTCTATTCTTACAATCTATCTCACATAATGGTGTTGTTTTGTTTTTATTTGTTGTTTTGTTGTTGTTGTTATTTTGTTGTTGGTGGGGTGATGTTGTTGTTGTTGTGTTGTTGTTATTATTGTTGTTGTTGTTGTTATTGTTGTTATTATTGTTGCTATATTTTAGAATAACTTTTCAATGTCGTCAATCAAAGAAAACATTCTATAATATATTGCTTTCTTCGATTGACAATATTGAAAATTTTATTCTTAATAATATTGCAGTTTGTTTTGAATATAGTCTTTTGTTTGATTATTGCAACACACAAAGAAATGGGTGAATGAAAAAATTGAAAAAGAAAATAATACTTATTGCTTTCAATTTGTTTTCATTCACTATTTTTTTTTTTTGTAATAGATGTAATTTATTACCTTGGTTTATATAAAAATCAAGGGGAAAACTCCCTATTTTAGTTTATTTTTATTTAGAAAGAAATAACATTTTGTTTTGCCTCAATAAATCTTTGTCCTTCATTTATAAAGTAACAATTCTAAAGTTATTGCAACACATTAATCCACAAGAAATTCTCTACATCCAATCAGGATGCAAACATCATCACTATATATCTAGGACGATGCATTATGAAACTAAAACATTGATAATGAAAGTATTTGTCATGAAAAAAATGAAACTTAAATAAGCTTTAGAAAAGATCTTTATAATGGATTGCAAAAGCAAAAAAAAAAAATTGGTTCAAGTTTGGTTTTCTTGTATAATCTATTATCATGTAACAGGAAATTTATTTTATTTATCTAATCATTTTTTATTTTATATTTGAAATAAATACAAGCAATATCCAACATTGTTCTTCTTCAAGATTCAACGAAATGATGAGTTAATATTTGATCTTCACTGACATTGATGATGATGAATCAGATTCAAAATTTGTCAACTAATTTTATTGTAGATTACAAGGAAAATAATATAAAATAAAAAACTTTGTATATTAATAAACCAAAGAATATATATATATATATATATATATATATATATATATATATATATATATATATATATATATATATATATATATATATATATATATATATATATATATATATATATATATATATATATATATATATATATATATATATATATATATATATATATATATATATATATATATATATATATATATATATCCCTGTAATTATTCTATTAATCGAAAGGTATAGCAGCATAGTTAAATAAAACGAATAAGCAGTCGTTGATGATCGAACTCACTACAAGTACAATCCCTTTTCTTTGATAAAGTTAAAATTGAAAAATAAAATAACATATTTTTTATGACACCCTTCGTTACATCGTCTGTAAAATCGAAGTAACATCTCATATCCAATTGAAATTAAACATATTTTTCCTAATAGTGGTATGTTCTCAAATGAGAGAACATTCTTTAACTCCTATTCATTGTCACCTAGACAATATTAAAGACAATGGTTATAATAAAGCAATAAATAGAAGAAAAAAAGGGATATATTGTGAGATTTGATGAAACTCATTTTAGAGTTTTTGATGAATTATATGAATATTTAAAAAAATGTAGTTGGATTGTTAAAAAAATTTAAAAACTTAATATGATATAAAAATTGAGTGGGCCTCATTCTAAAACCCAAGTAGACCATGATGAATATGAGTATTCTACATGTTTTTGAAAGTGTGTAAAGTCTCATATTTTTTTATGATTAAGTTATGACAAAAATGATTTCTATACACATATTTCAAGATTAATTTATATTTAAATATGAGTTAAATATGATTTCTCTAAAAAAATTCACGGATTCAACTAAAAGTAATCTCAACTTCTTAAATAGTATTTCTCGAAAATTTATGACACTGCTCTAAAATTTTAAGATTTTGAACAAAGAGGTTGTGTCATCTTTTCTTTTTGTATGGTTGCATGCACTTATTAAAACTGTTTCGTGATCCAACAAAAACCACTCATGCAGAGGAAGCAACATGTATGCTTCCAAGGTGATGATATCACAACCGACAAATGCTGCCGATTATGACATGAAATGCAACCTGAGTTTGGTCACATGCTATTTTGGACTCACCGGATTCAATGTTGTTAACATTTCAATATCCTACCACACGTATATATATGACCCTACACGCTCATCCAGCTATGTTCCCCATGCAAACAACCATGAAAATAACAATTTTATTTATTCTATCTAAAAATCTAATTTAATCAATAATGATTGTTTTACATCATCCACTCTCCTTTTTTAGTCCGTCGGTGAAAAAAGCCCCCCTTAGGAAGGTAAATTAATTAATGGATATAAGTTTTCTTTTTGATTTAATTTTAATATTGAAAAACGATGAGGTAAAATTCAGTGTCGTGGTCCTGATCTTTTGAGGCAGTGGAGAAGTGATTGACTTGCAAGGTTAGCACTATAACGTTCAAGTAAGTAAAAAATGAAAAATGACATGTGAATGATAATGAATTTGAATACTTGAGAAATGACGTGCTTTCTCTCTTAAATAGGAGAAACAAATGACAATTGAAAGTGAAGAGTGATGTGTGGATCACAATAAACCGTCTGATAGGTTTAGATAGTCAGTAGAGCTCCCAAATGCAGAATTTCCTGCTCAAAAGGGGAAATAGAGTCTACCCATTTTACATTTTATTCTTTTCGCTAGCTATTGGACCTTTAATTTTTGGATCTTGTAGACGACTCACAATATTTGCTCTCAAACCTCTGTTTCTACTCCGCATGATGAGGGTTTGTAAGCCTTTAATGGGATATCAATGTCATCAAAACATGTGCTTTAAATGCTTCCATTGTAACAAGTAATGTTTCAAGGGAATGACCGACGTGTATGAACTTTTCTACTACTCGATATCTCTTTTTCTTATTCGAGAGATTTCTTCTTTTGTTAGACTTTTTTACTAAGAGTGCTTGTGTATGAACTTGCTTGCTTGTCATATCTTGTCTATATTTGGCTTTTCTTTGTAGCATTCTTGATCATGGAGATTGCATCAGTCTTGATTAGGAAGGCGAGTGGAGATATATCTGGCGACTAAGTGGACCAAGAAATACTAAGGACCATTTCAACTTTCGTTCGCGAGGGTGTCTTAAACCAGACTTCAATTGATGTAGGCCTTTCGTTTGACTGAGAGTGTTTTTTCGCAGATGGAGATAAAAGGATATGCAACCAATATGATGGGTGGTCATCTCCTTTCATGAGTGTTTATTCTCTCTCATAGGTTTCTGTCTTCCTTTTAACAGATTTGAAATAAGTGTTATGAACCATTTGATAATCAACTATTTACAATTGCATCCGGTGAATTGAGTGTATGTCAAGGTTTTTCAATATTGGTGTGAGTACAATGAGGTAAGTCAAGAAAGACAATGTTATTCCACCTCTTCAATATTCAAAGTCTTTCAAATTATGCACATTGTATAGAATTTTTGTCTTTGATCTTTGAGGAAGAACACCTGATTCTTCAAAACTTTATTATGATAGAATGAAAAACTTCAAGAATCACTTCTTCTTAGTTACCCCTCTTATTGAAAAAGCTCATGCAAAGATCTGTAAACTAGAACTTGGTCCTTCATCTATGTGCACAAATTTATTCAGTAAGTTCTAGATTCAAAGCCACATTATAATGGGGGCATGGTCCTATGTCTACATGGAGGAGAACTTGTCTCAGAAATGATTATACTTAAAGAAGAAATTGGTGACCTTCTACAAGAAGCTTGTTTGTGTCGGTGGTATCGTTCCATTCGATGCGGCATTGAAAAAGTGGTTGGAAAAGTTTCATTCAGACTCACTGACCAGTGGATGCTAAATCAGAGAAAGAAAGGAAGACATTTTGGTCATTGACATATAAATCTCATTTTTCTTGGTTGGCCGTGCAGATTCAAGGAAGAGGGAAGAAGCAATGCAACAAATGAAGAAGGACCTTCGAGTTGCCTCTCTTTTGGCAGATGTTTCGAATACTTCATTTACTAGGAAAGCTTCTACCTTAGGTACACTCGCCGGTCTAGATTTTCAGATTACTCTTCCCCCTGTTGAGATAGATGTTCGGGTCTCTCTTGATCAGATCGCGATATATGATGTTTTACATCCACCACGTTTGAAGGGCGAGATGAGACTGACTTCCATCCCTGAACTTAAAGAAATTTAAATTAAAAGTCACTTGTCAAATGTCATCGACTCAGATCTGCAGGAGGAGAGCAAGCTTCAGTTCGAATGGATTCATTTCCCATGTTACTAGTTCGCCTTGGCCTGAGGACAACTAGGGTGTTCCGATCTTCCATTTTTTAAAAATATTACTTATACTTCTTGAATTTCTAAAAAGATTTGAAAAAAAATTACAGAATTGACTTATCACACCCGTCAAGCGCGTAACACTCTTAAATTTCGAGGTTATTGGATAGAGATATCTTCCTTGAGACATTATCCTCTTGGTATTTTTTAACATACACCAAACCAACTATTTTTCTATTTGTTCCGTTAATCATAATAAAGTATACAATCAATACTTATGAACAAGTTTTTGTGTGAACAAATGTACACTTACGGTATCATGTCCAACAATTTGTCTTAAAAGTACTAGTTGAACGGTAAAAAAACTACATTGATATTTCTCTGTTAGAACACATATTTAAATTTGCAATTCTCCACTCGTTCAAATTTAGATTTTTGCCATTAAAACATTTAAAAATAATATTATACAATTAAAGTAGGACTACTATCCTACAATAGCTACCAACCTATAATCAATGCCATACATGCACTACAAACTATGGCCCATAACCTTAACCGATACTTTCATAGACAAATAGGCAATCTTAGTTTATGGAATCACAATAACAAAGAAAGGATTTGATACCTTTTTGTGTCGGCTAGTCATCATCCATCCTATCAAAAAGAAACCCTCAAGAAACCTCCTCATTCATCATCACTCCTCTCAATATTCAAACCTTATAACAATAACCCTTCACCATCATCACCACCACCACCACCTCAAACTAGATCCATCATATTACAATTGACTCAACAAAATGGGTAATTGCGTATTCAAAGGCTTCCATCATGGACATTTTGAACACTCCATGGTAAGAATTGTAACATCAAATGGAGGCATCATGGAACTTTACTCTCCGGTAACTGTGGAATGCATAACCAAAGAGTTTCCACATCATGGAATTTTCAAAAACAATTGCAACATACTCTCTAAACCTCTCATGAAAAACGAAGAACTTCAAGGTGGTGAAGTTTACTATCTTCTTCCTCTTAAAAACATGTCCAACAAACAATTTGGTGAATCATTCGAAACGTTAACTCCGTATCGAATGTCCACATGTGACAGGAGTAGCAGCAACAACAATGGTAATAATATGTGGTCGGAACACGAAGTGTTTCCGAGGTATAATAGTAGTGGGGTGTGGAAGGTGAAGTTGGTGATTAGTCCGGAGAAGTTGTCGAAGATTTTGTCGCAGGAGTCAAGGACGGAGGCGTTGATTGAGAGTGTGAGGACGGTGGCGAAGTGCGGGAATGGGGCGGCGCCGTCGTCTGTGGCAAACTCTGATCAATGGAGTGTTTCTAGCAGTTTTAAAGGTTCTAGTTTATTAGAAAAGTTTAATTTAGAATCTTCAAGTTCAAATTAGTTTATTTTTCTCCCTTTGTTAATTTATTCATTTGGTAGTGATTAAGATTTTATTTTCTTCATTTGTTTGGTTAGATGTTAATTACTTTTTTTCTAATGATGTTAATAACTTTCCTTTTCAATTTTAGTTCTCGTCTGATACATATTAATTTTACCTTTGGTTCTCATCATTATTTTTTGATTTGTGTATATTATTAAGCTTGTGCAGAATTCAAAAATCACTTATTCAATATTTGTTGAAAAACATGTTTCTTTTTAATGGGTAATGCTAAATAGTACTTCCTTCATCTAAGAATAGGTGTTTTTTTTTAAGATATTAAAAGTTTTTTAAGATAATAATTAGTTGTGTTAATTTTTTTTTTAAGTAAGTTATATTGATAGAGAGAACTAAGGATTCACAAACTTGATTATAAAAGAATCGGACCTGACTATTCGATCAAAAAACAGAGAAATTACAAACCAAATAAATTCTACGATAAGTAAAACAAAGGATTTTTACAAAAGTCGTAGTAATTACAATTGAAATATGTAATTTCTCCTATAAAGGACCATCTCCAAATCAAACCCTTTATGTTTCAAATAGTGTTCTTCACACTCCAATTATAATTTCTTGAAGTGATTTCATTCCTTAGCAACTATAAGTTCCAACAAACAGCCTCCCAAATCACTCCTACCTTTTCCCTCCTTAACTTCTTAATCTTGCCAAAATCATACCACCACATAAAACTCTCTTTTAAATCATTTCATATTTATTCCTTATTTCCAACCCATTCTCTAATATCTTTCCAAAATATATTTCCAAATCAAAACTGCAACCAGACACTCAATGAGAATATGCTTCAATATTTCCAGTCCACCTTTACAAAAAACACAACTCTGCTTATCCAAGGGGAAAGGTATCTCTCTATACATTAATAGATCAATTGTCGGCAATCTATTAACGAGACACCGACACCCAAAAGCTTTAAATTTATACGGTACCTCCACTTTTCAGTTCAACTTTAACGTTATGTCGAAGCAATGATTCGAGCCAAAAGGTAGAAGTTGATTTGCCATCACCGAGTAACACGAGGCCACCGAAAATCTTTCGTCTTCATCAAGAATCCACCTGATTCTATCGGAATCTACATCAACACAAGAAAAAGCAGATAACAAATTAAACAGACCATCCAGTTCCGCTGCAATATGCGGGTCGCCCGCATCCGCACTTGAAATTCCCAAGTTTCCCCAAACCCAGCTTCCCTCAGCCACCCCCTATACCTCCAACAACGACTGACTTTAGATGAGAAACAGAAAAAACCAGAGGAAAAGACTGTTTCAAAGGTGTATCCTCAGTCCAGTAAGCTTCTCAAAAAGAGGTAGTGAAGCCTTTCCCGATCTCAAACCTGCAATACTTTCCAAAAGGGTCCTCTCTAAAGTTTTTTCCAATTGAATTTATGTCATTCCACCATACAAAAGAACTTGTTGTACTAATCCCCTCGCCTTCCCCTTGCAACATCTGAATACCAATATCTCCATAACGAGCCCGCGACACATTCCTCCATAGAGAATCGACTTCTCCCAAAATCCTCCATTTCCATTTGTACAAAAGGGCCGTATTAAACTCTTCTATTCTTCTTATACCCAAACCTCTATGTTCAATCAGTAAGCAAACATCACTCCACTTCGCCCAATGAATCTTCCTCTTTCCCTCCTCCCCACCCCATAAGAAATTGATATCTATCTTAATTACCTCGCTAACTATCTTTTTAGGCCTTTTATAGAACGAAAGAGTGAAAATAGATAGAGAGAAAAGAATCGATTTTAGGAGAGTGATTCTCCCTCCCAAACTAAGGAAATGACTCTTCCAGCTAGCAAGATGCTTTCTCATCTTCGCCAAGAGAAAATTCCAAGTAGCAATCCTACAAGGATTCGATCCAATCGGAATACCAAGAAAAGTGAATACATGCCCTTCAACTTTGCAAGAGAGTAAAGATGTCGTCGCCTCCATAAAATAAGAGCTAATGTTAATGCCTATTAGTTTACTTTTATGAAAGTTGATTCCAAGACCCGACACCAACTCAAACACCCTCAACACCGTCTTTATCGCCCAAACGTGTCTCCAACTACCCTCCCCCACTAGAAGAGTGTCATCCGCAAACTGGAGAATATCAATCTTACAAAAGTTATTAATATTAAAGCCTTCAAAATCTTCGTTCTCCATAGATTTTCTAACTGTTGTACCCCAAAATTTGCCCTCTCATTCTTCAAGGCCTTTCTCACAAGGATTCTCAAGGTTCAAGCTTGCACAGGTACTTTGGAATTTTCCAGTACCAAAATTAAAAGGAAACTGTCAAAAAGGGAGAAAGCAGATAAAAATAACATTTTGACATATTTGAAGGAAAATAGGTCTCCTTCGATCCAGCACCCTTCGACTGACTCTAAGCCTCATTCGAATGCAAGTTTAGGTGCATCCTTCGTTTGGATTTGAAACCTCCTTCGAATGCAACTTGGATTACATCCTTCATTTTGAACTTAAAGCCTCCTTCGAATGCCAGTTTAGGTACATCCTTCGTTTGGATTTGAAACCTCCTTCGAATGCAACTTAGGTACATCCTTCGTTTGGATTTGAAACCTCCTTCGATTCAGCCTTTTGATTGGACAAGTGTGTTGCCTACATGGTTGCAATCAAAGGCCATGACATGTTGGCCACACATGCCCCCTGTAAGGAAACCTTTTCGATTCACCAAGCGTACTGCCTGCAAAGCCTACTTCGATTTGGACAAGTTTACTGCCTACAAGCCTGCTTCGACTGGACAAGTTTACTGCCTGCATGCTTGCTTCGTTTGGACAAGTTTCAATGGGACAAAGTAACCATCTCTATGCATTCTTCAAATTCACTTGCACCAAGGGCCTCTTGCATACTTTGCTTCATACAAGTTTCGTTTGATCCAAGAAGTATCTTCATACAAGATGTGACTAAGTTCTTGCTTCCCTTGAAAAAGCGCCCTTCAACTCAGAAGCCAGGAACTTCCCTCATGCTAAAAAAGACACAAGGAAATGACTCCCTTTATGTTTGTTTCGATCCACATGCTTCGATTGGGATATATGCTTCCTTCAAGCATGAGCTTTCGATTTGGCAATATGTTTTCTTCGATACAAGCTTCGTCTGGGCAATGTGAATTCAAATAGGTCTCCTTCGATTCAGAAGGAAATGATCTCCATACAAGTTTCAATTGAGTTTTTGATTCCCTTTGAAACAGTGTCCTTTGACTCAGGAATGTCCTTCAACTCAGGAATGTCCTTCGAATCAGGAATGTCCTTCGACTCGGGAATGTCCTTCGACTCAGGAATGTCCTTCGAATCAGGAAGTAAAGGCCTCCTTTTGGTTTTCTTCAATTCAAAAAGTCAATAATATTCTGAAAGCTTCCTTTGATTCAGAAGTTAATAACCTTCTGAAAAGGGCCATTCGAAGAACACACAGTTGGTTCATTCGAAGGACACACAACTGGTGAAAACGAATGCTGTGTTGTTCTAGTCTGGTCGAAAGGTGTAGAAAGATGGAGGATTCGACTCAAAAGATCAAGTTGAATATTTAGACCCATAGGCTAGGCTACGTGTTTTCCCTTTTCAGGCCTCAAACCTATGACTCACTCTATACTTAATTGTTTATGCAAGATAAAATAGGCCTTTCCCCATTTGTTGTCCAAGACCACTTGCACTTAATAGTATAATATTACCTTTTAGAAAAGTTTGTCTTGAGCCTTGCGCCTATTTTCCTTCAGAAGGAAGCAACCCATCTGAACCACTCATCTTGCTTTTATGGCACAAGTGGACATTTACTTTCCAACTGAGCCTTATTTTATTATTTTTGCTCCCCAAGCTTCCCAAAAGCCTTTCTCTATAAATAGAGAGTTCATTTGCACAAAGAAAGGGAGGATTTTTGAACCAGAGGAACGAATCCACCAAATTTTCTCAAACACAACAAAAAAACTCTCAAGTTCATCAACACTTGAGAAATCACAAAAAGCCCAGAATCACATTCATCTCCTTCAATTTTGGAGAACAACAACACTTCAGTCTCCTTTGAAATCGAAGAAGCGTCACACTTGCTTTTTCCCCTCTTTTGAATCCAGCATCCTGGGCCTCCACTCAAGGTCCCACATCCATTCAAGGCCTGAAGCAAGGTAAGTTATTCTTACCTTTGAACTTTTCGTTCCATGGCATAGTAATTTTCCCTTTCGTTTGAAACATGTACATACCATTGTTCCTTTCGTTTTCACCCTTTTTAACATATTTTTTAGAGCTAAGCCTTTCGTTTTGCATTCTGTTTAGCTGAACTTGCTTTAACTATTAAACTGTTTACAATACAAATACTAGCATGGCCTCAGGCCATGTTGCCATTTAATGCTTGAAATGAAAGAAACAGGAAACAAGAAATAGGAAACGAAGCTTCTGGCTTCTACCCTCTTTCTCTAGGTCAAACGAAAGAGACAACCAGGAGGAAAAACCATGTTGACTTCTAGGCCCAAACGAAAAGCATGCCTTCACTGACTTCCAGGCTCAGTCGAAAGGAATTTCCTCACTGACTCCAGGCCCAGTCGAAGGAGGCAGAAAGGAAGATTACATCTTGCACAAATTCCAGGCCTAGTCGAAAGGCACAACATGATGTTCCACTGGTCCCAATCGAAAGGCATAACATGCTGACCGTGAGGCCTGAGTCGAAAGTCATGCCTTCACCCTTTTCAGGCCAAATCGAAGAGAGCCAGAAAGTGAAGAATCGAAGGGTTTTCTGCCTCAATCGAAAGACCCTCACTTTTTTTGCTTTTTATTTTATTTTTGCCCTTATATTTTCATGCAATTCAATATGGTTGTAATAGTGTAGGATTTTATCTTTCTGTGCTTTATTACTTTTATATGATTGCTAGTAAATAGGATATGTATGGCAAGATAAGATCAATAATAGCTCACCATAACATGTACAAAGATAATATATCTGAAAAACAATACACACGCACATGCCACTCTTAGGGTACGCCTCACTTGGTTGCCTCGAACGTGGTCATTGAGTATAGGAAGTTTTAGAGGTCGCCCTCTTGTCCAAAGATCATAAGTTGCCTCGAAACGGTTGCCTCGGATAAAAATGATCTAAGACATTAGGGTTACCGCTAAGGCGTCCTAACATTGCTTTAGTGACCACATGTCCCTTAATCGAATTGACCCGAAAACTCCAACGACGATGCTACCTACTCCTCAATAGTGGGATAGCATTGTCTAAAGGACATTAGCACAATTTCATTCCCTTTTCGAGTAGGTAGATGGCTCTTAAGTACTTGCTCTTTTTAAAACAAAACAAAACTTTTCGCACTCACACTTCTTTCAAACAAAAACTCTTTTCAAACCCACAATCACAAAGAAAAGCAAACTTTTGAAAACACAATGAGCAAGTACCTAAGAGCCCGTGGATAACCACAGATAGAAAGGGTACTAACATCTTCCCTTTCTATAATCTACCTCCAGAACCCGAGAAACATCTCAAAAAGGAATTTTTCTGTTCTTTTGTCCTTTCCTTGTTGGATAAAATAAAAGACGGTGGCGACTCTTGCTTACCGCGACATTTTGCGAAAACAAACGCAAACGCAACCAGCATTCCAAAACAGTCAGTTCTCATTCCCACCGATCACAGAACTGGCGACTCTGCTGGGGATTATGTCTTTAAGTGAGGTCTACCTTAGGATTAGATCACTATGTTTCAATTGTATGCTTTGTATGCTTTAATTTCGTGGGCTTGTAACAGAGTTCTATAGATCCTAACCCAGATCTGGGGATACCCTTTAGGTAAGTAGCAATAAACTGTGAGGGATCTGTCCAGCGTAGACCGACACGAATGAAACAGTAGCTACGTTGGTGTGACACCTTGGTCTGTACCGATATCCCTTGTGTTGGAACGAGGAGAATATGGGTCTTCTAAGGAGTCATTAAGCACCAACTGACCTTAGAACCTTAAATTGACCAACTTGGCCATAGAACAGTAGCAGTATGTGTTGTACCCCAAAATTTGCCCTCCCATTTCTCATTGATTTCTCACCACAAAGCCTTTAAAGCTCAAGATCCAGTTAGGATTTCATCTGCTCAAGACCTCTCCTTGCACTGTTGACTCAAATTAGGGTTTGTGTTTGCACAAAGATGTTTTGACCCAAAATTCCTAAGATGACTTTCATGCTTCATATTGGACTCCCCAGTTTACCCATATCAAGTTTCAAGTCCTGATTCCAAGTTTTGCCCAGTCAATTGGATAGTTGACCTAGAAATCAACTGTATTGGGGAAAAAGTCAACTGTGGCCAATTGACAGTCAAACCTCATGAAAATTGACCCACATCAACATATTGGACTCACATGAACCATTTTATCAAGTTTGGATCACAATTCCACAAGAAAATTGATCAGATCACCAAAAGGGCAAAATGGTCATTTTTAGGGTTTTGACTGTACAAAGGCAATTTTTGACTGTTTGACCTAGCAAATGGCAAACCAAGCTCACACATGGACTCAAGGACCCCATGGAATTATCTTGACATGCTCAACAAGCTCAAAAGATCCCAAGTACACAAGATTGACAGTTGAATTTCCCAGTCAATTGATCAATTTTGACTGTACACTGAAAAGTCAAACTTTGACTTTTTGGTCAAAATCAAGAGTCAAGATTCATTTTTCATCAAAACATGCCAAATCATGAAACTTGTTCACCAAGAAACCAAGAAATGCAAATTAGGGTTTAAAATGGAATTTTTCATAACTTAGAATTTTTCTAAGTTATGAAAAACCCTAATTTGTTCCCAACTTTGCCCCACTTTTTCACCAAGATCCATTTGGATTCAAACAAAAGTCCAAACATGAAAGTTGTAGATTGTTGCATAATCTACAACTTTGATTCACAAAGTTTTCTCATTTGATGCTTGTATCTCAAGTTACAAATTTTTGAATAAGGGCACTAAACCATTATTAACTTAGTGAAATTTTAACCTATTTTGACAAGGTTTTCTACCCCACTTCAAGGCCATTTTCCATACACTTCCACTTGGAATTTCAATTTGCATTTCAAAGATGGATTGTACTACACACTCCAAGCTTTCCAAAATGTCCAAGAACTCATCAAACAACCTCATAACTTGAGAGATTCGAATTTCACAAGTTGGCAAAAACTCACTTTGTTCATGATCAAGTTACATGTCCATAACCTTGCAATTTGAACTCAGCATGCCTTAAGATAGATTACAGGTCTTTTATCTCATCTACACTCCATAATTTAATTCATATTCATTGTGTCAAGGTGTTGTTCTATGAGTTTGGACATTGTATGCAAGATTAATCCCAAATTAGATAAAGCTTTCTTTCCATTTTTGCAAAAGTTAACTTTATGTCCAATTGGAAATCCAACAAGTACATTGCAAATCTGATTGGCACAAGATTATGGACAAATTACTCTGATTAAGGAGGGATTATGCAGCCCATTAGGGGGTCCTCTACTGACCTAGAAACACAAGTTGCATTTTGTTGCTTAAAGTTGAAGAAAAGTTCCATAACTAACTCCAACTCTCATATCAGCAAAAGGACACAAGAACAAACTTATCAAACATACTCAAGACATCATAACCAAGCTGAGACACGACCCTTGCACCTCTCAAACACTCCTATTGCCATAATCACTCTCAAACTGCACAAACAGGGGAAAGCCTACAGTTTGAGTGCTACCTTCCATTCCCTTCAAGTTCTTTTGCCAAAATCAGTTCCTACACATTCCCTAGCACATATGCAAGCTAACCATGACTTGAAACACGACCTGCAATTCCTCTAACAAGTTCCACCATTTTCACTTTTCCATTTTGCAGTTGAAGTTCTACAGCTCAGTTCAAGGAGTTTCAAGGCAAAGTAGATATTGGAACAGCATCACCACACCTCAAGGAAGCTATACCAATCAGTATCTTGCACTGTAAGCTCCCCATTTTCCAGTTGGAACTTCAGCTGAACAGGTAGTTTTTTGAACTCGTATCTCTCTTATTATGCATCATTAGTCTTAGGTTTGTGAAGAAACAAGGTTCTACTCATGCCACTGAACATGTACATATCTTTACTTTTCATTTCTTTTGCCTGAGTTAAGAGAATTTAAGGTTTAAAAATGGCAGAAAAATTAGGTCAGGATTTGGGGGAGAAGAAATTCCCTCTCATTTCTGAGAGTTAGTTTGACTTCTTTATATGTCTAGAACCGTGGCTTCAAGCTCTACAGGTTTCATGTTGGAAGATTTGGCAAAAGATCAAAGGATCAGGAGTTAGGAACTTGAGAAGCAGGCGCGCGTTTTTTTTTAATTTTGTTGTCTGAAGGTTGAAGACAACAGCTTCCTGGGCTGGGCTTGTTGTTATTTCTTTTTGCACTCTGATTTTGCTATTACACCCCCTGAGCCCATTTGCTTTATTTTTAATTCTTTTTGACTTTTTCTTTTTTTGTTTGACTTATTTATTTTTTCTCATGACATTAAAAATTTAAAAATATTTTTTCTCACCATTTTGGATTTTATTAGGTATTTATTTGATTTTCTTTTGATTTATACATAAATAGATATATATTGTTATTTGGAATAAATAGGAAAAATAGTGTAAATACATTTTCATTTTTGTTTTATTTTATCCTCTAAATATTTTATATAAAAAATACTATTTTCTAAAAAATATTGAATATTATTATTATTTATATATATAATACATATTTAATATAATACATATTTAATACATATATTCATTAATATACTTAGGAGAAAAATACCAAAAAATGTACATACTTTATCCTTTAATATTTAATACTAAAAAATACCTTTTTTACAAATATACCATATTTTACTTTTATTTTGTATATAATAAATATTATGTGAATTAATTAATTAATGTCCCTTTGATTAAAAATTAGGGTTTTACCCTAAATGTGAAAATATTCAAAAAAATAATTCTTTTCTTACGTTTTTTCATAAATAATACTTTTTTCTCATACATATGAAAAACATTTTTGCATTCTAGTATATTTGTTCTATTTTTATTTTTATGCAATTAAATTACCTTGCAAATATTCATAAAAATGATGTAATAGTTTTAGGTTTAACTTCTTGTCTAAATATCCCCATTTGAACATTGTACCCCCCTCCCTATATTATTGTGATGTAATAGCGTAGGAATTTAAATGTCGCACTTTTATCGCTTTCTAAACATACTATGCTAGAATTAGGGTTTTGTATGCGAATAAAAATTGAACAAAATAGTTGGACCTAATATAAGATAAATGAGCATGAAAAATGGACAACACATTTCACACTTGCACCCCCTAGGGTATTCCACTTGTTGCCTTTTATTATTGGGCCATATTGCATGTTGAACTTCTTTGGGTAAAACAAACAATCAAAATGATCATAGTCCCACAAAATGTTGCTTAAATAAAATGATCAAGTCCCTTTTAAAAAAAATTGCCCAAAGACATTTAACACTATTGCAACTATGGTCTAAACGATGACCCGCTCCCGTCCCTTTAATCTCCTAAGACAAGATTGTCCACCAAATGCAATGGTGGAACAAAATTGTCAAAAGGTTTAAAACATGACAAAAATCTTTGAGAAAATTTTAGGTTAGATGAACTCTTAAGTACTTGTCAACTTTCCAAGGAAAACACTTGCCTTATTTCAAAAACCCACTTCACAAACACTTTCAAAATCAACTTTTCAAACCCTTGAAACATCTTTTCAAAAAGACAAACACCTTTTGTAAAACATTCGAGTAAAGAATTGTTACAAGGGTAGCCTATGCAAGGCATCTTTTTCAAAACCTTTTCAAAGCCACACACAAAGCACCATTTCAAACAATTGAAAACCAAGGCAAGTTGATCTAAGCAAGTACCTAAGAGCCAATGGATAACCATGGATAGAAGGGGTGCTAATACCTTCCCCTCCTATAATCTACTCCCCGAACCCAAGAAAAATCTCAAAGGTTTTTGCTGTGCTTTTTAAACCTTTCCTTAGGATAAAATAAAAAGTCGGTGGCGACTCTTGCTCAACCGAAACATTTGCGAAAACAAACGCAAAACCATAGTCAGTTCTCCCACCGTATCACAGAACTGGCGACTCTGCTGGGGATAATTTTTTAAAAGTGGAGTAACCTTAGGGCTTAGATCACCCTCTTGCATGACTAATTGTTTGAATTGTTTGCTTTATACTTTGGCTCTATTGTTTGGGTTTGCAATCCTACACCCGGATTTTGGGAAACATTCATAGATAGCAATACGTTGTGGAAACTGTGCGGGGTATACCGACACGGTCGAAGCAATAGCTATATTAGTGCGACATATTTGTGAGTACCGGTAACCCTTGAGTTCAATCAAGGAGAGTACGGGGCCGCTGAGTGATGTCACTAAGCACTAATGACCTAGAACCTTACTTGACCATCTTGGCCTTTTATTAGGGGTAGTGAGATGACCGGCTTTGGTGCAGTCCGAAGTTGGTAGATACTCGATACTACACTCATTGAGGGTTGTTTTCTTGGAATATTTTGGTCGCTAGTTAAGTGGCTAAACCAAAACAATGAACATTGAAAACAATCCAGTGATATTGAGCTCCTTAGAACCCGGTTACTATTTATAGGACAGGTTTTTGAGCCAACTACACTCAAGAGGGTACTTACCTACGAAACCCCATGCAAGCCTGAAATTAGGGTTTGGTGTGATTTGCTTGTACATATGTTTTGTGCATACATCATAAACATCATAAAGCATCATATGCATTCACTAACCATTTCAAGGGTTTGGATCTTCATCTTTGTTCTTGTTTTGTAGGTCATGGAAATTCCTCGCAGAAATACCATTCAAGTCAACCTTGTGAGAATCTCTCCTCAACTCAAGGAGATCACCTCAAGAATTCCGGAAAATTCATCCTTCAGTGAGAGACATGGTAGAATACTCAGCCTAGTCAACACCAACATTGAAGAAGACATGATGAAAGTGCTATTCCAGTTCTTTGACCCTCTTCACCACTGCTTCACTTTCCCTGATTACCAGTTGGTACCCACTTTGGAGGAGTTTTCTCAACTCCTAAGAATCCCTATCCTCAATCAACTACCCTTCAACGGTACGGAAAAGGAACCAAAGCCGGAAGATGTTGCTCGAGCATTACATCTACAACCATCCGACATCAAGGGGAATTGGGAAACCAGATGCGGCGTCAAAGGATTCTTAGAAAAATTCTTGTTTGAGAAGGCACAATAATGTTGGAACTCATTGGACCTACAAGCCTTTGAAGAGATTGTGGCACTCCTTATCTACGGGTTGGTCTTGTTCCCAAATCCTGACCAATTGGTAGATGTCAACGCCGTCAAAATCTTCTTGTCCGGAAATCCAATACCAACATTGCTTGGGGACATCCTTCACTCATTTTACACACGAACAATGAGAAAGAGGGGTGTTCTCATGTGCTGTACTCCTATCCTCGCAAGGTGGTTTATTTCGCACCTTCCACAATCTGTCTTGAAGAATGACCAAGGTACAAGGTGGTCCCAACGATTGATGACTCTTACTCATTCTGATGTGCATTGGTGTTCTCGGTCCAGAGAAAATGTCATCATCGTCGATCGTTGCGGAGAGTTTCCTAATGTTCCTTTACTTGGAATCAGGGGAGGTATCACCTATAACCCTTGCCTAGCTTTGATGCAATTTGGATATGCACAGAGGGATGACCCTCATGACATGTTGATTCCTAGCCTAGTTTTTGACTTCGACAACGATGCGCAAGGACTTCGCCAAAGATTCATCAGAGCTTGGGGAAAACTCAACAAGGTTGATAGCAAGACTCTGGGACACAAAAACTCCATCCCTCTTGAGCCCTATCTCAAGTGGGTACGAGCCCGAGCCCAAAGTCTAATGATGCCTTATCCTCATGTACTCCCAGTGATTAAAGAGCCCGTCAATGAAGGAGAGGTTCCCTACGCCATCCTGCATCCAGACATGCCTACATCGTGGGAGGAAATGCAGAAAAGTTGGATTCAGCTCAAGGAGGAACAGAACACTTTTGAAGCTAGCTACTACGCCAGTGAAAAGAAGGTTCTAGAGCTTACCCGCCGACTCCATGAGCAAGAGGCCCTCAACACCTACATCGCACCAAAGAGGATGCGCAACGTCTTTCTGCCTTGAGAAGTTTATTTTGTAACATTTGGCCCATGGGGCATTTATGTACTAACAAATTTCTTCTTATTAATATGACGTGCGTTCTTCTTTGTCTGAAACAATTTTGAATGTCCTAAATCCTTGAATGCATTGCATACATCAGCATACCATTCATCATGTGCATAAGCAGGTCTCACTCCAGGTTTCCTTATCTATCTGCTGTTTATTTCAGTAGGATGGATCTCGAGCAAACAGTCAAAGACCTACAAGCCCAGAATGCACAGTTCCAGCAACTCTTGATGACTTTGGTTAAGAGTCAAGAGGACATCAAGGCTCATTTGGAGAATAAAGACCCAGTGAAGAAGAAAAAGAGGGTCGGAGTGGCTACTTTGGGGAGAAGGTTTGACAGAGAAGCTCGGAGGGTGCTTGAATTTCCTCCTACTTCTGATGAAGGGACTAGTAAAAGAGATCGAGTTGCGGTGCCTTCCGAGTCTGATGCAGAGGAGGAAGAGGTTGAAGAGGATGAAGATTATTCTGACCAGCAGTATCCTCTAGCTGATGACAAATATAAAGGTTTAGAAGACAGATTGGCTGCCATGGAATTGCAAAGGGTACCGGGTTTGGATTTTGAAGACATGGGCTTGGTTGCCGGAATTGTGATTCCCCCAAAATTCAAAGTGCCAGTGTTTGTGAGGTATGATGGGCTGTCCTGTCCCAAAATGCATCTCAGGTCCTACGTGATAAAAATTCAACCCTATACGGCAGATAAAAATCTCTGGATTCATTTCTTTCAAGACAGCCTATCGGGAGCTCAGTTGGAATGGTTTTATCAGTTAGAAGGAACCAGTGTCAGAAATTGGGAAGATTTGGCCACCGCTTTCTACAAACAATACCAGTATAATTCTGATCTTGCTCCTACTCGTACCCAACTTCAGGGTATGTCACTAGGAACAAGTGAGGGATTCAAAGAATATGCACAAAAATGGAGGGATTTGGCTGGCAGGGTGCAGCCTCCTTTAACCGATCGTGAGCTCGTTGATATGTTTCTTGGGACCCTATCTGGGCCATTTTTCAATCATCTAATTGGTAACTCTTCCGCGGGGTTTACCGATTTGATCTTAACAGGCGAAAGAATAGAAGCTGGCATCAAGTCAGGAAAGATTCAAAAGGGTGTTGCTGCAAGTGTTGAGAAGAAACCTTTTAAGAAGGAGACAGCTATGGTATATTCTCAGAGAAGAGCAGGGAAGATGGAGCGTCGGCCAACTGTAGGGGCCGTAATGATTCAAAACACTCCGAGTGAGCAACCTCGCTATAATCAGTCCAGACCAAATCAGCAACGGGTGGAAAGGCCACAACGACAGTTCACTCCTATTAATATGACTCCGGCGCAAGTGCTTCCCCATCTTTTGAAATTGAATCTTGCCACTATCAAGGAGGCGCCAAAGAATGTGAATACGTCCTCCCCGCATTATCATGCCAACGCTAAATGCGCCTATCATTCAGACAGTGTTGGACACGACACCAATGATTGTTGGGCACTCAAGCATAAGATCCAAGATCTAATAGAGGCTAAGGAGGTAGAGTTTGACGCTCCAGAGAAGCCTAATGTGATATCTGCACCTATGCCGAAGCACGGCCGAAATGTCAACGCCATTGAAGAAGATCTGTATGTTGCTGACGTCAGTGATCTGACTACTCCACTGCTAACCATTAAGTTGAATTTGTTAAGGGCCGGGATCTTCCCGGGATGTAAAGAAGACTGCTACTGTTGCCACTCTTTGCCGTTTGATTGTCCGCTGTTAAAGAAAGGCATCCAAGGCCTTATGGATAGCCGACAAATTTTGTTCGAAAAAGTTCCTGCTGTTCCAGTTCATGTTGAAAATGTCTCAATCATAACCATTCACGCCAATCTTTCCGAGGCCGTCAAAAAGCCAGTTAAGATTACACCAGCTGCAAAGTCTATTCCTTTAAAGATAACGATGCAAGGGCCTGTTCCCTATGTTTCTGAGAAGTCGATACCTTGGAACTACGGTGGTGACATCTACTACCATGGTATCAAGCAAGTCGAGGTAATTGAAGAAAGTTCGGATGATGAAGAAGCCAACATTAGTAACCTTGCGGGCACCAGCAAAATCACCAGGAGCGGGAGAATATTTTCTCCAGAGATTGCTCCTCCAAGAGCAGTCTTTGGACCCTCATCAGCTAAAGAAGTCATCCCTGCACCAGTAAAACTCTCTGCCAGAACTCCTTTGATCGAAGAAGTTGTCGTTCCTAGTACTGTCTCTCCTACCATTGCTGATAAAGGAAAGGGAATACAAGATGAGCCCGTCAGGACGAGGGTTCAACCCTTGGTGATCCCGGAAGCCTCCAAGAAAGAAATGGACGAGATTTTGAGGATAATCAAGAGAAGTGACTACGATGTGGTGGAACAATTGGGGCAAACCCCCTCCAAGATCTCCATGCTGGCACTGTTGCTTTGCTCAGAAGCGCACGCTCAAGCTTTGATTAAGTTTCTGAAGGCAGCTCATGTGCCCCAGGAAACCTCTGCAGATCAATTTCAACATTGCGTGGCTAGCCTGACTGCGGACAATGGACTAGGTTTTTCTGATGCCGACCTAACCCCTAAAGGCCGAAACCACAATGATGCTTTGCATATTTCAATCGAATGCCGCGGAACCACCCTTGCACATGTTTTGGTTGATACCGGGTCGTCACTGAATGTTTTGCCTAAAAAGGCCTTGGACCGGCTAGATTGCGAAGGGTTGGAATTGAAGCCGAGTGATATTGTCGTCAGAGCTTTCGATGGGTCAAAGAGAATGGTCCATGGAGAGGTGGAAATTCCTATCAAGATAGGCACTGAGGTGTTTAAATCCACTTTCTATGTAATGGACATCCGTCCATCATACTCCTGCCTGCTGGGTAGACCTTGGATACACCATGCTGGGGCAGTCACCTCCTCCTTGCATCAGATGCTGAAGTATCCTGTAAAGGGAAAGATCATTACTGTCCACGGCGAAGAAGAGTACATGATTAGCCATTTAAATTCTTTCTGGTATGTGGAGGTTGAAGGAGAGTTCATTGAGACACCGTTTCAACATTTCGAAGAAGTGCTTCCTGAGGTAGCAATGGCAAAGTTGGCAGCTGAGACACCCAGACAGATGGCCAGGATGGCATCTCTGGAGGATGCAAGAGCCGCAATCAAAGAAGGGAAGAATTCAGCATGGGGGAAATTACCCGATCTTCCGCATAAGACTGATAAGTTTGGATTAGGTTTCACAGCCGCTGGCCAGAAAGCTATGCGCCAGTCAAAGATTGAAAGAGCGCCGATCAAAATTTCTCCTTATAGAATCAACGCCCTGGAAGATGAAGACAAGGAAAGCAACATTGAAGAGTGGATTTATCCGACTGTCAGAGGAGGGTTGAGCAATTGGGAGGCTAAAGACTTTGTCCCCATCACTTTTATTCATCAGTAATTTATCTATTAAACATTTCCTATTTGGTCTGTAATATTTTATTTTCAAACAATTTGTACACTGTCTTTTCACCTCCTGCCTTGCCCGGGGCATGTAGGTCCACTTGTAAGGGTTTTGACTATTTTTCATATTCATATGCCATGTTTAACGATTCATTGGACGTTTTTCATTTGATAAACTGCTTATGCTCATTTTCTTTTCTTTTTGCATTTTCGTTTAAGGATGGTTATCCCTTACACACACCCACACTCACCAATGCAGGTACCCATCCACTCTGGATTCCATGGGTGACTACTCTGCTGTATCTTTCAATAACTCTGAAGATCTGGTCAATCTAGCCGAGTATGAAGATGATGAAGGTTGTGAAGTACCCGGGGAACTAGCCAGACTCCTGCAACAAGAGGAAAGGGCCATCTTACCGCATGAAGAGCCATTGGAAACTGTTAACTTGGGAACCGAGGAGGACCGGAAGGAGGTACAAGTAGGTGCCAATCTGGAACCAAAAGTCAAGGAGCGCCTAGTACAGTTGTTGAATGGGTATGTTGAGATCTTCGCTTGGTCCTATGAAGACATGTCGGGTCTAGACACAGACATCGTGGTTCACCGTCTCCCCACAAGAGAGGATTGTCCACCTATCAAGCAAAAAGTTCGCCGAATGAGGCCTGACATGTCCGAAAAAATCAAAGCAGAAGTAATGAAGCAATTCGATGCTGGCTTCCTGGCTGTTACGTCCTATCCTCAATGGGTCGCTAACATTGTACCAGTACCTAAGAAAGATGGCAAAGTCAGAATGTGTGTGGACTACTGGGATTTGAATAGGGCCAGCCCTAAAGATGATTTCCCGCTACCTCATATTGACATCTTGATCGACAATACAGCTCAGCATAAGGTGTTTTCCTTCATGGACGGATTCTCGGGCTACAATCAAATCAAAATGGCTCCCGAGGATATGGAGAAAACAACTTTTGTCACGCAATGGGGCACTTTTTGTTACAAAGTGATGCCGTTCGGGCTGAAGAACGCAGGGGCAACTTATCAACGCGCCATGGTAGCTTTATTTCATGACATGATACATCATGAGATCGAAGTCTACGTAGACGATATGATAGCTCGGTTGCAAACAGAGGAAGAGCACCTTGAACATCTAGAAAAGCTGTTTGCCAGGTTGAAAGAATATAAACTCAGGCTGAATCCAAGTAAATGCACTTTTGGAGTTAGGTCTGGTAAGCTCCTGGGATTTATTGTAAGCAACAAAGGCATTGAAGTCGATCCGGCAAAAGTAAAAGCAATACAAGAGATGCCTGCTCCCCGTACTGAAAAGGAGGTTAGAGGATTCTTGGGGCGCATAAACTATATTGCCAGATTCATCTCACATCTGACTTCTACCTACGAGGCAATTTTCAAACTCTTGAAGAAAGATCGGGTAGTTGAATGGAACGACGACTGCCAAGCCGCTATTGATAGAATCAAGGAGTATTTGTTAGAACCTCCTATTCTGATGCCACCTGTCGAAGGAAGACCATTGATCATGTACTTAACCGTCTTGGATAACTCAATGGGGTGTGTTTTGGGCCAGCATGACGAGTCTGGTCGAAAAGAGCACGCTATTTATTACCTTAGCAAAAAGTTTACCGACTGTGAGACTCGCTACTCACTGCTCGAGAAAACTTGCTGCGCTTTGGTATGGGCTGCTCGCCGACTAAGACAGTATATGTTGACCCATACTACCTTGTTAATTTCCAAGATGGACCCTATCAAGTATATCTTCGAGAAGCCCGCTTTATCTGGAAGGATAGCTAGATGGCAAATGATCTTAACTGAGTATGACATCCAGTACACCACCCAAAAAGCTATAAAAGGGAGTGTACTAGCTGACCATCTGGCTCATCAGGCTATCGAAGACTATCAACCCATGAGATTTGACTTCCCAGACGAGGACATCATGAATTTGGACAACGCTGAAAGTGACGGACCATATGACAGACCCGAGAAGGGATCCCGATGGACCCTGTACTTTGATGGTGCTTCAAATGCACTTGGAAATGGTATTGGCGCAGTACTCATTTCTCCGGAAGGTTGTCACACTCCTTTCACGGCCCGACTTTGTTTCAGCTGCACAAACAACATGGCTGAGTATGAAGCTTGCATCTTTGGTCTCGAAGCTGCTATAGACTTGGGGATCAAATCTTTGATCGTATTCGGGGACTCGGCTTTGATCATCAGCCAAATCAAAGGAGACTGGGATACCAAGCATCCTAATCTTATCCCATACAAAGAACATGTCCTGACATTGTTGCCTCATTTCGAGCAAATTACCTTCGAGCATTTTCCGTGAGAAGAGAATCAACTAGCCGATGCTCTGGCCACAATGTCCTCCATGTTTAAACTCAACTGGGATAACGAGGCTCCCCAAATCACCATCAAGCGAATGGATGAACCGGCACATTGCCACGAGATTAATACCGAAGAAGTAGTGGAACAACCTTGGTTCCATGAAATCAAAAGGTATCTCGAGACTAGGGATTATCCTGAAGGAGCTTCCGTGAATGACAAGAAGTTCTTAAGGAAATTCGCTGCTAAGTTCTTCCTGAGCAACGACATCCTTTACAAACGAAGCCATGATTGTGTACTACTCCGATGTGTGGATAAAGTTGAAGCAGAGTTGATCATGACTGATATACACAGCGGCACATTTGGCACTCACTTGAGCGGGCATACAATGGCTAAGAAGATCCTAAGGGCAGGCTATTATTGGTCTACCATGGAGGCTGACTGCCATCAACATTCCCGTACTTGTCACAAGTGTCAAGTCTATGCTGACAAAGTTCATATCCCTCCGGTTCCCCTCAACGTCCTGACTGCTCCATGGCCCTTTGCAATGTGGGGCATTGATATGATCGGAGAGATCAAGCCCACGGCTTCCAACGGACATCGCTTCATCCTGGTTGCCATTGACTACTTCACTAAATGGGTCGAAGCAGCTTCCTTCGCCTCTGTTACTAAAAATGTGGTTGCCCGCTTTATCAAGCAAAATCTCATATGTCGGTATGGTGTTCCAGACAGAATCATCACGGACAACGGTACAAATCTGAATAATACAATGATCACTGCACTATGCGAACAGTTCAAGATTTATCATCACAATTCATCTCCCTATCGGCCGAAGATGAACGGTGCTGTTGAAGCTGCGAACAAAAACATTAAGAAGATCATTCAGAAAATGACAGTCACTTACAAAGACTGGCATGAGATGTTACCATTTGCTCTGCATGGATACCGTACGACGACACGTACTTCAACTGGGGCAACCCCATTTTCTTTGGTTTATGGCATGGAAGCTGTTTTGCCTATGGAAGTCCAAATCCCCTCTCTAAGGATTATGAAGGATGCATGTTTGAATGAAGATGATTGGATGCAGACCCGACTTGATCAACTCAATCTGATCGACGAGAAGCGACTTGCTGCTATATGCCATGGTCAGACGTATCAAAAGCGGATGATCAAGGCCTTCAATAAGAAAGTCAGACGTCAAGTGTATCGAGTCGGGGATCTCGTAATCAAGCGGATTATCTTGCCGCAAAGTGATCCCAGGGGCAAATGGACTCCTACATATGAAGGACCATTTGTGATCAAGAGCATATTTTCTGGTGGTGCAATGATTCTGACCACCATGGACGGCGACGATTTGCCGCACCCTGCGAACGCAGACATAGTCAAAAGATACTACGCATAAAATAACCCGACAAGTCGAAAACCCGAAAGGGCGGCTTGGGCAAAAATGGGCATCCCGGTGAACCGAAAACCCGAAAGGGCGGTTCAGGCAAAAATTAGGGATAAAAACAAAAAAATCTGTACACCCGGCAAGTCGAAAACCCGAAAGGGCGGCTTGGGCAAAAAGGGGTTTCCCGATGGATCGAAAACCCGAAAGGGCGATTCAGGCAAAAGTTATGGAATTAAAGCGTATGACTATGTCTCGTCGGATCACTTCAAAGACAATCTCTTCATCAACCAGTTCCAGACTTCTGATCAATCCAGTCATCGTCAAACGAAGCACTGAACGGGCAGATATTCAGAGTTGTGAAAGCTATAGCAGAATGGAATCCCATGGAATTATTTCACATAGCCATCCTTTATTTTTGTATAAAATCTTTCAATATTTACGACAAAATCCTCTTACTAGGATGATTGTCTCCTTTGTACAAATATACTCAAAGAAAATCAATACAAATACTCTTCCCAAAAATTTGTGTCATTTCCCTTTTCTTTTTGGCACTATTTGTTTTATTTTGAGAAACGTCCAATGTTTTGTTAAATAGGCATATGCATTTGAAACATAATCACTTCCTAAATGAACCTAAGAAAAAGGATTACTGATAGGATGAAGGTACAGATGAATACCTTGGCACCCTCTCGAAGGAAACCCCCCAAGAGATTTGAAATCCACATCCCTAGCAAACCCTGAGGCTTACCTCCAGCAGACCCTCGAAGCTTATCCCCAGTAAGGTTCTGGAAGGTATTTCCCCGCAGAGCACGAACGTCTCCCCCGAGTTTTATTCAAAGTTATTCCTCACAAGGGCTTATAACTGGGTTATCCTCAGCTAACAGCCACAGAAGATCGCACTCGCCAGAGTTCTTCCTATCCCCGACGGAGTTCATCAAAATTCCCCAGCCTAACTTATCAATATGATCCCCGAAGAAGCTTATCTTTGTTATCCCCAGCCGAGTTAAAATTTCGAATTATCAACCCCCCAGCGGAGCCAGACTAATGAGCCTTCTCTCCACAGAGTCTTAGAAAGAGAAATCTTGAGTTCCCCAGTGAGATCGCCAGAGTTACTTCCCATCAAATTGAAGATTCTCAGTCTTACCTCCTCAGCATGAGTCTACTAGATTGATACTCCCCAGTAGAGGTCATCAGGAATTCTCTTCCCCAGTAGTAGCCAAGGATTTATTTTCCCCAGCAGCAGTCAAGATGCTTTTATCTTCAGCCACCTCGAATTCATTTATCCTCAGCAAGATAGCTCGTCAGCTTACATGCGCATTCATCACATTCATGTCATAAACATTGATGTCACGTATATCGCATCATGCATCATAACATTGCATGCAACTAACTCTTTACCTTTTCAGGAAAGATCAGTCGACAGACTAAAAATCATTCAACTTCAAGATTTCTGAAAACAGTTCACAGGTTCTCCAAGTAAACGGATGTTAACCTATCGCTTGTTCAGTTTCTTCTCCAAACCTCTGAAAACAGTTTACGGATTCTTCCCAACAACGGATGTTAATCTATCGCTTGTTCATACTCTTCTCAACTTCTGAAAACAGTTTATGGATTCTTCCCAACAACGGATGTTAATCTATCGACTTGTTCAGATGCAACTTTTGAAAACAGTTTACGGACGCTTCCCAACAACGGATGCTGCTCTATTGCTTATTCAACTTCAAGATTTCTGAAAACAGTTCACGGGTTCTCCAAGTAAACGGATGTTAACCTGTCACTTGTTCAGATTCTTCTTCAAGACTTCTGAAAACAGTTTATGGATTCTTCCCAACAACGGATGTTAATCTATCGACTTGTTCAGATGCAACTTTTGAAAACAGTTTACGGACGCTTCCCAACAACGGATGCTGCTCTATTGCTTATTCAACTTCAAGATTTCTGAAAACAGTTCACGTGTTCTCCAAGTAAACGGATGTTAACCTATCGCTTGTTCAGTTTCTTCTCCAAACCACTGAAAACAGTTTACAGATTCCTCCCAACAACGGATGTCAATCTATTGCTTGTTCAGACCCCCCAGTTCAGAAATGGTCCGAAGCTTGGACACTTTCCTGATATTCCCTTCCAGATGGCATCTCTAAGCCCATCCCCGACAAGATTTCTGTCACTCTCCCAGATGGCATCGTTAAGCCCATCTCCAAATGGCATCTCTAAGCCCATTCCCGTATCCATTGCTTTGACGAGTGCAAATTTCCGAGCACTCTAGTGTCCAATCTCCTTTTACCCTCGAGTCACGAAAGGCAAGCTTGCCCGTCTAACTCTTCGGATTCAAGAAGATTGAACCGGGGAAACTGTTGTACCCTAAAATTTACCCTCCCATTTCTCATTGATTTCTCACCACAAAGCCTTTAAAGCTCAAGATCCAGTTAGGATTTCATCTGCTCAAGACCTCTCCTTGCACTGTTGACTCAAATTAGGGTTTGTGTTTGCACAAAGATGTTTTGACCCAAAATTCCTAAGATGACTTTCATGCTTCATATTGGACTCCCCAGTTTACCCATATCAAGTTTCAAGTCCTGATTCCAAGTTTTGCCCAGTCAATTGGACAGTTGACCTAGAAATCAACTATATTGGGGAAAAAGTCAACTGTGGCCAATTGACAGTCAAACCTCATGAAAATTGACCCACATCAACATATTGGACTCACATGAACCATTTGATCAAGTTTGGATCACAATTCCACAAGAAAATTGATCAGATCACCAAAAGGGCAAAATGGTCATTTTTAGGGTTTTGATTGTACAAAGGCAATTTTTGACTGTTTGACCTAGTCAATGGCAAACCAAGCTCACACATGGACTCAAGGACCCCATGGAATTATCTTGACATGCTCAACAAGCTCAAAAGATCCCAAGTACACAAGATTGACAGTTGAATTTCCCAGTCAATTGATCAATTTTGACTGTACACTGAAAAGTCAAACTTTGACTTTTTGGTCAAAATCAAGAGTCAAGATTCATTTTTCATCAAAACATGCCAAATCATGAAACTTTTTCACCAAGAAACCAAGAAATGCAAATTAGGGTTTAAAATGGAATTTTTCATAACTTATAATTTTTCTAAGTTATGAAAAACCCTAATTTTTTCCCAACTTTGCCCCACTTTTTCACCAAGATCCATTTGGATTCAAACAAAAGTCCAAACATGAAAGTTGTAGCTTGTTGCATAATCTACAACTTTTATTCACAAAGTTTTCTCATTTGATGCTTGTATCTCAAGTTACAAATTTTTGAATAAGGGCACTAAACCATTCTTAACTTAGTGAAATTTTAACCTATTTTGACAAGGTTTTCTACCCCACTTCAAGGCCATTTTCCATACACTTCCACTTGGAATTTCAATTTGCATTTCAAAGATGGATTGTACTACACACTCCAAGCTTTCCAAAATGTCCAAGAACTCATCAAACAACCTCATAACTTGAGAGATTCGAATTTCACAAGTTGGCAAAAACTCACTTTGTTCATGATCAAGTTACATGTCCATAACCTTGCAATTTGAACTCAGCATGCCTTAAGATAGATTACAGGTCTTTTATCTCATCTACACTCCATAATTTAATTCATATTCATTGTGTCAAGGTGTTGTTCTATGAGTTTGGACATTGTATGCAAGATTAATCCCAAATTAGATAAAGCTTTCTTTCCATTTTTGCAAAAGTTAACTTTATGTCCAATTGGAAATCCAACAAGTACATTGCAAATCTGATTGGCACAAGATTATGGACAAATTACTCTGATCAAGGAGGGATTATGCAGCCCATTAGGGGGTCCTCTACTGACCTAGAAACACAAGTTGCATTTTGTTGCTTAAAGTTGAAGAAAAGTTCCATAACTAACTCCAACTCTCATATCAGCAAAAGGACACAAGAACAAACTTATCAAACATACTCAAGACATCATAACTAAGCTGAGACATGACCCTTGCACCTCTCAAACACTCCTATTGCCATAATCACTCTCAAACTGCACAAACAGGGGAAAGCCTGCAGTTTGAGTGCTACCTTCCATTCCCTTCAAGTTCTTTTGCCAAAATCAGTTCCTACACATTCCCTAGCACATATGCAAGCTAACCATGCCTTGAAACACGACCTGCAATTCCTCTAACAAGTTCCACCATTTTCACTTTTCCATTTTGCAGTTGAAGTTCTACAGCTCAGTTCAAGGAGTTTCAAGGCAAAGTAGATATTGGAACAGCATCACCACACCTCAAGGAAGCTATACCAATCAGTATCTTGCACTGTAAGCTCCCCATTTGCCAGTTGGAACTTCAGCTGAACAGGTAGTTTTTTGAACTCGTATCTCTCTTATTATGCATCATTAGTCTTAGGTTTCTGAAGAAACAAGGTTCTACTCATGCCACTGAACATGTACATATCTTTACTTTTCATTTCTTTTGCCTGAGTTAAGAGAATTTAAGGTTTAAAAATGGCAGAAAAATTAGGTCAGGATTTGGGGGAGAAGAAATTCTCTCTCATTTCTGAGAGTTAGTTTGACTTCTTTATATGTCTAGAACCGTGGCTTCAAGCTCTACAGGTTTCATGTTGGAAGATTTGGCAAAAGATCAAAGGATCAGGAGTTAGGAACTTGAGAAGCAGGCGCGCGTTTTTTTTTAATTTTGTTGTCTGAAGGTTGAAGACAACAGCTTCCTGGGCTGGGCTTGTTGTTATTTCTTTTTGCACTCTGATTTTGCTATTACACCCCCTGAGCCCATTTGCTTTATTTTTAATTCTTTTTGACTTTTTCTTTTTTTGTTTGACTTATTTATTTTTTCTCATGACATTAAAATTTTAAAAATATTTTTTCTCACCATTTTGGATTTTATTAGGTATTTATTTGATTTTCTTTTGATTTATACATAAATAGATATATATTGTTATTTGGAATAAATAGGAAAAATAGTGTAAATACATTTTCATTTTTGTTTTATTTTATCCTCTAAATATTTTATATAAAAAATACTATCTTCTAAAAAATATTGAATATTATTATTATTTATATATATAATACATATTTAATATAATACATATTTAATACATATATTCATTAATATACTTAGGAGAAAAATACCAAAAAATGTACATACTTTATCCTTTAATATTTAATACTAAAAAATACCTTTTTTACAAATATACCATATTTTACTTTTATTTTGTATATAATAAATATTATGTGAATTAATTAATTAATGTCCCTTTGATTAAAAATTAGGGTTTTACCCTAAATGTGAAAATATTCAAAAAAATAATTCTTTTCTTACTTTTTTTCATAAATAATACTTTTTTCTCATACATATGAAAAACATTTTTGCATTCTAGTATATTTGTTCTATTTTTATTTTTATGCAATTAAATTACCTTGCAAATATTCAGAAAAATGATGTAATAGTTTTAGGTTTAACTTCTTGTCTAAATATCCCCATTTGAACATTGTACCCCCCTCCCTATATTATTGTGATGTAATAGCGTAGGAATTTAAATTTCACACTTTTATCGCTTTCTAAACATATTATGCTAGAATTAGGGTTTTGTATGCGAATAAAAATTGAACAAAATAGTTGGACCTAATATAAGATAAATGAGCATGAAAAATGGACAACACATTTCACACTTGCACCCCCTAGGGTATTCCACTTGTTGCCTTTTATTATTGGGCCATATTGCATGTTGAACTTCTTTGGGTAAAACAAACAATCAAAATGATCATAGTCCCACAAAATGTTGCTTAAATAAAATGATCAAGTCCCTTTTAAAGAAAATTGCCCAAAGACATTTAACACTATTGCAACTATGGTCTAAACGATGACCCGCGCCCGTCCCTTTAATCTCCTAAGACAAGATTGTCCACCAAATGCAATGGTGGAACAAAATTGTCAAAAGGTTTAAAACATGACAAAAATCTTTGAGAAAATTTTAGGGTAGATGAACTCTTAAGTACTTGTCAACTTTCCAAGGAAAACACTTGCCTTATTTCAATAACCCACTTCACAAACACTTTCAAAATCAACTTTTCAAACCCTTGAAACATCTTTTCAAAAAGACAAACACCTTTTGTAAAACATTCGAGTAAAGAATTGTTACAAGGGTAGCCTATGCAAGGCATCTTTTTCAAAACCTTTTCAAAGCCACACACAAAGCACCATTTCAAACAATTGAAAACCAAGGCAAGTTGATCTAAGCAAGTACCTAAGAGACCATGGATAACCATGGATAGAAGGGGTGCTAATACCTTCCCCTCCTATAATCTACTCCCCGAACCCAAGAAAAATCTCAAAGGTTTTTGCTGTGCTTTTTAAACCTTTCCTTAGGATAAAATAAAAAGTCGGTGGCGACTCTTGCTCAACCGAAACATTTGCGAAAACAAACGCAAAACCATAGTCAGTTCTCCCACCGTATCACAGTATGCTACACTCATTGAGACTAAACTCTCGCGATGATTCCGGCCGCAAGAAAAGGTTTCTAAACTGGAATTATGACCGATTGAGGGTAGTCAGTGATATTGAGATCCTCTAGAACCCGGTTACAATTTCTAGGACAGGTTTGAGCCAACTAAACTCAAGAGGGTACTTACCTACAAACCCCATGCAAGCCTAAACCTAAGGACTTGTTTTCTTTGTGTGAATATGATTACATGTATATACACTTGCTTACTTTTGCATACATGTGCATATCATCATAACATCATACCATAGCATTTTCAATAACCATTTCAAGGATCTCGAGGGTCTTTCGATGCAGGGTCATGTTGAACCAGATGTCTACCAAGGGGCAAGAGGGTTGTCCTCTAAACAAACGCCGTCAAAGATCAAGTGCAACAACTTGAATCAGGGGCTATGACCCACTTGACATGGTGAGCTTGATTCTCGTGGAAAGATATCCACCGATACAAAGTTCTCCAATCAAAGATGTTGGTCAAAATTTGACCTCTAACATTTTCTTGTGTTTACCCCGCGAGATCCTTGAAAACATCATCCACATATCATATCATGACAGGTTTCTCCCATACAGGTCTCCTTATCTTCCTACTATTTATTTCAGTAAGATGGATATGGAACAAACAGTGAAAGATCTCCAAGCTCAAAACGCTCAGTTCCAACAAATGTTTCTGGCTATGGGTAAAGGGCAAGAGGACCTGAAAGCTCTCCTTCTCAAAGAAAAGAAGAAAAAGTCCAAGAAGTCAGTATGCGTCTTAAACTTGAGAAGAAGACCTAAAGCCCTAGATCTTTCAACTCCATCCAGCATATGGGATAGTCTTGAAGAAGACCACAATTTGGAGATTAATGAAGTTGAAACTGACTACTCCGAGGAACAATATCCTCCCGCTGATGACAAGTACAAACAGTTGGAGGATCGCCTCAGTGCTATGGAGATTCAACAAATACCTGGCTTAGATTTAGGAGACATGGGTTTAGTTTCTGGATTGGTCATCCCGCCAAAGTTCAAAGTCCCTACTTTTTCCCTGTACGATGGAGTCTTTTGCCCTAAGATGCACTTAAAGTCTTATGTCCGCAAGATTCAACCATACACAACTGATCCGAAGCTTTGGATCCATTTCTTCCAAGAAAGCCTAGTAGGGACTCAACTCGAATGGTTCTATCAATTGGAAAGTTCTCGCATCCACACCTGGGAGGATTTAGCTACTTCTTTCTATAAGCAGTATCAATACAATGTTGATCTTGCACCAACTCGTGTGCAATTGCAGAACATGACCATGGGTTCCAACGAGAGCTTCAAAGGATACGCCCAAAAGTGGAGAGATCTGGCTGGTAGAGTGAAACCCCCTTTAACTGACAGGGAGCTAATTGACATCTTCATGGGAACTTTGACAGGGCCTTTCTTCAAACACTTGATCGGAAGCTCTTCAGCCGGGTTCATCAAGCTAATATTGACCGGCGAAAGGGTCGAAGCTGGCATCAAAAGTGGGAAGATTAAAGAAGCTACACCTTCTAATGCTCAGAAAAAGCCTTACAGTGGGAAGAAAGAGTCTAATGTTGTGTACAGTCAAAAGAGTCGTCGTGACCAACACGTAGGGGCAGTCTTGATCTCTAGTTCTGCGTCACACCGACAACAGCAAAGGGGAAATCAACGAAGGCCAGACGAGCCTAAAAGACAGTTCACCAACATCAACATGCCGCTGTCTCAAGCGCTGCAACACTTGTTTAGGATGAATCTGATTACATTGATAGGACCTCATCCAAACCCCAAAACTTCTTCTCCCAACTACAATCCTAATGCAACATGCGCTTATCATTCTGACAGTCTCGGGCATGACACTAACAATTGTTGGGCATTGAAGTATAAGATTCAGAATTTGATTGACGCCAAGGAGATCGAGTTCGACCCTCCAGAGACTCCAAACATGATCACTACTCCTTTGCCAAGTCATTAAGAACTTTTATTCATTTGAATTTTCAAGTTGTAATCTCTTTTGTTATTCAAACAATTATCTATTAATGTCAAACTTTATTTCATTAATGCATTGCATATGTTTGTCTTGAATTCATCCACACATTTTCACTATTCTTATACTGTCTTTATGATATTCAACTCTTGCTAAAAGTTACAAGCCTTTAGAGGGAGGATGACAAAACAATGCCATAATCTCATACAATATGCTTTTGGACAGACCTTGCTGACGATGTACAGGCGTTTCTTTCAAATCCTAAACACTGGAGTTATAAGGAAGATAATCCCTAGTCAGCCCCTTCGAGCCAAAGAAGTAGGAGTTTTTTGTTTTAAACACAAATTGAAACCTTTAATTTAAACCTGGGGCAGGGTAGTCTCTCAGTTAATTCAAAAGATGCGCATTGAAGTCGCAAAACTCTCAGTTCATAATACAACGAACAACATCAAAAGCATTCCTCTGGAATTAAAAGACAGTGGTGGTTCCTTACCTCATAGGCAGTCAATCTCTCAAAAGAGAAAAGCCCACTGAGCCAAAACTTATAAAGGAGGCTTAAGAAAGCTGGGGCATCCCGCTGACTGTAATCTCGAAAACAGGAACAGTCAGGAAAAAGTTAGGGATAACAAATCAAAAGAACGAGGTCGCTACAAATCCTCAACAACATGAAAAATGTTGCAAAAATGACTGCCTTCCAACAAATTCAACTTGTGTGAACCATCACCAAAAACGTTGTTCCAGACTCATTTGGAGTTCAAATGCACAATTAACTGAGTTTAGGATTGAAGAATATCACGAAGAGCGGGTGGGTACAAATATACTTTGATCATTTATCCTTTGCTTCTTAAACCGTGAACCAAGCCACGTTACAACCCTTCAAAAGTCCTAATTGAAGCATGGGTTAGTTCGAAAGCATACTGTTACAAAAGGTATCCTGACTCCTGTAAGGCTTTGCTCTAAATCCTGAGTTTGAATTTTCTTAGCAAAATTTCTTTACTCGCTAAAACGCATTTTCAAAAAAAAAACTTCAAGACAAACATAAACTTTGCATTACTTGAATATCATTGTTTGCATATGGCTATTTGTTTAACAGCGGAGAAATTCACACAATGAATATCCAGTGAACAAAAGCTCTCTCAGTGAACAAAATCAATTCAAGTGGGATGACACTCCCGTTACAAAAATCTCCTATCAACAGAAGGGGATTTGATATGGTATTATCCGATGAACCTGGGGCAGTCCAGTCAAGGTTTCAACAAGTCTTTCAAAGATAACCTAGGGCAGTCCAGTCAAGATTTCAACAAATCTTTCAAAAAACCTGGGGCAGTCCAATCAAAATGTCAAGAAATCACTCAATTGCAGGATAACAAGGGGCAAGTTTCCATCTCCGACACTTGGGGCATTGAACGTCAATCCTGACAAAGGGTTACATACAGTCAAACATTTCCAGGCAGTGCCACAAGCACTTGCTACTAGGGGCATTGACAAATCTCCCTAAAATCCTTCTCACATGATGATTCCCCAGCCAGAGTTTAATCTCTAAAAAACCTTTCCCCAGCTGAGACAACTTCAAGAATCCTCGAGGACTTCCCCAACGAGTTCATCACCTCTCTAGCAGATCGACCACAGGGTTTATTTCCCCAACAAACTACTGATTCCCCCAGTTTGAATTGGCCTCTCCAAATCCAAGGACCATACCTCCTCTTCTCCAGTAGACTACTCTACAATCCCCAGCAAGTTACTGTGAAACCTGGATCCGATCAGATATCAGTTCAACTTCGACTCCCCGGTAGAGCAACGGACAATCAAGACTCATGAACTATTTTCCCAAGCAGGAATAAACGTCCTCCCCGCAGAGTTTTCAATACTCCCCAGCGGAGTTTCTCCTCAAACAACAAAACAGGAATCCCCAGTGGAAACATTCTAAGCGAAATTTGAAGACACACATACTCTTCAACAACAGTCCAGGAGTTAACAAACTCCCCGACATTTGTCAAGGATTTATTTTCCAGACAAAAACACATTCATAAACATTTCACATTTTCATACCTCCTATTTACATACATGATAAGTGCATACGACACAATCTCATTTATTTTGAGAACATCATGACACCATGCATTTCATGCATCACGACATTGCATACAACTAACGTTTTTCCTTTTTCAGGAAAAGGACAATCAACAGATGGCTACCAGCAACCTTTTCAAGTTCCGGATTAATACCTGTAACAAGCCAGGAAAACTAGCTGGGGACGAATGATTGTAGATTAATACCTGTAACAAGCCAGGAAAACTATCTACACAAAGAGATTGAAGATTAACACCTGTAACAAGCCAGAAAATATGTCTTTCTTTCTCAGGTCAAAGACTAACACCTAAAATCAGACAGGGCAACTATCTACTTTACCATCATGAAGTAACCCTACACAGGTTCCTTCTCAATTCAAGATGCAGTTTTACACGGACTCATCATCAGGTTCCTTCCTTCCAAGATGCAGTTTCACACGGACTCATCATCAGGCAACCCTACACAGGTTCCTTCCTTCCAAGATGCAGTTTTACACAGACTCATCATCAGGCAGCCCTATACAGGTTCCTTCCTTCCAAGATGCAGTTTTACACGGACTCATCATCAGGTTCCTTCCTTCCAAGATGCAGTTTCACACGGACTCATCATCAGGCAACCCTACACAGGTTCCTTCCTTCCAAGATGCAGTTTTACACGGACTCATCATCAGACAACCCTACACAGGTTCCTTCTTTCCAAGATGCATTTTTACACGGACTCATCATCAGGCAGCCCTACACAGGTTCCTTTCTTCCAAGATGCAGTTTCACACGGACTCATCATTAGGCAACCCTACACAGGTTCCTTCCTTCCAAGATGCAGTTTCACACTGACTCATCATCAGGAAACCCTACACAGGATGAATTTTTACACGAACTCATCATCAGGAAACCCTACACCGGTTCCTTCACTTTCCAAAGAGGAAGTTTTACACGGACTCATCAGGAAGTAACCCCACACAGGTTCCTTCTCAGGAAATTTCAGATGCAGTTTTACACGGACTCATCACCAAACAACCCACCTTTTAATACAATTCAGATACACTCCAGACATGGACACCATTCTGATACTCATTCTTTCAACTTACAAATTACAATTCAACAAACATTCTTGGATGGCATCTATAAGCCCATCCTCCTACCAACAATCTCCAAATGGAATCTGTAAGCCCATTCCCGACATCACAATGCTGATACTACACCATGCGAGTGCAAATTTTTGGGCACTCTAGTGTTCAATTATCTTCCACCTTCGGATCACGAAAGGCTCGAAAGCCAATCTATATCCTCAGGTTTAAGAAAATTGAACAGGGGCAACTGTTATACCCCAAAATTTGCCCTCTCATTCTTCAAGGCCTTTCTCACAAGTATTCTCAAGGTTCAAGCTTGCACAGGTACTTTGGAATTTTCCAGTACCAAAATTAAAAGGAAACTGTTAAAAAAGGAGAAAGCAGATAAAAATAACATTTTGACAAATTTGAAGGAAAATAGGTCTCCTTCGATCCAACACCCTTCGACTGACTCTAAGCCTCATTCGAATGCAAGTTTAGGTGCATCCTTCGTTTGGATTTGAAACCTCCTTCGAATGCAACTTGGATTACATCCTTCATTTTGAACTTAAAGCCTCCTTCAAATGCCAATTTAGGTACATCCTTCATTTGGATTTGAAACCTCCTTCGAATGCAACTTAGGTACATCCTTCATTTGGATTTGAAACCTCCTTCGATTCAGCCTTTTGATTGGACAAGTGTGTTGCCTACATGGTTGCAATCAAAGGCCATGACATGTTGGCCACCTTTTCGATTCACCAAGCGTGCTACCTGCAAAGCCTACTTCGATTTGGACAAGTTTACTGCCTACAAGCCTGCTTTGACTGGTCAAGTTTACTGCCTGCATGCTTGCTTCGTTTGGACAAGTTTCTATGGGACAAAGTAACCATCTCTATGCTTTCTTCAAATTCACTTGCACCAAGGGCCTCTTGCATACTTTGCTTCATACAAGTTTCGTTTGATCCAAGAAGTATCTTCATACAAGATGTGACTAAGTTCTTGCTTCCGTTGAAAAAGCGCCCTTCAACTCAGAAGCCAGGAACTTCCCTCATGCTAAAAAAGACACAAGGAAATGACTCCCTTTATGTTTGTTTCGATCCACATGCTTCGATTGGGCAATATGATTCCTTCAAGCATGAGCTTTCGATTTGGCAATATGTTTTCTTCGATACAAGCTTCGTCTGGGCAATGTGAATTCAAATAGGTCTCCTTCGATTCAGAAGGAAATGATCTCCATACAAGTTTCAATTGACTTTTTGATTCCCTTTGAAACAGTGTGCTTCGACTCAGGAATGTCCTTCGACTCAGGAATGTCCTTCGACTCGGGAATGTCCTTCGACTCAGGAATGTCCTTTGAATCAGGAAGTAAAGGCCTCCTTTTGGTTTTATTCAATTCAAAAAGTCAATAATGTTCTGAAAGCTTCCTTTGATTCATAAGTTAATAACCTTCTGAAAAGGGCCATTCGAAGAACACACAGTTGGTTCATTCGAAGGACACACAACTGGTGAAAATGAATGTTGTGTTGTTCTAGTCTGGTCCAAAGGTGTAGAAAGATGGAGGATTCGACTCAAAAGATCAAGTTGAACATTTAGACCCATAGGCTAGGCTACATGTTTTCCCTTTTCATGCCTCAAACCTATGACTCACTCTATACTTAATTGTTTATGCAAGATAAAATAGACCTTTACCCATTTGTTGTCCAAGACCACTTGCACTTAATAGTATAATATTACCTTTTAGAAAAGTTTGTCTTGAGCCTTGCGCCTATTTTCCTTCAGAAGGAAGCAACCCATCTGAACCATTCATCTTACTTTTATGGCACAAGTGGACATTTACTTTCCAGCTGAGCCTTATTTTATTATTTTTGCTCCCCAAGCTTCCCAAAAGCCTTTCTTTATAAATAGAGAGTTCATTTGCACAAAGAAAGGGAGGATTTTTGGACCAGAGGAACGAATCCACCAAATTTTCTCAAACATAACAAAAAACTCTCAAGTTCATCAACACTTGAGAAATCACAAAAAGCCTAGAATCACAATCATCTCCTTCAATTTTGGGGAACAACAACACTTCAGTCTCCTTTGAAATCGAAGAAGCATCACACTTGCTTTTTCCCCTCTTTTGAATCCAGCATCCTGGGCCTCCACTCAAGGTCCCACATCCATTCAAGGCCTGAAGCAAGGTAAGTTATTCTTACCTTTGAACTTTTCGTTCCATGGGATAGTAATTTTCCCTTTCGTTTGAAACATGTACATACCATTATTCCTTTCATTTCCACCCTTTTTAACATATTTTTTAGAGCTAAGCCTTTTGTTTTGCTTTCTGTTTACCTGAACTTGCTTTAACTATTAAACTGTTTACAAGACAAATACTAGCATGGCTTCAGGCCATGTTGCCATTTAATGCTTGAAATGAAAGAAACAGGAAAAAGGAAATAGGAAACGAAACTTCTGGCTTCTACCCTCTTTCTCCAGGTCAAACGAAAGAGACAACCAGGAGGAAAAACCATGTTGACTTCTAGGCCCAAACGAAAAGCATGCCTTCACTGACTTCCAGGCTCAGTCGAAAGGCATTTCCTCACTGACTCCAGGCCCAGTCGAAGGAGGCAGAAAGGAAGATTACATCTTGCACAGATTCCAGGCCTAGCCGAAAGGCACAACATGTTATCCCACTGGTCCCAATCGAAAGGCACAACATGCTGACCGTGAGGCCTCAGTCGAAAGTCATGCCTTCACCCTTTTCAGGCCAAATCGAAGAGAGCCAGAAAGTGAAGAATCGAAGGGTTTTCTGCCTCAATCGAAAGTCCCTCACTTTTTTTGCTTTTTATTTTATTTTTGCCCTTATATTTTCATGCAATTCAATATGGTTGTAATAGTGTAGGATTTTATCTTTCTGTGCTTTATTACTTTTATATGCTTGCTAGTAAATAAGATATGTATGGCAAGATAAGATCAACAATAGCTCACCATAACATGTACAAAGATAATATATCTGAAAAAACAATACACCCGCACATGCCACTCTTAGGGTACGCCTCATTTGGTTGCCTCGAACGTGGTCATTGAGTATAGGAAGTTTTAGAGGTCGCCCTCTTGTCCAAAGATCATAATTTGCCTCGAAACGATTGCCTCGGATAAAAATGATCTAAGACATTAGGGTTACCGCTAAGGCGTCCTAACATTGCTTTAGTGACCACATGTCCCTTAATCGAATTGACCCGAAAACTCCAACGACGATGATACCTACTCCTCAATAGTGGGATAGAATTGTATAAAGGACATTAGCACAGTTTAATTCCCTTTTTCGAGTAGGTAGATGGCTCTTAAGTACTTGCTCTTTTTAAAACAAAACAAAACTTTTCGCACTCACACTTCTTTCAAACAAAAACTCTTTTCAAACCCACAATCACAAAGAAAAGCAAACTTTTGAAAACACAATGAGCAAGTACCTAAGAGCCCGTGGATAACCACGGATAGAAAGGGTGCTAACACCTTCCCTTTCTATAATCTACCTCCCGAACCCGAGAAACATCTCAAAAAGGAATTTTTCTGTGCTTTTGTCCTTTCCTTGTTGGATAAAATAAAAGACGGTGGCGACTCTTGCTTACCGCGACATTTTGCGAAAACAAACGCAAACGCGAACCAGCATTCCAAAACAGTCAGTTCTCATTCCCACCGATCACACTAACCAACCTAGTTAACCCCTCCATAACCAACACAAAGAGAAACGGAGAAAGAGGATACCCTTGACACAATCCCCTCTCAACCACAAACTTCTTAGTAGGACTATCGTTAACCAAAACCGACATCTTACTATTGAACATCATTGCCTCCATCCAACCCATCCACCTATTCCCGAAATGCATCATTCTCATCATAAATCTAATACAATTCCAACTCACTTTATCATAAGCTTTATCGAAATCTACCTTAAAAATAAACACTTGTTACCTTCTTTTTTTGCATAATCCACAAGCTCATTAGCCACCAACACACCATCTAACAATTGCTTCCCCGGGACAAACGCACTTTGTCATAGAGAGACCAAAGAATTTAAAACGGACTTCAACCTTTCCACCAGCACCTTAGTAATGATTTTTATACACACACCCTACTAAACAAATAGGGTGATAATCGTCCAATCCCAATGGATTGGGAGAATTAGGCATCAAAGACAAAAAAGAGGAAATAATAGATTTATACAATAAAGCCCCTGAATGAAAATCATTAAACAACTTAATAAATTCGTTTTTAAGGAAAGACCAACATTTCATGATAAAGAGAAGATAATACTCATCCGGACCGAGACTTTTAGAACTTTCACAACTCCAAATCGCATCCTTTATCTCACCTTCTGAAAAAGGAGCCTCAAGAAAAAACACCCTTCTTGATTAATGCAACCAAACTCCAAACCCTCCAACAAAGGTCTATTCCTATCTGTTTCTTTGAACTTACTAGAAAATGAGACCAAACCTCATCCTTAACCTCCTTAACCGATTCCACCACTCCACCTTGAGCATTTAAACACTCCTCTTTGAAAACGGGATTTTGATTTGCGGAAGCCATTATAGATCTTTTAGGAGCAGGTTACCTATAACCTGCTCTGATACCAATTGTAAGTACGAAGTGCGCCTAAGAAGGGGGGGGGGGGGTGAATTAGGTACTTTAAAAATATGGTTTTAATGAGATGGATATTATTTTTCTGGCTTAGTGCATGAGTTTACAATTGTGTTTCTTTCTTTTCTGGTTTATGACTTAGTGATAAAAGCGGTAAATGCGGAAATATTAAGAACACAAAGATGTATCCTGGTTCCCCTTACAGTCTAAGAGTACTCCAGTCCCCTTTTAACATGAAAGAGATTTCCTTATTGGTAGATCTCTAGACAAGACACCCTAGTCCTTCTATACAAGACTCTAACCAATAAAACCACCAAGAACAATCCTCTTGGATTTTCACTATGTCAACAATGAGAACAATCCTCTCAACGTGACTACACACTTGTATCCAACAATCCTGGAAAGACAAGATTTTAAAACCACTTAAACTTATATCCAACAATCCTGGAAAAATAAGTAAGTAACAATCAATATTTGAGTTTGAGTGAGTTGAGTAGTATTGATCACTTAGAGTGATTTAACAATGTATGATCTTCTCTTCCAATAATAATATTGTACAATGACTCAAGATATAATTGCTCAAAGTTTTCTGTTTAACAATGTATGAAAATGTGCAAAAAACTTATGTATGAAAGTGAAGAAATGCTTGAGTTTGTATTTTGAAAATTCAGGAAATATATTTGGAAGAGGTGTTGAAATAGATTTTGAAATTGAATATTTATATGTTCATAACACCCTTTTGAAACAACATGATGTTCTGAAAATGTATCATGAACAAATGCCAAGTTTGAGTGAAAAGTTTTAATGAAAAGGCATGATGAACAAGCATGTACAAAGCTGCTGTTTTTCAAAATCGTGCAGCATGAAATCGATTGCACCCTTTGTGTAAATCAATTGCACAAGGTTTCAACAGCTATTTTTTCAAAACTTTTAAGAGTGCAATCGATTGCACTATCAATGCAAATTGATTGTATGCAAAGTCAGTAGCAAAAAGTAAGTGAGTGCAATTGATTGCACTAGCAATGTAAATCGATTGCACTGAGAAACAGAAGCAAACATTTTGAAAATTTTAAGTATGCAATCGATTACACAAGCAATGTAAATCGATTGCACAGAGAAACATAAGCAAAAGATCTGAAAGTTTGAAGTGTGCAATCGATTGCACTAGAAAGTAAATCGATTACATGCAAGAGAAAATGAAATTTTAACTTTTAAAAACTTGAGTAATGATTTTTTAATCATTTCTTTTTCATTTTTGAGCATCTATATCTTAAGATCAAAGTAGATAATATTATTATACCTTTAAAGTTGTTGAGAGCTTTGAATTGAAGATATTATCCTTAGATGCTTTGAGCTTGATCATAAATCTTTGCCTTCTTTGTTAGCCATGGTTTGTCTTCATCAAAACAAAAGCTCATTTGTGAAGTTTGATTTTACAGTACCCCCATTCTCGAAAACTCTGTAATAGTGTAGAATTTCAATTTCCGCAATTTACTGTTTTACTTATACTGTATAGTAATTAGGCGTGCATGACAAGATTCAAAATTAATCGCTAGATAACCTAATTTCAAAGACAAAATTAACTTGAATCGAACACACTTTCACACGTGCACCTCTAGGGTAACCTCGCTTGTTGCCTCAAAAGCACAGTCATGTCCCTCGAATATGGGACGCTTTAGCAATGACCCTTCCATAAAAAAGATCGTAGTCCCTCGATGACCCTCGATGTTGCCTTCGATAAAACGATCTCGTCCCTTACGAAAATTGCTAAAGCGTCTCATAAGTTGCTTTCGATGACTGTAAAATTGACCAACGCATGTCCCTTTACATCCAACGATGGGGCTTCTTACCAAATTAATGGTAAGATATCAACATTAAAAGGAGGAAGAAAAGAACATTGGAAACCTTTCGAGTAGGTAGATTCGTTCCTAGTTACTCGCTTGCTCACGACAAAAAAAATTTTACACCAACACTTTCACCTCAAAACATTTTCAAAAGACAAGACCTTTTGTATACGTTCTCATAGAGATGAGAACCATTGCAAAATATATTTTCAAAAACCACTTTCCAAAACACAATCCATAAACACATCTTTGAACTATCTTTCGAAATAAAACTTTGTACGCGTTCTTATAGAAACGAGAACCATTACAAAGAAAATTTTCAAAACACTTTCAAAGCCCACACCACAAGCACACTGTCAAAACAAAAGCAAGTGATCTAAAAGAGTAACTAAGAGCCCATGGAAAACCATGGATGAAAAGGGTGCTAATACCTTCCCTTTTCATAATCTACCCCCCGAACCCGAGAAATAATCTCGAAAGGTCTTTCCTGTGCTTTTTTACCTTTCCTTTTGGATAAAAGAAAAGTCGGTGGCGACTCTTGCTATCCGCACAAATGCGATCAAAACGCCAAGTCATTTCTCCCACCGTATCACAATACCCATCTTAACAAAACCCCAATTACAGTCCCTCATCATCATGTAAATAGCATACGGACTCGACTAAATGAGCATAACACATTTTTAATACGTTGGGAGAACTGACTTGTTTTGCATTTTATTGCAAATATTGCGGATAGCAAGAGTCACCACTGACTTTTCTTTTATCCAATAAGGAAAGGGTGAAAAGAATAGGAAAGACCTTTGAGATTTTCTTGAGTTCAGGGGGTAGGTTATGAAAAGGGAAGGTGTTAACACTCTTTTAATCCGTAGTTATCTATGGGCTCTTAATCACTAGCTCACTTTTGAAAATTTGCTTTGTGTATGTGATTTGTTTGAAAATATTTTGAAAATCCTAAAGTATGGCCAAATTTGTAATGATTCTTGTATCAGTCCTCAAGAATGCATATAAAGTATTTTTTAAAATATTTTAAAAGGGTGATGTGTGAAAAAATTGTTTGTTTTTTTTTTTTATGAGCAAGTGATTAATAGCGATCTCCCCAACTTGAACTTGTTTATCCTCAAACAAGGCCAAACAACTCAAAGAACCAAAAGTAATCAACCAAAATATCATGAATCAACAAGTTTTAAAATGGAAAATAAATGTATGGTTCAAACAAAAACACACACACAAGGTAAATACCACAATCCTACAACAACAATATTTAAACGAAACGAATCCTAAGTACAAAAATCATACTAAATATTCTAAAACAAAACAAGCTCAATAATGAATCACACCTAGTAAAAATTCATCGGTAGATGAAGAACACACAAAGGTGAGGGACAAAAAACACTCATCCACAATCTTTCAAACAATAGACTAAATTATGCATTCATCTAAAGACTCATATTAAAGATACAAAGGCAAGAATCACAAGGGCTTTTTAAGGTTGTAATGTGGCTTGGTTAACAAACAAGAGATAAGTCCTAAAGCTAATTGAAACAAAAACTTGCTTTAACCTAAGGGAGTGATCAACTCACAAAGACTCAAGCAAAATAATTTCAATCAAACTTCTTCTTCATTCCAAATTTCTCAAACCAACACACATCATTTATTAACACAACATTATTCCATATTCTTTTTTTTTTTCAATTTTTTTTAATTTTTTCTTTCTTTTTCTTTCTTTCTTTTTCACTTTTTCCCTTTCTTTTTCTCTTTCTTTCTCAACCTCATAGTAATACACACAAGCACATAAACATTTCTCTCCCCAAATTGAATTCAACCATATCATAATGTGAATACTCCCTACTTTCTAAGGCAAGGTAAAAATTTAAACTATAACTCATAGTTAAAGATTCAATAAAGCATAGAATCAATAACCATACAAAAAAGATGAACCAAACACTCATAGACAAGCATTTAGCAAAAACAACATGGATATCGACAAAAAGGGTCAAAAAGGGGATACTAATGATCACACACTCAAAAGGTGAATTGACTATTTGACTAAGATAGTTGTGTTCAAAATAAAACAAGAAATGACTTGATCATGTTCAAGCTTTCATACAATCAACACAAACAAAAGATTAAACATAATAAAATCCAGTTAAGACAAGAATTGTGGCCTCCAGCATATATAAACAATGGAAAACTTCCTCACATTTATGGGTAAAAAGGAAACTAAAGTGATTCAAGTCATGAGCAAGTAATTCAAAAAGAATGAATGGCATGGTAATTGTACAAATGAAAATTTTCCTAAACATGTTATGTTATAGAAAGCGATAAACGACTACCTGACGAGTACCAACTTCAAAAACTATCATTACTATACATCTGCAAGTCGACACACTCAAAATCGGAAAATAACCAAAAGCGACCTCAAGCCATCAAACCAAATTTGAGTCCAAACAACAACAAAATAATTATTTAAAATAATACTATTGTTAATTATTAATACAAATCCTTGGTGAAAGTGGGAAAAAGGAGAGTCAAGCAAAAAATTAAAAACAGTTCACTGGCTCTGCACAGCAGGGCGCGTTAAGCGACACAGAGCATGCTACACTAGTTACAGAAAAATAGGGCAACAACAGTAGTGCAACAACACCCTCCACAATCACCTACATAATCTCAACTACACACAATATTTAAACATACAAACCTCCCCAAACTAAACACGACAAGCTTGCAGAAAAACACAAATTGACATAACAAATCTAATGGAATAAAGTGAATTAAATAAGTTGAATAGTGAAAATTTGAGAATTTAAAACAAGTCCAATTTCAACTTTTTTAAAACACAAGTCAATACATACATAAATGAATACAAACAAAATATGCATGTTTTACGTCGTAAGCTCGACGCCTTTATTGTGCGAGCTAGTAACCTTCTCTAGTCATGCCATGGTATTGTCACACTGTGTAAACCTAAAGAAAGTGTCCTAACATCCACACAACAAACGTTACGAAAACGAGACAATTCACAACAATACGTGAAAACAAAGAAAAACACCTATATGCACGAGTATGGAAAGTAAACACAAAACATGTACAAGTAAAAATTGACAAGTTTATGGACACATTCTTTACAACATATACATTAATTACAAAACTCAAAAACAAAGAAACTTTTCGCAATGCAAAACAATAAACACCAATCCCCGACAACGACACCATTTTGCTAGTGCAGTAAAGCGGAAAGCAACAAAAGTTTTGGAAATATTTATCCGGGAATTAATCAATTCCATAGAGATTGATAAATTGAAATTCTGTTTGACAAATCTCTCGTTAATGAGTTTGGGAGATAAATGGGTTCAACGGAAAAGTGTCAATAGAAAATAAATGTATAAAAAGAAAAAAGGAATAACTTATGAAGCATGCATATATACTACTTCTCACAAACTTAAACCTTTCGACATGTTATACTAAACCTACAATATTCATCAGTATCATCACGTGTCACTCACAAACTAAGTCATTTCTAAACCAAATTGAGAGGCCGAATGCATTACCTCGGTAGTAATCTCTCAATAACACAAAAATCAACCATGCTCGCTTGCATCGATGATATCTCAGAGCGACACAAATAACACAGAGGCATTAACCATGAACACCCAAAGTGAATAACAACGCTAAATCTATCTCTAGAATTCAAATACTATTAGATAATCATCATAGATAAGAATTCAAGCAGAATATGTCTATAGCAACTCAAATCCCTAGCACAGAGCAAAAATCAAGGATAACAATCGATAAAGATTTGTAAAGCAAGTTTTATATAATGCCAAGGGCGACAAATATACAAGAGTTCAAATAAAATACATATACAAACCCAACCAATAGAGAATACACAAAGAAAAATAGAAATGAACCGCAAAGCTATCGATTTTTTAGTGTCAATCGAAGAGCAATCTACCCTGGATCATCCGTATGCAAGCTCCATAATTGTTGTCTAAGTTAATCCTAACAAAATTGGAGTTTGATGAAGTTGGGAGCAAAAACTTCCCCAAAACCATAACCTAAAAATGAACTAAATCTGAAGTTATAAAACAAATCTCAGCAGACCACGCTAAGCGAACTTGGCGCGCTAAGCGCGACTTCTTTAGTTTACACATTAAACCGCCCTAAATTGCACTAAGCGTGATATCTGCCCTAAGCGGGCATCAAAACAATGCTTCTACCAAAATGTCAAAATGCAAGCAGCACGCTACAAAATACGCAAACCGCACTTGCATTTAGCGGCCTTCTGCGTGCTAAGCTGGATCTCCTGGACATAACTTCACAAAACTGGTCTTTTATTTTGAAAACGCACATCCGGAGTCGTGCCTTCTACACCTTATTCCTCGATGCTCCAAAATGCAACAAATTCCTACAAAATGAATGGAAAAACATCAAACAGTACACTATGTACACAAAAACACAAATAAACACAAACTAAACGTATTTACACAAAAGTAAAGTTTATTTAACGATATTAACAACAAAGAGTCGATAAGTGCAACAAAAAGTATATACAAAAATAGATACAATTTGCACTTACCAACGTATTACAGTTGAAGTCAAGATTCTGGAATTTATCTTATGTAACAGTTCTTAGAAACGTTAGTACAATAGGTTCTCATTGTAACTTTATGGTTAAGCTTTGGAGGCCTTCTAAAGATTTACTTCTGTGTGTTCAAATTTCTAAAGATGATAAATACGAGGTTCTGCTAAACAAGTTCTGGTGATCTGAAGAAAAACAAGTTCTTACGACCAAGTGCTGAAGACTCTGAAGACAAGGTTCTGATGGGACAAGTTATGAAGACTCCAAAACTTAGGTTCTAAGACTTAAGAGTGATTCTTATATAACAAGCTTAAAACATTAAAATTATTTGAAGCCTCTAAAGATTTGAAGAAGTTCAAAAGGGTTAATGTGTGATGGTGCATAAAAGGTACAAAATGTGCTTTGTGAACTCTACCCTTTAGAGTGGCATGAGGATAATCCTTTCGTACTATATTGTCAACCACTCTCATTATGACCGTTGGGATCAAACAAATATTTTCCATATTATATTTATACCCTTAACATATCTATGTCTACAAGCTAAGTAGAAAATTATCTATTGAATATAAGATTAAAGTTAAACATTGTAAAGTGACAGACAATGAATAATATCACTTTGTATTACCTAAACTCTTACACCTTATTCTATCTGTTGGGAACTAACCGTTGATGCAGGAAAGGATTTTTTAATCCTCACAATGTCTCCCTCCTCCTCAAGGCTAAAAAAGAAGATCAAAGAATATAAGTAAAGTGTTCTTGGACATCAAGCAGAAAAGCCATGGATGTTGATGCTATCAAAGCTGCAATGCTAAACATGCTGAAGACCACTACACAGAAATGAGAAAAAAGAAAGAAAGATAAAGAAGAATAAATCTATAAGATGCTACACGAACTATCATCATATACATCTTGGTAGATCTCAGAAGAAGCAAGGAGTTGTTGCTCGTAACTTGCTCAGCAAGAAGATGAGTAAGAAGAACACTATAAGATGTTACCCAACTTCTGATCAAATACATCTTGATTGAACATTATAATTTACACAAGAGTTGTTGCTCGTGTTGTGTTATAGTTCTAATATCTTCATTTAAGTTGTTTTAACACAAGAGTTGTTGCTCGAATTGTGTTAAATAATATGTGCTTAATTACTTGTGTAATCTTCTTAGAAGAAGCAATCATGTAAACACAAAACCTTATCAATTTTTGTTGATTGATTCCTTGAGTGAATGAGTGAAGGTATAATCTCAAGGAGACAGTGGTTACGAGTCATTGTAGAAAATCCTAATATGAGATTTTAAGTGATTCAATTCTGTTGGGTCAATGATTATTATATCTGTTCAATCGGATCACTAAATATATCATTGAAAGGTTCCTTGAGTGACTGAGTGCATGTCTGATCTCAAGAAGACAATGGATGTGGGTCATTGTATAAAATCTTAATAGGAGATCTTAAGTGATCTGATTCTGTTGGGTCAATGATTGTTATATCGTTAAATCAGATCACTGAACATATCATTGAAAGGTTCCTTGAGTGATTAAGTAAAGGTCTAATCTCAAGAAGACAATGGCTCTTGGTCATTGTGAAAAACCTTGATATGAGATCTTAAGTGATCTGATTCTATTGGGTCAATGAACGTTATATCTGTTAAGTTGGATCATTGAATGTGTCATTGTCTATTAGTCACCAGCGGTTGCCCGTGCATTTGTAATCAGTTTGGTTATAGTGTATTAAGTCCTTGTTAAAGGTGAAAGTGACCAAACCAACATGTTTGGCAATGACATGAAGGAAATTGGGTCATCGATGGGCCCAAATTTCGTGGCCCACAAAAATTACAAACAAACAAAAATACTTTACCACACAGTCACCGTAAAAAAAATTGAAACAAGAAAATGCAGAAAACGCGAAATTTCCCAGCGACTGCATCGCGAGCCAAGGGAGAATCGCAATTCGCCTGGCAATTGACCTTCTCACCCGGAGAATTCTGAAGAACAATACAAATCATTTACAGGACCTGCAACAAAACTTGTTTCACATGTAACTAAAAATTATGCATAAAAATAAAGATAATATTCACAACATTGAGGTGCCTCATAATAAGCGCTTTGTTTAACGTCGTTTGAGCTTGACAGTCAAAAGTGGCTTCAAATATCGACAATTGGGATTCTTGTTGTTCCCATATCTAATTCGCCACCTAGATAAAGTTTGAGCCTCTGACCATTAACCATCCACGAATTTTTAGAAACAAGATCTTCCACTTCCATTGCTATATAACTTTTCACCTACTTAATTCGAAACGAACCTGACCATTTTGATTTTAATTTTCCCAGAAATAACCTCAACCGAGAGTTGAACAACAACACCATCTGACCAACTTCAAAATGCTTTGGACTTATTTTCTTGTCATGGTATCTCTTGACTCTCTCTTTGTATATCTTTGAGGACTCATAGGCATGCAACCTCAATTCATCAAATTCATTCAATTGCTCCTTTCTTTTCATCCCGAATTGATTTTGATCAAAGTTAAAAAATTTCAAGGCCCAAAATGCTTTATGTTCAAGCTCTACCGGAAGGTGGCATGCTTTCCCATAAACCATCTGAAATAGAGTCATACCAATCGGAGCCTTGAATTCCGTACGATATGCCCAAAGAGCTTCGTCCAGTTTCAAAGACCAATCCTTTCTAAAAGTTGATAGTGCTTGGAAATTTGTTTGAAGGTGATATGGTGTTGCAACCTTGTGCTTGACACCATAATGCTGTAAGGCTCTTTCCAACTGAGAATTGAAAAAATGTGAACCTTAATCACTGATAAAAACCCTCGGAGTACAAAAACGGGTGAAAAAATATTTTTCTTTAGGAATTTAATCACTGTTTTGGCATCCTCCTTCTGGGATGCTATCGTCTCAACCCATTTTGACACATATTCTACCGCAACCAAGATGTACTCATTAGAAAATGATGAAGGGAAAGGGCCAACAAAGTCTATAGTCCAACAATCGAATACCTCAACTTCAAGTAAGTTTTGAAGAGGCATTTCATTTCTTTTTGATATTCCCCCATTTTTTGACAATTATTACAACTTCTTGCATGTTCAGACGAGTCTTTAAACACCAATGGCCAATAAAATCCCAACTTTAGCACCTTTGCAGCCGTCCTTTCACCACTTTAATGGCCATCATATGGTGAATTGTGACAATGCCACAAAATACTATTAGATTCTTGTTTTGTCACACACCTTCTCAGCAAATTATCCGCCCCTAACTTGAATAAGTAGGGGTCATCCCAAACAAAGTAGTTTGCATCCCGGAGAAACTTCTTCTTTTGTTGTCCATCAAAATCTTCAAGTATCAACCCTGCTGCTTTAAAATTTGCTATGTCTTCAAACCAAGGTCTTTCCCGAATCATCATCAATTGTTCATCCGGAAATTCTTCAAGAACCTCTTTTTCAAATTTGGTCACCTCATGATTCACAAGCCCAGACAAATGATCTGCCACCAAGTTTTTTATTCCTTTTTATCGCGGACTTCAAGATCGAATTCTTGGAGTAGTAGAATCCATCTAATAAGCCTTTATTTTAAGTCAAGCTTGGTGAGCAAATACTTAATAGCTTCATGGTCAGTAAAAACAACAATTTCAAACCAATAAGATAAGAACGAAGAAGCTAACTGCAAAATGCTTGCCAGTGTACCTTGATTTTTATCTGTTTATATGTTATATGATATATTATGTAATATTATGTGTGAATAGCTTTTAAAGTACTAAGATAATGATACACCTCAATACTAAAACTTTTTTCTAAATTCATATATTTTTAAAATATTCTTAAAAATGAATATGAACAAAGACTAATTGATTAAGTAGTTTAGTTAATCAATTAGGAAGAAAATGTTTAATCACTTGTGGAGCGAACTCGTCCAATAATAAATTATGAAACTTTCTAATTGATTAGGCTCCAGATCTAGAAAATTATTTCTTAATTTGCTAAGTTATAATCAATTAGAATCACAGTCTAATTGCTAATGTTGCTTTTCCAACCCAAAAACTCTTTTTTGGCCAAATTATTTACTATATAAAGAGAATTTGTGTTCATTTCAAAACCAGCAAATCTGAAATATTACTAATTTTCTTGATGGGAGGAGATTGAGCAATTCTCTTAGTTAATGAGCTAGTCCAAGATAAATTATTTGTGTGAATCTCTTTCTTTTTCTCTTTTTACATCCATCATTGTTGTAATCCACAGTTAATGTGGTAAGTAAAAATTTATAAAACCAATACAACTCAGTCCCCTCTCTTTTTCTTGTGCTTTTTTTCACATTCGATATATACTTATCTATCTCATATACTTAATCAATTCAATAAATATAAAGTATAGTCATAAATTATCATTTCCTCAACATAGTAATTCATGTTTTGTGTGAGATGTGATTAATTGAACTTGAATGTCATTCCTTTGTTATTATGGAGCAAAAACTTCGGATCACTTGTAACCAAAAGGTCACAAAGTATAAGTGAGAATTGAATATTATTTATCAAATATTTCCTTAGTTAATTTATATTTTCCACTTGATTCATATGATAATAACATTTACAACATCATAACAACTAGTAAATCTAGGATTTAAGTTTGATGGTTGTGATCACAATAGGACTCCTAACTACATGCTTCTCATCCATCCAACTTAGATATCCAAAAGCCACTTCCTTTAATTTTGCCATTCTTTCAACTTCAATCCTCAACTTGAAGCTCAACTTTTGATTCTTCTCATGAAACACTAACTTGTTTGGGATAACACTAACACTAAAACCTTTAATAGGAGTAATGCTAGCAGTATAAATTGTTTTCCCTTCACCAACATTGGTAACTGTTCTGTGAAATTCATGTAATGTTTTTGAAGAATTTCCACCATTGAAGAAAGCAATAAAAGAAGGATAATTAAGATCTAAGGAAGGTTTAGAGCAATCATTGAAAGGGGATCTCGTAATGGTAGTGATGTTTTGTTGTGTGAAGTTAAGTGCACAAAGAAGATTAACGTAATCTTGTACACCAACATCATAAACAAGACCAGGATCAAGTGCTCTATTAGGGTTAACATGACCAGCTCCCAATGCTAAAGGGGTTGCATCTTTGTTATCATCAATGTCTTTTATATGTTCCTTAGTACTATCAAATATGTCTGATGTTGTCATAATCGCTGACCGAATAGCCGCTGGACTCCAATCTCTGTGCGCGCCTTTTAAAAGCGCCGCTATGCCTGCAACATGAGGACATGCCATAGATGTTCCACTTATCATATTGAAACTGCTGAAAGCTTCTTTAGTCCCCAAATGCGAAACAAGAACGTTTGAAGGCCATGCCGCTAAGATTAAAGTTCCGGGCGCAGTGATGTCAGGTTTCAAAACATATGGACAACTTTTTGATGGACCTCTTGAACTATAAGAATCAACACTAGGTGCTTGTTTTGTTCCAAATACTGTTTTCTTGAAAGACATACTTGCTATAGAACTAGAGTTTTTTGAGTTAAAACTCTTGATGTAGTCTTTGATAATCTCACCATTGATTGGATTGACAATAATGGATGCTAAAAACTTTTTATATAGTATATCTGTTAATGTGACATTTGAAATCAAAACTGCTCCAAAAACTTGTGCTACACCCAAATTATAGAGTTGATTATAAACACTAGTTCCATTCTTGTCTTCACACACCACAATCTTGCTTTTCACTTGTTTCAAATCGTTAACACTATCACATAAACCCATGAAAACAATTGGAAAATTGTTAGAAGAAAACGCTCCTATGTAAAGAGAAAAACCCACAATTTTGTTACCATTTACAAGTGTAAGAGTTCCTTGAAAATCTCTATTCGTAGTTCCGGCAGCAACCGTTATGACCCAAGGTGTTCCATTGTGAAGAGTTTTAAGGACTGGTCCGTCATTTCCAGCAGAAGTAGCTACAACAACACCTTTTTCCACAGCTGCAAATGTTGCTATAGCTACAGGTTCTTCGTACAAAGGTACATCATCAAGACCTAATGATAATGAAAGAACATCGACACCGTCTGATATTGCCGCGTCAATTGCAGCTATTACATCAGATGACGAGGCTCCATTTTTCCATAGAGCTTTATACATTGCTACACGTGAATTTGAAGCTATTCCAGAAGCTGTTCCATTTGCATAGCCATAGAATGATGCTTTATCAACTCTACTTCCTGCGGCTGTTGTAGAAGTGTGAGTCCCATGGCCTTTTGTGTCACGTGTGGAGTTTAACCCTAAGGTTGCGTTTGGATTTTGGGCTAACAATCCTCTGTTGAAGAATTTAGCACCGATGAGTTTTTTGTTACAAAGTGATTTATTGAAATGGATGCTGTTTTCACATTGTCCTTTCCATTTTGAAGGAACTTCAGTCATTCCATAATCTTTGAAACTATCACTTTCTGGCCAAACTCCGGTGTCAATTACACCAATAATTACGTCGTTACCGAAATTTGAGTCGTGCCAAGCGCCTTTGTTTGGATTGAGACCAAGGAATTGAGGTGAGTATGTTGTGTCAAGCTTCACAGGTAAATCAGGTATTGAAGAAATGTAACCTGGTGAGGTTTTGAGGAGTTCATGTTCTTTTGGTGACAAATTAGCACTGAAACCATTCATGACATGCGTGTAGGTGTAAATAAACTTGGAAGAAATTAGAGAGTTGAGATTATTGGTTGTTGTTGTGAATTGAGAGTTTTGTAATGCTGAAGAAAGAGTTGATTGGTACCATGTGTGATGGTTTGTTAATGGTTTGGGCATGGCTGATAGGTTCATGTGGATGATATAGTTTTGAGATTGAGCAAATGTGGTGAATATGAGGGGAAGGAATGTAACGTAGGAGAACAAGAAGCATAGAGAAATATGGGTAGTCATGGTTGAAAGTTTTATGTTTTAAAACAAAAACCAACATGGTTGATATATATATATGGAATGGTGCCTTCATAACTAAGTGAATTCTTATATACTTAACTCAAAAAAATGTTGCTTTTATAAATAATTTTTTTTTGAATAAAGTTATCTTTATATACTATAAATAGAAAATATACTATAAAAAGGAAATTTATTCTTATAAGATATTATTGATACTTAGCATTTACACGTGGATACGTACTATTGTAGTATAAGTATAATTTATTTTACATTAAAAAATATTTTATTGAATACTTATATATATTATACTGTAATTTAATGGTTAATATTTGTTACTCTTATCTTTCATTACAACAAAACTCGAATTTAATATATATATATATATATATATATATATATATATATAACTAAAATAAAAATTAAAACTTCCCTTATAAATGTGAAATTAGGATAACATAAATCCTAAAATCTATACTTATAAATATTTATAGACAGAATTCGTCATGAGTATGGATATAATTTGATTATATTTGTCAATAGATATATGTATATATTAATAATTATTAAAATTATTTAAATATTACTTTGTTGAATTTAAAACTAAATTTTAGTGAATATAAAATTATTATCATATTTATTTTTCATATGTAATAATAATAATAATAATAATAATAATAATAATAATAATAATAATAATAATAATAATAATAATAATAATAATAATAATAATAATAATAATTATTATTATTATTATTATTATTATTATTATTATTATTATTTTGTTTGATCTAGCATAATAATGTTGCAAATGATGAAATAAAATAAATGAGACTTATTATTATTATTATTATTATTATTATTATTATTATTATTATTATTATTATTATTATTATTATTATTAATGTTTTATATTATATTTCAAAGTTTTTTTTATATGTTTTTAAGAAAAAATATAAATTTTAATTAATTATAGTGTTTTTAAATAATAATAATATTAATAAATATTAGTGTCAACGAATATCCATTTCATGGACACTCATATTAATATAGGTGGACACGACTATCTTGTGTCATTTAAAATAAATAAATAAATATTTATCAATCATATACTTAGAGCTAAATTTGAAATTTAAACTTATGGTTAAGTTGGAAGAAATTACCGTCGTTTCATCTGAGTGTTTTTTGATAATCTCAAAAAAAAAAATTAAATTTTCACCATGGTATTCGAACCATTAAACTGATGAATCAAGTTTTGAATTAGTTTTGACATAAGTAGTCTTTAATCATCATTAAACCAATTAATATTTGGTTAATCTCCAAAAAAAAAAAACAAATTTGATTTAGACAATAAATTCTTATTCACATAATAAATTAACTAATATGATTGTGTGGTTCAAAAGACAATTCACTAGTCTCCACAAGAATCGAACTCCCTCTTAGTCTCCAATTTTCAATAATAAAGGAAATCAAGAGAAAATAATTTCTTGATTAATGAATTAAAGGCTGATTGGGAAATTTTGAATGAGAAATTAAAAGAAGAGGATCTTGAAGAAAAAGACAGACATAATTTAATATTAATTGAGGAACAAACAAACAATTTCGATAATAATGATAATGATTTTGTTGGCAGTTTTACTCCTTGTGATGAACGTGCAACTGTTAAGACTAAAGTGTAATGAACACCATAATGGTACGGGAAAAATTTGAATCAATATTTTTACATGAGAATCCTTCGAATCATCAGTATTTATTGAGACAGGGAATAATTCGAAACCAATTTGATTGTGTTGGTACTAGACAGTTTTCTTTTTTTTGGGTGTAATGTTTGTACATTTGTAGATAAAGGGGCTGAATTAGAGTAGTTGTTTATTCCTTAAATGTGGAGATTTTAAACTCCCCAATTATTTCACGCAACCCACATTTTTTCATAATACCAATTGTATTTGTGTCTAAGAAAAATCGTGCAATATTCAGTAGATAAATAAAAAATACAGTAGGCACATTAAAATTCCAGCTGATCAATAATGAAATTTGGTATTTTTTTATCAGTTTTTTTCAAAAAAACAATGTGTCAAATTTAGCGGTGTATTTCAAAAGCACCAAAGAATAATCGGATTTTTCACATAAATCTGAAAAAAAACTCAATACTGTTATTTTATCGATTTGTTCAAAAAACTTTTTAAATTATCGATTTTTTAGAAACCTCCTATGGTTATCGGATTTTCTCCGTAACATTGAAATAATCTCATAGTATTAATCTTTAACCGTTGGGTTTTGTCAAAACTTTTATAAAGTTGTAATTGTATCGATAATTTTACGTGGTCTATATTGATTCCAAACATGTATAAATATGTATGACATGTTGTTAAAAATATATATCAAAATGTCTCAATATTGTTATGTCGTGTTTGTGTACTTCAACAGTCGTCAATGGCGGTTTTATAGTCCAGCGAATCCAGACACGCGTCTGGGCTCAACCCCTACTTTCTTTGTATTTTTCTCAATTTGATAGTCGATTTTTAGACAAAACCAAAAATAAAATTAATAAAAATAGAGTGTAAAAATTAAAACAGCTGAATAACCAATACTTCAGGCTTAACCCAATTAATTATTTATAAATCAGAATAAATTTAAAAAAAAACTTCCTTAAATTAAAATATGCTAATCATCGTTCAGGTTTTAAAAAAAACTCTTCGTATCGCCTCCCTAATTAGGCATTATATTTTAAATTGTATAGATAACTTTTGTATTGAGTTACCTAATGAATTACCTAAAATTTCATTTACAATGTGTTATCTCTTCGTATAGGTTACAATGAGTTATCCCTGTAAGATGTTACTATTATTGATCGTTGCGGGAAATTCTCTAATGTTCTACTCCTTGACATTAGGAGAGGTATTACTTACAATCCTTTCAGACAACTTGTAAGACGTTTTAGCAATTGTCGTAAGGGACTAAGATCGTTTACCGAAGGCAACATCGAAGGGTCATCGAGAGACTACGATCTTTTAATCGAGGATCTTTGCTAAAGCATTTCACATTCGAGGGACATGATTGTTTCATCTGAAGACAACAAGTGAGGTTATCCTAGAGGTGCGTGTGTGAGAAGTGTTTTGATTTCAGTTAATTTATCTTGGATTAGGTTATCTAATGTTTGTTTTTTATCTTGCCATTCATACCCTAATTACTAACAGTAATAAGAAAAACAGTAAATTGAAGAAGTTAAATGTCCTACGCTATTACAATGCCTCGGGGATGGGGGCACAAATTTATGAATGAGGGAGAAAAGCAATAAACCCTAATTACAAACTTTTGACAGTTACATAATTATATTAATGCGGAAAATAAATAAAGGCGCAGAGATGGAAATGGGGAAGATGCAAAAACCCTAAAAATTCTAAGTATTTTAAGAAAAATATTTTGTTGTTTCTTTGTTTAGAAAACATTTGAAAAATGTGGAAAAAAATAGACCTAATTCTAATTTAATTTACAAATTAGTTATTTAAAATAAAATAAGGTGTAATTAGATTAAATTAATTTTATTTATCCTAAATTAAATTAATTAAATAAAAAAAACTAAATCTATTTTTTTGTGATTTTATTTATTTTTTTAATTAAATAATAAATAAATAATTAGAAAAGAAAAAGTTAACTAAAATGAAAAAGAAGTAAAATGGGCATGTGTTTGTAAAAGCAATTGGGGGTTGTTAAAAAAACAAAAGATCCTAGGTCTAGTTGAACTGACACGAGTCGTGTCGTGTGACACGGGCACCCGCGTCAGTATCTACCTTGCCTCCTTGCTCCTTTCTAACCTCAGTTGTATTTATACGGGCCGTGTCGTGTGACACAGGCACCCGTGTCAGCATCTGCCTTGCTTCCTTGCACGTTTCTAATCCCAACTGAACTGACACGGGCCGTCGTGTGACACGGGCTCCCGTGTCGCCTTTTTCCTAGCCTCCTTGCCTAGTCTTCCTCCTGACACGGCTCGTTCCAAGTGACACGGCCACCAGTGTCAGAGCTCCTAAAGTATTTTTTTTTTTAATTCGGAGTATTTGCACTTTTCCGCCCCGACCTCTCTTGTTTTATTCTTTTGAAAACAAAAATAAATGATGTATGGATAAGGATATCACAGTTTGAGTTTGTTTACCTCTTTGGAGAAAAGTCCAAAGCCTCTTCTAGTTGTTCCAGATGCAATATTATGATTGATTAAGTTCCCTTGGACCTCACTAAAGCTATTCCAATCCTTACTTTGTGCTGAAAATATTTGAATCTTCCCAACCAAGTCAAATTGCAAGGCACTGTTTTTGAGTTTGGAAGATGGTGATAATGATGTTACAGAAGTATGTTCTTGTTTTTGGACAACTTCTATATGATGTATGTTAGGTATTTGGATGATTTGTTTGGACAAAACTTACAAGGTTTGAGAGATTCAAAGATTTGAACTTTAAAGCTCAAAAATGGAGGTTTTGTAGACAACTCTGGTTTTTGAGAGTATAAAGGGTTTTGAGGTCTTGTTCCTTATTTTTTCTTCTCCCTTTGGCTTGCAAATGAGCTTTATATTTATAGGAAAGAGGTTTGGGAGGTTGAAGTAATCAGATTTGCAAGATAGCATGTTATGGTTTAGAAGCTTAGTTATGAAGCAAACTTTGAAGATCATGGCTCCAATGCTTTATACCTTGTCTCATATAGTTATTGGATACTTTAAACATGTTTCTTTTGATTTATTATATTGATTTTGTGCAGAAGCAACAAGTTAGAGGCTCAAGGAGAGGTGACAATGGCATAAAGCATGCTTTTCCAAAATGGAAGTGTTAACTTTGTGCCATTAATGAAATTATGCTTTGGACAATGCTTGAATCAAATGGACCATAGCTCAAAAGCTTGTGTAATCTTCTGATTATGGATAGATTTGAAGGTTTAGAGGCCTGCAAAGTGAGATTATGCAGCATGGTATGAATATTTTGTCTCGTAGTTATCATAGAAATGACCTATAATTCAAGCATGGATGCCCAACTTCATCTCTTCAAATCTCCTAGCTCAAGCATGATAAACTTGTGCTCTTGGACATTTTGGAAAGCTTGAATCATTGTCTACAACTTTCATGTTGACCACTTTGGCTAAATCAATAAGGAGATGGGTGAAAATTTTCCAAGAAGTTGAGATAAAAAACTAATCAAAACCTGTTGACAAATTTTCTAAGTGTTAGATAAAAACATCACAACTTCATGGATTCATATCTCTCAATACAAGCATTTTTTGGATATCAATCCTCCAGGACAAAGTTGTGGAATTCATCAATCCCTACAACTTTCATGTTGAAAGTTTTCCTTGAATCATCTTGCATCTTAGTGAAAAATGGCCATGAAGTAGTGACTTTGTTAAGAACAAAACACTTAAAAAATTTCCAAGTGTTGGAAAATTTTCCAACTTTGACTTTTGTTGACCTTTTCTTGATTTTCTTGACTTTGTTGATTCTTGATGATCAAGCTTGATAATTTTGAATGTTTTGATGATTCTTGATTTTTTGAATTTCAATATTGACCAAAAAGTCAATGTTTGACTTTTGTGACTGTTGACTTTTCATCAATTAATTCAATTCTTCAACCATCAATCCCTTGTCTCTTTGGAAACATATGAAGAACCATGAAAACCATTTGAGACCCTTGAAACCCAACCATCCTTTAGAAAAACCAAGCCCTAGTTGTGGACTCATTACTTAGGAGGAGAATTTTGACCAGTTAACTCTTGAGTAGTTTTGAGCAAATTGGGACCTCATGAGAATGTCTTGAAGAAAATGAGATGACAAATTTTGGGGTACAATAGTAGTACAATGTGAACCTCATCTAGTATCCCCGGGTCTAGCGAGACTAGATGATTGGTACAAGCCCTTTTCTTGAGATATCTCACCACTCTTAAGTCTATTCAAAATATCCTAATGTTGTGCCTCCGTCAAAGCATCCCTTTTATTGCAAGATGCATTTGTTGTGGTTACAATCAAGGAGTTACACTCAAAGAAATCACGAATAGATGAACAACTACTAGCAACAGACACAAACACCAATTGCAAATGGTGAGCATAACAATGGACATAGAAAGCATAAGGGTTTTCATCTAGAATATTTTTTTGCAAACCATTAAATTCACTTCTCATATTTGAAGCCCCATCATATCCTTGCCCTTGTATCCTTGAAATAGATAATGTGTGACGATCAAGAATACCATAAAGAGCATCCTTTAGTGCCTCAGATGTAGTATATTTGACATGATGTAGAGCAATAAATCGTTCCACAACTTTCCCTTTGTCGTTCAAGAACCTAGAAATATAAATAAAAAGTCAAATGTATTCATCTAAATTTGAACAAAATTTACAAGTTTAAGCTAATAATTGTAGTAGTAGAAATTGGAAAAATAAAACTACTAACTTGAACATCACTGTCATTTTCTCTTTGACAGGAATACCATGTGACTCATCAATAAGCACATAGAATTGTCTATCACTAAGATCTTCCATAATCACCTTAGTAACTTCATGTGCGCAACACGTTGCAAGCTCCTTTTGAATGTCACCTGAAGTTATTATGCAATTTTTTGGACCACAGTCAAAAGTATCTCTCACTTTTTCATAATTAGATTTTACCCAATCCACCATCTCTCTACAATTTCCCTTGTTTAAAGAAGTAGAGCTTTCATCATGGCCACGGAAAGTAATGCCTTATGATATGAGATATCTAGTATAATCTAAGGAACAAGTCAAACGGATCTTATACAATTCTTCTGATTCCTTAGTTGCTCTAGCAAAGATACTTGTCACACTTTGTCTTTGATTATTATAATCGCAATAGTGCTTCATACATGAGTTGTGCTTACTATCATGACTACCAATATTATCTTTAAAGCCTTTAGATGCATGCTTCCAATCTTTAAATCCATCTTTGTTGAAGACTTCATAACCAAAGTGTTCGACCCTCCCGAGCTGCTTAAAGAGAAAGCAATAGAAACAATAAGTTGCATCCTTCGACTCATTGTATTTAATCCATGTATAATCCTTATACCATGCTTTACAAAATGCTCTTGAAGACTTTCCAAATCGAGTACAAGGAAATCTTTCTAAATATGGTTTTCGACGGGGCTTCTAACGCACTTGGAAACGAAATTGATGTTGTAGTTATCTCTCCTCAAGGTTGTCATACACCCTTCACTGCCAAAATTTGTTTTGACTGTACCAATAATATGGCTGAGTACGAAGTGTGCAACTTGGGTCTTAAATCTTCTATTGACTTAAGAATTAAGTTCCTGAGCGTATATGGGGATTCAACCTTGGTAATCAGTCAGGTCAAGGGAGAATGGGATACAAAGCATCTGAATCTTATCCCTTACCGAGAGCATGTGCTAACTTTGATTTTGTACTTCGAAAAGATTACATTTGAGCACATCCCAAGAGAAGAGAACCAATTGGCGGATGCGTTAGCTACCATGTCATCCATGTTCAAGCTCAGATGGGACAACGAGGCTTCCAGAATTACCATTGAAAGATTCGACGAACCGGCACACTGCTATGAACTTGACACTAATGAAGTAGAAGAAAAACCTTGGTTTCATGAAGTGAAAAGATACCTTGAAGATCAAGAATACCCTGAATGGGCATCGATCAATGACAAAAAATCCCTGTGGAGGTTCTCATCCAAGTTCTTCTTGAGCAATAGAATTTTGTACAAGAGAAACCATGACTCAACTCTGCTCCATTGTATGGACAAGAAGGAAGCAGAGAAAATTATGGAAGATATGCACGAAGGCATCTTTGATACTCATTCCAGTGGACATACTATGGCTAAGAAGATTTTGAGAGCATGTTACTATTGGTCGACTATGGAAACCGATTGTCACCACCACTCAAGAACTTGTCATAAGTGCCAGATCTATGCTGATAAAGTTCATGTGCCTCCGGATCCTCTGAATGTTATAAATTCTCCTTGGCCATTCTCAATATGGGGAATTGATATGATCGGAGAAATCAAGCCTACTTCTTCTTACGGACATCGCTTCATCCTCGTCGCCATTGACTACTTCACGAAATGGGTTGAAGCAAACTTGTTCGCCTCTGTTACTAATAATGTGGTCACCGGTTCATCAAGCATAGCCTTGTATGTCGGTATGGTATCTCTAAGAGAATAATCACGGACAACGGTACTAATCTCAACAACACTATGATCACTGAACTCTACATGCAGTTTAAGATCAAGCACCACAACTCTTCTCCGTATCGACCAAAGATGAATGGTGTAGTGGAAGCCACCAACAAGAATATTAATAAGATCATACAAAAGATGGTTGTGACTTACAAAGACTGGCACGAGATGTTACCGTATGCTCTTTATGGCTATCGCACTTCAGCACCAACATCAACTAGGGAAACCCAATTATCTTTAGTCTATGGCATGAAAGTTGTCCTACCTGTCGAAGTTCAGATTCCTTCTCTGAGAATTATGAAAGATGTAGAGTTAGGCGAAGACGAGTGGATTCAATCCCGGTTAGATCAGTTAAATTTAATTAACGAGAAAAGGCTTGTAACTGTTTGTCACGGTCAGATGTATCAGAAACGTATGATCAAATCATTCAACAAAAAGACCAAGCGTCGAGTATATCAGGCTGGTGACTTGGTAATAAAGCGCATCATTCTACTGTAAGGTAATCTTAGGGGAAAATTGACTCCCACCTACGAAGGACCATTTATTGTCAAGAAAGTATTTTCGGTCGGTGCCATGATACTGACCACCATGGACGGTGAAGATTTCCTGCACCCTATCAATGCAGACATAGTCAAAAGATACTACGAATAAAAACGACTCGCTAGGTTGAATGGCCTAGGAAAAAATAAGGGCATCCCGGTGAACCAAAAGGGTTCGGGAAAAAATTAGGGATATATATAAAAGGTTGTACACCCGATAAGTCGAAAACTTGAAAAGGCAGCTTGGGTAAAAAAGGGTATCTCGATGGACTGAAAACCCGAAGGGCGGTCCAGGAAAAAGTTAGGGATTAAAAGCGTACGACTATGTCCCAATTGGATCACTTACTGCAAGCTTTATTACCAAAGTCGAATGTTCAAATGGTACAAATTCAATCAACTTCTTCCGACAACAATGGATAAGATGTTTGAAGACATAGGGGAAATAGTAGAGTTGGAACCCAATGAGATCATTTCCACATAGCAATATATTTTGTTTTCACTTTGTACTCTTTTCATTTCATGACAATTTCCTCTTACTAGGATTTATGTCTCTTTGTACAAAATCGCCTGTTTGTGGGTAAACTATCAATACAAATACACCCTAAAATCCAAATGTTTTGTTTTTAATTTTTCTGTTTTGATTGCCAAAACGTCCAATGACTAAAATTGAATGAACATATGCATATGAACATGATTGACTGTTAAAAAATATATGCATAAGCACAGGAATAAGCATTTACTCAAAACTCTAGGAGTTGGGATAACGTTCAAGTAACCCACAAATCCCCACAGAGTCAATTCTATGAGATTATCTCCCAGAGTAATCTTCATAAATTCGTCTTCAATAAAGATACATTCCCCGCAATTTCCCCAGAATATTGGTCTAGCAGATAAAGGAGTATAATCTCCTACCTAGCAATATCACCCATCCATGAAGTTCCAATCAGTACAATTCATAAAGAGTCTCTTCTTCAGCTGATTTTATTTCCTCTAAAACTATAAAACCCATGCATATTTCTTCTCTCTAGCAAAATTCAATTTCCCCAGGAGAGTTTGTTTCATCAGCAGAATATTTCTCTGTCAAACGGGGTTTATTTCCGTAACAGGGTTTATTTCCATAACAGATTACAGTCTCCCTAGTTTGAGTCTATTCCTTAGATTGTTACAAATCATCGACAAAATTCCTCTCCCTGGTGATGTCACCACTATCATCATATAGTTGTTACGAAAACTAGAACTAGACCAGACATCAGTCAACTTTAAACTCCCCAGACTAGTCGAAAGTTTATCCATCTCTTTTATCCCTAGTCAAGGTATATAAAAATTAAACTCCCCAGACAGGTCGGAAGTTTATCCATCTCTTTTATCCCCATTCAGGGTTTATAAGAATTAAGTTCCCTAGTAGAGTGATGAACGACTAATGTTCCTGAGCTCTTATCCCCAAACATAAGTCAACATTCCCCAGTGGAGTGTCCTCAAACAGCAAGCAGGAATCCCCAACGGAAGCATTCTAGAACAAGGTTGAAGATACACATGTTCTTCATCCCCAGCACCAGTCAGGGATTCACTTTCCCCAACAAGATGCCATATAGAATTGTTGATACATTTCCAACAACATTTCACACTCATACATCATTTACCAATATCATAGCATATGCATACGAAGCGCATATAGCACAATCTCATTTATTTTGAGAACATCATTACACAATTCATTTCATACATCATGAAATTGCATACAACTAACTCTTTACCTTTTCAGGAAAGATCAATCAACAAACGAATGTCATCAATAATTCTCAAATAGGTCCAAGATTAATTCCCGAAACAAGACGGGGCAACTATCTATGTGACCAGGTCAGAGATTAATTCCCGAGACAAGACGGGGCAGCTCTCTCTATGGCCAATAAAAAGCAGGTTCCAGATTAATTCCCGAAATAAGACGGGATAACTATTTGGATGACCAGCCACAAATTAATACATGAAACAAGACAGGACAACTGTCTGTGAAAATAAATTGTAGATCAATTCCCAAAACAAGACGGGGTGACTAACTACATGAACATATCGAAGATTAACTCCCGAAATAGGACGAGGAAACTATTTTTCATTCTTTATGGTCAGATAAAGATCAATTCTCGAAACAGGACGAGGCGACTATCTTTATCACCAATGGTATGAACTCCTGAAACATGACGGGTTTACCAACAAACTAATTGTAGATCAATTCCAGAAACAGGACGGGGCGACTATCTACATGACGAACACTTCCTTCAGAAACTTTTTTTGGCTCAGATTAAATTGACCATAGATTTATTCTGATACTTCTCCCAATTAAAGGCGGACACAGACATCTTCCGGATCAGATTAAGTTGACCATAGATTTATTCTGATACTTCTTCCAATAGACTTTTTCTAACTCAGATTAAATTGACCAAAGATTTATTCTAATACTTCGTCCAGATAACGACAGGCGTGGACATCTTCTGGCTCAGATTAAATCAACTGTAGATTTATTCTGATACTTCTTGCAGTAGACCATTTCTGGCTCAGATTAAATCGACCAAAGATTTATTCTGATACTTCTTCCAGATAAAGATAGACGTAGACATCTTCTGGATCAGATTAAATCAAGCGTAGATTTATTCTGATACTTCTTCTAGTAGACCTTTTCTGGCTCAGATTAAATCAACCATAGATTTACTCTGATACTTCTCCCAGTTAAAGGCAGGCGTAGACATCCTCTGGATCAGATTAAATCAAGTGTAGATTTACTCAGATTACTTCTTCCAGTCAAAGTCAAGCATAGACGTAGTCAAAATTCTATCAACAGTTACTTTGGATGGCATCTATAAGCCCATCTCTGACAACTCTCCATCATCTCTCAAAATGGCATCTTTAAGGCCATTCCCGGTATAATCAACCAACAACATTACTTCGTGCACCAGAGAGTGCAAATTTATGGGCACTTAAGTGTTTAATCACCTCCTACCTTCAAGTCACGAATGGCGGACATGCCAATTTAACTCTTCAGGTTTAATAAGATTGAACAGGGGCAGCTGTTATACCCCAAAATTTTCCCTCCCATTTTCTTCAAGACATTCTCATGAGGCCCCATATTTGCTCAAAACTACTTAAGAGTTAACCGGTCAAAATTCTCTTCCTAAGAAATGAGTCCACAACTAGGGCTTGGTGTTTCTCAAGGATGGTTGGGTTTCAAGGGTCTCAAATGGTTTTCATGGTTCTTCATATTTTTCAAAGAGACAAGGGATTGATGGTTGAAGAATTGAATCAATTGATGAAAAGTTAACAGTCACAAAAGTCAAACATTGACTTTTTGGTCAACATTGAAATTAAAAAAATCAAGAATCATCAAAACATTCAAAATTATCAAGCTTGATCATCAAGAATTAGCAAAGTCAAGAAAATCAAGAAAAGGTCAACAAAAGTCAAAGTTGGAAAATTTTCCAACACTTAGAAATTTTTTAAGTGTTTTGTTCTTAACAAAGTCATTATTTCGTGGCCATTTTTAACTAAGATGCAAGATGATTCAAGGAAAAATTTCAACATCAAAGTTGTAGGGATTGATGAATTCTACAACTTTGTCCTTGAGGGTTGATATCCAAAAAATTATTGTATTGAGAGATATGAATCCATGAAGTTGTGATGTTTTTATCTACCACTAAGAAAATTTGTCAACAGGTTTTGATCAGTTTTTTATCCCAACTTCTTGGCCAATTTTCACCCATATCCTTATTGATTTAGCCAAAGTGGTCAACATGAAATTTGTAGACAATGTTTCAAGCTTTCCAAAATGTCCAAGAGAACAAATTTATCATACTTGAGCTAGGAGATTTGAAGAGATGAAGTTGGGAATCCATGTTTGAATTATAGGTCATTTTTATGATAACTATAAGACAAAATATTCATACCATGCTGCATAATCTCACTTTGCAGACCTCTAAACCTTCAAATCTATCCATAATAAGAAGATTACACAAGCTTTTAAGCTATTTTCCATTTGATTCAAGCATTGTCCAAAGCATAATTCCATTAATGGCACAAAGTTAACACTTCCATTTTGGAAAAGCATGCTTTATGCAATTGTCAACTCTCCTTGAGAATCTAACTTGTTGCTTCTGCAAACACTCAATCTAATAAATCAAAAGAAACATGTTTAAAGTATCCAACAACTCTATAAGACAAGGTACAAAGCATTGGAACCATGATCTAGGATGGGAAGGATCTTCTCTCCGAAGATCTCACTTCTGACAACCACATCTACACCCACTCATATTACGGTTGATAAACCTAGTACTGATGCTAGAGGAAAGGAAAAAATGATTGAGCCTACCCGGACGGAGGCGCCCACAAAAGATATTACCATTGAGGACCTATCTACCCAAGATATGGAGGAGATTTTAATAATTATCAGGAAATGTGATTACAAGATAGTGGAACAGTTGGGGAAAACACCCTCGAAGATTTCTATGATGTCTTTGTTGCTATGCTCCGATGCGCATGCTCAAGCATTGAAAAAATTCTTTAAAAATGCACATGTCCCTCAAGAAACTACGACCGACTAATTTGAAAATTGTGTAGCCAATTTGACTGTTGACAACAGTTTAGGGTTCTCTGATACAAATTTGACCCTGATGGGGAAGAATTACAACAAAGCTCTCCATATCTCCATAGAATGCAATGACCCTACCCTAGCACATGTATCAGTGGATACCAGATCTTCTCTCAACGTCTTACCTAAAGGAGAATTAGATAGGTTAGATTATGATGGGCCGATATTGAAACCTAGTGACATTGTAGTAAGGGCTTTCGATGGTTCTAAAAGATTGGTTCATGGAGAAGTTGATCTCCCTATCAAATTTGGGTCTCAAATCTTCAACTCAACATTCTATATGATGGATATTCATCCTGCTTATTCTTGCCTGCTTGGACGCCCATGGATACATGGGGAAGGTGCGGTGACTTCCATACTACATCAAAAGTTGAAATATCCAGTCAAGGGGAAAATTATCACTATATGTGGAGAGGAGGAGTTCATGATCAGTCACTTGAACTCATTTAAATATGTTTAAATGGATGGCGAGTTCATCGAAACTCCCTGTCAAGCTTTTGAAATGGTTCCTCCCATGGTTACTGTTGCCAAGGCCACTCCAGACACTCCCGAAGCTGCTAAAGATACACCAAGGATGGCTTCTCTCAAAGATGCCCGTGTTGCTATTGAAGAAGGAGGTTGCACCATTTTGGGACAACTTCTTGATTTCCCTTTCAAGTCAGGAAAATTTGGATTGGGCTTCACTTCCAAAGCTCAAAAGGAGGTTCGACGTGCTCGTGCAGGGAAACCACCTCTCCGCATTAGTAACCATGATATTAATTCCCTTGAAGACTCTGATGTTGATTGTGACTTTGATGACTGGATCTACCCGACTGCTGATGGAGGGCTCAACAACTGGCATACCAAGGATTTCATTCCAATATCCTACAGGCAGGATTAATTGCCATTTATTGTTTTTAGTACTTTGATAACTTTGTCTATAATTTCCATTAAAACAATGACTTTAAGACATGTGCCTTGCCCGGGGCACAATGGTCCATTTGTTAAGGGTTTGTCATTTTCATATGCCATATCCTCATTTTAATGAAAAACATTGGACTATTTTGCATTCAAATTTTGCGCTCTTTACCTTTCTTTACTTTTCTGCATTTTCAAAATACCCATGTGACCTTACATGCACACACACACACACACACACACACACACACACACATATTTGCAGATCCACATCCACTCCGGATCTCATTGACAACGACTCTGAAATTGCCATCTATGACTTTGAAAATCCAATCTATCAAGCCAAAGACGAAGGTGATAGAGATTGTGAAATACCCGGGGAGCTTGCCAGACTCCTGATACAAGAGGAAAAGGCCATTCAACCACACGAGGAACTAGTTGAAGTGATAAACCTGGGTACTGAGGCAGATAAAAAAGAAGTCAAGATCGGCTCCAACTTAGAAGACTGTGTCAAGAAAAGATTGGTGTAGATGTTATACGACTATGTTGAAGTGTTCGCTTGGTCATATGAAGATATGTTGAGACTTGATACTGATATCGTAGTACATCATCTGCCAATTAAGGAAGGTTGTCCTTCGGTCAAGCAAAAGGTTTGTCGCATGTGGCCGGACATGTATGAAAAAATAAAAGTTGAGGTAATGAAACAGTTTGATGTAGGTTTCCTGGCAGTGACGTCATACCCTCAATGGGTGGAAAATGTTGTTCTAGTACCGAATAAAGACGATAAAGTCCATATGTGCGTAGAATACATGGATTTGAATAGGGAAATACCCAAAGATGATTTCCTACTACCTCATATTGATATCTTGGTTGACAACACGGCTCAACACAAAGTTTTCTCCTTCATGGATGGCTTCTCCGGATACAATAAAATCAAAATGGCACCCGAAGACATGGACAAAACCACTTTTGTTACACAATGGGGAACCTTCTGTTATAAGATCATGCCTTTTGGTTTGAAGAATGCAGGCGCAACCTATCAACGGGCTATGGTAGTTTATTTCATGATATGATTCATCATGAGATAGAAGTCTATGTTGATGATATGATTGTAAGATCACAAACTGAGGAAGAACATCTTGATCATCTTCACAAGCTGTTTGAGAGGTTGAAGAAATACAAGCTAAGGCTGAATCCCAACAAATGCACCTTCGGGGTAAGTTATGTAAAACTCCTAGGGTTTATTGTCAGTGGAAAAGGTATTGAGGTTGAACCTGCAAAAGTCAAAGCCATACAAGAGATTCCAGCTCCCTGTACTGAGAAGGAGGTCATAGGATTCTTAGGTCGACTCAACTAAATTGCCTGATTCATCTCTCACTTAACTGCTACATGTGAGACAATCTTCAAACTATTGAAGAAAGATCAAGTAGTCAGATGGAATGACGACTACCAAACAACTTTTGACAAGATTAAAGTGTACCTACAAGAACCTCCAATCCTGATGCCTCTAGTTGAAGGAAGACCTCTAATCATATACTTGACTGTATTAGAGAATTCAATGGGGGTGTGTACTAGGTCAACATGATGAGTCTGGCCGAAAATAGCATGCAATATACTACCTTAGTAAAAAATTTACCGACTGTGAAACTAGATATTCACTGCTCAAGAAAACATGTTGTGCTTTGGCATGGGCTGCTTGCCGGCTAAGATAGTATATGTTGACTCACACCACTCTATTGATTTCTAAGATGGATCCCATAAAGTATATCTTCGAGAAACCATCTCTCTTCGGAATAATAGAAAGATGGAAAATGATCTTGACTTAATATGACATCCAATACACCACAGAAAAAGCAATCAAATGAAGTGTTTTGGCGGATCATTTGGCCCATCAAGCTGTTGATGACTACCAATCCATGAACTTTGAATTCTCGGACGAGAATATCATTCTGATAACTAATTGTGAAGAGCCTGGACCATATGAAGGACCTAAACAAGGATCCCAATGGGCTATGGTTTTTGATGGAGCTTCCAACGCTCTGGGTAACAGAATTGGTGTTGTGATCATTTCTCCCGAAGGTTGTCATACACCTTTCACTGCCAGATTGTGCTTCGATTGTAAGAACAACATGGTCGAGAATGAAGTGTGCATCTTGGTTCTAAAAGATACCATTGACCTAAGAATTAAATTCTTAAGCATATACAGAGATTCAACCTTAGTAATCAGTCAAGTTAAAGGAGAATGGGACACCAAACATCCTAATTTGATCCCTTACAAAGAGCTTATGTTAACCTCGATCCCTTACTTCGAAGAGGTCACCTTTGAACACTTTCCAAGGGAATAAAATATATTGGCAGACGCTTTAGCAACTATGTCGTCTATGTTCAAGATCAATTGGGACAATGAAGCTCCCAGAATTACTATCAAAAGATTTTATGAACCTGCATACTGTTATGAGATTGACACTGATGAAGAGAAGCCTTGGTATCATGAAGTGAGGAGGTACCTTGAAGCACAAGAGTATCCTGGAGGATCCTCAATCAATGACAAGAAACTCCTGCGGAGGTTCTCATCCAAATTCTTCCTAAGCAACGGGATCCTATACAAGCGTAACCATGATTTTACCCTGCTCCGTTGTATGGACAAGAAAGAAGCAGAAAAGATCATGAAAGACATGCATGAAGGTATCTTTGGAACTCACTCTAGCAGGCACACTATGGCCAAGAAGATTCTGAGAGCTGGTTACTATTAGTCGACTATGGAAACTGATTATCACCATCACTCGAGGACTTGCCATAAGTGTCAAATCTATGCCGACAAAGTTCATGTGCCTCTAGTTCCTTTGAATGTCATGACTGATCCGTGGCCGTTTGCAATGTGGGGCATTTATATGATTGTAGAGATCATGCCCACTGCCTCTAATGGACATCATTTCATCCTCATCGCCATTGATTACTTCACCAAATGGGTCAAAGCGAATTCATTTGCCTCATTCACTAAGAATGTTGTAGCTAGGTTTATCAAGCATAACCTCATCTGTCGGTACGACATCCTTGAAATGATTATCACTGACAACAGATCCAACCTAAAAAATGCCATGATCACTAAACTCTGCATGCATTTCAAAATTAAGCATCATAATTCTTCTCCATACAGACCTAAGATGAATGGTGCAGTGGAGGCCGCCAACAAAAATATAAAGAAGATTATACAAAAGATGGTGGTGACCTATAAAGACTGGCATGAGATGCTACCATTTACTCTTCATGGCTACCATACTTCAGCTCGAACATCAACGGAGGAAACCTCTTTCTCTTTAGTCTATGGAATGGAAGTTGTCGTGTCTGTTGAAGTTCATATTCCATCTCTGAGGATCATGAAAGAAGCGGGCTTAGGCGAAGATGAATGGATTCAGATAAGATTGGATCAATTGAATTTGATCGATGAGAAGAGATTGACTGCTATCTGTCATGGTCAAATGTATCAAAAATGTATGATCAAGGCATTCAACAAAAAGATCAAACCTCGAGCATACCAGGCCGGGGACTTGGTAATAAAATGCATCATTTTACCATAAGGCGACCCCAGGGGAAAATGGACTCCCACTTACAAAGGGAAATTTGTTGTCAAAAAAGTATTCCCTGGCAATGCTATGATGCTAACCACTATGGACGGCGAAGATTCTGCATCCTGTGAATGCGAACATAGTCAAAAAATACTATGCATAAAGACTGACCAGCTAGGTTGACATACCTAGGCAAAAATAAGGGCATTCCGGCGAACCAAAAGGTTCGGGCAAAAGTTAGGGATACATACAAAAGATTTTACACCCGGAAAGTCGGAAACTTGAAAGAGCGGCTTGGGCAAAAAAGGGTATCATGGTGGACTAAAAACTTGAAAGAGAGGTCCAGGCAAAATTTAAGGATTAAAGCGTACGATTATGTTTCATTAAATCACTAACAATCAGATCTATTACCAAGGTCAAAAGTTCAAATGGTACGAGATCAATCCAATCAACTTCTTTCGACGCCAAGGGATGATCTTCGAAGACATAGGGGCAATATAGGAGTTGGAACTCAATGAGATCACTTCCACATGGCTATACAATTTTGTTTTCACTTTCTATTCTGTTAATTTTTTTGACAACTTCCTCTTACTAGGATTTTTGTCTCCCTGTACAAAAACGCATGTTTATAGGCAGATTATCAATACAAATATACTTTGAAGTACAAACATCTTTGTTTTTTCTGTTTTGAGTGCAAAAACGTCCAATGACTAAAACTGAATAAATATATGCATATGAACATGATTAATTGTTAATAAATGAACGCAGAAAAACAGTAATAAGCATTTGCTCAAGGATTTGGGATATCCCCACAGAGTTACTTCAATAAACTTATCCCCACAAAGTGAATTCATACATTTTCCATCCAGAGTTCCAATTGACATATTCCCTGGGAATTCTCTTCCCCAGCCAAGTTTGGACTTCCAAAACTGAAAGAGAAAACCTTGCAAAATTCTTCCCCAGTAATTTCATCATAATGCCTTCCTCAATATGGTTTATTTCCCCAATAGACTACATATTCCCCAGCTTGATTTCATTCATCAGACTACTACAAATCAACGGATAAAACTCCTCTTCTCCAGCAGAGTTGATACTATCCCCAAAGAGTTACTGCAAAACCTAGAATCCGACCAGATAACAGTTGACTTCATCCTCCCCAGAAAAATTGGAGGTTTAATCATCTTTTTTATCCATGGCCAAGGAATATAAGAATTAAATTCCCCAGTAGAGTAATGGTCATCTAAGGTTCTTGAATTCTACCCCTCAAGTAGAAATCAACATTCCCTACAGAGTTTCCTCAAACCGCAAACAGGAATTCCCAGTGGAATCACTCTAAACAAAGTTGAAGATACACATACTCTTCATCTCCAACAATAGTCAGGGATTTATTTTCCCAAACATAGATACATTTCAATAATATTACACATTTACACATCATGACATATGCATACAAAACGCATATAGCACAATCTCATTTATTTTGAGAACATCATTACGCAACGCATGCATCATGACATTGCATACAACTAACTCTTTACCTTTTTAGGAAAAGATCAATCAACAGATGCATGTCATCAACTATCTACGAATTTCTCCAAAGGCTAAAATCTGACAAATATTTGCATCGAAGATTTTTCCTAGGGAGTCATTCTAAAGAATATCTCTCTGAGACAAAAACAAGCTTGGGTTCCTCCTGGTACAAGTTTAAATAGTAGTCATCAAGATTCCTTCATTACCTATTGAAGTAGTAGTTATCATAGATTCCTTCATTACCTGTTGAAGTAGTATTCATCAGAGATTCCTTCATTACCTATTGAAGTTGTAGTCGTCAGAGTATCCTTCATTACCTGTTAAAGTAGTAGTCATCAGAGATTCCTTCATTACATGTTGAAGTAGTAGTCGTCAAGATTCCTTCATTACCTATTGAAGTAGTAGTCATCAGAGATTCCTTCATTACCTGTTAAAGTAGTAGTAGTCAAGATTCCTTCATTACCTGTTGAAGTAGTAGTCGTCATAGATTCTTTCATTACCTACTAAAGTAGTAGTCATCACAAGATTCCTTCTAGTATACGTTAAAAATAATAGTCACAGTCAAGCTTTATACTTACCAATAGTCACTTTAGATGGCATCTATAAGCCCATCTCTGATAGCTCTTTATCACCTCTCCAAATGGTATTTATAAGCCCATTCCCGACACAACCGACCTACATCATTATTTCATGCGAGTGCAAATTTTTGGGCACTCTAGTGTTCAATCATCTTCCACCTTCAAGTCACGAATGGCGGACCGACCAATCTAACTCTTTAGGTTTAAGAAGATTGAACAGGGGCAACTGTTGTACCCCAAAATTTTCCCTCTCTTTTCTCAAGACATTTCTCATAAGATCTTCAATGGCTCAAAATTGCACAAGTGATGACTAGGTCAAACCATCTCCTAAACATTGATGCCTCAAATTAGGGTTTTGATTTTCACAAGTATAATTGGAATGATAATGTATTAAATGACCTTCATGGATCATTATAGACCTCCAAGAATACTCGTGTCAAGTTTTAAGTCTTGAATCACAATTTTGCTCAGTCAATTAACCAGATGACTGAAAATTAACTATATTGGGTAAAAAGTCAATTGTGATCAATCTACATTCAAACTTCATTATTTTTTGCCAACATCAACATTTTAAAGTCATATTCATAATTTTATCAAGTATTGCTCATAATCCCTCAAGAAAAGCACTCAATTTACCAAAAGGGCAAAATGGTCAAAATTAGGGTTTTGACTGTAATTGACTGATCAATGACTTTTGACCTAATACGAGATCTAATTGGTTAGAGCATACTTTCAAGGATTAAAATACAACATGTTGACCTAATTTCATGGTTCAAATCATTCCTCAAGATTAATGGATTGGTAGTTCAAATTTGATTAACTGATGAAAAGTCAACTGATCATAAAAAGACAAACTTTAACTTTTTGGTCAAAATTCACTTTCAAAGATCACAATTCATCAAGATATTCAAAAATATCAAACTTGATCATCAATAATCAAGAAATTCAAGAAAGTCCATTGAAAAGTCAAACTTTTCAATACTTAGAATTTTTCTAAGTGTTTTAAACCTTGATAATTTCATAACTTCATGAGATTTTTTCACTAAGATGCAAGATGATTCAAAGAAAACTTTCAAAATGAAAGTTGTAGATCTTGATGGGATATACAACTTTTCTTTACTGATCAAGTCCTATAAATTCTTGGATTTTGAGTTATAAATTCATGAAGTTATGCACTTTTTCTAAAACACTTAGTGAAAATTTGACCTAGTTTAGGCAGATTTTTGACCTAACTTCTTGGCCAATTTTCACCAAAATCCAATATGATTTTGTCAAAATGGCCAACATGAAGGTTCTATAGAATGTTTCAAGATTTACAAAATTTCCAAGAACTTGAAGAGATCATCCTTGAGCTAGAAGTTTCGAAGAGATGAAGATGGCCTCATAAACTTGAATTATAGGTCATTTTCTTGATGAACATTTTATCCAATCTCATAGCCATGCTGCATAATCTTTCTTTGCATGCTTATAACTTGTGTTTTACTCCATAATTAATTAATTACACAACAGATAGAGTCATTGTCCAAGCATTTGAGCCATTATCCAAGTTGCATTTCCATTAATGGCACAAAGTAACATTGCCATTCTAGTAAAGTGGATTTAATCATAAAGTCCACTCTCCTTGAGATTTGCACTTGTTCCTTATGATCACACACAATATCAAAGCCATAAGAAACTTTTCTAGAGCCTCTAACTACTCATACCATGCTTGTATTATGCATTGAAACTATGTTTATCAAGTTGCTTCGAAAGCAAGGAAAAAATCCATAACATGTGAACTTGTACTTCTGATCACCTCAAGCTCTCAAAACCTTTTCCTATAAATTGAAGCATTGTTTACAAGCCTAGGACACGAAGGAACAAGCATTGAAACTCCCTCGAACTAACTCAAACCATAAATTGCACAAAAAACTCCATTTTTACCATAGTTCTAACCTTGAATATCCATCTCTCATTTCCCTCGTGTGTTTTCCATTTTTATCAATCACTAAGTTTCTAGCACACATATATAAGCTATCCCCGTCCATGTTTCACAACTATAACACCTCCATCACCATTGTCCAAACTCACTTTGCACCTCTGCAACTTGACTTCTCCATAACAATACAACCACTCTCCATCTAAACTAAGCATTGCATTAGGTTCTTGGAGGTACCCTAAAGCTATTCTGATCACCGCAGCATCTTGAAAGGTTCTCCAACTCAAAACACAATCTCCACTTGCAAGGTAAGTTTTCTGAACTTTCAACTCTTCATACAAGCATCATTTGATTCTGATTTGTGAAGATAAAATGTAGACATCATAGCCCTGAAGCTAACCATGTCCTTAGAATTCATTTATATTGCTTGAGTATTGAGAATTTTGAGTTTGAAATTGCTGGAAAAATTAGGTCAGATTTGGTACCAAACAAAATTCTTACTCGTCTTTGATTTATAGTTTATGAAATATATATGGATGAATTCGTGTTGAAAAATAGAGCAAGTTTTATGTTTACATTTTCTGATTTGGTTGAGAAATGAGGAAGTTACAAAATTAAAAAATGGTGATGAAGAAGCTGGCGCAAGGTTAGGGGTGAAGTGCAAAATTGACTTATATATGTAACATAAAAATGCTAGAAGTAAAACCATAGTATGAGTCGATACATATCTCATATGAGTCGACTCATGTTAGTTACAAAACATGGGATGAGTCTATACAGTGTATTATGTATCAATACATACTGTTATCAAGACATATTACAGAGAGACAAAATGTGTATGAGTCTATGCAAAACACGAATGTGTCGATGCGAACAAGAAATGAGTCGATGCAAACCATTATGTATCGATACAAACTGTTGCCCACACAGAATCCAGAACCATTAATTTCATATGAGTCGATACAAAATGCGAATGTGTCGATTCATACTGAGTTGGTTTTGAGCTCCAAAAACAAGAAGTGATATGTATTGATGCATAAGTGCATGTGTCGATGCATAAAGGTTTTTAAAACAACTTTCCTTTATTTTTACATTATCTTTATATTTTAATATTTTTATTGTTATTCATTATTCAATATGGTTGTAATAGTAATTAGGTTTTAATTGCTTTCATCCCCCATTTGTAATTTGTATCCCCATCCCCTAAATGATGTAATAGCGTAGAATTTTAAATTTCCGCAATTTATCACTTTTAATATTATTGCTAGTAATTAGGATTTGTATTGTAAGACTTAAAATGAAAAAGTAGACAATCCTAATTCAAGACAAAAATTCATGAAATCAATACACTTTGCACACTTTCACCTCTAGGGTTAACCCACACTTGTTTCCTTAGAATAAAACAGTCATGTCCCTCGATTGTGGGATACTTTAGTAAAGACCCCAAATTACAAGTTCGTAGTCCCTCGATGACCCTTCGATGCTTCCTTCGACAAACGATCTTAGACTGTCACAACAAATTGCTAAGGTATCCTACAATGTTGCCTTCTATGACTGTATGAAGACCCACACATGTCCCTTCACATCCAATGATAAGGCTTCTTATCAATCAATGGTTAGATAGAAATATATAAAGGAGGAGGAAAAGAACTAAGACTTTTTGAGTAGGTATAACACTCATAGTTTCTTGCTCATAAACAAAATCATCTTCACACATTACACTTTCAAACATCTTTCCAAAAACAAACATCTCTTTGAACTATTTTCAAAACCAACACCTTGTATACATTCTCGCCGAAACGAGAATCATTACAAAAGTTTGCTGAAACAAAGGCATTTTCAAAATATCTTCAAACTTACACCAAACACAAATTTTTTTACAAAGCATTTCAAAGTGAGCTAGCAACTAAGAGCCCGTAAATAACTACTGATGAAAAGGGTGCTAACACCTTTCCCTTTCATAACCTACCCCCGGAACTCATGAAAATATCTCATAAGGTCTTTACTATTCTTTTCACCCTTTCCTTTATTGTATAAAATAAAAGTCGGCGGTGACTCTTGCTATCCGCAACAATTGCGATAAAACAAAAAACACCCAAGTCAGTTCTTCCACCGTATTATAGACACGCTCGTTAAAAGAGCGGAGTCTCTCCCCTTCAATATATTTTGGGTTCTATGCTTGTACCTAGCCATGCACGCATGGTCGGGCCTGGATGAGATTGTCTTGTTGACGATACTTACCGACTGCTTAGTGTTTTAACTATAATATTGTTTTAGCTTTTTAGTTTTCCATGGCCGAGCGAATTGTTCCCCTTGTAGATTTTCTAAGTAATACGCCCCGTCCCTGTTTTTATGTAGACGCACAAGGGCCTTCCCAGTTTGTTGCGAGCTTGCTTTCGCAGGATTCTTTGTGATTTCTCTTTAAGACAAGGCTACCAACCTCGAACTCTTATTGTATGAATTTGGCGTCATAGCGTATGGCTATTTTTTGTTTGAGCGAGGCCTCTCGTAGGGCCGCTCCTGTTCTGATTTCTTCGACCATGTCTAATTCTTCCTGAAGGGCCGTGTTGTACCCTAAAATTTTCCCTCTCATTTATCAATAAATTTCTCACAAGATCACATTTGGTTCAAGACTGCACTAGGGTTGATCAGCTCAAGACACCTCCTTAAGCACTGATGACTGAAATTAGGGTTTGAGATTGCACAAGGATAATTGAAATTTTAATGCCTCATATGACTTTTATGGATCATTATATAACCTCAAGATTGCTCATGTCAGGTTTCAAGTCTTGGATCACATTTTTGCTCAGTCAATTGATCAGTTGACCTAAAAATCAACTGTATTGGGGAAAAAGTCAATTGTGGTCAATTTATAGTCAAACTTCATAATTTTTTATCCATATCAACATTATGAACTTATATATGTCATTTGATCAAGTTTGGAGCACAATTCCTCAAGAAATTTGATCAGATCATCAAAAGGGAAAAATGGTTAAAATTAGGGTTTTGACTGAGAAAAGGCAATTTCTGATTTTTGACCTAGAAAATGGTTGATTGGTTGGAAACATGATCTCAAGGATCAAATTGCATCATTTTTACCTAATGGCATGACTCAAAACATCCCTCAAGATCAATTGGTTGATAGTTGATTTTCAGTCAACTAATCAAAAGTCAACTGTACACTAAAAAGTCAAACTTTGACTTTTTGTTCAAAATAAAGTGTCAAAGATCATAATTCATCAAAAAATGTCAAAATATGAAGCTTGTTCATCATGAAATAAAAAAGTCAAGATTTCATTTTGAAAAGTCAAAGTTTCCAAACTTAGAAATTTTTCTAAGTGTTGAAAACTTCATATTTTTTCACAACTTTGAGCCATTTTTTTCACCATGATGCAGGATGATTCAAAGGAAACTTTCAACATGAAAGTTGTAGATATAAATGAGATCTAAAATATTGTTTTAAACAACTTCTCCTAAAAATGAATGGATTTCAAGTTATGATTTTGTGAATATATGTTCATGAAACTTGGAAACTTAGTGAAATTTTGCCCTAGTTTAGGCAAGATTTTCGCCTAAATTCATGGCAATTTTTCACATAGTTCCAAGGGGAATTTTCAAAATTGATTCAAAGAGTGGTTGTATATCACATTACAATATTTCCAAAAAGTCCAAGAACTCCTTGAGATCATGTTTGAGCAAGGAGAATCGAAGGGATAAAGTTGGACTTTCATTCTTGAATTCTAGGTTAATTTCATGATGAACAAGAATGCAAATCCATGCTAGGATGAAAAATATTTGCTTTGCAGGCCTCAAACTTGTTTAACACTCCATAATTAAATGTTTGCACAACTTTTAGAGGCTTCAACTCAAGCATTCAATGCATTGCCCATGCTTAATGCCCTTTTGGGAAGAAAGTGCACATTGCCATTTTGGAAAAGTAGCTTTATGCATAAAATCAGTTCTTGAGATTTGAATTTGTTTTCTTCTGATCATACACAATCTATAACCCAAAAGAAACTTGTCTAAATCCTCAAAATACTCAGCCCATGCTTGTACTTTGCCTTGAAACCATGTTTTCACTTTTCTTTAAAAACAAGCAAAATCCAAAAACTTGTACTGGTGTGATTCTAACCCTCTCAAGTGCTAGAACCTTTTACTTACTTATGCACAAGTTGTTTGCATCAAAAAACACGAATACACAAGCTCCAAAACACACAAAAACTAAGGACTATATCACAAAACTCCATTGTTGCCTAATCTGATCAAATACTTGAAACTCACATCTCCCTCGTGCGTTTCCAAGCCTTTGGTTCCTAAAGCTTCTAAACACCAAATACAAACCATCCAAAGTCCTTTTGCCTAACTGTAACACCTCCATCATCAAGTTCTATTTTCAAAAATAGGGGTCTGCAAGTGGACTTCTCCAGAACTCCTCAGCCACTTTCAGCTCAAGCCAAGCATCACATTAGCTTCCTGGGACCTTGGGGAAGCTAACCCAATCAGTAGAACTCATTGAAAGTTGCTCAAACTCAAAACACGATACCCTCTTGCAAGGTGAGTTTTCTGACTTTTAAACTATTCATATAGGCATTGTTAGGTTTGCTATTTGTGAAGATAAAATGTAAATATCATTTCCCTAAAACTATACATGTCCATAGATTTCATTTATGTTGCTTGAGCATAGAGAATTTTGAGTTTAAACTTGCTGAAACATTTAGGTCAGAATTTGGTACTTTCATAAATTCATCTCTATCTTTGAATATTAGCTTAAATTAGTTACATGGTTGGATTCGTGGTGAAAAAATACACAAGTTTCATGTTTACATTTTTGAAAATGGTTGAAGAATGAGCAAGTTATAGATCCTTTGGCTGGTGGTTGAAGATGAAGTACAGTCAGGGCAAAACATGTGTATGTATTTATTTTTGTGCCAATGTTAACGGATGTATCACCACCACAGTGGTTAAAGCGCGCGCCTGTCACCCCTTGGACATGGGTTCGAGTCCCAGCGTCCGTTTTACCATTTTTTTTTTCATATTTTTCTGTTTTTGCTTTTTCTGTTTGAACTGGTGGGGCCTCCAACCTGGGCCTGATTATTTTTTTTCTTTACTAACCCCTGTTTATGTTTAGCACACCCTGACCCAAACCTTTTTATTATTTTATTTTTTTCATTTTTATGTATTTCCTTTTTATATTTTATATTATATTTTTATTTTCTTTATTTTTATTATTATTATTATTATTATTATTATTATTATTATTATTATTATTATTATTATTTTTATTAATTAAAAAATAAAAAAAATAATTTATTTATTATTTTACACTTATTTAGTTTATTTGTTTTATAAAACTAAATGAACAAGACTATTTTCTTGATAAACAATTTCTTCATTAGTAATTAATATTTAGGTTTAGATTTAACTATTATATTATTTTCTTGTAAATTAAAATTAATTTAGAACTTAGGTTTATTTTAATTAAATATTTTTCCTATTATTTCTATTATTTAAAACCTTTTCATAAAAACCCTACAAACATTTTTTACTTAATTTCTTTCTTAATTAATTTAGGTTTAAATTTTGTTAATTTTTTTAATTAAACATTTTCTTTAATTAGGTCAAGATTAAAACCTTTCATAAAACCAAACAAAACTCCATTTTATTTTTCCATTTATGTTCTTGAATATTTATTCATTTTGTACAATATTCAATATGGTTGTAATAATTTTTTAGATTTAATTTTCTTGCAATTTCCCCATTTGTAAATTTGTACACCCCTCCCCTAATGATGTAATAGCTTAGTATTTTTATTTTCCACAATTTAATGCTTTATATATATAAATCCTAGTAATTAGGGTTTGTATGGGAAGATAAAATCAATGTTTAGAAAACCCTAATTCAAAGACAAAACAATGCATGTAAATCAATACACTTGCACACTTACACCCTTAGTGTAAATCCACTTTGTTGCCTTATGAAAATGGCCATATTATGCATGTGAGGTATCTTAGAAAAAGCAATAAAAAATACAAGATCATAGTCCCTCAATGACGCTATCAAAGATGCCTTTCAAAAATGATCTTAGTCCCTCAAAGAGAATTGCTAAGATATTTTCACAACATTGCTATCATGGCTATACGATGACCCATGCCCGTCCCTTTTACATCCAAAGATAGGGTTTTCTAACCAAATCAATGGTAATATAAAAATGTCAAAGGAAAGAGGAAATAAACATGAAAGACTTTTGAGTAGGTAGAATATTCCTAGTTGCTTGCTCATTTTCAAACCAAAACATCCTTACTATTTGTTAAAACAAACACCAACATTTTCAAAAACATCTTCCAAACTTGAAACATTTTCAAAAGATAAACACTTTGTACGCATTCTTATAGAAACAAGAGCCATTACAAATACACCTTTTCAAAATCACTTCAAAAACACCTTCCACAAACACCTCTTTGAACTATTTTTGAAACAACACTTTGTATGCGTTCTTATATAAACGAGAATCATTACAAAGACATTTTCAAAATACTTTCAAAAACTACACAAAGCACATTTTCAAACAAAAGCAAGTGATCTAGCAAGCAACTAAGAGCCCTTAGATAACTACGGATGAAAAGGGTGCTAATACCTTCCCTTTTCATAATCTACCCCCCGAACTCAAGAAAACATCTCAAAGGTCTTTCCCGTTCTTTTCAACCTTTCCTTTTGGATAAAATAAAAGTCGATGGCGACTCTTGCTAACCGCAACATTTTTGATAAAATGCAAAATAACCAAGTCGGTTCTACCACCGCATTATAGAACTGGCGACTCTTCTGGGGAATTACTTAAAAGTGGGGTTACCTTAGGGCTAGATCACATTTACTTGCTTTCATTGTTTGAATTGCTTGCTTTATATTATTGGTTTCTTGTTTGGGTTTGTTTTGATCCTCTACCCGGATCTGGGCACCCTTTAGGTAAGTAGCAATAGATTATGGAAACTATGCAGGGTATACCAACATGGTATAAGCAATATCTACGTTAGTGTGACACATTTGTGGGTATCATTATCCCTTGTGTTGAATCGAGGATAATACGGGGCCGCTGAGTGGCGTCATGAAGCACCAACAGACTTTAGAAGCTTTACTTGACCAACTTGGCCATTAGGAAGTAGTGAGATGACCGGTTTCGGTGTAAAGCTAAAAATTGGTTGATACTCGATGCTACACTCATTGAGACTTGACTCTTGTGTTTTGTTTGGTTGCGAGTCAATCACCTATTGAACGAAGCTTATGGGAAATGTCGGTGATATTGAGATCTCTTAGAACTCGGTTACTATTAACTAGGACAGGTTGAGCCAACTAAACTTCAAGAGGGTACTTACCTACAAACTCCATGCAAGCCTAAACCTAAGGATTTGTATGCTTTGTGTGTATATGTTTATATCAACTTGCTTACTTTGCATACTTGTACATAACATCATAACATCATACCATAACATTTTCAATAACCATTTCAAGGATCTCGAGGAACTTTTATGCAGGGTTACATTGACCCAGACGTCTATCAAGGGGCAAGAGGATTTATTTTCCTCTAACCAAACAATGTCATAGATCAAAGCATAACAACTTGAGTCAAGGGCTACAACCCACTTGACATGGTGAGCTTAATTCTCGTGGAAGGACATCCACCGATACAAAGTTCTCCAATCAAAACTGTAAGTGACTACTAACCCTGTGAGATCCTTGAAAACATGCATCCACATATCTTGCATCATGACAGGTTTCTCCCATATGGGCCTCCTTATCTTCCTACGGTTTATTTCAGTAAGATGGATATGGAACAAATGGTGAAAGATCTCCAAGATCAAAATGCCCAATTCCAACAAATGTTCATGGCTTTGGCTAAGGGGCAAGAGGACTTGAAGACTCTTCTTCTCAAAGACAAGAAGAAAAAGTCCAAGAAGTCAGTAGGCGTCCTGAACTTGGGAAGGAGACTTAAAGGACCACTCAAGGGGGCTCTAGATCTTCCAACTCCATCCAACATGGGGATAGTCATGAAGAAGACAACAATCCGGAGATTGATGAAGTCGAAGCTGATTACTCTGAGGAACAATATCCTCCCATTGATGACAAGTACAAACAGTTAGAGGATCGCCTCATCGCTATGGAAATTCAGCAGATACCTAGCTTGGATTTAGGAGACATGGGTTTGGTTTCTGGAGTGGTCATCCCGCCAATGTTCAAAATCCATACCTTTGTCCTGTACGATGGAGTATCCTGCCCTAAGATCCACCTAAAATCTTATGTCTGCAAGATTCAACCATACACAACCGATCCGAAGCTTTGGATCCATTTCTTCCAAGAGAGCCTAGTAGGGAGTCAACTTGAATGGTTCTATCAATTGGAGAGTTCTCGCATCCACACCTGGGAGGATTTAGCTGCTGATTTCTATAGGTAGTACTAGTACAACGCTGATCTTGCACTAACTCATGTGCAATTGTAGAACATGACCATGGGTTCAAGTGGAGAGATATGGATGGTAGGGTGCAACCCCATTTAACTGACAGGGAGCTGATTAACATCTTTATGGGAACCTTGACGAGACCTTTCTTCAAACACCTAATCGGAAGTTCCTCGACCGGGTTCACCGAGCTAATACTGACTGGCGAAAGAGTCGAAGCTGGCATCAAAAGTGGAAAGATCCAAGGAGCTACATCTTTTGATTCTCAGAAAAAAGCCATATAATGGGAAGAAAAAGTCCAATGCTGTGTATGGTCAAAAGAGTCGTCATGACCAATATGTGGGGGCAGTCCTGATCTCTGGTTCTGCGTCGCAATGACAACAGCAAAGGGGAAATCAATGAAGGCCAGACGAGCCCAAAAGGCAGTGTACCAAAATCAACATGCCGCTGTCTCAAGCGCTATAACACTTGTTGAAGATGAATTTGATTACGTTGATAGGACCTCATCCAAACTCCAAAACTTCTTCTCCTAACTACAATCCTAATGCAACGTGTGCTTATCATTCTGGTGGACCCGGACATGATACTAACGATTGTTGGGGATTAAAGTACAAGATTCAGAATTTGAATAACGCTAAGGAGATCAAGTTTGACCCTCCGGAGACTCCAAAGGTGATCACTGCTCCTATGCCGAATCATTGAGAGCGTTTTGTTCATTTTGAATTTTCATTTATAATTTCTTTTATCCAGATAATGATCTATTAATGTCAAAGTTTGTTTCATTAATGCATTAAATATGTTTGTATTGAATTAATCCATTCATTTTTATTCTATTTAAATTATGATTTTTAATCCTTTTATGATAATCAAATCTTGTCTTAAAAGTTGCAAGCCTTTAGAGGGAGGATGACGAAAACAATGCCATAATCTCATACAATATACTTTTGGACAGACCTTGTTGACGATGTACAAGCGTTCTTTTAAATCTTAAACACTGGAGTTATAAGGAAGATAATCCCTAGTCAACCCCTTCAAGCCAAAGAAGTAGAAGTTTTCTTTTTTACACAAATTGAAACCTATAATCAAAACCTAGGGCAGGGTAGTCTCTCAGCTGATTTAAATGCGTGTTCAGTCGCAAACTTTCACTTTGTAATACAACGAATGACATCAAAAACATTCCTATGGAATCAAAAGACAATGATGGTTCCCTATCACATAGGCATTCATTATCTCTCAAGAGAAAAGCCCACTAAGTCAAAACCTACAAAGGAGACTTAAGAAAAAAAACTGGGGCATCCTGTTGACGTAATTTCAAAATAAAGAACAGTCAGACAAAAATTAGGGATAACAAATCAAAAGAAAGAGGTCACTACAAGTCCTCAACAACATGAAAAATGTTACAAAAATGACGCCATTCTTATAAACTAAACTTGTCTGAACCATCACAAAACGTCCTTCCAGACTCAATTGGAGTTCAAACGTACAATTAGCTGAGTTTAGGACTGAAGAACATCACGAAGAACGGGCGGGTACAAATATACTTTGAGCCTTTATCTTTTGTTTCTTAAACCGTGAACCAAGCGACACTACAACCCTTAAAAAGTCCTAATTGACGCATGAGTTAGTTCGAAAGCATACTGTTATAAAAGGTATACCGACTCCTGTAAGGCTTTACTCTAAATCCTGAGTTTGAATTCTCTCAGAAAATTTATTGCCTAAAATGCATGTTCAAAACTTCAAGACAAGCATAAACTTTTCATTATTTGAATATCACTGTTTGCATATGGCTATTTGTTTGACAGCGGAGAAATTCACACAACGAATGTCCAGTGAACGGAAGCTCTCTCAGTGAACAAAATCACTTCAAGTGGGGTGACACTTCCAATGACAAATCTCCTATAAACAAGGGGGCATGACATGTCACTATCCAGCACACCTGGGGCAGTCAAGTCAAAATTCCAAAAGAAATGCTGAATAACCATGGGCAGGTCCTCATCTAAGTCACTTGGGACAATGAACGCAAATCCCGATAGAGGTTTACTTACAATTAAACAGTTCCTGGAAGTGCCACAATCACCTACTACTAGGGGAAATGACGGATCACCCACAATCCTTCTCATAGGATGACTCCCAGCCAGAGTTTCAATCTCTGAAAACTTTTTCCCCAGCTAAGTCGACCTCAAGAATCCTAGAGGATTTATGCCAGTGAAGTCGTCGCCTCTCCAACAGACTAAGCAACAGGGTCTATTTCCCCAACAAATGACAGGGTTCCCCAGCTTGAGGTGGCCTCTCCGACTATTACAAATAAAAGGACCACAACTCCTCTTCAATAGACTACTCTACAGATTCCCAACAAGTTACTGTGAAGCCTGGACCCGACCAGATATCAGTTCAACTTCGACTCCCCAGTAGAGAAACTGACAACAGAGATTCCTGAACTCTTTTTTCCCCAAACAGGAATCAACACTCTCCACAGAGTTTTCAATATTCCCCAGCGGAGTTCTCCTCAAAACAACAAAAACGAAATCCCCAGTGGAAACATTCTAAGCAAAGTTTGAAGACACACCTACTCTTCAACAGTAGTCCGGGATTTATTGACTCCCCAGCATTTGTCAAGGATTTATTTTCCCAGACAAAAATACATTCATTAACATTTCACACATGATAAGTGCATTCAATAACATCATGACACCATACATTTCATACATCATGATATTGCATACATCTAATGTTTTACCTTTTTCAGGAAAAGGTCAATCAACAGATGGCTACCATCAACCATTTTCGAGTTCTAGATTAATACCTGTAACAACTCAGGGCATTTATCTATATGAGCAATTGAAGCAACCCTACACATGTTCCTTCTATTTCTAAGATGAAGTTTTACACGGACTCGTCATGAAGAACCCTACACAGGTTCCTCCTATTTCTAAGATGAAGTTTTATACGGACTCGTCATGAAGCAACCCTACACAGGTTCCTCCTATTTCCAAGATGAAGTTTTACACAGACTCATTATGAAGCAACCCTACACAGGTTCCTCCTATTTCTAAGATGAAGTTTTACACGGACTTATCATGAAGCAACCCTACACAGGTTCCTCCTATTTCCAAGATGAAGTTTTACACTGACTCGTCATGAAGTAACCCTACACAGGTTCCTCCTATTTCCAAGATGAAGTTTTACACAGACTCGTCATGAAGCAACCCTATACAGGTTCCTCCTATTTCCAAGATGAAGTTTTACACGGACTCGTCATGAAGCAACCCTACACAGGTTCCTCCTATTTCTAAGATGAAGTTTTACACAGACTCGTCATGAAGCGACCCTACACAGGTTCCTCCTAATTCCAAGATGAAGTTTTACACGAACTCGTCATGAAGAAACCCTACATAGGTTCCTCCTATTTTCAAGATGAAGTTTTACACGGACTTGCCATGAAGCAACCCTACACAGGTTCCTCCTATTTCCAAGATGAAGTTTTACACAGACTCGTCATGAAGCAACCCTACACAGGTTCCTCCTATTTACAAGATGAAGTTTTACACGGACTCGTTATGAAGCAACTCTACACAGGTTCCTTCTATTTCTAAGATGAAGTTTTACACGAACTCGTCATGAAGCAACCCTACACAGGTCCCTCCTATTTCCAGATACAGTTTTACACGGACTCATCATGAAGTAATCCCACCCAGGTTCCTTCTTAGAAAATTCCAGATGCAGTTTTACACGGACTCATCATGAAGCAGCCCTACACAGGCCCATCATAAATTGAAGAATATCTTAAACCTCTATTGGTTCAGATAAATCTCTTAACGATTTATTCTGATTCTTCTCTAGATCCCTGCTGATTCAGTTTAGATCTCTCTACGGTTTATTCTGATTCTTTCCCGCAGATATCTTCTTTGGTTCAGATAAATCTCTCAAAAATTTATTCTGATTCTTCTCCAGACCCCTGCTGGTTCAAATAAATCTCTCAACGATTATTGTAATTCTTTCCTAGTAGGCACTTTCTCTGGTTCAGATAAATCGCTCAAAGATCTACTCTGATTCTCTCCAGTTAAAGAATATTCAACACCTCTTTTGGTTCAGTTTAAACCTCTCAACGGTTTATCCTGATACTTTCCAAATGAAAATTTCTAGTTCAGACAAATTGTTCCAAGATTTATTATGATTTTCCCAGTCAAACAACATACACAACTTCTGCTAGTTTTAGATAAATTGCTCCAAAGATTTATTCTGATTCTTTTCCAGTTGAAATCAAGTTCAGAATTAACAGTCACCTTTTGATGGCATCTACAAGCCCATCTCCGGAAAATCTCCTCCATTCCTCCAAATGGCATCTATAAACCCATTCACAGTTCATCTTCGAGTGCAAATTTATGGGCACTCTAGTGTTCAATCATCTTCCACCTTCAATTCACGAATGGCGGATCCGTCAATCTAACTCTTCAGGTTTAAGAAGATTGAACAGGGGATGATGTTGTACCTAAAAATTTTCCCTCTCATTTATCAAGAAATTTCTCACAAGATCTCCTTTGGTTCAAGACTGCACTAGGGTTGATTAACTCAAGACACCTCCTTAAGCACTGATGACTGAAATTAGGGTTTGAGATTGCACAAGGATAATTGAAATTTTAATTCCTCTATGACTTTCATGGATCATTATAGACCCTCAAGATTTCTCATGTCAAGTTTCAAGTCTTGGATCACATTTTTGCTCAGTCAATTGATCAATTGACCTAAAAATTAGCTGTATTGGGGAAAAAGTCAATTATGGTCAATTTACAGTCAAACTTCATAATTTTTTTATCCATATCAACATTATGAACTCCTATATGTCATTTGATCAATTTTGGACCATAATTCCTCAAGAAATTTGATCAGATCATCAAAAGGGCAAAATGGTCAAAATTAGGGTTTTGACTGAGAAAAGGCAATTTCTGATTTTTGACCTAGCAAATGGTTGATTTGTTGGAAACATGATCTCAAGGATTCAATTGCATAATTTTGACCTAATGTCATGACTCAAAACATCCCTCAAGATCAATTGATTGATAGTTGATTTTCAATCAACTAATCAAAAGTCAACTGTACACTAAAAAGTCAAACTTTGACTTTTTGTTCAAAATCAAGTGTCAAAGGTAAAAATTCATCAAAACGTGTCAAAATATGAAGCCTGTTCATCAAGAAATCAAAAAGTCAAGATTTTATTTTTGAAAAGTCAAAGTTTCCAAACTTAGAAATTTTTCTAAGTGTTGAAAACTTCATATTTGTTCACAACTTTGAGCCATTTTTTCACCATGATGCAGGATGACTCAAAGGAAAATTTCAACATGAAAGTTGTAGATCTCAATGAGATATAAAACATTTCTTTACACAACTTCTCCTAGAAATGCATGGATTTCAAGTTATGATTTTGTGAATATATGTTCATGAAACTTGGAAACTTAGTGAAATTTTGCCCTAGTTTAGGCAAGATTTTGACCTAACTTCATGGCAATTTTTCACATAGTTCCAAGGGGAATTTTCAAAAGTGATTCAAAGAGGGGATGTAGAGAACATTACTAGCTTTCCAAAATTTCAAAGAACTCCTTGAGATCATGTTTGAGCAAGGAGAATCAAAGGCATAAAGTTGGCATTTCATTCTTGAATTATAGGTCAATTTCATGATGAACAAGAATGTAAATCCATGCTAGGCTACACAATCTTTGCTTTACAGGCCTCAAACTTGTTTGGAACTCCATAATTAAATGTTTGCACAGCTGTTAGAGGCTTCAACTCAAGCATTCAATGCATTGCCCATGCTTAATGCCATTTTGGGAAGAAAGTGCACATTGTCATTTTAGAAAAGTAGCTTTATGCACAAAACTAGTTCTTGAGCTTTGCACTTGTTTTCTTCTGATCATACACAATCTATAACCCAAAAGAAACTTGTCTAAAGCCTCAAAACAACTCAGCCCATGCTTGTACTTTGCCTTTAAACCATGTTTTCACTTTTCTTCAAAACCAAGCAAAATCCCAAAACTTGTACTAGTGTGATTCTGACCCTCTCAAGTGCTAGGACCTTTTCCTTACTTATGCACAAGTTGTTTGTATCAAAACACACGAATACACAAGCTCCAAAATACACAAAAACTCAGGATTGTATCACAAAACTCCATTGTTGCATAATCTGACCAAAAACTTGAAACTCACATCTCCCTCGTGCATTTCCAAGCCTTTTGGTTCCTAAAGCTTCTAAACATCAAATACAAACCATCCAAAGTCCTTTTTCCTAACTGTAACACCTCCATCATCAAGTTCCATTTTCAAAAACAGGGGTCTGCAAGTGGACTTCTCCAGAACTTCTCAGCCACTTTCAGCTCAAGCCAAGCATCACATTAGCTTCCTGGGAACTTGAGGAAGCTAACCCAATCACTATAACTCATTGAAAGCTGCTCAAACTCAAAACATGATACCCTCTTGCAAGGTGAGTTTTCTGACTTTTGAACTATTCATATAGGCATTGTTAGGCTTGCATTTGTGAAGATAGAATGTGGATATCATTTCCCTGAAACTATACATGTCCATAGATTTCATTTATGTTGCTTGAGCATAGAGAATTTTGAGTTTAAACTTGCTGAAACATTTAGGTCAGAATTTGGCACTTTTATAAATTCTTCTTTATCTTTGAATGTTAGCTTAAATTAGTTACATGGTTGGATTCGTGGTGAAAAAATACACAAGTTTCATGTTTACATTTTTGAAAATGGTTGAAGAATGAGCAAGTTACAAATCCTTTGGCTGGAGGTTGAAGATGAAGTACAGTCAGGGCAAAATATGTGTTATGTATTTATTATTGTGTCAATGTTAACGGATGTATCACCACCCCAGTGGTTAAAGCGCGCATCTGTCAGCCCTTGGACCTGGGTTCGAGCCCCAGCGTCCGTTTTACCTTTTTTTTCTTCATATTTTTCTGTTTTTCCTTTTTTTTTTGAAAAGGTGGGGCCTCCAACTTGGGCTTGATGATTTTTTTCTTTTACTAACCCATGTTTATGTTTAGCACCCCCTGACCCAAACCTTTTTATTATTTAATTTTTTTCATTTTTATTTATTTCCTTTTTATATTTTATATTATATTTTTATTTTCTTTATTTTTATTGTTATTATTATTATTATTATTATTATTATTATTATTATTATTATTATTATTATTATTATTATTATTATTATTTTTATTAATAAAAAAAATCAAAAAAATATTTTGTTTATTATTTTTACACTTATTTAATTTATTTGTTTTATAAAACTAAAAGAACAAAAACATTTGCTTGATAAACAATTTCTTCATTAGTAATTAATATTTAGGTTTAGGTTTAACTATTATATTATTTTCTTGTAAATTAAAATTAATTTAGAACTTAGGTTTATTTTAATTAAATATTTTTCCTATTATTTCTATTATTTAAAATCTTTTCATAAAAAACATAAAAATATTTTTTTACTTAATTTCTTTCTTTAATTCGGTCAAGATTAAAACCTTTCATAAAACCAAACAAAAATCCATTTCCTTTGTCCATTTATGTTCTTGAATATTTATTCATTTTGTACAATATTCAATATGGTTGTAATAATTATTTAGATTTAATTTTCTTGCAATTTCTCCATTTGTAAATTTGTACACCCCTCCTCTAATGATGTAATAGCTTAGTATTTTTATTTTCCGTAATTTAATTCTTTATATATATATAAATGCTAGTAATTAGGGTTTGTATGAGAAGATAAAATCAATGTTTAGAAAACCCTAATTCAAAGACAAAACAATACATGTAAATCAATACACTTGCACACTTACACCCTTAGGATAAATCCACTTTGTTGCCTTATGAAAATGGTCATATTATGCATGTGAGGTATCTTAGCAAAATCAATAAAAAAATAGAAGATCATAGTCCCTCAATGACGCTATCAAAATTGCCTTTCAAAAATGATCTTAGTCCCTCAAAGAGAATTGCTAAGATATTTTCACAATATTGCTATCATGGTTATACGATGACCCATGTCCGTCCCTTTTACATTCAAAGATAGGGTTTTCTTACCAAATCAATGGTAAGATAACAATGTCAAAGGAAAGATGAAATAAACATGAAAGACTTTTGAGTAGGTAGAATGTTCCTAGTTGCTTGCTCATTTTCAAACCAAAACATCCTTGTTATTTTTAAAAGAAACACCAACATTTTCAAAAACATCTTTCAAACTTGAAACATTTTCAAAAGATAAACACTTTGTATCGTTCTTATAGAAACGAGAGCCATTACAAAGACACCTTTTCAAAATCACTTTCAAAAACACCTTCCACAAACACCTCTTTGAACTATTTTCGAAACAACACTTTGTACGCGTTCTTATAGAAACGAGAACCATTACAAAGAAATTTTCAAAATACTTTCAAAAACCACACAAAACACATTTTCAAACAAAAGCAAGTGATCTAGCAAGCAACTAAGAGCCCGTAGATAACTACGGATGAAAATGGTGCTAATACCTTCCTTTTTCATAATCTACCCCCCGAACTCAAGAAAACATCTCAAAGGTATTTCCTGTTCTTTTCAACCTTTCCTTTTAGATGAAAGAAAAGTCGGTGGCGACTCTTGCTAACCGCAACATTTGCGATAAAATGCAAAAATACCAAGTCAGTTCTCCCACCGCATTACATGCCGCATCATTCATCTCCTCGTCTAGGGGATCTTCAGTTTTCCTGGAGGATTCTTCGATCTTTACGAGAATGAAGGCTTATGTTCTGTAAGCTAGTTAGAAAGGAGTCCCCCTGGTCGATGAGTGCGATGTTGTTCAGTATCCCCAAAGTATGTTGTGTAGCTCCTCGACCCATATTTTCTTGGTTTTGTCTAATCCTCGTCTGAGGCCCCTTTGTATCACCCTGTTTGCGGATTCGGTCTGGCCACTCATTTGGGGATGCTCGACAGATGATAAGTGATGGGTGGTGCCCAACCTGGCGACGAATTCCTGAAAGGTTCCATATGTGAGCTAGGTTCCGTTGTCGGTGACTATTATTTATGGGACACTAAACTGAGCAATGATGTTTCTTTTTTACAAGCGATGGATATTTTGGGTGGTAATTTTGGCCAATGCTTCGGCCTCTATCCATTTGGTGAAGTAGTCGACGGATACTATCAAATATTTGTTTTGATTGGTCCCACCACAAAGGGGCCGAGGAGGTCCAATCCTCACCAGGCGAAGGGCCAGGGATAAGAGAGGGACTTGAGTTCATTTGGAGTAGCTAGGTGCATGTCCCCGTGTCATTGGCATTTGTCGTATTTTTTACATGCTATTTTGCATCGTGCTTCATGGTGGGATAGTAATATCTTTCTCGCAGAGCTTTCCTAGTGAAGGATCTTTCGCCCAGATGCTGACCGTTTATCCCCTCGTGGATTTCGAGCAGGATGCGATCTGTGCCGCTTCGGTCAACACATTTGAGGATGGGGATGGAAAATTCTCTCATGTATATTTTTCCTTCAACTAGGACGTATGAGCAGGCTCTTCATCTGACCACAACCGCTTCTTTCGAGTCGAAGGGTAGCTTTCCTTTTGTGAGGTATTCGTGCACGGGGGTCATCCAGCAGTCGTTGTCCCCTATGGAAAATACTCCCAAAGTCTAGGGGAGTCTTTGGGCGCTTGGTCGAGGAAGGATTTCTTATATCACCAACTTTTCCCCCCTTTCCTCTTCATGCTCGTTAGTTTGGATAAGATGTTTTCCTGGGCGTTATGTTCGTGGGGAATATGTTATACGTCCACGGATTTGAATTTTTTTCCTCTCCTGGACCAGGGCTCAATATTCAACAAGGTGATCCTTTTTAACCTAATATTCTCCCCAGACCTGGGACGCAACCAGCTGAGAGTCGATGATTTTCACTTCCTCGGCTCCTAGGTCTTCGGTTAGGCGTAATCCTGCTAGGAATTCCTCGTATTCGTCCTGGTTAATCGAGGTTGGGAAAGGTGATTCAAGGGAGACCTCAATCAGGGTTCCTTCTTCATTTTCTAGTATAATTCTTGCGCCGCTTCTCGTCGAACTAGAGACGCCATCGACGAAAATTGTCCATCGGCGTGTTTCGTTCGGAGGTGCAGGCGAAGTCATTTTAGCCACAAAGTCGGCTAGTGCTTGAGCTTTAAGGCTTTCCCGCCCTCGTACTGGATATTGAATTTGGAGAGTTCTAACGACCATTTTAACATTCTGCCCTCCATGCCAGGTCTTCCGAGTAGTTTCTTTATTGGCTTATTCATTCAGAAGACTATGGTATGCGCCAAGAAATAGTTCCTGAGTCTCCTCGCTATGTTTACAAGGGCTAGGTACACCTTTTTGTTTTTTGATATCTCATTTCCTATACCTTCAAGGCCTTGCTTGTAAAGTAGATTAGTTTTTGTCCTTATGGGGTTTCTCTTATTAGCATTACGCTTATTGCCTCGGAGGCAACGGCCAAATAGAGATAGAGGATTTCATCCTTCTCTGGTCGAGAGAGGACAGGCGGTTGCGATAGCTCTTGCTTCAAGTGGGTGAGAGCTTTCTCGCATTCGATCGTCCATTCAAAGGCAACTTCCTCACGGAGGAGCTTGTAGAGGGGGAGCGCGTGTTGGGCGGATTTTTCCATGAATCGGGAGAGGGAAGTGAGCATGCCGTTCAAGATTTGAATCGACTTTTTTGAAGTTGGCGTTGGGAACTAGGAAAATTCTCGGCATTTGTCTGGGTTAGCCTTAATTCCTCGTTCTGTTAGGTAGAATTCGAGGAATTTGCCCGCGCGTACGCCAAAGGTACATTTTTCTGGGTTAAATCCCATATGGCACTTTATGGACTGCTCGAACACTTTCTTCAAGTGGAGGGAATGGTTGATCTCTTCCTTGGATTTGACAATCATGTCATCCATGTAGGCTTTGAGCATGTCGCCTATCTCGTTGTGGAAGACTTTGCTCATCATGCGCTGATATGTAACACCCGCATTTTTTAGGCCGAAGGGAATTACATTGTAGTAGTAGTTTCCCGACTCGGTCATGAAAGCGGTATATTTTTTGTCCTCTTTTGCCATTGGAATCTGGTTGTAACCAAAATTTGCATCCATAAAAGATAACAATTTAAAACTAGACGAATTATCGACCAGCTTGTCAATATTGGGGAGGGGATAAGCATCTTTCAAGAAAGCCGATTGAGATCAGTATAATCAATGCACATGCGCCATTTTCCATTAGTTTTTTTTCTAAAAGAACTACATTTAAGAGTCATATTGTGTACTGGGCTTCAGAAATAAAATGTGCCTCTATGAGGTCTTTTACAGCTAGTTCGAAAACCTCCATTTTTTTGGGGGACTGTTTTCTCCTACGTTGGGCGACCACCTTGAGGGCAGGATCTATGGTTAGGTGATGGCATGCAATTTTTAAGTCTAATCCTGGAATTTCAGCCATGCTCCAAGCAAAGAGATCAGCATTCTGCCTTAAGCAAGCTTTAAGTTGCCTCTTCTCCAAGTCGGGGAGGTCAGCTCCGATCTTCACTCCTCTGGTGGGATCATTTCCGAGGGGGACGAGTTTGAAGTCTATAATCGGAATAGGTCGTGCGGGATCTGAGAGTTCCTATCTATTTACAGATAGGGTTGAACCTTCACCTTTGAACATGGGCTCTTTCCCTTTATTTCTATGTTCTACACGATCTTCTTTGGTGAAGTGGTTGTCGAGATCGATAGTGTCGACCCTCGGTAGTGGCTTGGCTTCCTCGGAGCTGGAGGGTAGTGTGGCTCCAGTGATAATTCATTGTTGAGCATTGACAGAACTCAGGCCCCTGGCTGAGGCTTCAAAACATCTTCTTGCCGCCTGGATGTCCCCGTGGAGGGTGGAGACCAAACCCTCTGTAGTGTAGTACTTCATCTTGATGTGCACGGTGGAGGGCACCATGATCAGTTTGGTGAGAGTGGGCTTCCCTAAGATACATTGGTAGAGAGACGGGAAATCCAATACCAGGAATTGAGTCTTGATGGCTCTGGAAGTTATTCCTCTCCCGAAGGTGACGATCAGCTCGACATACCCCCTGGTTTGGTACTGGAACCGCTGAAGCCCTAGAGATCTGAGCCCACGTACGAGTTCAAGTGGCTTTCATTCAATTGTAGGGTAGCGAATAGTTGGGTGTACATGATGTATACCTAGCTACCTTGATCGACCAGGATGTGCCGAACATCGAAGTTCACCATGCGAGCCCTTACGAGCAGTGGGATGGTCGAGTTGGAGGCCCCACCCGACAGTTGCTCCCTGTAGAAAGCGAGGGGATGAGAGCCTCCTCGGAACTTGTCTAACGTGGCATCCATGTCAGAGTTGGCTTCGATAAGTTGCTTGAATCTTCTTTTCATGGATCCCACTATATGCTTGTTGAATCCCCCGCCGGAGATAACCATAGCAGCGGGGAATGGTTCCCAAGGACTGTGAGAGGAGAAGTATAATGGGAAGTTCTCCATGTCTAGGAAGCATAAATCTTCTGGTTGCGAGATGCTCACGGAGATCAGTATTGTGCTGATGTCGGGGGATTCCTTCCCCTCTTCGACGCTCTTAGTTTCTGAAACCTCTTCATGGAAACCCTTTTCTTCTTGCATTGCTTGAGGTGTCCGTCTCGTATTAGTATCTTGATTACATCCTTGAGATAGATGGAATCGTTGGTGTTATTCCCGTGGCTTTTATGGAACCTGCAGTATTTGATCTTGTCAGTTCCGGGTTTGGAAGGCGTCTGTCGGGGAAAGCACATCCCAGCCTGTTTGAATTCGGAATTGGCGCATTCAGATATAATATGTTCCCTCGAAGTGGTCAGAGGGGTGTAGTCGTGAAACCGACTAGCAGGCCCCTTGTAGTCTTTGGAGTCTCGAGATCTGTCTTCCCGCTACTTTTCTCCCCGGCAGGATATCGAGGTCTCGTCACTTCTTGAGGACTTGGTACTTTCTCTGCGCCTTAACTCCCTGGCGCTGTTGGAGGCTTGTTTCTCCTCATATTATATGTATGCTTGAGCTTTTAGGAGGAGAGAGTCGAACGAGGTCGATTATCGATGCCCAATGCTTTTACAAAGTCACTGCGGGGGCGGAGCCCGCGTTCAAGAAGGTATTTCTTCATGGTATCGATCATGGAGACATGTACTGCTTCTTTTCTAAAACGCTCAATGTATGCTCACAGAGACTTGTCTCTGCCCTAGATGATTTCTTCAAGTGAAACCTCTGATTTTGGATGTCGACGAGAGGTGGTGAAGTGCCTCGAGAACATCCTCCCTAACTGTTTCCAGGAGGTAATAGACTCGTCTGGGAGACTTTTGTACCAAGACATTTCTCCTTTCATAAGGGTGGTTGGGAATAGTCTGCACTTGATAGAGCCTCTGACCCCTTGATAGTTAAGGAGGGCGTCGATATTCTCTATGTGTTCATTAGGATCGGTTGTACCATCGTATGTTCCCAGTGGGGGTGGCTTCCCCAGGCTGACTGGAAGTTGGGCCTCTATAATCTCTCTTGATATTGGGCCACAGGGCTCGTCATCGTCGCTTTCCACGGAGGATGGAGACGGGGAGTGATAGTTCCTTCCCTATCAGTCATCGTTGTTTCATCGGGGGGAAGGACTCCTCCGTTCTTGTCTTGGCTTGGGTGGCGGTGATCGGTCGCGGTCAACTTGGAGGTCTCTTTTTCTCTTCTTGGAGGATAGAGAGCTTTGGTCCTTCGTGGGAGGTGTACGGTTGCGTTTCTTGAAGAAAGAAACGGCGCGCCTCTCCTTTCTTGGTAGATGTCCATGTCTAGGTGGAGATATGTTGGGGGAATCTCGTCGTCGGGGTCTCCAAGGAGGAGACTTTGACTGCTTCTCCTCCCAGACCCATATCTTCTTGTTCTGCTGTAGGATAAGGGTGTTAGTCTGCTTGATCGCAACAAGCAATGCTGCAATGGCCGAGTCGGTGTTGTGAGAAATGGGAATTGGTTGCAGAATCTCAGGTAGTTCCTCGGTGGGGTTCTTGGGATGCTGCTCGTCCGAGAACTGGTGGTCGTTGCACAGGGCATCGACTAAATCTGGGGATGCAGTTCGGCTGTCGCAGAAGCTGGGGTTATCCTCGAGGTGAGGGTATTCTTGACTTCCGCCGGTCTTATGTGCTACGGAAAGTGCATCCTTTCCAAATGGGTGGTGATCGTCATGGTCAACTGTGATTATTAAATGAGGAGGATATTTGGTTTTCAGATTCTGAGGAACAGAAAATGGGGAAGATATTTTCCCCATAGACGACGCCGCTGATCTGATTGGTTGATCAGAACCTGCAAAGTGGTCGGATGATGATCTTCTATCGGGCTGGAATCTCGAGGAGTAAAAAAGGGGGTTGTACCTGCAAGTAACTCTGACGATCAAGTAAGTGTGGAAGCAAAGAGATACAAGCAAATGTTAGGGTTTTAGTGGTGAATAGTGAATATTTGATATCTGCCCTCACATGTGTGAGGATTTATATAATTCCCATGATGCATGGCCATTAGTTCCTGTTTTTGGGCCTAGATATACGGGTCCAAAAAAATAGGTAACTTCTAGGACTTGGTCATAACGGGAAGGTGTTCCCGCAACTAGCAGTTAGTTCTGAGGAAGAGGTAGGTTACAGGCAGCGGTCTGGTCAGTTCCTAGTTATCAGGCTAACTTAAGGTCGGGCAGACTGAGAGACGCTCGTCGATCATTGTAGGTCAGTTTTGGTCTGGGAGGGAAAACGAATGATGGTTCCTGATGGAGGGCGGGCAAATCCAGGTTGTTGTATTACGGGTCGTACCGAAGGAGGAGGTTAGATTGGGCTCACTCTAGCTGTCGGGTCAGTCTAAAACAGATAATAATAATAGTAATAGAAATAGAAATAGAAATAATAGTAATGTATAGATTTGGAGGGCTTGTTGGTAATCTTAAGTAGGTAAGTGATGGCATAAGTGAAATGTCATAGAGAGGATCCAAGGAATAAGAGTGACAAAAAGAGAATTAGAGAGTGGATTTCCATTTGTTAATATCATAGAATTGGAGGAAAGAGAACGAAATAGAGAAGAGGAAGCTACGGCTTAGAGAAGATTCCAATATAGAAGGGAAGAGAACTTAAGCTAAGAAATCCAAGGTAAGGGTCGGGTTCTAACTATCTAATGGGTTACATAATGATCAGTTGGTAAGGGTAATTATTCTTCAGAACCTAATTCTAATTCATTTGTTAAACCCTTATTGATAGTATTCTGTCTAGTGATGATGTTGTGTAAATTTGTGAATTGTGGGTTTATGTCGGTGTATGTGAAGGTGAATTAATTACTTTAATTCATATATGTGTTAGCTGGAAATTTTGATGACGTAGAAATATTAAGGTGAAATGAAGAATGTCGAAGGAGAGTTAGTTCTAAAAAAATATAAGAATATTTCATGAAGATTTCGACTGACAGGCTTATGGATAGTCTAATCTTGTTAAATATTGGAGAAAGTCCTATTTTTGTAAATGAGGGAGACTTAGCATATTTGAAGTTTTGAAGAGGAATGCTTCGACAATCATGTTATTTAATTTGGCGCCTCGAAAGGAAGAAGATTTTGAATTCAAAAGGTTTAATCTTATCCAAAATGACACATAGAAGTCTAAGGATTAGAAGGGCATGCAAACATCGAACGTGGCTTTCTTTTAGGAGGAGACTATTATGGTCAAACTAGTATAAATTAGATTCTTAGTGTTAGGATTTTAGGGAGTTAAAATTCTATACAAATACTCAATTTCACTCAAAGTACCAACATTTATCGAGAAATGAGTTTTCTGAGAATCTACATATGAATCACCAAGTTTTATTCAATTGTCAATTTATATTTACAAAAGTTCTTTTAATCCATTTTACATTCAAGTTGAAATCTCTTTACTTTCCTATTGTTACTTCGCGTAGTTTCACAATTGCTTACCAATTGACAATTACATTCGAGATGAACATTCGAAAACCATAAATCACCAAAAAATAGACATTATAATTCTAGGATCAATCTAGTCGATCTTGTAAGTCACCAGGGTCTTTAGGATTCAGAAGACTAACCGTTGTTTATAAAATTTCATGATAAACAATATGTAATTATTTCTATGGTGAATTAGGATGTTCCTTAATGATTATGGAGAACCATCAACACCATTTTTGATTTGGAGAACATCTTCGTCACTTCTTTGATGTGTGTGAAGGAGAGCTTGATTGCGACCTTTATTGAAAGGTATCTTGCAGGATTATCTTGTATTTAAATGCACAGACAAATTAATTGAGAACTACCCTACCCTGGGTTAAAATTGCGGGTTTTTTCATACAGAAAGAAACTCTAACTTCTAGGCTGAAAGGGGTTGGCAAGGGATTAACTTCCTTATTTCTTTAGTATTTTGGAATTGAAACAATGTATGTACATCGTCAGCAAAGTTTTATTTGAAATCATACCAACAACAATTATGGGTATTTTGTTTTCATCATCCTATCTCCCGTCTTTGCATAAACAAACTTGATAAAGAAAGTAAACACGAGAAATATATTTGAAAGCAGTAAATGAAAATGATTTGAATCAAAATATTGAAATGCTCATTTAATTAAAATTAACATGAAAGTACAAACAAAGTCTGAAAGCAACAATCAATATAATTAAAAGAAAATGCAAGCAGGAAGAAACATGGCCTAGTGACTAATCAACAATAATGACGAGTTGTCCTGTCTAAAACACTGGCTTTAGGAGATGACTTGAGATATTCTAACCCAGTCTTCATCCACTTTGTCTTGGAAAATGATTGTTGACAACATTAGGACCGTTATCTTGGAAGGAAATGATCTTTTCCCTCACCAGTTCTTGCACTCGAGCCTTCAGTGCATAATAGTTTTTCAAATCATTACCTCCACCTCCTTGATAGAACTCACAATGAAGGTCATATTTGAATCCAACTGGAAGATGATTTGGATTATTAAAAAGGTTTGTTGTAATAAAACCTTTTTGGACCATCGCAAGGTACAATTCAGTGTATGACATAGGAATAAAATCAATGTTAGTCCTATTGCGGTTTTGATTCTGTCTAACAGCCTGACATTGAGGAACCTGAACTGACTGAGCACTAACCACATGAGCAATAACAACTACTTGTGGTTGATCATAATGTTGAGGCCTATAGAGAGGTCTTCTTCTTTCAGTAGAGACAACATTGGTTTCACCTTCTTTCTTCTTCTGGAAGTTCTCAAAGGATTTCTTTGCACCATTAGAAGATTCAACAGCTTTAGATACTTTACCATTCTAAATGTATTCTTCTAGAATTTGACCAATAGTCACTAAGTCTGTGAAGTTGGAAGACACGCTACCAATCATATTCTCCCAAAAGAAAGGGGTAAGAGTATCCATGAACAAACCGGTCAACTCTTTCACTACCAAAGGTGGCTCTATAAGAGAAGCTAACTCTCTCCAACATTGTGCGTATTCTTTGAAATACTCTTTCTCATTCTGAGACATATTTTGCAGTTGATAAAGGTCAGGAGCTATGTCAAGGTTATATTTGTAATGCTTCATGAAAGCATCAGCAAGATCTTGGAAGCACTGGATACGGTTCCTCTCGAGCCCCATATACCATTTAAGTGAAGCACCACACAGTCTGTCTTGAAAGCAATAGATAAGCAACTTCTGATTATTGGCATAGGCAACCATCTTCGTGAAGTACATGGCCAAATGACTTCTCAAACAAGTTTGCCTCTTGTATTTTTCAAACTCAGGATTTTTGAATTTTGTATACATCACAAAGTCATAAACTAATCACATGTTATCAACATCAACACTGAAGAACTCATTTCCTTCCATAGCTCAGAGTCTCTTCTCTAAAGTCAAATAATGTTCTTTGACCTCTTCAAACTCATCAAAATTTCCCTGACTCACACTTTGGGGACTGGAAACATGGTATTCAAAGAGAGGATTCCTATAAGCAGCTTGTGCAACAAGTTGATGAAAAGAAGTATGAATGATTGGTTGAGGTTCACTAAAAACTAGAGCTTGAAAGACTGGTCGGGAATACTGGCCAACCATTGAAGCAAGTGCAACAGGAGGAGAGTAATTTTGAGGTAAACCAAACTCTGGCCATGTAGTGGTTGTATGCTGGATAGGCTTAGGGTTAACAACAACAGTTGAGATTTCAGAGATCATAGTCCATTGAGGTGGCTCTCCTCTGGCAATCAAAAATGGTATCATCTCAATAAGTTTGGCCATGCCTGACTTTAACTCATCAATTTCCATTCTGAATTTCATGTTGTGTTATTCTTGGTTTTCCATTCTCAATCTGATAGCAGCTCTAATTTTGTAGTTGTGTTGAGGAAACAGCTTGACGGTTGACAGATAACTGGAGAAAGAGACAACTGGAAATGAGATCATGGGCAACCTGGATGTATGCATGAATGATGCAGAGGATGCAAATGCCATTTTCCAATATTTCCAGGAACTTATAGGCTTTGATTCATGTTATTAATCCATGGTATCTTTCTTGACAATATTCATATTTGAGACAACTTAGCAACTTGAATCAAAGGAAAGATGCCTGGAAATAAAGGAATATGTATACAAGTATATGGGATCAAGCTGAATAAATGTTACATTGTTCTGAGAAAACTGAATATCACAAGATCAAAAGTCTGGCAGAAAATCAGAACACAAAGGAACCAAATACCATGATGATTAGCATATGCACATGTAAGAATAATCCCACCCCATCTCACGGTTAAATCCTGGATTGGGTATGGCCAAAGGGTCACAGAGTCTTGAGTCCATGTGAAAATACTATCATCGTAACACCAAACATGCATAACGATAGCATCCCATAATGAACCTCGTTTGATAGTGGCACACATGACCACACTAGTAGGACCTACGTTCATTAGCCGTCATCACTATAACAAATAACGCTTTTCATGACGAAGGTTATAACTCGAACAATGAAAAAACAAGGGTATAGGTCCTGAGAGTGCTATGTTGTATTAATTTCTTTTAAACAAAAAACATTAGACCTCGGTTATTTATTATAATCGAGGTAAGATATCATAAAGGGAGCTTGGTTCGACACCCAGTTGCTGCATTTTATGTTTATTTTTTCAATTGATAGTAGGCATTTCTCACTTGGCGCCTTTCCAATTTCCATTTTTATATTTTTCTATTTGTTCCATTAGTATTTACCTCGGCTATAGGATCCAACTGGGACATAATATATTTTGCATTAACATTTTCATAATACTAATGTCAAAATATTATTTTAATATTTTATTTGATAAATTTTAACCCCTCGGTTTCCTTAAATATCCGACATGATATATCTTTTAAATGAATTCCCAGAATATGGCGCTATGAAGTTATTTTTATAATTTTATATTTTTAATAACACTACCATATCGGTTTTTGTATAAAACCGAAATGACACCTATTTTACATGAGATACTTCATAGAACTATCTAACTAGTTTCTAACTTTTCATTTACCCTATCAACACTTAAACGTCAGTTCGTCGCTCTCATTTTGCAAAAAACCTAGCCGATATTCATCAAACATCATTTTCACAACAAGTTTGTTTTTCACTGAATCGTTAGTTTGTATATTCATCAATGTTAGTTTTTCACTTTGTCTATTGATCATTTTGTTTAGGATTTCTTTGTTATTTTGTCTATTGATAATTTTTTTTTAATCTTTATTTTCCATTTATGTTGACTGAAACGTTATTGTTGATAGTCATAGCCGATTCGACAAGCACCTCCCATACAACATCTGTTGTAAACTCTGTAAATACAAAAAAGTCATAAAAGAAAAACTAGAGATGCCACGATGTATACATAGGTGAAAAAAGCTAACAAATCTGGTATTTGATACCCGATTAGAGTTGATGCAGTAACTAACATGGTTGAAGGTGAAAAAGTTGATGATTTTTTAGGTTACATTGTGTTATAAGGTAGAAGTAAAGTGAGTATTTTGATAAATAGTTGGCATGGCATTGACAATGAATTAAAAACCGACATATGATCTGATATTAAGGTATTTATCTTGTATCCTATAATTTGTCTTACAAGTATATTTTTTGTGTAATACTAATAACATCTCTATTGTGTAAATATAGGATCACTTCATTGTTACTCTAGATATGACTACGTGAAAAAGAAAATGCTTGCTTATTATGGTGAGAGTTGGAGGGGATTTAAGATACAGCTCACCCATGATTATATTAAACATGGAAAAGATAAAGAAAAACCTCCATACAGGGTATATTCATTTCTTGATAAAACTACTTGGGAGAAATTTGTAGAATCTCGCAAAACATCTGAATTCTTGGAAAAGATCCAAAAAAGAAAGGAAAACCGAGCTAGAAATATCTATCCACATAAATTGTCTCATGGAGGATATCGAAGAATTGAAAAAAAATTGAGGGACGAAAAAAGGAAAAAAATGGAAGAAGAGCTGGGAGATTCTATAACTCTTGATCGAAGTCCATCTCCACCATCACGCCATGATAAATGGAAAAGGGCACGCCAAAAAAAAGATGGCGAGTTCACATCAGAAGCTATACGCGAAGTGGCTCAAAGGATTGTAAGTATATACGTTTTTCAAGAATATTTATTGTAGTTAAATCAATTTGGTAAAGATAAAATTTAATGTGTTATAGGATGATCTTGTTAAATAAACCAAAGCCGACCTCTTCACTTCCCAAGGTCGTCATGACATCTTGGTAGAAGCGATTGGAATAGAGGAGCATCATGGGTGTGTCTGTGTTCTTGGTAGAGGCATTGGCTTCAAGGTATAGTTTATACGATGTTAATCATCTATAAAGAAAATGAGTAAGAGAAAGGTTGAAGAGATTGTTGTTGTAAATTTGGGGGAGCAAAGGGATAACTTGTGGGAAAGGTTCTTGGAGGAGGAGAGGGAGAGGTTGTGGCAGACGATGCATGAGAAGTTTTTGGATGAGGAGAGAGAGAGGTTGTGGCAGACTGTGCATGAGAAGTTCATTAAGGGGGAGAGGGAGAAGTTGTTGCAAATAGTGCAAGAGAAGTTTTTGGAGGAGGAGAGGGAGAAGTTGTTGCAGGAGTTGCAATAGAGTGTCCAAAAGGAGAAAGAGGAGCGAGAGAGGATGAATGAGAAGAAGAGGACCGAGAAGTGTACCCACAATGTTCTTGAGGTATAAGTTGTATTATATTGTTATTATTGTCTGTGTATTTCAGCTTTGGATTGTATTTATGTTGTTTTTATGATGCAGACGTTGAGTTTGTTGAATATACTCAGCCTTAAAAATTGAAATCATATGGAAATTCGAGAGAATATAGTAGATAAAGTTACGGGCGGTACAAGTGTGGCACATAGTTTTTCTGCCAACCAATACAGTGTTAAACCCTCACCACCAAATCAAGATAGTCTTCGGAGATTAGAGATGATGATGCCGAGTATTGAATCCATTACTATGGGTTTCAAATTAAGTCATGATCCACTTTGTTTGTTGTTTCTGAACAAGACTCCATTAAATGAATTTTTGAAGGGAGATGAGGAACTAGACGAGTCCATAATGCAATTTTGGTGCTTGTAAGTAGTGTTTTATTGATTTCTATTTATATACATATGTTCTTGTACTTTAACATAAATATTTGACCTTGCAAGTACATCCATGACTTTTGTTTAGAAAGGAATCTTCTAAACAAGTATTGTATCTTAGATGCTGCGAAGATTGCTCTTACTCGCGATTCTCCAGGTCACGAAGTCAGAAATTACGTACAAGATAAGTTGATGGAGAGAGGGAGCATCAAAGATTGTTATTTGGCCTCGTTTTACCGTGAGTAAGTATGTATTAATTTTTGTTTTCATTTATAAATAAATTTTATCCATATTATTAATTATTCTAAATATTTATGCAGCCGACATTGACAACTACTTGTCATATGTCCCAAGAAAAATAGTAATTTTTGTTTTGCTCGACTCACTCGACATTATCCGAAGTTGTGATCACCGCTTTGAATGGGTAAGTTACATTATTTCTTATACTCAAATTTAACTTTAGAATTGAATAGTTTTTATTCATGTTTAATTTTAACCTACACGTGTAGAGCGATGAAGGAATATAATGCGCGAAGAAAAAATATTATCGGTAGAAAGTCAAACTTTCATTACCCAAGAGTAAGTATAGTAATTGTGATATTTGACATTATATTAATTGTGTGTATTAGTGTGACATTAATAAATGAAAATTATTTGTAGTGGCATAAACAAATCGATTCCAATTCTTGTGGATATTATGTCATGGGATATATGCTCCATATTTTCTCTGATGACATTACACAAGGATTTATGAAGAATAAAATATTAGCTTAATCCATGTTATGTATACTTCTTAAACTAATTTTGTTGTTTTTAGCTTAAATTTTGTTCTAATTGTAGGAGCTTAGCAACCAAAAATCGTATTCAACTGAAGAAATTGATGACATCCGATCTTGGTGGGTCAGTGTCTTCATATCTCTTTATGAAGCTTGAGAACAAGAACAATAGTTTATGTTGGTTGCTAACAATGTTATTTTGTATATGAACAAAGGTTTTCTTATTTTGTCTTGATGATAACAATGTTATTTTGTATATGAACAGAGATTTAAAATGATATATGACATTATTTCAATTGTTACATATTTTGTAGTTTTTGTGTAAAATAATAATGGCGGACTAATAGATTTATTATAATGATATGATACATGCCATAGTAAATGATACAAGCAAAAAATGATATAAGGGGCAATGGAATTGATAAATATAGCCAATAAACTAAATGATAAACCCCTCGATTATTCACTAAAACCGAGGTAAAATGAATATCATTTTACCTCGGATTATAAATAAAACCGATAGCTATATGAAGCACGCAATAAAATGAAAAAAATTAAAAATATACAGTTCCTAGGATTCGAACCCATGGCCTTTTCAATAATAACCTCAATGTTAAAAACATCGAAGTGTTAAGTACAGACTTCTCATGACGACCTTAGTAACCTCGACTGGGTTGCCGAGGTAAAATGCATTTTGCGTCCGACGTTACAAGCATTATTTATAGTAGTGAATGACTCCACTTTAGTCTTATGTGTTTCTAGGTGTTTCTCTCTGGCCTGGGTGCTGGACCTTTTACCTCAAAGTAACATCCCACCCAACTTGAAAAACAGAGAATCTCAGCACAACACAACATATATATAGAATTGGGAAAGTAATAAAATACAAGGCATGAAATAAATAAACAACAAGTGAAACATATAGATAAATACTCAAAGAAAATAAACAAAGCTAGGATTGACCCACTTAAGAAATAGACTCCAGTGAAGTCACCACTTTTCTGTAGCGATTAAAATTTGAACCTAAACCATTGATTGATCTAACTCACAATGTGAACGTCATCATCGCACTTTATTATTTTTCAAAAGAAAATTGAAAAAGAGCGAATGAAACCCAAAATCTAATCGAGATCAAGGTACAAGGGTCAGTTATGCAAAAAGAATGTATTATCACCCTAAACATCTATTGTACTCCGCATGATCCACTTTATTTGTTCAAATCAAAATGTGTGTTATCTAAAGTTTAAACTTGCTAAAGGGAATGAATGAATGAAGTAGAAAAGAAAGAAAGGAGAAATGTTTTTTGAATTTTTTTATTATTATGCTTGTCTTTGATTGTGAGACCTAGTGCCTACATACTCCCCCGTGCAATGAAAAAGTCAGAGCACCGTAGTTCTTCTAAGAACAAAACTTTGTGTTGGTTGATTTTAAATGAAGAGACATGTCGTCATTTTTAAAGAGAATACTCGACTAATCACCCATAAAAAATGAGAATGAGGGACAACAGATCAGCACGAGGGAGGGTTTGGACACACCTCTAGTACTCAAGTGCAAATGTCGACGTCTTTACAACCATGTGGATAGGAAGATGACATCTCAATTATAAATGAATCATGTATAATCTTGAAAAGATTTTAAAGGAGAAAATGTACACGAGAGAACAAAAAGATTTAAATGAGTTGAATATTTTTGTTGGGATAATAACAAATAGATCCCACTAGAGGGACAATTACTACTTCTCCACTTATTTAGGGAAAGATTTGCAAATTGAATTGTAATAAAGTCCAAAAATAGAAGAAAGAATAAGGTTCAGATTATACCGCCTCATCCTACTCCATAACACTCAACTGCATACGATTCACATCTTTATTTGTTAAGTGTTTTGAGTTTTAATTAAGAAAAAGATGTTTGAGAAACAATTCTCTTAACAAAGTCAAAGTTTATTATGAAAGTGGTTCGAGTTTAAAAACAAGAAAATTTTGAAAAAGATGAGAAGGTTTTGAAAATTGAAGAATGGGAGGAGATGAAGAGTATATCCTATGTAAAAGAAAGTAAAAGTTAAGGTAATGAAAGGTCTGACCAAACAAGAAGCCAACACTTGACATTATGAAGTCAATATAAAATTCTCATCCTTTGGACTAAAGCCAACAAAAAAAGAATAAGTCAAGAGTATAGCAAGCATCAGATGAAAATAAATCACAAGCACAAAGTGCATCAGATAAACTCAAGGTGTCAGATAAAGCTCAAAGCATCGGATGATCATCAAGATATCGGACAAGAATTACTGCATCAAATGAAACTCTCAACAAACAGACAAAGCCAAATAACAGAGAAATAATCTGAATGTCTCATGTGAAATAAGAACTCAAACCAAATAGGTTAAAAACATGTATCAAAGTTTAATGAAATATGAAGTAAATGTTTAATTAATTAATTAAAATTTGATTAAACTAATTAGCAAAACTAATTAAATTTCAATAACTAAATCAATTTTTAGTTAATTAACTAAAAGCAACCAAGTAGTGCTAAGAAAAAGTGAACACGTAAGCTACTAGAAAGCTACACAAATCATAAACAAGTTAGTAACACAAGAGAAAGTGTAGTAAGCCAAATGAAAATTTGCATTATTTACATAGATAACCAAACTTAAACCAAAATCAACATACATGTATGGATGGATATTAAAGTAAAGACATGGTTCAAATATGTAACACATTCAATGGTGAATTAACAAAGTGAATGGTAAAAGATGTGAAGTCTCAAGTGTTAACCATTTTCCATCTTAAGTCTCATGAAAGCTTTAAGCCTGAAAACAATTCCAAATACATCATACTTTTAATTAGCTCATTATAAAACCAAAATCAAATAGCAAAAGCTTATGGCACACTTAAATTAACTACAAAACTTGAACACCAAGTTTCAAAATGAGTTTTAATCACCTAAATTGAAATTCAGGCAGCAATTACACATACACATCAATGCTCCATAATTTCAACTCAAATATGCCATGGTTGAATTCCTCATTCAAAATCAATACAAACTAGCATTCTAATGTCATTAAAATCAAGCTTAACAAATGATAAATCAATCCATTACTCAATTCAAATTGAAAACATGAAAATATCAAATTCAAAACAAGCCTAAATCATTCAGATCAACATTCGAGCACCAACAACATATATGCAATTAGGCTCACTAATCCCATCTTAATAGGCTCAAAACACATGGAAATAAAACAATATCACAACCAAACTTTCTTGCTTCGAAACTTTAACTCAAATGAAACAACATGTCATCAATGCTTCTTAAATTAAATAAGTAACATGGCATCAAGATAATTAGCTCAACATTGTCAATCGTCATCATTTAGCTCAACCATAAACAAACACCATAATCATCAATAAATAACTTCATTCAAATAAACTCAAATAACATTGTCATTGACATTAAAATCTATCATATAATTTGACTCAAATAGACAATAGTATTACCATCCAAACTCATTAACTCTAACAATAATATCATCATCTTGCCCTTAATTATCAAACAACAAAAACATCATGACTTAGTCTTAAAAGTATTCAATAATCTCAACAACACCACAAGTTTCAACAATCAATTTTGAACAATAAGAACCTCACATTTTCAATATTAATTCATTAGTATCAATATCAAATTAAGCAACATTATCAACACTAATCAAGAATCATATTCAACAATCAAAATTTATTCTCATCATAAACACATCACAAAACCAATAATTACCTCAATAATTCCAACAATTCAAAAACAATTAGATTATCATTAATTTCAAAACCTCGTTATCACCAAAACAAACAATTAAGTTCACTATCTCAATTAACAACATCAAAACCAAACTTAAGCTACAAAATGGTGGAAGAAAGACATTGCTTACTGTTGTACCCCAAAATTTGCCCTCCCATTTTCTCAACATTTCTCATCACAAAGCCCTTGGAAATCAAGTTAGGGTTTCATCTGCTCAAGACTTCTCCTTGCACTGTTGACCCAAATTAGGGTTTGTGTTTGCACAAAGATGTTTTGACTTAAAATGCCTAAAGTGACTTTCATGCTTCATAGTGGACTCACAAGTTTATCCACATCAAGTTTCAAGTCTTGATTCCAAGTTTTGCCCAGTCAATTGGGCAGTTGACCTAGAAATCATCTGTATTGGGGGAGAAAGTCAACTGTGGCCAATTGACAGTCAAACCTCATAAAAATAGACCCATATCAACATCATGAACTCACATGGACCATTTGATCAAGTTTGGATCACAACTCCACAAGAAATTTGATCAGATCACCAAAAGGGCAAAATGGTCATTTTTAAGGGTTTGACTGCACAAAGGCAATTTTTGACTGTTTGACCTAGCCAATGGCAAACCAAGCTCACATATGGACTCAAGGACCTCATGGAATTATCTTGACATGCTCAACAAGTTCAAAATATCCCAAGTACACAAGATTGACAATTGAATTTCCCAGTCAATTGATCAATTTTGACTGTATACTGAAAAGTCAAACTTTGACTTTTTTGGTCAAAATCAAGAGTCAAGATTCATTTTTCATCAAAAAATGCCAAGTCATGAAACTTGTTCACCAAGAAATCAAAAATTGCAAATTAGGGTTTGAAATGAGAATTTTTCATAACTTAGAATTTTTCAAAGTTATGAAAAACCCTAATTTTTTCCCAACTTTGCCCCACTTTCTCACCAAGATTCATTTGGATTCAAGCAAAAGTCAAAACATGAAAGTTGTAGCTTGGTGCATAATCTACAACTTTGATTCACAAAGTTTTCCCAAAAGAGGCTTGTATCTCAAGTTACAATTTTTGGAACAAGGGTACCAAACCATTCTTAACTTAGTGAAATTTTGACCTATTTTGGCAAGGTTTTCTACCTAACTTCAAGACCATTTTCCATATACTTCCACTTGGAATTTCAATTTGAACTTCAAAGATGGATTGTAGTACACATTCCAAGCTTTCCAAAATGTCCAAGAACTCATCAAACAGCCTCATGACTTGAGAGAATCGAATTTTGCAATATGGCAAAAACTCACTTTTGAATTGGTCATATACATGTTCATAACTTATGCCATTTTCAAGTCAGCTTGGTTTATGCTACATTACAGGCCTCTAAACCATTCAACACTCAATAATTTAATGCATACTCATTGTGCCAAAGCCTTATTTTGTGTATCCAAGCATTGTATGCAAGATTAGGCCATAAATGGAAAAAGTGAAATAGCCATTTTTGCAAAAGCAAGCTTTATGTCATAATGCAAATCAACAAGTACAAATCAAATCTAATTGGCACAAGTTTATGAGTTAATCACACTGATCAAGGAGAAGCTTTGCAGCATGTTTAGGGGTCCTCTATCAGCCTAGAAACTCAAGTGGCCTTTGATTGCTAAGTGTTAAGAAACTTAGCATAACACAACAGAACTTTGATCTCAGCACGGGCAAGCCTAAGCAAATATTTTGTACAACTTCTAATCATCAAACCCAAGCTAGAACACGAGCAAACAAGGTCCCAAACACTCCCATTCCCAGAATCACTCTCAAACTGCAAAAACAGGGCAGGGTCTGCAGTTTGAGTGCCAACTCTCATCCCTCTCATGCTCTCTTGCTAAAAGCTCATCAAACACATTCCCTAGCATCACTTGAAGCTAACCCAAACATAAAACACGACCTGTAACTCCTCTAACCAGTTCCACCATTTTCACATTCTTGTTTTGCAGTTGAAGGTCCATAGCTCGATTCAAGGTGTTTCAAAGCAAAGTGAGCATTATAATAACATCACCACACTTCAGGCAAGCTGTACAGATCATCATCTTGCCCTGAAATCTCCCCCATTGCCAGATAGAACTTCAACTGAACAGGTATCTTCTTGAACTTCTAACTCTTAGTATATGCATTGTTAGCTCTAGGTTTGTGAATAAGAAGTGTTCTACTCATGCCCCTGAATCTGTACATGCTTTTACTTTTCATTTATTTTGCTTGAGCTGTGAGAATTTAAGGTTTGAATATGGAAGAAAAGTTAGGTCAGGATTTGGGAATGTCAAAATTCTCTCTCATTTCTGAGAGTTAGGATGAGTTCTTTATATATTTAGAATCGTGATTCAATGCTTAACATTTCTTATGTTGTAAGTTTGTGCAAAAGATCAAAGAATCCAGATGTTTGAATGGATGTTCAGGCGCGCGTTTTTGAACACTTTTCTGTCTGAAGGTTGAAGAAGAAGCCACGTGGGCTGAGCCTGTTGTGTTATTCCTTTTCACACCATGATTTTGGTTTTACACCCCCAAGGCCCATTTTGTTTATTTGCATGATTTTTTGATTTTTCTTTTTTATCCTGACTTATTTATTTTTGTTAATAATATTAAAAACATAAAAAATATTTTGTATACCATTTTTATATTTTTTAGGCATTTATTTAGTTATATTACTATTTGTATGTAAATAAGTATAAAAATATATTATTTAGAATAAATAGGAAAATAATGTAAACACCATTTTATTTTCATTTTTATTTTGTTTTATCTTCTTAAAATATTTTATATAAAATATACCTTTTTTTATAAATATTAAATATTATTATTTTTATATATATAATATTTATTTAGTAAATAATAAAGATATTTATATATATTAATATACTTAGGGCAAAAATACCAAAATACATACATTTTTTTATTTTATTAATATTTGACATGAAAAATATTTTTTTATGAATATACTCCATTTTATTTTATTTTTTGTATATAATTATTAAATATTATACATATTAAATAGTTAATATATTTATTTAAAGAAATTAGGGTTTTGTCCTTAAAACACAAAAACTCCAAAAAAATAATACCTTTTTATTTTTGTTTATTTGGACATATAAAAATACTTTTTTTTACATACATATAAAAACATTTTTGCATCTTGTATATTTATTTTATTTCTATTTAATTTATGCAATTAATTATTTTGTAAATATTCCAAAATTGATGTAATAGATAGGTTTAAATTCCTTGTCTAAATATCCCCCCATTTGAACATTTGTACCCCCTTCCCATATTGTGTTGTAATAGTGTAGGAACTTTACTTTTTCGCACTTTAACGCTTTCTAAATATACCATGCTAGAATTAGGGTTTGTATGCAAATAAAAAGAATAAAATTAGTTTGACCTAATTTCAAGATAAACAAGCCTGAAAAAGGACAACACTTATCACACTTGCACCCTTAGGGTACTCCACTTGTTGCCTTCAATAAATGGGCCATGTTGCATGTTAGGTATCTTTGGCAAAACAAAACAAATTCAAATGATCATAGTCCCTCGATGACGCTTTCGAAAAGTTGCCTAAAATGATCAAGTCCCTTTCAAGGAAAAAATTGCCCAAAGACACTTAACACTATTGCAATTATGGTCTAAACGATGACCCGCGCCCGTCCCTTTCACATCCTAACACAAGATTGCCCACCAAATACAATGGTGGAACAAAATTGTCAAAAAGGTTAAAACATAACAAAAATCTTTGAGAACTTTAGGGTAGATAGCTCTTAAGTACTTGTCAACTTGCAAAATAAAACACTTGCCTATTTTCAAACCATACTTCACAAACACTTTCAAAACAAACATTCAAAATCCTTGAAACATCTTTTCAAAAAGACAAACACCTTTTGTAAAACATTCGAGTAAAGAATTGTTATAAGGGTAGCCTATACAAGGCATCTTTTTCAAAACATTTTCAAAACCACACACAAAGCACCATTTCAAACAGTTGAAAACCAAGGCAAGTTGATCTAAGCAAGTACCTAAGAGCCCATGGATAACCATGGATAGAAAGGGTGCTAATACCTTCCCTTTCTATAATCTACTCCCCGAACCCAAGAAAAATCTCAAAAGGTTTTTGCTGTGCTTTTTAAACCTTTCCTTTAGGATAAAATAAAAAGTCGGTGGCGACTCTTGCTCAACCTAAACATTTGCGAAAACAAACGCAAAACCATAGTCAGTTCTCCCACCGTATCACAGAACTGGCGACTCTGCTGGGGAGAATTTTAAAAGTGGAGTAACCTTAGGGCTTAGATCACCCTCTTGCATGACTAATTGTTTGATTTGATTGCTTTACATCTTGGCTCTATTGTTTGGGTTTGCAATCCTACACCCGGATTTTGGGAAACATTTCATAGATAGCAATACGTTGTGGAAACTGTGCGGGGTATACCGACACGGTCGAAGCAATAACTATATTAGTGCGACATATTTGTGAGTACCGGTAACCCTTGAGTTCAATCAAGGAGAGTACGGGGCCGCTGAGTGATGTCACTAAGCACTAATGACCTAGAACCTTACTTGACCATCTTGGCCTTACATTAGGGGTAGTGAGATGACCGGCTTTGGTGCAGTCCGAAGTTGGTAGATACTCGATACTACACTCATTGAGGATTGTTTTCTTGGAATATTTTGGTCGCTAGTTAAGTGGCTAAACCAAAACAATGAACAATGAAAATAATCCAATGATATTGAGCTCCTTAGAACCCAGTTACTATTTATAGGATAGGTTTTTTAAGCCAACTACACTCAAGAGGGTACTTTCCTATGAAACCCCATGCAAGCCTGAAACTAGGGTTTGGTGTGATTTGCTTGTACATATGTTTTGTGCATACATCATAAACATCATGAAGCATCATATGCATCCACTAACCATTTCAAGGGTTTGGATCTTCATCATTGTTCTTATTTTGTAGGTCATGGAAATTCCTCGCAGAAACACCATCCAAGTCAACCTTGTGAGAATCTCTCCTCAACTCAAGGAGCTCACCTCAAGAATTCCGGAAAACTCATCCTTCAGTGAAAGACATGGTAGACTGCTCAGCCTAGTTAACACCAACATTGAAGAAGACATGATGAAAGTGCTATTCAAGTTCTTTGACCCTCTTCACCACTGTTTCACTTTCCCCGATTACCAGTTGGTGCCCACTTTGGAGGAGTTTTCTCAACTCCTAAGAATCCCTATCCTTAATCAACTACCCTTCAACGTTACGGAAAAGGAACCAAAGCCGGAAGATGTTGCTCGAGCATTACATCTACAACCATCCGACATCAAGGGGCATTGGGAAACCAGAAGAGGCGTCAAAGGATTCTTAGCAAAATTCTTGTTTGAGAAGGCACAAGAATGTTGGAACTCATTGGACCTACAAGCCTTTGAAGAGATTGTGGCACTCCTTATCTATGGGTTGGTCTTGTTCCCAGATCCTGACCAATTGGTAGATGTCAATGCCGTCAAAATCTTCTTGTCCAGAAATCCAATACCAACATTGCTTGGGGACATTCTTCACTCATTTTACACACGAACAATGAGAAAGAGGGGTGTTCTCATGTGCTGTACTCCTCTCCTTGCAAGGTGGTTTATTTCGCACCTTCCACAATCTATCTTGAAGAATGACCAAGGCTCAAGGTGGTCCCAACGGTTGATGACTCTTACTCACTCTGATGTACATTGGTGCTCTCGGTCCAGAGAAAATGTCATCATCGTCGATCGTTGTGGAGAGTTTCCTAATGTTCCTTTACTTGGAATCAGAGGAGGTATCACCTACAACCCTTGCCTAGCTTTGAGGAAATTTAGATATGCACGGAGGGATGGCCCTCACGACATGTTGATTCCTGACCTAGTTTTTGACTTCGACAACGATGCGCAAGGACTTCGCCAAAGATTCATCAGAGCTTGGGGAAGGCCCAACAAGGTTGATAGCAAGACCCTGGGACACAAGAACTCCATCCCTCTTGAGCCTTATCTCAAGTGGGTACGAGCCCGAGCCCAGAGTCTGATGATGCCTTATCCTCATGTTCTCCCTGTGATTAAAGATCCCGTCAAGGAAGGAAAGGTTCCCTACACCATCCTATATCCTGACATGCCTACATCGTGGGAGGAAATGCAGAAAAGTTGGATTCAGCTCAAGGAGGAACGTAACACTTTTGAAGCCAGCTTCTACGCTAGTGAGAAGAAGGTTCTGGAGCTTACCCGCCGACTCCATGAGCAAGAGGCCCTCAACACCTACATCGCACCAAAGAGGATGCGCAATGTCTTTTTACCTTGAGAAGTTATATTTGGCCCATGGGGCATTTATGTACTAACAAATTTCTTCTTATTAATATGACGTGCGTTCCTTTTTGTCTACAACAATTTTGAATGTTCTAAATCCTTGAATGCATTGCATACATAAGCATCCCATTTATCATGTGCATAAGCAGGTCTCACTCCAGGTTTCCTTATCTGTCTGCTGTTTATTTCAGTAGGATGGATCTCGAGCAAACAGTCAAAGACCTACAAGCTCAAAATGCACAGTTCCAGCAACTCCTGATGACCTTGGCTAAGGGTCAGGAGGATATCAAGACCCAGTTAGGGAACAAAGACCCGGTGAAGAAGAAGAAAAAGAGACTCGGGGTGGCTACTTTAGGGAGAAGATTTGAAGGAGAGACCAGAAGAGTGCTTGAATTCCCTCCTACTTCTGATGAAGGAACTAGTAAAGGAGGTGGGGTTGCTGTACCTTCCGAGTCCGATGTGGGAGAAGAGGAGGATGAAGAGGATGAAGATTATTCTGATCAACAATACCCTCCAGCTGATGATAAATACAAGGGTTTAGAAGACAGGTTGGCCGCCATGGAGCTACAAAGAGTACCGGGTTTGGACTTTGAAGACTTGGGTTTGGTTGCCGGGATTGTGATTCCCCCAAAATTCAAAGTGCCAGTGTTTGTGAGGTATGATGGGCTGTCCTATCCAAAAATGCATCTCAGGTCCTACGTGAGAAAGATCCAACCCTATACGGCAGATAAAAACCTTTGGATACATTTCTTTCAAGACAGCCTTTCTGGAGCTCAATTAGAGTGGTTTTATCAGCTAGAGGGAACCAGTGTCCGAAATTAGGAAGACTTGGCCACCGCTTTTTACAAACAATACCAGTACAATTCTGACCTTGCTCCTACTCGTACCCAACTTCAGGGTATGTCACTAGGAACAGGCGAAGGATTCAAAGAGTATGCACAAAAATGGAGGGATTTGGCTGGCAGGGTGCAGCCTCCTTTAACCGACCGTGAACTTGTTGATATGTTTCTAGGGACCCTATCTGGGCCGTTTTTCAATCATCTGATTGGTAACTCTTCCGCGGGGTTTACCGATTTGATCTTAATAGGCGAAAGAATAGAAGCTGACATCAAGTCAGGAAAGATTCAGAAGAGTGTTGCTGCAAGTGTTGAGAAGAAACCTTTTAAGAAGGAAACGACTGTGGTATATTCTCAGAGAAGAGCAGGGAAGACGGAGCGTCGGCCAACTGTGGGGGCCGTAATGATTCAAAACTCTTCAAGTGAGCAGCCTCGCTATAACCAGTCTAGACCAAATCAGCAACGGGTGGAACGGCCACAACGGCAGTTCACCCGCATTAATATGACTCCAGCGCAAGTGCTTCCCCATCTGTTAAAGTTGAATCTCGCCACCATCAAGGAAGCACCAAAGAATGTGAATACGTCCTCTCCGCATTACCATCCTAATGCTAAATGCGCCTACCATTCTGACAGTGTCGGGCACGACACCAATGACTGTTGGGCACTCAAGCATAAGATCCAAGACCTGATAGAGGCGAAGGAGGTAGAGTTTGATGCTCCGGAGAAGCCCAATGTGATATCTACTCCCATGCCAAAGCACGGCCGAAATGTCAATGCCATTGAAGAAGATTTGTATGTTGCTGATGTCAATGACCTGATTACTCCATTGTTAACCATCAAGTTGAATCTGTTAAAGGCCGGGATCTTCCCGGGATGTAAGGAAGATTGCTATTGTTGTTACTCTCTGTCGTTTGATTGTCCGCTACTGAAGAAAGGCATCCAAGGCCTTATGGATAGCCGACAAATTTTGTTTGAAAAAGTTTTTGCCATTCCAACTCATACTGAAGATGTCTCAATCATAACCATTCACGCCAATCTTTCCAAGGCCGTCAGAAAGCCTATTAAGATTACACCAGCTACGAAATCTGTTCCTTTGAAGATAACAATGCCAGGGCCTGTTCCCTATGTTTCTGAGAAGTCGATACCATGGAACTATGGCGGTGACGTCTACTACCATGGTATTAAACAAATCAAAATAACTGAAGAAAGTTCGGATGATGAAGAAGCCAGCATGGTAACATTGCAGGCACGAGCAAAATCACCCGGAGCGGGAGAATATTTTCTCCAGAGATTGCCCCTCCAAGAGCAATCTTTGGACCCTCATCTGCCGACAAGGTCATCCCTGCACTAGTAAAACTCTCTGCTAGACCCCCTCTGATTGAAGATGTTGTTGTTCCTAGTACTGTCTCTCCTACCACTGCTGATAAAGGTAAGGGAATCCAAGATGAGCTCGTCAGGACGAGGGCTTAACCCTTGGTCATCCCAGAAACCTCCAAGAAGGAAATGGATGAGATCTTGAAGATAATCAAAAGGAGTGACTACGATGTGGTAGAACAGCTGGGGCAAATCCCCTCAAAGATCTCCATGCTGGCACTACTACTTTGCTCGGAAGCGCACGCTAAAGCTCTGATAAAATTCCTGAAGGCAGCTCATGTGCCCCAGGAAACCTCTGCAGATCAATTTCAAAATTGCGTGGCCAGCCTTACTGCGGACAATGGATTAGGTTTCTCTGATGTCGACCTAACTCCTAAAGGTAGAAACCACAATGATGCTTTGCACATTTCAGTCGAGTGCCGAGGAACTACTCTCGCACATGTCTTGGTCGACACCGGTTCGTCGCCGAATGTACTGCCTAAGAAGGCCTTGGACCGACTAGATTGTGAAGGGTTAGAGCTGAAGCCGAGTGATATTGTTGTCAGAGCTTTCGATGGTTCGAAGAGAATGGTCCATGGAGAAGTTGAAATTCCCATCAAGATAGGCACTGAGGTGTTTAAATCCACTTTCTATGTGATGGACATCCGTCCGTCATACTCTTGCTTGTTGGGTAGGCCTTGGATACACCATGCTGGGGCAGTCACCTCCTCCTTACATCAGATGTTGAAGTATCCTGTCAAGGGAAAGATCATTACTGTCCATGGTGAAGAGGAGTACATGGTTAGTCACTTGAATTCTTTCTGGTATGTGGAGGTAGAAGGGGAGTTCATTGAGACGCCTTTTCAGCATTTCGAAGAAGTCCTTCCTGAAATAGCAGTAGCAAAGTTGGCAGCTGAGACACCGAGGCAGATGGCCAGGATGGCATCTCTAGAGGACGCAAGGGCCGCAATAAAGGAAGGGAAGAATTCAGCATGGGGGCAGTTGCCTGATATTCCACATAAGACCGACAAATTTGGATTAGGGTTCACAGCCGCAGGCCAGAAAGCTATGCGCCGTTCGAAGATTGAAAGGGAGCCAGTCAAAATTTCTCCCTACGGAATCAATGCCTTGGAGGACGAAGACAAGGAGAGCAACATCGAAGAATGGATTTACCCAACTGTCAAAGGAGGATTGAGCAACTGGGAGGCAAAAGACTTTGTCCCCATCACTTTTATTCATCAGTAATTTATCTGTTAAACATTTCCTATTTGGTCTGTAATATTTATTTTCAAACAATCCGTACACTATCTTTTCACCTCATGCTTTGCCCGGGGCATGTAGGTCCATTTGTAAGGGTTTTGATTATTTTTCATATCCATATGCCATGTTTAATGATTCATTGGACGTTTTTCATTTGATAAACTGCTTGTGTTCATTTTCTTTCCTTTTGCATTTTTTGTTTAAGGATGGCTATCCCTTACACACACCCACACTCACCAATGAAGGTACCCATCCACTCCGGATTCCATGGGTGACTATTCTGCTATATCCTTCAATAACTCTGAAGATCTGGTCAATCAAGCCGAGTATAAAGATGACGAAGGTTGTGAAGTGCCAGGGGAGCTAGCCAGACTTCTACAGCAAGAGGAAAGAGCCATCTTACCGCACGAGGAGTCATTAGAAACTGTCAACTTGGGAACCGAGGAAGACCGGAAAGAAGTGCAAGTGGGGGCCAATCTAGAACCAAATGTCAAGGAACGCCTGATACAGTTGTTGAATGAGTATGTTGAGATCTTCGCTTGGTCTTATGAAGATATGCTGGGTTTAGACACAGACATCGTGGTTCACCGTCTCCCCACAAGAGAGGATTGTCCACCGGTCAAACAAAAAGTCCGCCGAATGAGGCCTGACATGTCTGAAAAGATCAAAGCAGAAGTGATGAAGCAATTCGACGCTGGCTTTCTGGCTGTTACGTCCTATCCTCAATGGGTCGCTAACATCGTACCAGTACCTAAGAAAGATGGCAAAGTCAGGATGTGTGTGGACTACCGGGATTTGAATAGGGCCAACCCCAAAGATGATTTTCCACTTCCACACATTGACATTTTGATCGACAATACAGCTCAGCACAAAGTGTTTTCCTTCATGGATGGATTCTCGGGCTACAATCAAATCAAGATGGCCCCCGAGGATATGGAGAAGACAACTTTTGTCACACAGTGGGGCACTTTCTGTTACAAGTTGATGCCGTTCGGGCTGAAGAACGCAGGGGAAACTTATCAACGCGCCATGGTAGCTTTATTTCATGATATGATACATCATGAAATCGAAGTTTACGTAGACGATATGATAGCTCGGTCACAAACAGAGGAAGAGCACCTTGAACATCTAGAAAAGCTGTTTGCCAGGTTGAAAGAATACAAACTCAGGCTGAATCCAAGTAAATGCACTTTTGGAGTTAGGTCTGGTAAACTTCTAGGATTCATTGTAAGCAATAAATGCATTGAAGTCGATCCAGCAAAAGTGAAAGCAATACAAGAGATGCCTGCTCCCCGTACTGAAAAAGAGGTTAGAGGGTTCTTGGGGCGCTTGAACTATATTGCCAGATTCATCTCTCATTTGACTTCTACCTGTGAGCCAATTTTCAAACTCTTGAAAAAATATCAGGTAGTCGAATGGAACGATGATTGCCAAGCTGCTTTTGATAAAATCAAGGAGTATTTGCTAGAGCCTCCTATTCTGATGCCCCCCGTCGAAGGAAGACCATTGATCATGTATCTGACCGTCTTGGATAACTCAATGGGGTGTGTTTTGGGCCAGCATGACGAGTCTGGTCGAAAAGAGCATGCTATTTATTACCTTAGCAAAAAGTTTACCGACTGTGAGACTCGCTACTCACTGCTCGAGAAAACTTGCTGCGCTTTGGTATGGGCTGCTCGCCGACTAAGGCAGTATATGTTGACTCATACCACCTTGTTGATTTCCAAAATGGATCCTATCAAGTATATCTTCGAAAAGCCCGCTTTATCTGGAAGAATAGCTAGATGGCAAATGATCCTGACTGAGTATGACATCCAGTACACCACCCAAAAAGCTATAAAAGGGAGTGTACTAGCTGACCATCTGGCTCATCAAGCTATCGAAGATTATCAATCCATGAGATTTGACTTCCCGGACGAGGACATCATGAATTTGGACAACATTGAAGGTAACGGACCGTATGACGGACCCGAAAAGGGATCCCGATGGACCCTGTACTTTGATGGTGCTTCAAATGCACTTGGAAACGGTATCGGCACGGTGCTCATTTCTCCGGAAGGTTGTCACACTCCTTTCACGGCCCGACTTTGTTTCAGCTGCACAAACAACATGGCTGAGTATGAAGCTTGCATCTTTGGTCTCAAGGCTGCTATAGACCTGGGGATCAAATCTTTGATCGTATTTGGGGACTCGGCTTTGGTTATCAGTCAAATCAAAGGAGAGTGGGATACCAAGCATCCTAATCTTATTCCATACAAAGAACATGTCCTGACATTGTTGCCTCATTTCGAGCAAATTACCTTCGAGCATTTCCCGCGAGAAGAGAATCAGCTAGCAGATGCTCTAGCTACAATGTCCTCCATGTTTAAACTCAACTGGGATAACGAAGCTCCCCAAATCACCATCGAGCGAATGGATGAACCTGCGCATTGCCACGAGATTAATACCGAAGAAGTAGTGGAACAACCCTGGTTCCATGAAATCAAGAGGTATCTCGAGACTAGAGATTATCCTGAAGGAGCTTCCGTAAATGACAAGAAGTTCTTAAGGAAATTTGCTGCCAAGTTCTTCCTGAGCAACGACATCCTTTACAAGCGAAGCCATGATTGTGTATTACTCCGATGTGTAGACAAAGCTGAAGCAGAGTTGATCATGACTGATATACACAGCGGCACATTTGGCACTCACTTGAGCGGGCATACAATGGCTAAGAAGATCCTAAGGGCAGGCTATTACTGGTCTACCATGGAAGCTGACTGCCATCAACATTCCCGTACTTGCCACAAATGTCAAGTCTATGCTGACAAAGTTCATATCCCTCCGGTTCCTCTCAACGTTCTGACTGCTCCTTGGCCATTTGCAATGTGGGGCATTGATATGATTGGAGAGATCAAACCCACGGCTTCAAACGGACATCGCTTCATCCTGGTTGCCATTGACTATTTCACCAAATGGTTCAAAGCCGCTTCCTTCGCCTCTGTTACTAAAAATGTGGTTGCCCGCTTCATCAAGCAAAATCTCATATGCCGGTATGGTGTTCCAGACAGGATCATCACGGACAACGGTACAAATCTGAATAACACGATGATCACCGCATTGTGCGAACAGTTCAAGATTTATCATCACAATTCATCTCCCTATCGGCCGAAGATGAACGGTGCTGTTGAAGCTGCGAACAAAAACATTAAGAAGATCATTCAGAAAATGACAGTCACTTACAAAGACTGGCATGAGATGTTACCGTTTTATCTGCATGGATATCGTACGACGGCACGTACTTCAACCGGGGCAACCCCATTTTCTTTGGTATATGGCATGGAAGCTGTCCTGCCTATGGAGGTTCAGATTCCTTCTCTAAGGATTATGAAGGATGCAGGTTTGAATGAAGATGATTGGATGCAGACTCGACTTGATCAACTCAATTTGATCGACGAGAAGCGACTCGCTGCTATATGCCATGGTCAGACGTATCAAAAACGGATGATCAAGGCCTTCAATAAGAAAGTCAGACGTCAAGTGTATCAAGTCGGAGATCTCGTAATCAAGCGAATTATCTTGCCGCAGAGTGATCCCAGGGGCAAATGGACTCCTACGTATGAAGGACCATTTGTGATCAAGAGTATATTTTCTGGTGGTGCAATGATTTTGACCACCATGGACGGCGACGATTTGCCGCACCCTGCGAATGTAGACATAGTCAAAAGATACTACGCATAAAATAACCCAACAAGTCGAAAACCCGAAAGGGCGGCTTGGGCAAAAATGGGCATCCCGGTGAACCGAAAACCCGAAAGGGCGGTTCAGGCAAAAATTAGGGATAAAAACAAAAAAAAAATCTGTACACCCGGCAAGTCGAAAACCCGAAAGGGCGGCTTGGGCAAAAATGGGTTTCCCGATGGATCGAAAACCCGAAAGGGCGATTCAGGAAAAAGTTAGGGAATCGAAGCGTATGACTATGTCTCGTCGGATCACTTCAAAGACGATCTCTTCATCAACCAGTTCTAGGTTTCTGAACAATCCAGTCATCGGCAAACGAAGCATGGAATGGACAGATATTCAGAGTCGTGAAGGCTATAGCGGAATGGAATCCCATGGAATTATTTCACATGGCCATCTTTATTTTGTATAAATCTTTCAAATATTTACGACAAAATCCTCTTACTAGGATGATTGTCTCCTTTGTACAAATATACTCAGAGAAAGTTAATACAAATACTTTTCCCAGAAATTTGTGTCATTTCCTTTCACTTTTTCTCTTGCACTATTTGTTTTATTTTGAGAAACGTCCAATGTTTTGTTAAAAAGGCATATGCATTTGAACATAATCATTTCCTTATGAATCAAGAAAGAGGATTACTGATAGGATGGAGGTACAGTTGGATATCTTGACACCCTTTCAAAAGAAACCCCCAGGAGATTTGGAATCCATATCCCCAGCAAGTCTTGAAGCTTATCCCCCAGTAGATTCTGGAAGCTTATCCCCTGCAGAGTACAGATGTTTCTCCCGAGTTTTATTCAAAGTTATTCCTCACAAGGGCTTATAACTGGTTTATCCTCAGCTTATTGCCACGGAAGATCGCACTCGGAAAATTCTCCCTACCTCCTGCAGAGTTCATCGGAGTTCCCCAGCATAACTTATCAATACAATCCCCAGCCAGAGAATCCTCCAGAACTCATTTCCCCTCAGAGTTTAAGTTTCAGTATCCCCAGCGGAGCCAGACTAATGAACCTTCTCCCTACAGAGTTTTGGGAGGGCAAATCTTGAGTTCCCCAGTGAAGTCGCCAGAGATACTTCCCACCAAACTGAAGATTCTCAGTCTCACCTCCCCAACATGAGTCTATTAGATTGGAACTCCCCAGTAGAAGTCATCAGGAATTCCCCAGAAGATTGGTATGCAACCCAAGCTCTTTATTCTCCAGCAACAACCAGGAATTATTCTTCCCACCAGCAGTCAAGATACTTTTATCTTCAGCCACCCCGGATTCATCTATCCTTTGCAAGACAGCTCTCCAGCTTACATGCGCATCCATTTACATTCATATCCTATAACATACATTGTATCATGCATCATGACATTGCATACAGCTAACTCTTTACCTTTTCAAGTAAGATCAGTCGACAGACTAAAATCATTATCTCCAGACTTCTGAAAACAGTTTATGGATTCTTCCCAACAACGGATGTTAATCTATCGCTTGTTCAGATGCAACCTTTGAAAATAGTTTACGGACGCTTCCCAACAACGGATGCTGCTCTATTGCTTATTCAACTTCAAGACTTCTGAAAACAGTTCACGGGTTCTCCAAGTAACGGATGTTAACCTATCGCTTGTTCAGATTCTTCTCCAGAATTCTGAAAACAGTTTATGGATTCTTCTCAACAACGGATGTTAATCTATCACTTGTTCAGATGCAACCTTTGAAAACAGTTTACGGACGCTTCCCAACAACGGATGCTTCTCTATTGCTTATTCAACTTCAAGACTTCTGAAAACAGTTCACGGGTTCTCCAAGTAACGAATGTTAACCTATCGCTTGTTCAGACTCTTCTCAACTTTTGAAAACAGTTTACGGACGCTTCCCAACAACGGATGCTGCTCTATTGCTTATTCAACTTCAAGACTTCTGAAAACAGTTCACGGGTTCTCCAAGTAACGGATGTTAACCTATCACTTGTTCAGTTTTCTTCTCAAGATTTCTGAAAACAGTTCACGGGTTCTCCAAGTAACGGATGTTGACCTATCACTTATTCAGTTTCTTCTCAAAACTTCTGAAAACAGTTCATGGATTCTTCCCAACAACGGATGTCAATCTATGGTTTGTTCAGACCCCCCAGTTCAGAGATGGTCCAAAGCATGGACACCTTCCTGATACTCATTCCAGATGGCATCTCTAAGCCCATCCCCGACAAGTTTCTGTCATTCTTCCAGATGGCATCGTTAAGCCCATCTCCAAATGGCATCTCTAAGCCCATTCCCGCATCCATTGCTTTGACGAGTGCAAATTTCCGGGCACTCTAGTGTCCAATCTCCTTTTACCCTCGAGTCACGAAAGGCAAACTTGCCAATCTAACTCTTCAGGTTCAAGAAGTTTGAACAGGGACAACTGTTGTACCCCAAAATTTGCCCTCCCATTTTCTCAACATTTCTCATCACAAAGCCCTTGGAAATCAAGTTAGGGTTTCATCTGCTCAAGACTTCTCCTTGCATTGTTGACCCAAATTAGGGTTTGTGTTTGCACAAAGATTTTTTGACTTAAAATGCCTAAAGTGACTTTCATGCTTCATAGTGGACTCACAAGTTTATCCACATCAAGTTTCAAGTCTTGATTCCAAGTTTTGCCCAGTCAATTGGACAGTTGACCTAGAAATCATCTGTATTGGGGAGAAAGTCAACTGTGGCCAATTGACAGTCAAACCTCATAAAAATAGACCCATATCAACATCATGAACTCACATGGACCATTTGATCAAGTTTGGATCACAACTCCACAAGAAATTTGATCAGATCACCAAAAGGGCAAAATGGTCATTTTTAGGGTTTTGACTGCACAAAGGCAATTTTTGACTGTTTGACCTAGCCAATGGCAAACCAAGCTCACATATGGACTCAAGGACCTCATGGAATTATCTTGACATGCTCAACAAGTTCAAAAGATCCCAAGTACACAAGATTGACAACTGAATTTCCCAGTCAATTGATCAATTTTGACTGTATACTGAAAAGTCAAACTTTGACTTTTTTGGTCAAAATCAAGAGTCAAGATTCATTTTTCATCAAAACATGCCAAGTCATGAAACTTGTTCACCAAGAAATCAAAAATTGCAAATTAGGGTTTGAAATGAGAATTTTTCATAACTTAGAATTTTTCTAAGTTATGAAAAACCCTAATTTTTTCCCAACTTTGCCCCACTTTCTCACCAAGATTCATTTGGATTCAAGCAAAAGTCAAAACATGAAAGTTGTATCTTGGTGCATAATCTACAACTTTGATTAACAAAGTTTTCCCAAAAGAGGCTTGTATCTCAAGTTACAATTTTTGGAACAAGGGTACCAAACCATTCTTAACTTAGTGAAATTTTGACCTATTTTGGCAAGGTTTTCTACCTAACTTCAAGACCATTTTCCATATACTTCCACTTGGAATTTCAATTTTTACTTCAAATATGGATTGTAGTACACATTCTAAGCTTTCCAAAATGTCCAAGAACTCATCAAACAGCCTCATGACTTGAGAGAATCGAATTTTGCAATATGGCAAAAACTCACTTTTGAATTGGTCATATACATGTTCATAACTTATGCCATTTTCAAGTCAGCTTGGTTTATGCTACATTACAGGCCTCTAAACCATTCAACACTCAATAATTTAATGCATACTTATTGTGCCAAAGCCTTATTTTGTGTATCCAAGCATTGTATGCAAGATTAGGCCATAAATGGAAAAAGTGAAATAGCCATTTTTGCAAAAGCAAGCTTTATGTCATAATGCAAATCAACAAGTACAGATCAAATCTAATTGGCACAAGTTTATGAGTTAATCACACTGATTAAGGAGAAGCTTTGCAGCATGTTTAGGGGTCCTCTATCAGCCTAGAAACTCAAGTGGCCTTTGCTTGCTTAAGTGTTAAGAAACTTAGCATAACACAACAAAACTTTGATCTCAGCACGGGCAAGCCTAAGCAAATATTTTGTACACCTTCTAATCATCAAACCCAAGCTAGAACACGAGCAAACAAGGTCCCAAACACTCCCATTCCCAGAATCACTCTCAAACTGCAAAAACAGGACAGGGTCTGCAGTTTGAGTGCCAACTCTCATCCCTCTCATGCTCTCTTGCTAAAAGCTCATCAAACACATTCCCTAGCATCACTTGAAGCTAACCCAAACATAAAACACGACCTGTAACTCCTCTAACCAGTTCCACCATTTTCACATTCTTGTTTTGCAGTTGAAGGTCCATAGCTCGATTCAAGGTGTTTCAAAGCAAAGTGAGCATTGTAATAGCATCACCACACTTCAGGCAAGCTGTACAGATCATCATCTTGCCCTGAAATCTCCCCCATTGCCAGATAGAACTTCAACTGAACAGGTATCTTCTTGAACTTCTAACTCTTAGTATAGGCATTGTTAGCTCTAGGTTTGTGAATAAGAAGTGTTCTACTCATGCCCCTGAATCTGTACATGCTTTTACTTTTCATTTATTTTGCTTGAGCTGTGAGAATTTAAGGTTTGAATATGGAAGAAAAGTTAGGTCAGGATTTGGGAATGTCAAAATTCTCTCTCATTTCTGAGAGTTAGGATGAGTTCTTTATATATTTAGAATCGTGATTCAATGCTTAACATTTCTTATGTTGTAAGTTTGTGCAAAAGATCAAAGAATCCAGATGTTTGAATGGATGTTCAGGCGCGCGTTTTTAAACACTTTTCTGTCTGAAGGTTGAAGAAGAAGCCACGTGGGCTGGGCCTGTTGTGTTATTCCTTTTCACACCATGATTTTGGTTTTACACCCCCAAGGCCCATTTTGTTTATTTGCATGATTTTTTGATTTTTCTTTTTTATCCTGACTTATTTATTTTTGTTAATAATATTAAAAACATAAAAAATATTTTTTATACCATTTTTATATTTTTTAGGCATTTATTTAGTTATATTACTATTTGTATGTAAATAAGTATAAAAATATATTATTTAGAATAAATAGGAAAATAATGTAAACACCATTTTATTTTCATTTTTATTTTGTTTTATCTTCTTAAAATATTTTATATAAAATATACCTTTTTTTATAAATATTAAATATTATTATTTTTATATATATAATATATATTTAGTAAATAATAAAGATATTTATATATATTAATATACTTAGGGCAAAAATACCAAAATACATACATTTTTTTATTTTATTAATATTTGACATGAAAAATACTTTTTTATGAATATACTCCATTTTATTTTATTTTTTGTATATAATTATTAAATATTATACATATTAAATAGTTAATATATTTATTTAAAGAAATTAGGGTTTTGTCCTTAAAACACAAAAACTCCAAAAAAATAATATCTTTTTATTTTTGTTTATTTGGACATATAAAAATACTTTCTTTTACATACATATAAAAACATTTTTGCATCTTGTATATTTATTTTATTTCTATTTAATTTATGCAATTAATTATTTTGTAAATATTCCAAAATTGATGTAATAGCTAGGTTTAAATTCCTTGTCTAAATATCCCCCCATTTGAACATTTGTACCACCCTTCCCATATTGTGTTGTAATAGTGTAGGAACTTTACTTTTTCGCACTTTAACGCTTTCTAAATATACCATGCTAGAATTAGGGTTTGTATGCAAATAAAAAGAATAAAATTAGTTTGACCTAATTTCAAGATAAACAAGCATGAAAAAGAACAACACTTATCACACTTGCACCCCTAGGGTACTCCACTTGTTGCCTTCAATAAATGGGCCATGTTGCATGTTAGGTATCTTTGGCAAAACAAAACAAATTCAAATGATCATAGTCCCTCGATGACGCTTTCGAAAAGTTGCCTAAAATGATCAAGTCCCTTTCAAGGAAAAAATTGCCCAAAGACACTTAACATTATTGCAATTATGGTCTAAACGATGACCCGCGCCCGTCCCTTTCACATCCTAACACAAGATTGCCCACCAAATACAATGGTGGAACAAAATTGTCAAAAAGGTTAAAACATAACAAAAATCTTTGAGAACTTTAGGGTAGATAGCTCTTAAGTACTTGTCAACTTGCAAAATAAAACACTTGCCTATTTTCAAACCATACTTCACAAACACTTTCAAAACAAACATTCAAAAAACCTTGAAACATCTTTTCAAAAAGACAAACACCTTTTGTAAAACATTCGAGTAAAGAATTGTTATAAGGGTAGCCTATACAAGGCATCTTTTTCAAAACATTTTCAAAACCACACACAAAGCACCATTTCAAACAGTTGAAAACCAAGGCAAGTTGATCTAAGCAAGTACCTAAGAGCCCATGGATAACCATGGATAGAAAGGGTGCTAATACCTTCCCTTTCTATAATCTACTCCCCGAACCCAAGAAAAATCTCAAAAGGTTTTTGCTGTGCTTTTTAAACCTTTCCTTTAGGATAAAATAAAAAGTCGGTGGCGACTCTTGCTCAACCGAAACATTTGCGAAAACAAACGCAAAACCATAGTCAGTTCTCCCACCGTATCACAGAACTGGCGACTCTGCTGGGGAGAATTTTAAAAGTGGAGTAACCTTAGGGCTTAGATCACCCTCTTGCATGACTAATTGTTTGATTTGATTGCTTTACATCTTGGCTCTATTGTTTGGGTTTGCAATCCTACACCCGGATTTTGGGAAACATTTCATAGATAGCAATACGTTGTGGAAACTGTGCGGGGTATACCGACACGGTCGAAGCAATAACTATATTAGTGTGACATATTTGTGAGTACCGGTAACCCTTGAGTTCAATCAAGGAGAGTACGGGGCCGCTGAGTGATGTCACTAAGCACTAATGACCTAGAACCTTACTTGACCATCTTGGCCTTACATTAGGGGTAGTGAGATGACCGGCTTTGGTACAGTCCGAAGTTGGTAGATACTCGATACTACACTCATTGAGGATTGTTTTCTTGGAATATTTTGGTCGCTAGTTAAGTGGCTAAACCAAAACAATGAACAATGAAAATAATCCAATGATATTGAGCTCCTTAGAACCCAGTTACTATTTATAGGACAGGTTTTTTAAGCCAACTACACTCAAGAGGGTACTTTCCTATGAAACCCCATGCAAGCCTGAAACTAGGGTTTGGTGTGATTTGCTTGTACATATGTTTTGTGCATACATCATAAACATCATGAAGCATCATATGCATCCACTAACCATTTCAAGGGTTTGGATCTTCATCATTGTTCTTGTTTTGTAGGTCATGGAAATTCCTCGCAGAAACACCATCCAAGTCAACCTTGTGAGAATCTCTCCTCAACTCAAGGAGCTCACCTCAAGAATTCCAGAAAACTCATCCTTCAGTGAAAGACATGGTAGACTGCTCAGCCTAGTTAACACCAACATTGAAGAAGACATGATGAAAGTGCTATTCCAGTTCTTTGACCCTCTTCACCCCTGTTTCACTTTCCCCGATTACCAGTTGGTGCCCACTTTGGAGGAGTTTTCTCAACTCCTAAGAATCCCTATCCTTAATCAACTACCCTTCAACGTTACGGAAAAGGAACAAAAGCCGGAAGATGTTGCTCGAGCATTACATCTACAACCATCCGACATCAAGGGGCATTGGGAAACCAGAAGCGGCGTCAAAGGATTCTTAGCAAAATTCTTGTTTGAGAAGGCACAAGAATGTTGGAACTCATTGGACCTACAAGCCTTTGAAGAGATTGTGGCACTCCTTATCTATGGGTTGGTCTTGTTCCCAGATCCTGACCAATTGGTAGATGTCATTGCCGTCAAAATCTTCTTGTCCAGAAATCCAATACCAACATTGCTTGGGGACATTCTTCACTCATTTTACACACGAACAATGAGAAAGAGGGGTGTTCTCATGTGATGTACTCCTCTCCTTGCAAGGTGGTTTATTTCGCACCTTCCACAATCTGTCTTGAAGAATGACCAAGGCTCAAGGTGGTCCCAACGGTTGATGACTCTTACTCACTCTGATGTACATTGGTGCTCTCGGTCCAGAGAAAATGTCATCATCGTCGATTGTTGTGGAGAGTTTCTTAATGTTCCTTTACTTGGAATCAGAGGAGGTATCACCTACAACCCTTGCCTAGCTTTGAGGCAATTTAGATATGCACGGAGGGATGGCCCTCACGACATGTTGATTCCTGACCTAGTTTTTGACTTCGACAACGATGCGCAAGGACTTCGCCAAAGATTCATCAGAGCTTGGGGAAGGACCAACAAGGTTTAATTGATGGCAGTAAATTTTTTTTTTTTGGAATAACCATGTATTAAAATTTTTTGTTGCAAATAACCATGTTTCAGATGACTCCCCAAAGGAGGGGCCATCTCACTTGGCGCCTCCACTAAGAAATAAGCCCTAGGAGCCATCTCACTTGGCGCCTCTTCTCTCTTTTAGCCAAGTGAGATGGTGCATGCACTATACAAGTGAGAGGAGGCGCCATTTCACTTGACTCCTAGGGCAAAATGTTGTTTTTTATAAATAATCCGTCTGTTTCTCCGTCATTTCTCACACTTTCTCGCACTGTTTTCTTATTTTTTACTCTGTTATTTGCGTCATGACATCACCCATGATTTTTACCATAGATGGTTACATTATCTTCTCCGCCACAAAACCTCCGATGAAAATGAAATTCTAGCACATTCACTCCATGGAGCGTCTGAAGCGAGAGTTGATGTGATGGCTAGATGGAGACATCGTGGAGGGGGAAAAAATTCGAAGGATCCAGCGAAGATGAACAACAACCTCACTTGCGACAGGAAGACCTAATGTTTGGTTGGAGGAAGTCAAAATAGACAGCGACGTAATGTTGATGATGCATGGGTCAGATGATATTGTTTTAACAGTTGTAATTTCGTAGACGGATTATCGTGTTTTTTTTCTTATTCGCGCAATATTTATTGTAACAAATACTGTTAACGGAAAACCCTAATGTCTACAACATAATAAAGGAAAGATTTTATGTAATACAATTTTTATGTGGTTGAGGCAGTAGCCCGATTCGGACAATTTTTGCGATTGTGTGACATAAACCACACTTTCTTTCCAGCTTGTCAAGGGAGTCCATTTCGGTTGTGATGTGCTTATTTTTGGGACGACCCTTTTTGTTCCTTCACATTTGGTTATTGTGCCATACTATTTCGCCGTCGTATGCAGGCCAATAATCTGGTTTTGCTACCAAAGGGAAGCTGTTGTTGTAAACGTTGAGCAACATTTCAGATTTGTAAATGTGTGACAGAAGTTGTAGCGTGTCTTGATGATTATAGGCACACGCGGTAATGACATGAGAACAAGGCATACGAAAGGCTTGAAACTTGCCACAATCTCACCAACGAGAAGGTAGTATAACCCTATATTCTTGTCTTGGCAGACCCTCGTTGTGGTCGATTGTCTCTTTCACAATGAAGTTGTGGCTATGTCAGTCAAATCGTATAACCATATGGGTGTTGTCTTTGGCAATTTCTGCCTTAATGTACTTCATGCAGCTTTCACTCCATAGTTGTCCAGATTGTAACACCGCATTCCATATTTCACCTCTTTTGGAAAACAACGAAGCCATCCTAAAATATGTTGATTTTACCAAAGCAGTGACCGAGAGGTTTCGTATGCCTTTGAATACCCCATTCATCAATTCAATTAGATTTGTTGTCATGTGTCCCCATCTTTGGCCATTGTCGTATGACCTAGTCCATTTTTCTACCAGAATATTGTCGATCCACCTACCGGCTTCCGGATTTGACAAACGGATCTCGTTGCGGTAATATTTGAATGTAGGTTGTGTCAATGCATATCCCACATTCATAACCTCTTTCCTTAGTGTTTTGTCTTTGATCTTCCTCGTGAAATTTTGGACGATATGTCTAACGCAATAGACATGCGTAGAAGGAGGGTCATGCCAACCATTTGCAGGATTATTGTATGCACTTTCAATGGATGCATGTCTATCCGAGATCAAACAGAGATCTGGTTGATGAGCCACGTGTGTTCGCAAATTTTTCAGAAAAAAGCTCCAAGCACCACCAGTCTCCCCCTCGACTAGGGCAAAGGAAATTGGGAAAATGTTATTGTTGCCATCTTGTGCAACTGCCATCAGTAGGGTGCCTTTGTATTTCCCATACAACCAAGTCCCATCAATTTGTATAATTGATTTGCATGATGCAAACCCTGTAATGCAAGGTTGAAATGCCCAAAACACTCGACTGAATATTCCATTTCTGTTGAGTTGACTACCATCCGGGGCGTATGCTGGCACTGTTTCCAGAATGTAAACACTACCCGGAGAATAAGTCTGGAGTGCATTCAGGTATCGAGGAAGTTCTTGGTATGACTCCTCCCAGTTTCTGTATACCTTTTCAATCGCCTTGGTCTTTGCTAACCATGCCTTACGGTAAGACGAAGTATAGTTAAAAACCATAGTGATATGGGAGATGATGGTTTTCACCTCCAAAGATGGATCGTTGCTGACGAGTGGTAGGATTTCTTGACAAATGAGATCATAATTAAGTTTTCGATGATCCTGTGATTGAGTAGAACTGACACAAGTGTGGGTAGACATGGAACCTATGACCCAACAATCACCTCTTAATCTGTATGATGCAGTGAGCTTGAACATACAATCAGGGTGGACACACTTGATCTTGTACCTTTCTGGATTTACACGGTCCACCTTAAAATCGACCGAGTTGAGCATGTGGAATTTTTTGATGGCTCTGATACATTCTTCTCTGTTACGAAACTTGTCTTTCTCTTTTAAGTTTTCATCCGACTGCATATACAGATTGAAAAATAAATCAGAAGACGGTTCATCTCCGCCCATGTTGAAGTTTGTCATGTACGGAGGTGGTGTATAGATCTCGTTTGCAGGAATACCAAGTATCCCATCCTCTTCGGAATCATCATTGACCATTTCGTCAAACTCTAACTCGTCATCTTCTTCTTCTTCATCAATTGCATCTACCTCTGCTTGTTCGGTCTCCAAAGGATCAACCACTTCTGTCACCTGAGGCTCTCGCAACATAATGTACAACTCAATAGAGTCGTACCCAGAATACTCATGACTGGAAAACATATTCTGAAGATCATCGTCATCTTGAACCTCAACATTATAAAATATTATTTGGTTGTTACAAAAAAAAAACTGGATTCTGATAAAATATTTGTGTCACCGGGCCTCGTCTAAGTTTGGCCTCCAATCGTTTTTTGAAGTACAAGAAATTGGCTTTCCTGTTTAAACAAAATCGGATGTTGTCCTAGTCTCTAAACAAAAACCCAGAGGTGGGACAAATGTATGTCTCACCGTTGAAATGTACACTGATGACATATTGGGGTGCAGAGGCCATTGCGTATGATTGTTTGAAGGTTGGAAGGTTGGAAGGTTTGAAATTTATGAGTTATTTGCAGGAATTTTTGAATGTTCTAGTGTTTAAGAGATTAAGTGAATCAGTGTTTTGATAAATGTAAGACTAAATAGGTCATACTGAATTTGAATTAACTAAGGTTGTAACCTCTAAGGCTCCTCCTATCACGTCCAATAGTGTTACCTAGCCTGTCACCTAGCCTGCTCCTACTCTGCAACCCATCCCACCTCTTATTCGCCAATGGGGATGGCGACACCTTTCATTTTTGTACTCTTTCGGCAATTCCAATGGAGCCTCCCTTCATGTCCAATCGTGTTACATGCATGTAGAGATGCCTTCTCCAAGGCTGCCACCTAGCCTGCGCCTACACTGCAAGAGTGACACTTATCATGCATGCATGCACCAGCTACCACCTTACTTACTCTATGAAATTTTTTTGCCTATAAATACAGAGCATAACATACTTCTCTCGCACCCACAATCGTCTCACTCTCTGCTACAAACTCTTTCATAATCCCTTACAATTTCAAACTCTTTCATAATCTCAGGCATTTTCAACAATGGCTCTTCTCACAATGGGCGATTCTCACAGAGGCACAAGGGACAACATTGCAGCATTTGTAAGTTTCTTTTATAGTTATACATTTTTCATACTTCTGGTAATGCTTTGTTCATCTTACTTACTCTTACACCTTTTACATTTTTAACTCAGGATACCAAAAGATTCAGAATCCGGTCTCACAACTACCTTGCTCCCGACCCATTGATCGTACGATATCTGGAATATGCAAGTTTCAGACATGTTATAAAGATCTCCAACTGCACAATTGATTCAAAGTTCATACTTGCTATGTTAGAAAGGTGGATACCAGAGACCCATACATTTCACCTACCAATAGGTGAATGTACCGTCACGCTAGAGGATGTGTACATGTTACTGGGTCTCCCTGTTGATGGTAAGGCCGTTAACGGGTCGGTTCAACAACCCAATTCTCTATGTGAAGAATTGTTGGGCAGGGATATGGTTGAAGGTGGCGGTGCGAGAGGTCAGGGTATACTACTAACTGAGCTTAAAAATAATTATGCGACTTTGGAATTAAACGAAAATTCCTCTGACCTAGCCAAGGTAATAAAAGATAGAACATATATAATGATACTATTTGGAACCTTTTTATTTCCCGAAAGTACGGGAAATAGTGTAAATTTTATGAATTTAAATTTACATAGAGACTTCGAAAAAACTAGAAAGTATAGTTGGGGTTCTGCTGTTTTAGCCCACCTATACAGTTCCTTGTGTAAAAATGCAATCAAGGAAAAATGTACATTTTATGGCTGCGCTTTTTTACTTCAAGCCTGGGGTTGGTGGAGGATGGAGTCCCTAAACCCCGTCAACAACAACACATTCATTTTCCCTTACGCAACAAAGTAAGTCATCAAGTTATATCATTTATTACTATACATCTCTGCACCAAATATATGATAAAAATAAAATATTTTTCATTTCCTTTAGGTATTGCATGAGGGATATGGATTACGGAAAGAATCCAAGATTCAATGTCGTACTATACCGCAATCTATTGGATCACCTTGGCCTAGATTATGTACGTCGTACCTTTCAACTTTTCTACTTCTAAAATAATTTATATATTATGTTTTCATTAACCTGATTTAATTTTATGCGGAGTTTGTCTGGAGACCATATTTGGGTTTGGGCCATGAACCAAACCCCGAGGATGCAGCAATTTAGAGTGCCAACACTGCAATCATACGGTTCAATATTATAGAGATGCACCACAACGACCGTGTGAAGATGCAGTTTGGAATGCATCAAGAGATACCCAGCGATCCAACTTGTTTGTCCCCGTGGCATCTCAAAAGGGTCGACGCCCAATGAGGTCTTACCAACTGGAAAGACTTTGCTCCAGAATGGTGTAAGATGTGGCAGAGGCGTCACCGACATGTCTTACAATTCCCAGTTTTCCCCAATCATGGTAATATGCGACACACGGATCAATATTTATCTTGGTACATATCAGTTAGTAACCCTGAAATGCACGTGTCTCATCCAAGGTATTTGGTTGACCCATGAACACAATGGGCACAACCCTCATTTCCCCAACAATAAATCCAACACACATCAACCTCCCACCAACCCCCCAGACGAAACAGAACCACAAACACCCAACCACAGTCGCCACCACAATACAATTACACCCACATTCCCCACAACCAACCACAATCACCACCTCAGTACCAATACCCCCATATGCCTCACACCCAACTGCAATTTAAATCACAATACCAACACACCCGCATACCCCACACACAATTTCAGTCTTCTGCATATCCCAATATGGACCCCTCAACATCCAACCTTAGCCCTGATATGGGAATGTCGGAAGATTATGAACCAACCGACCCAACTTACCATCAACCACAATATCACTAAACCACCCAACATCCTCAATACCAAACACCCCAAGATCCATTTCCTTTCTACCCCCCGTACTCAGACGACCAATGCTACAGACCAACCATGGAACCCCACCCACCGCCAACACGACCAAACTTTGAGGGTATGGGTAACCAACTAAAATTCTGGCTGCAGATACTCAATGTCACAGTCAATGTTATGACACCGTATCTGAATTTCTATAAGACAGTAAATACAAAAATAGTAAAGAACACAATCAATTGTTTACCCAGTTCAGTGTGAAACAACACCTACTCTGGGGGCTACCAAGCCAGGGAGGAAATCCACTATAAGAGATATTAATTCAGGAATAAACCAACCAATTTATCTCCTTCACTTAAGACCTACCCAATGCAACTTCAATCTAAGTTCTACTTAAACCTGAGTTCCTACTCACTCCCCCTCAATCACAGCAGTGATACTTAAAACAATTGACTAATGAATTAATGAAGACACTCTTCAGAACATACACTTGATTATGCTTCACAGCTTTTTAATCAAGCAACACTAACACTCTTGCTTCACAGCTTTGAGTGACATAAACCTAACTTGACTTTGCTTCAAAGCTTTAGTCAAGAGACACAAAAAACTCTTGCTTCAAAGCTTTGAGTGATACATAAACCTAACTTGACTTTGCTTCAAAGCTTTAGTCAAGAGACACAAAACACTCTTGCTTCAAAGCTTTGAGTGATACAAAACCCTTATAATTAAAACCTATTCCAAGTCACTTATCACAATGATACTTGCTTGGATTACAGTAGTTAAAACTATACAGCTCCTAATTGATCTTCAGTCAAAGGGATGTATTCCAAACAACAGTCCTGTTGAATATATAGCAGCTGTTTCTTCAGTTAGGGTTTCCACAAAAAGCTAGGGTTAATTCCGTTTGACCTTAAGACTTGGTCACAAGACTTTATCAACCAGGTTAGGGTTGAGCTAGGTTAACCCAAAGTCCACGTGAGATTCTGTTCTGGAAAGAATGAGTCATCTTCCTGAAAAATCTCAGAATTAACCAAACTGCATAACTGTTAGATCAGTACAGGATGTCTTAACATTTGTTATGACATCAGAATTCCTGTTTACTAATTTTGGTAGAAGGCAATAAATGTGATCTTTTTGCAAAATGCTCAGATACACACTCATAAACAACAACACTTGTATGCCATTATTTTTCTGCAAAGGTACCTAATAAACCAGTACCTAATAAATCAGAATGTTATGACATCAGTCATGACATTCACACATCTGGTTTTACCAAAAATACATGCCAATAACTAAACACCTACAAACTCCCCCTTTGGCAGATTTTTGGCTAAAGCCCCTAAGCAATCAGAGAGTAGATAGCAGCAGAAAGAATATGACTGCAGAAAAATATGATGTCTACCAAGTAATTAACACAAAATATCTCCCCCTCTTTAGCCACAAATGGGCCAAAGAACCATGTACTTAAATGTTATACAGTTATCCAAAATAGGTAATAAAAACAACAAATAAAATCTGAAGACACTTGTATCAACAACATCAGCATCAGGCTTGACAATTCCACCAGACTTTAAGCACTGTCACCTTCAGAGGAGCTACTTTCTTCAGCATTAAGTTGATCTTCAGCAGCACCCTCTTCCCTTCTGTTTCCTTCAGTCTCCTCCTGTTCTAATTTGGCAATTAGGTTTTCTAGAGTCTTTTTCCTGGTCTCCAGCTCTTTGCAGGTCTCTTTCAATACAGCTATAACATCAGATGTCTTGGACTGAGTTTTTGCAGATGATGTCTCAGCTGATGTTATGACAATGTCAGGAACATGAGATCCCTGAAACAGCTTGTAGTGTAACCCAAGAGCAGGAGCTCTTTTGCAAGCAGTGTCTCTTTCCACCAGGATATCAGGGTACTGAGCAAGAATGATTCCACATAGGAGGAAGGGAAAGGCAATTGGGCCTTTAACAGCATAGCTACCAGCATGTTTTAAGGTTTGATAAAAAAATGTACCTGCCATAGTCAAATTCAGTCTTGGTACCAACAGCATAAATGAATCTCCCCAATCCTATAGAGATGGTTGATTTATGGTTTGTAGGGACCCAGTTGGCTGCACCAATCTTGTGCAGGATGGCAAATTTTATGCTTAGCTTGCTAGCATTTAGCTTGCCTTTTGAGGGCCAGCACTTGACTTGTCTTGCTGTGATGGTTTGGCAAACTTCATTGTCAGTAACTTCCAGTTCAGGGCAGGCCTCATTTGATTTTCCAAGAAATTTGTTAATTTCAGATGGAGAGAAATTAACCCTTCTTCCTCTCACATATACACATTCAAAGTCAGCCGACCTTCCATCAGCACATTCATCAGACAAATTCACTATGAACTCCTTGACCAGATTTTCATAGCATTTGGTAAATTTTACCACAGTCTTCATTAGTCCAGCATCTTTTATCAGGTCCATGATTTCCTTGCAATCCATGGCACCATTGTTTAGTTCTCTTTCCAATGCTATTCTCTTCAAGCAAACATACTTCCATCTGTTGGCATTTTCAGGGTGGTGAAATGAGATATTGTCAGTGGGGACTTCAGGAACTCTAGCCATTTTGCTGGAAGGGAGTTTCCTTCTGAGGGGAATGTCTTCAGTATCAATTTCAAAATCTGACTCCTCATCAGAATCAGTAGGCTCAGGTTCTTTTCTCTTCTTTGTTATTGGATGCCTTGCAGGTTTTGAGAGACTCCCAGCATGCACTTGGGCTTTCACCTTCCCTTTGGACAGTCCAATCTTCACAGTACCAGTCTTCCCTTCAGACCTGGTTTTCTTATCAGCAGGTTTCTCTTTGTTCATACCTTTTGCAACATCTTGATTACCCTTCCTGTTCATCATTCTCCTAGCTATGCTAGGGTTGATATTTGTAATCAGGTCATTGTCTGAGTATTCCTCATCCACATCAATAACAGGTGGTTCAACATTCTTCTCTGAAGGGTTCTGAATATCATCCAGGTTTTCAGATGGTTTTTGAATGTTGTCATTTGGTGTCTCAACATTCTCAGAGACATCTGGATTTGCTTCAACATTTGGGCTTGCTGATTCTTGATTTAATGGAACAGAAATCCCCTGTACAGAGTGGTTCTCACTTAGGATTCTTGTAACAAGCCTAGCTATTGCTTGATGTACATAAGCTGATCCTTCCCTATTAGGTACAGAAGATGAAGGTTGAGAGGGATTACCGGATGACATAGCCTGAGACCTTCCTGCATGCCTTGTTCTCAGCTTTTTGACTTTGGAAGGGTTAGTTGCTATTTCTCTGAGAGGAGTAATCTCCAGGACTTCAGAATCCATGCATGAGGTGATTGCTCGAGAATCTTGATCAGATGATGAAGTTGAAACGGTTGTCTTGGATGAGGATGAAGTTTGAGACATTTTGATTGACTTGGAAAACCAGTAGCAACTAGGGAGAAAACTTTGATTGAGAGAAAAAGAGATGTTGCAAAGTCGAGAGTGGAAGGAGGCAAATGTGTGTCTATTCAACTTCTTAATAATTTTGAAAGAATTGGGGAAATATATGATTAACCCACTTAAAATAGACTTAACAAAAAGAACTCCTTCAACCCTTATTTTGAGCAAAATTAATTGCTATAATTTCTCATGTTGGCAAATACCCATCTTGCCCCTCAAGTTTTCAAATTGATTTGCATCAAGAGCCTTGGTAAAAATGTCAGCCAGTTGTAGCTTAATGACAACATGTTCCAGTTTAATTGTCTTCTCCTCCACAAGGTCTCTGATAAAGTAATTTTTAAGGTCAATGTGCTTGGTCCTGCTATGCTGAATAGGGTTCTTGGAAGAATTGATTGTACTCAGATTGTCATAGTACAATGTCACAACATCTTGTGAGACATTATACTCATTGAGCATCTGTTTTGTCCAGATAATTTGAGAACAGCTACTATCAGCTGCAACTATTTCAGCACAAAGTTGAAAAGGAATTCTTTTGACATGAATCATAGCTCTGGAAGATTCCTATATGATCCTATTTTTCCTTTTGTCAACTCCATTTTGTTGACTAATTCCTTCTGAGAAACAGAACTTATTAAACTTGCTGTTTCCAAATTCCTTGTCATGATCACTTCTGATTCTGACAATACACCCTTCTTTTTTAGTTCTTTTGCACAGTTATTTAAAAACTTCAAAGTTATTCATCACAACATAGGCATATCTCTTTTCACCAAGCCTTTCCACCTGATATTTACCACAAACTCTCCCTTTATCAATTTGCAGTCTTGGAATCCCTCTGACTGCTTCCATGGAGATAGTCCTTTTCATTCCTCTTAGATGAAGATGGCCAAGTTTTTGGTGCCACAGTTTCACCTCTTTTTCTTCTTTGGCAATAGAACACATAGTGGAGTTATTAGTGTTCTCAGGCTGCCACAAGTAACATTTGTCTTTAGATCTGATTCCTTTCATTACAACTTCTTGTTTTTCATTAATTACAAGACATTCAGATTTTGAGAAGTTGACCTTGAATCCTAGATCACATAATTGACTGATACTAATGAGATTAGCAGTCAGGCCTTTTTACCAATAGTACTTCATTCAGATTTGGAACTCCAGGGAAGTCCAAATTACCAACTCCTTTGATTTCACCTTTAGCACCATCTCCAAAGGTCACATAACTAGTGGTGTGAGGTTTAACATGATTGAGAATGTTCTTGATTCCAGTCATGTGCTTAGAACACCCACTGTCAAAGTACCAGTCTTCCTTTGCAGAGACTCTCAGGGAAGTGTGGGCTATCAGGGCAGTAGCCTTTTTCTTCCATTGTGGAGTATGTGGTACCCTGTTAGCCTTAGGTTTGACACCTGGGTTCTGATTAGGGTATCCATATAATCTGAAGCAGAAAGGATTTATGTGATCAAACCTCCCACAATGGTGACATCTCCATCTTTGGTACTTTTTCTTCATATTTTTCTATTCCCGATGTTGAGTGTTATGTTGTGACATCTGCTTTGACCTTTGTTTATCAGACCTGATCTTCTTGTCTGCACCAGGTTTCTTTGCTTCCACAAATCCTAGTCCAGACTTGTTTCCCATATTTTGTCCAACCTGAAGGATTTCTTCCAATTTGTCAGTTCCATTTGTCAGCATCTTGACAGATTTGGTCATCTGGTTCAGTTTTGAGTTCAACATTTGAACTTCCCCTTCTAGATGACTTATAGTTTCAAGGTCTGCCCTTTTTTCAGCCTCCAGCTTTATGATGAGTTTTGTTTGTTTCTCATTCTGCACATAGACTTCAGCACTTCTGATACACAATTTCTTGTAAGTATCAGCCAGTTCTTCAAATGTCACTTCCTCATCACTAGTGTCACTTTCAGAGGAACAAACACCAGTTAGTGCAGTAACTAGTTTGGCAGATTCTTCTTCAGAATTACTTTCTGAATCACAGTCAGACCAGGTAACAGTCATTCCTTTCTTTTGTTTCTTAAGAAAGGTAGGACATTCAGCTCGAATATGCCCATATCCTTCACAACCATGGCATTGAATTCCTCTGCTTTGATTTCCCTTCTCTTCTGACCTTGGTCTTCTGCTGGAACTGTCAATGTCAGATGGAATGTTATGAACATTAGACCTTGACTTTGGATCTATTCTTTTGATGAGTTTGTTGAATTGTCTTCCAAGCATGGCTATAGCTTCTGAAATATTTTCTTCTTCATCCTCCTTGTTTTCATCTTCAGTGTTGGATACAAGTGCTATGCTCTTGTTCTTTTTGTCAACATTTTCAGTGATCCCCATCTCAAAAGTCTGAAGAGACCCAATGAGTTCATCCACTTTCAACTTGCTGATATCCTGGGCTTCCTCTATAGCAGTTACCTTCATTGCAAATCTTTTAGGCAAGGATCTGAGAATCTGTCTCACCAGTTTTTCTTCTGACATCTTTTCTCCCAATGCTCCTGAGGTGTTGGCAATCTCCAAGATGTTCATGTGAAACTCATGAATGGTTTCATCTTCCATCATTTTTAGATTCTCAAACTTGGTAGTCAGCATCTGAAGCCTTGACATTTTTACTTTGGAAGTGCCCTCATGGGTAGTTTTGAGAGTGTCCCAAACTTCCTTGGCCAGTTCATATTGATGTACTAGTATGAATATGTTTCTATCAATTCCATTGAAAAAGGAATTTAAAGCTTTGGAATTTCCCAGGGCTAACTCATCTTCTTCTTTACTCCAATCTTCCTCAGGCTTCAGACTGATTGTCCCATCTTTCTCAGTTATGGTGGGATGGTTCCATCCTTTGTCAACAGCTCTCCAGGCCTTTTTGTCCAGAGATTTTAAAAAGGCAATCATACGAGGTTTCCAGTAGTCATAATTTGTTCCATCCAGAATGGGTGGTCTATTTCCAAAAACTCCTTCTTTGTCCATAGTGCCAGAAAGTGATATCCCTAGATCTCACCCAGTAATACAGGCAGGGTGCCTGCTCTGATGCCAATTGAAATTCTGGCTGCAGATACTCAATGTCACAGTCAATGTTATGACACCGTATCTGACTTTCTATAAGACAGTAAATACAAAAACAATAAAGAACACAGTCAATTGTTTACCCAGTTCAGTGTGAAACAACACCTACTATGGGGGCTACCAAGCTAGGGAGGAAATCCACTATAAGAGATATTAATTCAGGAATAAACCAACCATTTTATCTCCTTCACTTAAGACCTACCCAATGCAACTTCAATCTAAGTTCTACTTAAACCTGAGTTCCTACTCACTCCCCCTCAATCACAGCAGTGATACTTAAAACAATTGACTAATGAATTAATGAAGACACTCTTCAGAACATACACTTGATTATGCTTCACAGCTTTTTAATTAAGCAACACTAACACTCTTGCTTCACAGCTTTGAGTGATACATAAACCTAACTTGACTTTGCTTCAAAGCTTTAGTCAAGAGACACAAAACACTCTTGCTTCAAAGCTTTGAGTGATACATAAACCTAACTTGACTTTGCTTCAAAGCTTTAGTCAAGAGACACAAAACACTCTTGCTTCAAAGCTTTGAGTGATACAAAACCCTTACAATTAAAACCTATTCCAAGTCACTTATCACAATGATACTTGCTTGGATTACAGTAGTTAAAACTATACAGCTCCTAATTGATCTTCAGTCAAAGGGATGTATTCCAAACAGCAGTCCTGTTGAATATATAGCAGTTGCTTCTTCAGTTAGGGTTTCCACAAAAAGCTAGGGTTAATTCCGTTTGACCTTAAGACTTGGTCACAAGACTTTATCAACCAGGTTAGGGTTGAGCTAGGTTAACCCAAAGTCCACGTGAGATTCTGTTCTGGAAAGAATGAGTCATCTTCCTGAAAAATCTCATAATTAACCAAACTGCATAACTGTTAGATCAGTACAAGATGTCTTAACATTTGTTATGACATCAGAATTCCTGTTTACTGATTTTGGTAGAAGGCAATAAATGTGATCTTTTTGCAAAATGCTCAGATACACACTCATAAACAGCAGCACCTGTATGCCATTATTTTTCTGCAAAGGTACCTAATAAACCAGTACCTAATAAACCAGAATGTTATGACATCAGTCATGACATTCACACACCTGGTTTTACCAAAAATACATGCCAATAACTAAACACCTACACCGACTATACCAAAGAGTATCTTCTAGATATGGAGATCTGACTGATTTCATGGATCTGGAACACATTGACTTTGTTGGGCCATCGACCCTGCCACAACAGGAAACGCGACGAAACCCAGCACGGAAAAGGCGAGGATAGGGATGCGGAACCGGGGGTCATTATCGGGTTCCGGGGGACCACTGATTAATCTGTTTTTTTATGTAATACTTATGTGTGTAATCCTATTTTGTAAATAAAAAGTCAATTTTGTTGATCCTATATCGAATACGTAACACACCGCATTGAAAAAAAACGCGAAAATTGCCCTAGCAAATGCACTAAGGCGCCATCTCACTTGGCTTAGGGCTTTCCCTAAGCATCTAGGCACCAAGTGAGATGGCTCCTCCTTTGAGAGGTCATCTGAAACATGGTTATTTGTGTAATTTTTTCCGAAACATGGTTATTTGCGATTTTTTTTAATACATGGTTATTCCAAAAAAAATTCATGGCAGTATGGGTATGGTGATAAGATGTATGATGGTAGTTTGGTGAAGTGGGTGTGGAACGTGAATCTGGTTCACGGAGGGAGAAGAGGATAACGGAAGGGAGGAGGATACTGTTAGAAAGGGAGCAAATACTTTTCTAACTTGTTGTAAAATAGAATACAATTTTGGTCTTTATATAGACTCAAGAACTTCTACTATTCTAAGAAAGTAAATGATATTAGTAAATACTATTATAAACCACTATCTCTTGGCCTTCCAATTACAATAGACTTTTAACCTTCCCACTAACTTATTAATAGAAACCCACTATTTATAACATTAAAGTTTATTCAACAAAACTTCTTGTAAATTTAAATGTTTCGTCTATCCATCATGCCTATCAATTTCTGGCCTCTGTCGAAAATTTCTTTCGATAATGGTTTTGTGAAAATATCTGCTGCTTGATCCTTGTTTTCTACATGCCTCAATTTGACACTTCCCTCCTTCACATGTTCTCGAATAAAGTGGAAGCAAACGTCAATGTGTTTGCTTCTCTCATGGTTTACTGGAATGTTTGCCAACTCGATTGTTAATTTGTTATCCACTTGTATTACAGTTGCACCTTCTTGTTTTAGCTCCATTTTTCTCATCAATCTTCTAAGCCATACTGCATGACAAACGCACCAAGATGCTTCCACATATTCAGCTTCACATGTCGAAAGTGTTACTATTGGTTGCTTTTTAGAAAGCCAAGTAAATGCAGTGTTTCCCATGAGGAACACATATCCAAAAGTGCTTTTTCGATCGTCTATATCTCCACACCAATCACTATCAGAGTAACCAACTAACTTGTAGTTTTCTATTCTTGAATAGAACACTCCAAATGACACTGTTCCTTGGATGTACCTTAGGATTCGTTTCAATTCCTTCCAATGTGAATGTACTGGCTCCTCCATGAATTGACTTACAATGCCGACACTTAATGAAATGTCCGACCTTGTGCATGTGAGATATCGAAGACTACCTACCAAGCTTTGATATTTTCTTACTTCGACATGTTCTCCTCCATCAAATTTCGACAATTTTGCACCTGGTTCCATAGCCGTCGAAGTTGGATTACAACTTTTCATATAATATTTTTTCAAGATTTATTTTGCATATTTTTCCTGTAAAATAAAGATTCCAGTTTGTAAGTACGAAGTGCGCCTAAGAGGGGGGAGGGGGACTGAATTAGGTACTATAAAAATTCTGGTTTTTAGTGATGATGGTTCTTATTTTTCTGGTTATAAGTGAGTTTAGGAAAGCTTAAAAATGCAGAAAAATAAAGAGACACGGGCGATATATCCTGGTTCCCCTCACAGTCCGAGAGTACTCCAGTCCCCTTTCAATATGAAAGAGATTTCCTTAATGTGGCAAACTTAAACAAGAACTACCAACCAAACCAAGAACAATCGTCTTGGACCAAGAACAATCCTCTTGGATTTTCACTAAGTTACCTATGAGAACAATCCTCTCAATGTAACTACACTTGTATCTAACAACTTGGAAAGACAAGATTTCAACAAAAACACTTAAACTTAATTCCAACAATCCTGGAAAATAAGTAAGTAAATATCAATTTGTGAGTTTGAGTGAGTAGAGTAATATTGACCACTTAGAGTGATTTGACAATGTATAATATTCATATTTCTATAATAATATTGTACAAGGACTCAAGATATATTTGCTCAAAGTTTTCTGTTTGTTAATGTATGAAAATGTGCAGAAAACTTATGCATGAAAATGAAGAATGCTTGAGTTTGTATTTTAAAATGTCAGAAAATATTTATGAAAGAAGGTGTTAGATCTGGATTTGAAATTGAATATTTATATGTTCATAAAACCCTTTTGAAACATCATGAAGATCTGGAAATGTATCATGAACAAATGCCAAGTTTGAGTGAAAAGATGTAATGAAAAGGTATGATCAAAAGGCATGAATAAAGCTATTATTTTTCAAATTCGTGCAGTATGCAATTGATTTCACCCTTGGTGTAAATCGATTGCATAAGGTTTTTAACAGCTATTTTTTTCAAAATCTTTAAGAGTGCAATCGATTGCATTAACAATGTAATCAATTGCATGCATAGTCAATAGCAAAAATTAACTGAGTGCAAATCGATTGCACTAACAATGTAATCGATTGCATGCAAAGTCAGTAGCAAACATTTTGAAAAATTTAAGTATGCAATCGATTGCATATGTAATGTAAATCGATTGCACAAAGAAACAGAAGCAAAAGATCTGAAATTTTGAAGTGTGCAATCGATTGCACTAAGATGTAAATCGATTGCATGCAGAAGAAAAGTGAAATTTTATCTTTGAAAAGCTTGAGTAATGATTCTTAAACATTTCTTTTTCATTTTTGAGCATTTATATCTTAAGATCAAAGTAGATAATATTATTATACCTTTAAAGTTGTTGAGAGCTTTGAATGAAGATATTATCCTTAGATGCTTAGATGCTTGATCAAAATCTTTGCCTTCTTTGTTAGCCATGGTTTGTCTTCATCAAAACAAAAGCTTATTTGTGAAGCTTGATTTTACATTCTCCCCCTTTTTGATGATGGCAAACAATCTTTCTTTATGCGATGTACTTCCCGGAAGAGCTTCTCCCCCTAAGATGCAAAACTCCCCCTATGTAGGAGAGGGTTGGAATCCTTTGCAATTCTTCATCTTGATTGGAGAGTACCTTGAAAGTTAAGACACAGGAAATACAAGCATAAAGTACCATACATCTTTCTCCCCTTTGACATTATCAAAAATAAGGGAAAGATGCCTAAAGCAAATAATAATAGAGCAATATATAACATGTATAAAACATATATAAAAGATATATCAAGGGTAGAATGTACCTTATAAGTCGCGTTCGTCAAGTATGCCAAGCTCTCGACGAATTTTGTAGAAAGGTTCTTTTGCCAAAGGTTTGGTGAAGATATCGGCAAGCTGATTATGAGTATCTACAAAGGTTACCTCGACATCTCCTTGAAGAACATGATCACAGAGAAAATGATGTTGAATGTCTATATGTTTAGTCCTTGAATGCATGACGTGATTCTTTGTGATGTTGATTGCACTGGTGTTGTCGCATCTTAGAGGAATGCACCCTAGATCGAGTCTGTAGTCACGAAGTTGTTGTTTTAGCCACAAAATTTGAGCGCAACTACTACCCGCTGCAATATATTCAGCTTCGGCCGTGCTTAGAGTAACACATGCTTGTTTCTTGCATGCCCATGATACTAATGCATTACCAAGAATGTGACAAGTTCCACTTGTGCTCTTTCTATCTGTTTTACATCCTGCATAATCCGCGTCAGAATAACCAATTAAGTTGCAGACACTATCTTTAGGATACCACAATCCGACATTTGTTGTTCCTTTGAGATACTTCATGATCCTCTCGATATTTAGTGATGTCGATGGAAACACCTGATTCATCTTGATCAACATAAGAACCAGAATCCATTGGTGTAGACATTTCCTTACAGGTATCCATGTCAAACCTTTTCAAGATTTCCTTGCAATATTTGGATTGGTTGATGAAGATGCCATCTTTTAGTTGTTTGATTTGAAGTCCAAGAAAATAGTTCATTTTACCCATCATGGACATTTCAAATTCTCCTTGCATCATTGATGAGAATTCTTCACACATTTCTTGATTTGAGGAGTCGAAGATGATTTTGTCAACATAGACTTGTGCTAGCAAAGTGTCGTCTTTGATTTTCTTGATAAAAAGATTCTTGTCAACTTTGCCTTTTTTGAAACCTTTTTCGCATAAGAAGTTGCTTAAACGATCATACCATGCCCTTGGTGCTTGTTTCAGTCCATAGAGAGCTTTTCTTAATTTAAATACATGAGATGGATTCTTGAAGTCTTCGAAACCCGGGGGTTGCTTAACGTATACTTCTTCAGTTATATATCCATTCAAGAATGCGCTTTTGACATCCATTTGGAAAAGATGAAAATTTAATGAACAAGCATAGGCAAGTAAGAGACGAATAGCTTCTAACCTTGCAACTGGAGCGAAAGTTTCTTCAAAGTCTATTCCTTCTTCTTGATTATAGACTTGTGCTACTAATCTTGCTTTGTTGCGAACAATTATTCCATTAACGTCAAGTTTGTTTTTGAACACCCATCTTGTTCCAATAATGTGTTTGTTGCTTGGCCTAGGAACGAGTTACCAAACTTGATTCCTTTCAAATTGATTCAATTCTTCTTACATAGCTATGATTCATTGGTCATCGCCTAAAGCTTCATCAACTTTGGAAGGTTCAATTTGAGAGACAAACGCCATGTTTCGGAAAGCATCCTTGAGATTTAATCTTGTAGACACGCCTTGACTTATATCACCAATCACTTTATCAATAGGATGATCTCTATGAGTTCTCCATTCTTTTGGTAGATCATTGAGATTCGATTCTTGTTGAGGTGATTCTTGAATGGGTTGATCCTTGGAAGAATTTTCTTGAGTACCTTCTAAAATTTCATCATCATTATCACAAACAATATTATCCTCCTTGGAGAGGTTAGTTTCATCAAAAGAAACATGCATAGATTCTTCAATAGTCAAAGTTCATTTGTTGTATATTCTATATGCTTTACTAGAGAGTGAGTAACCAAGGAAAATACCTTCATCGAATTTCTCATTAAACTTACCCAAATTATCTTTTTCATTGTTTAGGACAAAGCATTTGCACCCGAAGATATGAAAGAAAGCAATGTTTGGTTTTCTCCCTTTGAAAAGTTCATATGGAGTTTTCTTTAAGATTGGTCTAATGTTAACTCTATTGCTAACAAAACATGCCGTGCTCACCGCATCCGCCCAAAAGTATTTTTGAAGATTTGAGTCGCTAAGCATTGTTCTAGAAAGTTCCACAAGAGACCTATTCTTTCTTTCAACCACTCCATTTTGTTGTGGAGTCCTCGGTGCCGAGGAGTTGTAAGATATTCCAAGTTCTCCGCATAATTATTCAAATAGAGAATTTTGGAATTCTCCGCCATGGTCACTTCTTATTGAGGCAATTGTTAGAGACTTCTCATTCTGAATTTGTTTAGCATACTTCTTGAACGCCTTGAATGCATCACTTTTCTGCACTAAAAATAATGTCCAAGTATATCTAGAGAAATCGTCAACAATAACCAAAGCATATACATTACCTCCGAAACTCCTTGTTCTCGATGGACCAAATAGATCCATATGTAACAATTGTAGTGGCCTTGTAGTGGACACCACATTCTTAGATTTGAAAGTTGATCTAGTTTGTTTCCCTTTTTGACAGGCATCACATAGTCTATCTTTGACGAAATTTCTCTTAGGCAATCCAATGACAAGATCGTGCTTGATTAATTTATTCAAGTGTTCCATATTAATATGAGCAATTCTTTTGTGCCAAAGCCATGAATCATCGTTGTTCACCATGATACATTTAACCTTCAAAGATGGATCATCAAGGGAAATCATGAATATATTATTGATTCTTTTACCTTTAAGTATAACCTCATGAGTGACTTCGTCTTCTATCAAACATTCATCCTTGGTGAACTTGATTTTGAAGCCTTTGTCACAAAGTTGGCTAATACTTAGAAGATTGTGCTTTAGGCCTTCAACATAAAGAACATCTTCAATTGATGTGAAAGGTGGAGCACCAACTTTGCCTTTGCCTAGGATTCTTCCCTTATTATTGTCTCCATAAGTGACAAAACCCTTGGCCTTTAGCGCTAGATGTGAAAATTGGTTTATGTCTCCTGTCATATGCTTTGAACAACCACTATCAAGATACCAAAGATTTCATGTGGTCTTCAAGCATACCTGCAAAACAAATTAAGTTTTGTTAGGTACCCAAGTTGCTTTGGGTCCTTCATAATTAGTGCCTTTCTTTACCCATACATAATGCCCACTTGCCACACTGAAGTTTCTAACATAGCAAGCATTAGGTGTATGGCCTTTAATACCACAATAAAAACAAGTAGGTTCAAAGTTACTTCTATATCTAGAAGGATAAGATTTCTTCTTAGAAAATGATTTCTTTTTCGGATAGTGACGAACTATTTTAGGTTTGTTCACTTTCTCTTTGGAAGATTGATCACTTGCCTTAACAAAGATAGTTTTGTTAGAACTTGGTTTTGAAATTTTTGAATATCCAAGTCCACTTTTATCATTTGGGTATCTTTGTTGGCTAAGAACACCTTCCAATCCAATTTTCCCTTTTTCATATCTTTCAATGACTCTTTTTAATTGGACAATTTGGAAAGAGAGTGAATCACAATTTTTGCATACAAAATTATGTTTTGTTCATCACTTGATTTTTGTTTTTCTTCTTTGAAATCTTTTTCCATTGAAACATATTTTTCTTCTAAGGATGAAATTTGTTTCTTTTGTGATGAAATGGTTTTATACAGAATTTTGCATTCATTCAATAGTTCATCTATAGCACCTTGTGCGTCACTATCAAAAAGAGAAAATTCATTACTAACCTCATTGTCTTCATCATCGGAATGGTGTGAGGCCATCAATGCTAGATTTGCACTTTCATCACTATCGGAATCGGATGAGGAACTTATTTAATTATCCTCCCATGAGACATAAGCCTTTTTATTCTTGAATCCCTTCTTGCTTTTGAAGCCACCTTTCTTGGAGAGTTTTGGACAATCCGGCTTGATATGACCGTGCTTACCACATTCATAACATGTGATTTCTTGTGTTAATGTGGAGTCTTCCTTTTTCTGAAAATGTTTCTTTCCTTTTGAATGAGAAAAAGGTTTGTCATTTCTACCGAAGAACTTACCAAGCCTTTTAACAAGAAGCATGAAGTTTTCATCTTCTTTTGGATTGTTTTCCTTTTCAACTTCCTTGGAGTCTATCTTCAAAGCAATAATCTTGGATTTCTTCTCTTGATTTTCATGCTTTCGAGTCTTTCGAGTTCCGTTTCGTATTCTTGAAGTTTTCCAAATAATGTTGCGGATGTCATGTTGGAGAGACTTTTCTTTTCTGAAATTGCCGTTACCTTTGGTTTTCATTCCCTAATTAAGGACCTAAGAACTTTCATATTCAATTCATCATTCGTCAAAAATTTACCAAGAGCATTTAGATGATTTGTCAAGTGCACAAATCTCTTTTGTAAGTCAAGAATGGTTTCTCCGGGCTGCATTCGAAATAGTTCGTATTCTTGACTTAGGGTATTTAGTCTTGATCTTTTTACTTCAACCGTTCCTTCATGAGTTTGCACCATGGTATCCCATATTTCCTTTGTTGTTTTGCATGCCGAGACACAGAAGAATTCGTCCATGCTAAGTGCACCTTGAAGAAGGTTTATTGCCTTTTTGTCATAGAGAACTTTCTTCTTATCATCACCATCCCATGCAGATTTAGGCTTTGATGAGCCAACACCATTGATTACCGTTATAGGGATAAATGGACCATTTTCGACGGCATCCCATATTTCTTCTCCTTGTGCTTCTAGATGCGCCTTCATGCGTATTTTCCAGAAGTCAAAATATTCACCACAAAATAGAGGAGGCTTGTTGTTACTACCACCATCTCTGAAAACGGGATTATGATTTGCGGAAGCCATTCTGGATCTTTTAGGAGCAGGTTACCTATAACCTGCTCCGACACCAATTGTAAGTACGAAGTGCGCTTAAGAGGGGGGGGGGTGAATTAGGTACTTTAAAAATTCTGGTTTTTAGTGATGATGGTTCTTATTTTTTTGGTTATAAGTGAGTTTAGGAAAGCTTAAAAATGCAGAAAAATAAAGAGACACGGGCGATATATCCTGGTTCCCCTCACAGTCCGAGAGTACTCCAGTCCCCTTTCAACATGAAAGATATTTCCTTAATGTGGCAAACTTAAACAAGAACTACCAACCAAACCAAGAACAATCCTCTTGGATTTTCACTAAGTTACCTATGAGAACAATCCTCTCAATGTAACTACACTTGTATCCAACAACTTGGAAAGACAAGATTTCAACAAAAACACTTAAACTTAATTCCAACAATCTTGGAAAATAAGTAAGTAAATATCAATTTGTGAGTTTGAGTGAGTAGAGTAATATTAATCACTTAGAGTGATTTGATAATGTATAATATTCTTCTTTCTATAATAATATTGTACAAGGACTCAAGATATATTTGCTCAAAGTTTTCTGTTTGTTAATGTATGAAAATGTGCAGAAAACGTATGCATGAAAATGAAGAATGCTTAAGTTTGTATTTTAAAATGTCAGAAAATATTATGAAAGAAAGTGTTAGATCTGGATTTGAAATTGAATATTTATATGTTCATAGCACCCTTTTGAAACATCATGAAGATCTGGAAATGTATCATGAACAAATGCCAAGTTTGAGTGAAAATATGTAATGAAAAGGTATGATCAAAAGGCATGAACAAAGCTGTTATTTCTCAAATTCGTGCAGTATGCAATCGATTGCACCCTTGGTGTAAATCGATTGCACAAGGTTTTTAACATCTATTTTTTTCAAAATATTTAAGAGTGCAATCGATTGCATTAACAATGTAATCGATTGCATGCAAAGTCAGTAGCAAAAATTAACTGAGTGCAATCGATTTCACTAACAATGTAATCGATTGCATGCAAAGTCGGTAGCAAACATTTTGAAAAATTTAAGTATGCAATCGATTGCATAGGTAATGTAAATCGATTGCACAAAGAAACAGAAGCAAAAGATCTGAAATTTTGAAGTGTGCAATCGATTGCACTAAGATGTAAATCGATTGCATGCAGAAGAAAAGTGAAATTTTATCTTTGAAAAGCTTGAGTAATGATTCTTAAACATTTCTTTTTCATTTTTGAGCATCTATATCTTAAGATCAAAGTAGATAATATTATTATACCTTTAAAGTTGTTAAGAGCTTTGAATGAAGATATTATCCTTAAATGCTTAGATGCTTGATCAAAATCTTTGCCTTCTTTGTTAGCCATGGTTTGTCTTCATCAAAACAAAAGCTTACTTGTGAAGCTTAATTTTACACAGTTTCTTCTTGTCGAACCTCCAGACCAAGAAAGAATTTCATCATACCTAAGTCTGTCATTTCAAATTCGCGTGTCATGGTACTCTTGAATTCTTCTATCATCTGATCATCACTGCCTAGAAAAATAAGGTCATCGACATAGAGAGCAACAAGTAATACATCACTTCCATTTTTCTTCACAAAGAGGGCATGTTCATACGGGCATTTCTCGAACCCATTCTCCTTGAAATATGTGTCGATGCGTGTGTTCCATGCCCGCGGTGCTTGGTTCAGCCCATATAGAGATTTCTTCAATATCAACACCTTCTTCTATTCTCCAATCCTTATATACCCAAGTGGTTTTTCTACATAGACTTCTTCTTCGAGTACACCATTCAAAAATGATGTCTTGACATCCATTTGAAATATCAGCCATTTGAATTGAGCAGCTTGAGAAATGAGCAACGAATTGTCTCCATTCTTGCAATAGGTGCAAACACTTCGTCATAGTCAATTCCTGATTTATGTTTGTATCCATTCGTAACAAGTCGCGCTTCGTATCGTTCTATTTATCCTTGAGCATTCATCTTTTTCTTGACTACCCACTTTACACCAATGGGTCAACTACCTTTTGGAAATTCGGCTAGCTCCCAAGTGTTGTTGTGGTCTATTTCTCTAATCTCTTCGTCCATGGCACTTTTCCACTTCTTGTCTTGTAACGCTTCTTCGAAACTGATGTTTTCAGCATCTTCCAAAAGGCACACAAGGTGTACCTCATTTTTCGAATCATATAAATCTTGAAAACTTCGCATTTTGGGTTGTAAAGGTTCATCTTCATTTTCAGTATCTTCGTGTTCTGTTGAAATCCTTGTTGGTACAACGAGAAATGATTATTCGACTGTGTCGATAACTTCTGTCAAATTATTCCAGTCCCACTTGCTCGCTTCGTCTATTCGAACGTCTCTACTCATGATCACTTTCTTTCTTATGGGGTCGAATAGCTTGTACCCTTTTGTCTTCTCACCATCTCCAATGAACATATACTTTTAACTTTTGTCTTCAAGTTTCGTTCTTCGTTGATCTGGTACATGTGCATAAGATAAACTACTAAATACTTTGAGATGAGAAACTATTGGCTTCTGTCCGTTCCATGCTTCTTGTGGTGTTTGATCTTCTAACTTCGAATGTGGACATCGATTCAGAACATAAACATCATATTGTACTGCTTCTGCCCAGAATTCTTTCGACATGTTCTTGCTCTTAAGCATTGATCGAATCATGTCAAAAACTGTTCAATTCTTTCTTTCAGCCACACCATTTTGTTGAGGTGAATATGATGCAGTTAGGAATCTCCTTATACCCTTCTCTTCACAATATTTCATAAAGGTCGTTGAAGTGTACTCACCACCTCTATCAAATTGAATTGCTTTGATATATCTGTCGGTTGCCTTTTACACCATTACTTTGACCCTTTTGAACACCTCTAATGCTTCATACTTTTCTTTCAAGAATTAAGCCAAGGTCTTTCGTGAGAAATCATCGATAAAGGAAATGAAGTACCTTTTTTCGTTGAAGGATTCCGGAGTGATTGGCCCATATATGTCGGTATGAATCAATTCAAGAATATGTTTAGCTTGATATTCTACCTTATTTTGAAATTAGGTTCTTGTTTGTTTGTTGAGCACACATTCTTCACAAAACTTTCCTTCATAATCTATGTCTGGTAGTCCGTGCACCATGTTCTTTTTCACCAACCTTCTCAAACCAGCATGATGTAGATGACCGAAGCGTATATGCCATAGTGACGCTTTTTCTTGCATGTCGACTTGTAGACATTTCTCTCGAATGTTCCTCAAATATAGTTTGTACGTTTGATTTCTTTCCATTTTGACATGGGCGATCAGATGTCCTACTTTGTCCTTTAAATGCAGTATTCGATCTTTTATAAGTATCAAAAAACCTTTTTTCTGTAAGTTGTCCCAAACTCAGGATGTTGGTCTTGAGATATGATACATAGTAAACATCTTGGATTGATTCAATCAAGCCATCCTTCTGTAAGTAACAGATTGTGCCCTTTCCTTCGACCTTCACTTTTGATGCATCTCCGAAAGACACATTACCATCTTCAATTTTTTTTTCATTTCTTTAAACAGGTGTTTGTAACCAAACATGTGATTACTTTCTCTTGAGTCAAGATACCAAACATGGTCATTATTGGTGTTGATTTCATTTTGATCCATCAGGAGAAAACCTTCATTTTCTTCAGCTTCCAAGGCTAGATTGGTTGTTTCTTGTACCTTCTTTTCGATTCGAAAATATTTTGCAAGATGTCCCACTTTATCACAGTTATAGAATTTGTAGGAATTTCAATCCTTCGCGTAATGACCATACTTCCCACACTTGTAGCATTCGAAGTTGGAGTGGTTCGACCAAACACCTCTTTGACCACGTCCTCTGCCAAACCAATTTTGTTGGTTCAAATGTCCTCTCTCGAAGTTGCTGCTGCGACCACTGTCACGACCTCCACATCCACGTCCTCTTCCTCGAAAGTTTTGAGAAAAGAGTACCTTTTCGTCTTTGATTGACTCCTTAGTTTGTTTTGCTTCCTCGACTGCTTCTTCCTTCATTTTTATCTTACGTTGTTCATGTGCTTCGAGAGAACCAGCGAGCTCTTCGACTGAGAGCGTTGAAAGGTCCTTAGACTCTTCTATTGCACACACAATATTATCAAATTTATCTGTTAAAGATCTCAAAATATTTTCAACAACTCGTGCATCAGTTACTGTTTCGCCATTTCTGGTGAGTTGGTTCACCACCTTTTGTACACGTGTGATGTAGTCAAATACAGTTTTTGTCTCCTTCATCTGCATCCTCTCCAATTCGCCACGAAGAGTTTGGAGTCAAACTTGCTTCACTCAGTCTGCTCCTTTGAACACTTTTTCTAACGTGTTTCATTCTTCTTTCAACATAGTCGAACCGACAATATTTTTGAAGCCTGATTCGCCAACAACCCTAAACAACATGTATAGTTCCGTTTTATCCTTCAATCGCGTCTCTTTCAATGCTTTATTTTACGCTGTCGTATGTCCCGCAACATTTGTTGGGTCTTCAAACCCATATTTGGTCACCTCCCACACGTCTAGAGATCCAAGAAGAGCTTTCATTTGGATACTCTAGTTTTCGTAATTTGACTTTGTTAGCAATGGAAACAACATTTGATTCATCATGTTTGCCATTAGCTCTGATGCCAATTTGTTAGAAAGGGTGCAAATACTTTTCTAACTTGTTGTAAAATAGAATACAATCTTGGTCTTTATATAGACTCAAGGACTTCTACTATTCTAAGAAAGTAAATGATATTAGTAAATACCATTATAAACCACTATCTCTTGGCCTTTCAATTACAATAGACTTTTAACCTTTCCACTAACTTATTAATAGAAATCCATTATTTATAACATTAAAGTTTATTCAACAGATACGGTGAGTCTGTGTCAAAGACAAAAAAGAGTATGTGAGGTGTTGGATCAGGAAGTTGTATGAGCTAGCTAGGTTTGATGGTGTTTGGATGGATGAACGAAGGGAGGCTGACAGTTTTGGGTTGTGACGAAGGTGGGTTGGCCGCAGAAACTGGTGGTCGGGAGGTTCAGAGAAGGAAGACGGATGAAGGGAGTTTGATCTGTGGAAGAGATGAAGTGTGAGGTTGGTGGGTATGGTGTGGTATGTACTACGGAGAGCAGAAACGGTGAGGGTGTTATGGCAAGAAGGGCGATGAAGAAGAAGATGAGTGAGCGAGGAAGAAGAGAGTCATTTTTGGTTTTTTTGTTCTCAATTTCAATTTGATAAGCTGCCTCCACACAATCTCATCCCTTATCCTTTAATACTCATAAATTCCAGGGTTTCCATTTTATTTTAAAGACAAACTAATTTTAATGGCAAAAGTAACCTAAAAATCTAAAATACTAAAAAATAACACATTTAATATTATTTTTATTTCAATTTTTTTGAATAAAAAAATGAGAATCAAAATGGTCAAAAAAACAATAAAAACTCGACATTTAATTAATAAAAAAAAGGAAATGAACACATTAAAATAAATTATAGATCACAATGGTTAATAAAAAAAGATTGTAAATGCCAAAATTGATATAAAAATGAAAATTAGAATATCTGATTGAACATACATTGACAATTAAAAAAGTGATTGTAAATTGTACCGAAAAAATAAAGCGAGCATATCGACATGATCTACGCGTAACGCAGATTCATAAAATAGTCAGCTAAAGGTGAAAACTCGAAATATTTTTCCGGCTAATTTTCATACGGTATCGAATAACTTTTAACAATCTTCCTATAGAACCGAAATATCAATATTATCGACATATAAATAACTTGACGCAATGCATGAAGCGGGTAAAAAGATAAAAATGCATGAAGTGAAATAAAATGTATATTTCACCTCTAACATGATACAAATGTTGATTTAAGTTGACTTTTTGTCAACCTAAATGCATGGCGAATGACTAATGATGCAAATACAAAATGAATGACCCTTGGGAAAAATTGGGGTATGATAGGGATTTTTTTAGAGAGATGCTATTTGGTAGAAGAATGCTAATAACAGACTTTCTGGGGAAATTATTGGCATCAATATTGAGACTGGGGAAAGGAAATATTGACATTAACTCTGAGATTGTGACTGAGGATAAAAGTGTTGACATCAATGTAGCGGTAGAAATGTTGATACTATACCATTGGATTGACTTAACTCGCACAGATCAAATGAAAATCTCCACTATGCTTTATTGTTTCCAGAGAAATGGGAAAAGAGCGAATAACCCAAAAAAGAGGGGGAGAGAATCTAAGTACGGGGGTTTTTTATGCAAAGGGAAGGTATTAGCATCCTAAACATCTATCGTACTCCGCAGGAACCGCTTTGAAAATTTGTGTATTTAGGTTATAAGTGTTGTATACAAAAATATATGGTGGAGGTGAGAAAAGAAATACTTTTTAAAATTTTTTCAACCGCCACAGTTGTGAACCTTTAGTGCCTACGTACCACCTTTCATGCAATAGGGGATGATGGTACTCATAGTTCACCTTTAAAATTTTAAAACACAAGTGTGTTGGTTAATTTTAGAGATGAGACATCATCGTCATATCTGAGTGGAAAACATACTTACTACCCACGATTATAAGAAAGGAGAATTTGTGTCATCTCAAAGTGGAGGATATAGCTTGGATTTTAAAAAATCAACAATGCCTCACTCAACATTCAAGTGGAAATATATCACTCACTACTGTTGTACCCCAAAATTTTCCCTCCCTTTTCTTCAATATTTTCTCACCACAAGACCCTTGGAGCTCAAGATCAAGTTAGGGTTTGCTCTGCTCAAGACTCCTCCTTGCACTGTTGACCCAAATTAGGGTTTGAGTTTGCACAAATATGTTTTGACCTAAAGTGCCCGAAATGACTTTCATGCTTCATGTTGGACTCTCAAGTTTATCCATACCAAGTTTCAAGCCTTGATTCCAATCTTTGCCCAGTCAATTGGACAGTTGACCTAGAAATCAGTTGTATTGGGGAAAAAGTCAACTGTGGTCAATTGACAGTCAAACTTCATGATTTTTTACCCACATCAACATTTTGAACTCATATGGACCATTTGATCAAGTTTGAATCACAATTCCACAAGAAATTTGATCAGATCATCAAAAGGGCAAAATGGTCATTTTTAGGGTTTTGACTGCACAAAGGCAATTTTTGACTGTTTGACCTAGCCAATGGCCAACCAAGCTCACACATGGACTCAAGGACCCAATGGAATTGTCTTGACATGTTCAAAAAATTCAAAAGATCCCAAATGCACAAGATTGACAGATGAATTTTCCAGTCAACTGAGCCAAATTTGACTGTATACTGAAAAGTCAAACTTTGACTTTTTGGTCAAAATCAAGTGTCAAGATTCATTTTTCATCAAGACATGTCAAATTATGAAACTTGTTCATCAAGAAATCAAAAATCACAAATTAGGGTTTGAAATGAAGAATTTTCATAACTTAGAAATTTTCTAAGTTATGAAAATCCCTAATTTTTTCCTAACTTTGTCCCATATTTTCATCAAGATGCATTTGGATTCAAACAAAACTCAAAACATGAAAGTTGTAGTCCATTTCAAAATCTACAACTTTTATGCACAAAGTTTCCTCAAAAGAAGCTTGTAGCTCAAGTTATGATTTTTGGAACAAGGGTGCAAAACATTCTTAATTTAGAAAAATTTTGACCTATTCTAGGCAGGATTTTTGCCTAACTTCATGGCCACTTTTCACATGCTTCCACTTGTAATTTCAACTTTCATTACAAATATGGATTGTAGTACACATTCCAAGCTTTCCAAAATGTCCAAGAACTCATCAAACAACCTTGTGGTTAGGGAGAATCGAATTTGGCAATATGAGCAAAAGTCACTTTGATTCATGGCCAAAGGCATGTTCATAACTTGTGCATTTTCAAACTCAACATATGCAAGCTACATTACAGGCCTCTAATCTCATTTACACTCAAAAATTAAATGCTAATCCATTGTGCCAAGATGTTATTCTATGAGTTTGGTCATTACATGAAGGATTAGTCCATAATTAGAAAAAGCACTTTATCCATTTTTGAAAAGTATGGCTTTATGTCAAATTTGCAATCCAAGTAGTACAATGCAAATCCTTTTGGCACAAGTTTAGGAACATATCACACTGATCAAGAGGGATGGTTGCAGCATGATTAGGGGGCCTGCACAAGTCTAGAAACCAGGTTGACAATTTTTGCTTAAGTTAGAAGAAACCTTGCATTTGGGAAGAGATCTCATTTTTCTGCCAACACAAGCTTAGACAAACTTGTTGTACACATTCCAAACAACAAACCTGAGCTAAGGCATGAGCTAACTACCTTCCATACCTCCCTAAACCTCAAAACTCCATTGTACTGCACAAAAACAGGGCATCCCTGCAACTTGACTTCCACAAACATTTCCCCTCATGCGTTTTGGCTGAAACCTTTGCAAACACATTCCCTATCACCCACTGAAGCTATCCCAAGCATTGGACACGACCTGTAACATCCCTAACACCATTTTCCATTTTCAGTTTTCAACTTTGCAGGTGAACTTCTGTAGCTTGATTTAGCAGGATTCAAAGCATACCAAGCATTAGAATAACATCCCTGGACTTCAAGCGAGTTGTACCAGTCCTCACCTTGCCTTGAAAGTGCCTCCATTGTCAGACACGATCCAAGCTGAACAGGTAAGTTCATGGACTTCTATCTCTCAATCTAGGAAGAGTTAGCTTTAAGTTTATGAATCAAAAGTGTCATACTCATGTCCCTGAAGCCACTCATATCCTCACTTTCCATTTATATTGCATATGCTGAGAGAATTTAAGACCTGAATATTAGAAAAACACTAGGTCAGGAATTGGGGGAGAAGAAATTCTCTCTCATTTCTGAGAGTTAGATCAAGTTCTTGGTATGTATGGAATCGTGGCTTGATGCTTGACATTTTTCATGTTTTGAGTTTGTGCTGAAAATCAAAGAATCAGGAGTTGTGGTCGAGGCAAGGGAGCGCGCGCATTTTCAAACGTTTGTCTGGAGGTTGAAGACAACCTCTCTTGGGCTGGGCCTGAGATTGCTTTTCCTTTTTGCACCACTGTTTTACACATGCACCCCCCTGGCCCATTTTGAGTTTTATTTGTCATTTTCAACTTTTTCTTTTTGATTATGATTTGTTATTTTTTATTAAAGCATAAAAAACATTAAAAATATTTTTCTCACATTTTTGCATTTTATTTGATATTTATTTGCTTCATTTAGTTATAGATATAAATAAATACATAATACTTTTTTGTTTAGAATATTAAAAACAATACAAAATACATTTATTTTTTTATTTTATTTTATTTTATCTTCTGAAAACATTTTATAAAAAAATATACTTTTTTTGTAAATATTAAATATTTTATTTTTGTATATATATTTAATATATTTAGTAAATAATATAAATACTTATATATTTATTATAATATTTAGGATAAAAACATAAAAATAATACATTTTTATTTTTATTAATATTTAACTTAAAAAATCACTTTTTTACAATATACTTCCTTTTTATTTATTTTTTGTACATAATTAATAAATATTGCATATATTATATAATAAATACCTTTTTATTTATAAAATTAGGGTTTTGCCCTAAAGACATAAAAATACCAAAAATTAATTCATTTTATTTTTGTTTATTTGACACATAAAAAATACTTTTTACATACATATAAAAATCATCTTTGCATCTTGCATATTTATTGTATTTTTATTTAATTATTGTATATTAAATAATTTGTATAATTCAATTTGGATGTAATAGCTTAGGTTTTAATTTCTTGCTAAAATATCCCCATTTGAACATTTGTACCCCCCATCTCATAATTTGTGTTGTAATAACTTAGGACCTTTAAATTCCGCATTTAAAAGTTTTCTAATTATGCCATGATAGAATTAGGGTTTTGTATGCAAATCAAAAACAACAAATAGTTTGACCTAAATTCAAGATAAACAAGCATGAAAATGGACAACACTAATCACACTTGCACCCCTAGGGTATTCCACTTGTTGCCTTCAATAATGGGCCATATTGCATGTTAAGTGTCTTTGGCAAAACAAGAACCATTCAAAATGATCATAGTCCCTCGATGACGCTTTCGAAAGTTGCCTAAAAAATGATCAAGTCCCTTAAAGGAAAAATTGCCCAAAGACACTTGGCACCATTGCAATCATGGTCTAAACGATGACCCGCGCCCGTCCCGTTAACATCCTAACACAAGATTGTCCATCAAATAAAATGGTGGAACAAAATTGTTAAAAGGGTTAAAACATAGCAAAGATCTTTGAGAAATTTAGGGTAGATAGCTCTTGGTTACTTGACAATTTGCAAAACAAAAACACTTGCCTATTTTTCAAAACCACACTTCACAACACACTTGCAAAACCTTTCAAAAACATTGAAAACTTTTTCAAAAGACATACATCTCTGTATACATCCCAACATGGATCATTACAAAGATTGCCACCACATTGGCCTCTTTTCAAAACATTTTCAAACACATACACAAAACACCATTTCAAACAATTGAAAGCACCATTTCAAACAATTAAAAATCAAGGCAAGTTGATCTAAGCAAGTAACTAAGAGCCCATGGATAACCATGGATAGAAAGGGTGCTAATACCTTCCCTTTCTATAATCTACTCCCCGAACCCAAGAAAACATCTCAAAGGTTTTTGCTGTGCTTTTTAACCTTTCCTTAGGATAAAATAAAAGTCGGTGGCGACTCTTGCTCAACCGAAACATTTGCGAATACAAACGCAAAACCTCAAGTCAGTTCTCCCACCGTATCACAGAACTGGCGACTCTGCTGGGGACTTATTTTAAAAGTGGAGTAACCTTAGGGCTTAGATCACCCTCTTGCATGACTAATTGTTTGCTTTGTTTGCTTTACATCTTGGTTCTCTTGTTTGGGCTTGAAATCCTACACCCGGATTTGGGGAAACATTCATAGATAGCAATACGTTGTGGAAACTGTGCAGGGTATACCAACACGGTTGAAGCAATAGCTATATTAGTGCGTCATATTTGTGAGTACCGGTAACCCTTGAGTTCAATCAAGGAGAGTACGGGGCCGCTGAGTGATGTCACTAAGCACTAATGACCTAGAACCTTACTTGACCATCTTGGCCTTTCATTAGGGGTAGTGAGATAACCGGCTTTGGTGCAGTCCGAAGTTGGTAGATACTCGATACTACACTCATTGAGGGTTGTTTTCTTGGAATATTTTGGTCGCTAGTTAAGTGGCTAAACCAAAACAATGAACAATGAAAACAATCCAGTGATATTGAGCTCCTTAGAACCCGGTTACTATTTATAGGACAGGTTTTTAAGCCAACTACACTCAAGAGGGTACTTACCTATGAAACCCCATGCAAGCCTGAAACTAGGGTTTTGTGTGATTTTCTTGTACCTATGTTTGTGCATACATCATGAACATCATAAAGCATCATATGCATACACTAACCATTTCAAGGGTTTAGATCTTCATCTTTGTTCTTGTTTTGTAGGTCATGGAAATTCCTCGCAGGAAAACTATCCAAGTCAACCTTGTGAGAATCCCTCCTCAACTTAAGGAGCTCACATCAAGAATTCCGGAAAGCTCTCCCTTCAGTGAAAGACATGGTAGACTGCTCAGCCTAGTCAGCACCAACATTGAAGAGGACATGGTAAAGGTGTTGTTCCAATTCTTTGAACCCCTTCACCACTGTTTCACTTTCCCCGACTACCAGTTGGTTCCCACTTTGGAGGAATTTTCTCAACTCCTGAGAATTCCTATCCTTAATCAACTACCCTACAACGGTACGGAAAAGGAACCAAAGCCTGAAGATGTTGCTCAAGCATTACACCTACAGCCATCTGACATCAAGGGGCATTGGGAAACTAGAAGCGGTGTCCAAGGCTTCTTAGCAAAATTCTTGTTTGAGAAGGCACAAGAGTGTTGGAGTTCATTGGACCTACAAGCCTTTGAAGAAATTGTGGCACTCCTCATTTATGGGTTGGTCTTGTTCCCAAATCCTGACCAGCTTATAGATGTCAACGCCGTCAAAATCTTCTTATCCAGAAATCCAATACCAACATTGCTTGGGGACATTCTTCACTCATTTTACACACGAACAATGAGAAAGAGGGGTGTTCTCATGTGCTGTACTCCTCTCCTTGCAAGGTGGTTTATTTCGCACCTTCCACAATCTGTTTTGAAGAATGACCAAGGCTTAAGGTGGTCACAACGGTTGATGACCCTTACTCACTTTGATGTACATTGGTGCTCTCGGTCCAGAGAAAATGTCATCATCGTCGATCGTTGTGGAGAGTTCCCTAATGTTCCATTACTCGGAATTAGGGGAGGCATTACCTACAACCCTTCTCTTGCCTTGAGACAATTTGGATATGCACGGAGGGATGGCCCTCACGACATGTTGATTCCTGACCTAGTTTTTGACTTCGACAATGATGCGCAAGGACTTCGCCAAAGATTCATCAGAGCTTGGAGGATGCCTAACAAGGTTGACAGCAAGACACTGGGGCACAAGAACTCCATCCCTCTTGAGCCTTATCTCAAGTGGGTACGAACCTGAGCCCAGAGTCTAATGATGCCTTATCATCATGTTCTCCCTGTGATTAAAGAGCCCGTTACGGAAGGAGAGGTTCCCTACACCATCCTATATCCTGACATGCCTACATCGTGGGAGGAGATGCAGAAGAGTTGGATCCAACTCAAGGAGGAACGGAACACTTTTGAAGCCAGCTTCTACGCCAGTGAGAAGAAGGTTTTGGAGCTTACCCGCCGACTCCATGAGGAAGAGACCCTCAACACCTACATCGCACCAAAGAGGATGCGCAACGTCTTTTTACCTTGAGAAGTTTTTTGTAATATTTGGCCCATGGGGCATTTATGTACTGACAAATTTCTTCTTATTAATATGACGTGCGTTCTTTTTGTTTCCAACAATTTTGAACTTTCTAAATCCTTGAATGCATCGCATACATAAGCATACCATTCATCATGTGCATAAGCAGGTCTCCACACCAGGTTTCCTTATCTTTCTGCTGTTTATTTCAGTAAGATGGATCTCGAACAGACGGTCAAGGACTTGCAGTCTCAAAACACACAGTTTCAACAACTCGTGATGACCTTGGCAAAGGATCAGGAGGATCTGAAAGCCCTGCTGGGGAACAAAGACCAAGTGAAAAAGAAGAAGAAGAGAATCGGGGTGGCTACCCTAGGAAGAAGGTTTGAGGGTGAAGCCAGAAGAGTGCTTGAATTTCCCCCTACATCTGAAGAGGGAACCCGTAAAGGGAATGCGGCTGCGGTACCTTCCGAATCCGAGGTTGAAGAAGAAGAGGCTGAAGAAGACGAAGACTACTCAGAGCAACAATACCCGCCCGCCGATGATAAGTACAAAAACTTGGAAGACAGGTTGGCAGCTATGGAGCTACAGAGAGTTCCCGGTTTGGATTTCGAAGATTTGGGATTAATTGCTGGAATTGTGATCCCCCCGAAGTTTAAAGTGCCAATTTTTGCAAGATATGACGGGCTGTCCTGCCCAAAAATGCACCTAAGGTCATATGTCCGAAGAATCCAACCTCACACATCTGACAGAAACCTTTGGGTACATTTCTTTCAAGATAGCATGTCTGGCACTCAGCTAGACTGGTTTTACAAGCTGGAAAGGTCGGAGGTACGTAGTTGGGAAGATCTGGCAGCTGCCTTTTATCGCCAATATCAGTATAACTCTGACCTGGCACTAACCCGTACTCAGCTGCAGAGTATGGGAATGGCCTCAGGTGAGGGATTTAAGGAATACACCCAGAAATGGCGCGATCTGGCTGGGAGAGTGCAACCACCTCTTTCCGATAGAGAACTTGTTGATATGTTCCTAGGGACCCTGTCTGGTCCATTCTTTAATCATCTGATCGGTAGCTCTTCCTCGGGGTTTACTGAATTAATTCTGACTGGCGAGCGGGTAGAAGCCGGTATCAAGAATGGGAAGATTCAGAAGGATGCATCTGCATCTACAACTGCTAAGAAATCATTTCCGGTGAAGAAATAAACATCTGTTGTGTATTCTCAAAGAGGAGCAGGAAGAAGTGAGCGCAGGCCGACTGTGGGGGCCGTAATGATCCAAAATCCACCAAATGATCAGCCTCGCAATAACCCGTCCAGACCTAAACAGCAATAGGGAGAACGGCCACCACGGCAGTTCACCCGCATTAATATGACGCCCGCGCAAGTTCTTCCACACTTGTTAAAGCTGAATCTCACAAATATCAAAGAAGCGCCGAAAAATGTGAATACGACCTCACCAGCTTACAATGCCAATGCCAAATGCGCCTACCATTCCGATAGCGTCGGACATGACACAAACAATTGTTGGGCGCTAAAAAATAAAATTCAAGAATTGATAGATGCAAAAGAGGTGGAATTCGATGCTCCAGAGAAACCAAACGTGATATCTGCTCCGATGCCGAAGCACGGTCGAAATGTCCATGCTATTGAGGAAGATTTGTATGTTTCTGATGTCAATGACCTGATAACTCCGCTGTTAATCATCAAGTTAAATCTGTTAAAGGCCGGGATTTTCCCGGGATGCAAAGAAGACTGCTATTGTTGTTACTCTCTGCCAATTGACTGCCCGTTACTGAAGAAAGGCATCCAAGGCCTGATGGACAGTCAACAAATCCTGTTTGAAAAAGTTCCTGCTATTCCAACCCCTAATGAAGATGTTTCAATTATCACCATTCACGCCAATCTTTCCAAGGCCGGCAGAAAGCCTGTTAAGATTACATATGCTACAACGTCTGTTCCTCTGAAAATAACTATGCCAAGGCCTGTCCCCTACAGTTCGGAAAAGTCAATACCATGGAATTACGGTGGAGAAATCTACTACCATGGTATTAAACAAGTTGAAATAACCGAAGGAAGCTCTAATGAAGAAGATGCCAGCATTGGAAACATCGCCGGCAAAAGCAAGATCACCCGAAGTGGGAGAATATTTTCTCCAGAGATTGCCCCCCCAAAGGCAATCTTTGGACCCTCATCTGCCGCCAAAGTTATTCCTGCACCAATAAAACTTTCCGCTAGAGCCCCGTTGATTGAAGATGCTGCTGTTCCTATTGTTGTCCCTCCTACTTCTGCTGATAAGGGTAAAGGGATCCAAGATGAGCTCGTCAGGACGAGGGCTCAACCTTTGGTCATCCCGGAAACCTCTAAGAAAGAGATGGAGGAGATCTTGAAGATAATTAAAAAGATTGATTATGACGTGGTAGAGCAACTGGGGAAAACCCCCTCGAAAATCTCCATGTTAGCATTTCTACTTTGTTTGGAGGCGCACGCCAAAGCATTGATAAAGTTCCTGAAGACCGCCCATGTACCCCAGGAAACCTCTGCCGACCAATTCCAAAACTGTGTAGCCAGTCTTACAGCAGACAACGGTTTAGGTTTCTCTGATGCTGACCTAACCTCGAAAGGAAGAAAACACAACGACGCATTACATGTGTCAGTAGAATGCCAAGGAACTACTCTGGCCCATGTTCTGGTCGACACTGGTTCTTCTCTGAACGTGCTGCCTAAGAAGGCCCTCGACCAATTAGACTGTGAAGGCTTGGAGTTAAGGCCAAGCAATATCATTGTAAGGGCATTTGACGGGTCAAAGAGAATGGTACATGGGGAGGTAGACATTCCCATTAAGGTTGGCACAAAAGTGTTCCCCTCAACTTTCTATGTGATGGACATCCGTCCGTCATACTCTTGCTTATTGGGGAGACCATGGATACACAATGTTGGGGCAGTAACCTCTTCCCTACATCAAATGCTGAAGTACCCTGTCAAAGGAAAGATCATAACCGTCCACGGTGAAGAGGAATATATGATCATCCACCTGAACACCTTCTGATATGTATAGGTAGAAGGTGAATTCATTGAGACACCATTCCAACACTTCGAGGAAGTCTCTCCTGAGGTGGAAGTAGCAAAAGTGATAGCGGAGGTACCAAAGCAGATGGCCAGGATGGCATCGCTAAAAGACGCGAAGGCCGCAATGAAGGAAGGGAAGAGCTCAACATGGGGGTAGTTGCCGGACATTCCTCACAAAACAGACAAGTTTGGTTTAGGATTCACTGTTGCGGGGCAGAAAGCTATGCGCCGCTTGTAGGTTGAAAGAGCACCCATCAAGATCTCTCCTTATGGGATCAATGCTTTGGAAGGTGAAGACGAGGAGGTCAACATTTAAGATTGGATCTACCCAACCATCGAAGGGGGACTACGTAACTGGGAGGCAAAGGATTTTGTCCCCATTAGTTTTATTAATCAGTAATTATCTGTCAAACATTTCCTAGGGTCTGTAATAATTACTCCTGAGCAATCCGTGCACTACTTTTTCACCTCATGCCTTGCCCGGGGCATGTAGGTCCATTTGTAAGGGTTTTGATTATCTTCATATCCATATGCCATGTTTAATGATTCATTGGACGTTTTTCATTGATAAACTGCTGTGTTCATTTTCTTTCCTTTTTGCATTTTTTGATTAAAGATGGCTATCCCTTACACACACCCACGCTCACAAATGCAGGTACCCATCCACTCTGGATTCTATGGGTGACTATTATGCTATGTCCTTCAATAACTCTGAAGATCTGGTCAATCAGGCTGAATATGAAGATGACGAAGGTTGTGAAGTACCAGGGGAACTAGCCAGACTTCTACAGCAAGAGGAAAGGGCCATCTTGCCTCACGAAGAGTCGTTGGAAACTGTCAATTTAGGAACAGAGGAAGACCGGAAGGAAGTGCAAGTGGGTGCCAATCTGGAACCAAGTGTCAAGGAGCGCCTGATACAGCTGTTAAATGAGTACGTTGAAATCTTTGCCTGGTCTTACAAAGACATGCCAGGTTTAGACACAGACATCGTGGTTCACCGTCTCCCTACAAGAGAGGATTGTCCACCGATCAAGCAAAAAGTCCGCCGAATGAGGCCCGACATGTCTGAGAAGATTAAAGCAGAAGTGATGAAACAATTCAACGCTGGCTTTCTGGCTGTTACATCCTATCCACAATGGGTTGCTAACATCGTGCCAGTTCCTAAAAAAGATGGCAAAGTCAGGATGTGTGTAGACTACCGGGATTTGAATAGGGCTAGCCCCAAAGATGATTTTCCGCTACCGCACATTGACATTCTGATCGACAACACAACTCAGCACAAAGTGTTTTCCTTCATGGATTGATTCTCGGGCTACAATCAAATTAAAATGGCCCCCGAGGACATGGAGAAAACAACCTTTGTCACACAATGGGGTACTTTCTGTTACAAGGTGATGTCGTTCGGACTGAAGAACGCAGGGGCAACTTATAAACGCGCCATGGTGGCTTTATTTCATGATATGATACATCTTGAGATCGAAGTTTACGTAGATGATATGATAGCTCGGTCACAAACAGAGGAGGAACACCTTGAACATCTAGAAAAGCTGTTTTCCAGGTTGAAAGAGTACAAACTCAGGCTGAATCCAAGTAAGTGTACTTTTGGAGTTAGGTCTGGTAAACTTCTAGGGTTTATTGTCAGCAACAAAGGCATTGAGGTCGATCCAGCAAAAGTAAAAGCAATACAAGAGATGCCTGCTCCCCGTACTGAAAAGGAGGTTAGAGGGTTCTTGGGGCGCTTGAACTATATTTCCAGATTCATCTCTCATCTGACTTCTACCTGTGAGCCAATTTTCAAATTATTAAAGAAAGATCAGGTAGTCGAGTGGAACGACGATTGCCAAGCTGCTTTTGATAAGATCAAGGAGTATTTGCTAGAACCTCCTATTCTGATGCCTCCCGTCGAAGGAAGACCTTTGATCATGTATCTGACCGTTTTGGATAACTCAATGGGGTGTGTTTTGGGCCAACATGACGAGTCTGGTCGAAAAGAGCATGCTATTTATTACCTTAGCAAAAAGTTTACCGACTGTGAGACTCGCTACTCACTGCTCGAGAAAACTTGTTGCGCTTTGGTATGGGCTGCTCGCCGACTAAGGTAGTATATGCTGACTCATACCACCTTGTTGATTTCCAAAATGGATCCTATCAAGTATATCTTCGAGAAGCCTGCTTTATCTGGAAGAATAGCTAGATGGCAAATGATCCTAACTGAGTATGACATCTAGTACACCACTCAAAAAGCTATAAAAGGGAGTGTACTAGCTGATCATCTAGCTCATCAAGCTATCGAAGATTATCAGTCCATGAGATTTGACTTCCCAGACGAGGACATCATGAATTTGGACAACATTGAAGGTAACAGACCGTATGATGGACCCGAAAAGGGATCCCGATGGACCCTGTACTTTGATGGTGCTTCAAATGCACTTGGAAACGGTATCGGTGCGGTACTCATCTCCCCGGAAGATTGTCACACTCCTTTCACGGCTCGACTCTGCTTCAGCTGCACAAACAACATGGCTGAATATGAAGCTTGCATCTTTGGTCTCAAGGCCGCTATAGACTTGGGGATCAAATCTTTGATCGTATTTGGGAACTCGGATTTGGTTATCAGTCAAATCAAAGGAGAGTGGGATACCAAACATCCTAATCTTATCCCATACAAAGAACATGTCCTGACATTGTTGCCTCATTTCGAGCAAATTACCTTCGAGCATTTCCCGCGAGAAGAGAATCAGCTAGCAGATGCTCTGGCTACAATGTCTTCTATGTTTAAGCTCAACTGGGATAACGAGGCTCCCCTGATCACCATCGAGCGAATGGATGAACCTGCGCATTGTCATGAGATTAATACCGAAGAAGTAGTGGAACAACCCTGGTTTCACGAAATCAAAAGGTATCTCCAGACTAGAGAATATCCCGAAGGAGCTTCCGTAAATGACAAGAAGTTCCTAAGGAAATTTTCCGCCAAGTTCTTTCTGAGCAATGGCATCCTCTATAAGCGCAACCATGATTGTGTTTTACTCCGATGTGTTGACAAAGCTGAAGCGGAGTTAATCATGACAGAGATGCACATCAGTACATTTGGCACCCATTTGAGCGGGCATACTATGGCTAAAAAGATCCTAAGGGCAGGCTATTACTGGTCTACCATGGAAGCAGATTGCCATCAGCAATCCCGTACTTGCCACAAGTGTCAAGTCTACGCTGACAAGATTTATATTCCTCCGGTTCCTCTCAACATGCTGACAGCTCCTTGGCCATTCGCAATGTGGGGCATTGACATGATTGGAGAGATCAAGCCCACGGCTTCCAACGAACATCGCTTCATCCTGGTTGCCATTGACTACTTCACCAAATGGGTCGAAGCAGCTTCTTTCACCTCTGTCACTAAAAATGTGGTTGCCCGCTTCATCAAGCAAAACCTTATATGCCGGTATGGTGTTCCAGACAGGATTATCACAGACAACGGTATAAATCTGAATAATACTATGATCACCGCATTGTGCAAACAGTTCAAGATTTATCATCACAATTCATCTCCTTATCGACCAAAGATGAACGGTGCTGTTGAAGCTGCGAACAAAAACATTAAGAAGATCATTCAGAAAATGACAGTCACTTACAAGGACTGGCATGAGATGTTACCGTTTGCTCTGCATGGATACCGTACAACGACACATACTTCAACCGGGGCAACCCCATTTTCTTTGGTATATGGCATGGAAGCTGTCTTGCCCATGGAAGTTCAGATTCCCTCTTTAAGGATTATGAAGGACTCTGGTTTGAGTGAGGATGATTCGATTCAGACCCGACTTGATCAACTCAATTTGATCGACGAGAAGCGACTCGCTGCTGTGTGCCATGGTCAGACGTATCAGAAACGGATGATCAAGGCCTTCAACAAGAAAGTCAGACGTCAAGTATATCAAGTCGGAGATCTCGTAATCAAGCGGATTATTCTGCCGCAAAGTGATCCCAGGGGCAAATGGACTCCTACATACGAAGGACCATTTGTGATCAAGAGCATATTTTCTGGTGGTGCAATGATTCTGACCACCATGGACGGCGACGATTTGCCGCACCCTGCGAACGTAGACATAGTCAAAAGATACTACGCATAAAATAACCCGACAAGTCGAAAACCCGAAAGGGCGGCTTAGGCAGAAAAGGGCATCCCGGTGGACCGAAAACCCGAAAGGGCGGTCCAGAAAAAATTAGGGATAAAACAAAAAAAAATTGTACACCCGGCAAGTTGAAAACCCGAAAGGGCGGCTTGGGCAAAAAGGGTTTCCCGGTGGATCGAAAACCCGTAAGGGCGATTCAGGCAAAAGTTAGGGAATTAAAGCGTATGACTATGTCTCGTCGGATCATCTTAAGGACAATCTCTTCATCAACCAGCTCCAAGCTTCTAATCAATCCAGTCATCGGCAGACGAAGCATTAAATGGACAGATATTCAGAGTTGTGAAGGCTATAGCAGAATGGAATCCCATGGAATTGTTTCACATAGCCATCTTTCTTTTGCATAAATTTTTCAATTTTTACGACGGCATCCTATTACTAGGATGACTGTCTCCTTTGTACAAATATATTCATAGAAAGTTAATACAAATACTTTTCCAAGTACAGGAATTTGCTTTGTCTTCTCTTTCTTTTCTACATTTATGTTTTATTTTGAGAAACGTCCAATGTTTTGTTAAATAGGCATATGCATTTGAACATAATCATTTCCTTATGAATCGAGGAAGTTGATTACTGATAGGTTAAAGGTACGGATAAATATCTTGATGCCCTTTCAGGAGAAATCACCAGCAGATTTGAAATCCAAATTCCTCAGTCAGAACTTAATTCCTTAAACAAAATTAGACTTCAGGATCCCCAACAGAGAAGGTTTTCCCAACACTGATTTCCCCAGCCATGGAGCCTTCCAGAACTCAATTCCCCTCAGAGTTAAGTTTCATAATTCCCAGTGGAGCCTTAAAAATCTGAAAATCCAATCCCCAGCTGAACCAGGCTAGTGAAACTTCTCCCCACAGAGATACTTACCACCAAACTGAAGATTCTCAGTCATACCTCTCCAACATGAGTCTATCAGGTCCTGAATTCCCCAGTGAAGACCTTCAGAAGTTCTCATTCCCTGCAAGTCACCAAGGAATTCCAATTCCCCGCAGTGGTCCTAAGATCCCTCAACAATTGAAGATTTTTCATCTCCCCAAGCAGAGTGAAGACTCTCATTCTCAGTTCCTCACAGGATGATCAGATGTTCTCCAGTGAAGATCTCCTCAAAACAAGAATCCCCAGAAGATTGGTACACAACCCAAAGCTCCTAATTCTCCAGCAGTAGTCCACAAGGATGTTTCATCCTCGGCAATCAAAATTCTTGTCTTCCCCTGCAACAGTCAAAGATTCACTTTCCCGGCGGCAGTCAAGATTCTTTGTTTCCATGATTCATCTATCCTCAGCAAAGACAGCTCTTCAGCTTACATATGCATTCATTTCCATTCGTATCATAAACAATGATATAACATATTTTGCATCATACATATCATGCAACATAACTTTGTGTTTAGCTAACATTTTACCCTTTTTAGGATAAGGTTAAAAGGCTATCATTAACAATTATTCAGATACAATATGGATACACCCCAGACACGGCGGTCATTCTACTACTCATTCGGACTACAGCAATCAGATACAGACTAGATACGCTCCAGACACGACAGCCATTCTATCTCTCATTCAGATTCATTTATCCACCTCAAGGTTCAATGCATTCCAAACACGGATACCATTCTAACCCTTACAACAGCAGTTTGATTCTCTCCAGTGTGTTCGCCACGGAAGTCATTCTGTCATTTATCTAGATCCCAGTTACAGTTTCAGATACACTTCAAACACATAAGTCATTCTATTACTCATACGGATCTCAATCCCAGTTACAGTTTCAGATACACTCCAGACACGGAAGTCATTCTGCTACTCATACAACTTTCAACTTCAGATACAGTCCAGATACGCTCCAAACATGGTTGCCACTCTGTCACTCATTCAGAATTTATCCCCAGCACGCAGTTGCTCCATACAGATGTTTCTCTGTTACCCAGATACAATACAGATACATTCCAGACACGGCAGTCATTCTGATATTCGTTCTACTTTCAAACATAATTACAGCTCAGATACGCCCTAGACACGGAGGCCATTCTTCTGCTCATACAAACTCAGTCCTTAGATGCAGTTCAAATACATTCCAGACATGAATACCATTTTGATCCTCATTCTTCTGACCCATCACACTGCAGTTCAACAAACCCTTCAGATGGCATCTTTAAGCCTATCTCCAAATGGCATCTCTAAGCCCATTCCCGCATCCATTGTTCTGATGAGTGCAAATTTAAGGGCACTCTAGTGTCCAATCTCCTTTTACCTTCGAGACGCGAAAGGCAAACCTGCCAATCTAACTCTTCAGGTGCAACAAGATTGAACAGGGGCAACTGTTGTACCCCAAAATTTGCCCTCCCTTTTCTTCAATATTTTCTCACCACAAGACCCTTGGAGCTCAAGATCAAGTTAGGGTTTGCTCTGCTCAAGACTCCTCCTTGCACTGTTGACCCAAATTAGGGTTTGAGTTTGCACAAAGATGTTTTGACCTAAAGTGCCCAAAATGACTTTCATGCTTCATGTTGGACTCTCAAGTTTATCCATACCAAGTTTCAAGCCTTGATTCCAATCTTTGCCCAGTCAATTGGACAGTTGACCTAGAAATCAGTTGTATTGGGGAAAAAGTCAACTGTGGTCAATTGACAGTCAAACTTCATGATTTTTGACCCACATCAACATTTTGAACTCATATGGACCATTTGATCAAGTTTGGATCACAATTCCACAAGAAATTTGATCAGATCATCAAAAGGGCAAAATGGTCATTTTTAGGGTTTTGACTGCACAAAGGCAATTTTTGACTGTTTGATCTAGCCAATGGCCAACCAAGCTCACACATGGACTCAAGGACCCAATGGCATTGTCTTGACATGTTCAAAAAATTCAAAAGATCCCAAATGTACAAGATTGACAGATGAATTTTCCAGTCAACTGAGCCAAATTTGACTGTATACTGAAAAGTCAAACTTTGACTTTTTGGTCAAAATCAAGTGTCAAGATTCATTTTTCATCAAGACATGTCAAATTATGAAACTTGTTCATCAAGAAATCAAAAATCACAAATTAGGGTTTGAAATGAAGAATTTTCATAACTTAGAAATTTTCTAAGTTATGAAAATCCCTAATTTTTTCCTAACTTTGTCCCATATTTTCATCAAGATGCATTTAGATTCAAACAAAACTCAAAACATGAAAGTTGTAGTCCATTTCAAAATCTACAACTTTGATTCACAAAGTTTCCTCAAAAGAAGCTTGTAGCTCAAGTTATGATTTTTGGAACAAGGGTGCAAAACATTCTTAATTTAGAAAAATTTTGACCTATTATAGGCAGGATTTTTGCCTAACTTCATGGCCACTTTTCACATGCTTCCACTTGGAATTTCAACTTTCGTTACAAAGATGGATTGTAGTACACATTCCAAGCTTTCCAAAATTCCCAAGAACTCATCAAACAACCTTGTGGTTAGGGAGAATCGAATTTGGCAATATGAGCAAAAGTCACTTTGATTCATGGCCAAAGGCATGTTCATAACTTGTGCATTTTCAAACTCAGCATATGCAAGCTACATTACAGGCCTCTAATCTCATTTACACTCAAAAATTAAATGCTAATCCATTGTGCCAAGATGTTATTCTATGAGTTTGGTCATTACATGAAGGATTAGTCCATAATTAGAAAAAGCACTTTATCCATTTTTGAAAAGTATGGCTTTATGTCAAATTTGCAATCCAAGTAGTACAATGCAAATCCTTTTGGCACAAGTTCAAGAACATATCACACTGATTAAAAGGGATGGTTGCAGCATGATTAGGGGGCCTGCACAAGTCTAGAAACCAGGTTGACAATTTTTGCTTAAGTTAGAAGAAACCTTGCATTTGGGAAGAGATCTCATTTTTCTGCCAACACAAGCTTAGACAAACTTGTTGTACACATTCCAAACAACAAACCTGAGCTAAGGCACGAGCTAACTACCTTCCATACCTCCCCAAACCTCAAAACTCCATTGTACTGCACAAAAACAGGGCATCCCTGCAACTTGACTTCCACAAACATTTCCCCTCGTGCGTTTTGGCTGAAACCTTTGCAAACACATTCCCTATCACCCACTGAAGCTATCCCAAGCATTGGACACGACCTGTAACATCCCTAACACCATTTTCCATTTTCATTTTTCAACTTTGCAGGTGAACTTCTGTAGCTTGATTTAGCAGGATTCAAAGCATACCAAGCATTGGAATAACATCCCTGGACTTCAAGCGAGTTGTACCAGTCCTCACCTTGCCTTGAAAGTGCCTCCATTGTCAGACACGATCCAAGCTGAACAGGTAAGTTCATGGACTTCTATCTCTCAATCTAGGAAGAGTTAGCTTTAAGTTTATGAATCAAAAGTGTCATACTCATGTCCCTGAAGCCACTCATATCCTCACTTTCCATTTATATTGCATATGCTGAGAGAATTTAAGACCTGAATATTAGAAAAACACTAGGTCAGGAATTGGGGGAGAAGAAATTCTCTCTCATTTCTGAGAGTTAGATCAAGTTCTTGGTATGTATGGAATCGTGGCTTGATGCTTGACATTTTTCATGTTTTGAGTTTGTGCTGAAAATCAAAGAATCAGGAGTTGTGGTTGAGGCAAGGGAGTGCGCGCATTTTCAAACGTTTGTCTGGAGGTTGAAGACAACCTCTCTTGGGCTGGGCCTGAGATTGCTTTTCCTTTTTGCACCACTGTTTTACACATGCACCCTCCTGGCCCATTTTGAGTTTTATTTGTCATTTTCAACTTTTTCTTTTTGATTCTGATTTGTTATTTTTTATTAAAGCATAAAAAACATTAAAAATATTTTTCTCACATTTTTTCATTTTATTTGATATTTATTTGCTTCATTTAGTTATAGATATAAATAAATACATAATACTTTTTTTTTAGAATATTAAAAACAATACAAAATACATTTATTTTTTTATTTTATTTTATTTTATCTTCTAAAAACATTTTATAAAAAAATATACTTTTTTTGTAAATATTAAATATTTTATTTTTGTATATATATTTAATATATTTAGTAAATAATATAAATACTTATATATTTATTATAATATTTAGGATAAAAACATAAAAATAATACATTTTTATTTTTATTAATATTTAACTTAAAAAATCACTTTTTTACAATATACTTCCTTTTTATTTATTTTTTGTACATAATTAATAAATATTGCATATATTATATAATAAATACCTTTTATTTATAAAATTAGGGTTTTGCCCTAAAGACATAAAAATACCAAAAATTAATTCATTTTATTTTTGTTTATTTGACACATAAAAAAAACTTTTTACATACATATAAAAATCATCTTTGCATCTTGCATATTTATTGTATTTTTATTTAATTATTGTATATTAAATAATTTGTATAATTCAATTTGGATGTAATAGCTTAGGTTTTAATTTCTTGCTAAAATATCCCCATTTGAACATTTGTACCCCCCATCCCATAATTTGTGTTGTAATAACTTAGGACCTTTAAATTCCGCATTTAAAAGTTTTCTAATTATGCCATGATAGAATTAGGGTTTTGTATGCAAATCAAAAACAACAAATAGTTTGACCTAAATTCAAGATAAACAAGCATGAAAATGGACAACACTAATCACACTTGCACCCCTAGGGTATTCCACTTGTTGCCTTCAATAATGGGCCATATTGCATGTTAAGTGTCTTTGGCAAAACAAGAACCATTCAAAATGATCATAGTCCCTCGATGACGCTTTCGAAAGTTGCCTAAAAAATGATCAAGTCCCTTAAAGGAAAAATTGCCCAAAGACACTTGGCACCATTGCAATCATGGTCTAAACGATGACCCGCGCCCGTCCCGTTAACATCCTAACACAAGATTGTCCATCAAATACAATGGTGGAACAAAATTGTTAAAAGGGTTAAAACATAGCAAAGATCTTTGAGAAATTTAGGGTAGATAGCTCTTGGTTACTTGCCAATTTGCAAAACAAAAACACTTGCCTATTTTTCAAAACCACACTTCACAACACACTTGCAAAACCTTTCAAAAACATTGAAAACTTTTTCAAAAGACATACATCTCTGTATACATCCCAACATGGATCATTACAAAGATTGCCACCACATTGGCCTCTTTTCAAAACATTTTCAAACACATACACAAAACACCATTTCAAACAATTGAAAGCACCATTTCAAACAATTAAAAATCAAGGCAAGTTGATCTAAGCAAGTAACTAAGAGCCCATGGATAACCATGGATAGAAAGGGTGCTAATACCTTCCCTTTCTATAATCTACTCCCCGAACCCAAGAAAACATCTCAAAGGTTTTTGCTGTGCTTTTTAACCTTTCCTTAGGATAAAATAAAAGTCGGTGGCGACTCTTGCTCAACCGAAACATTTGCGAATACAAACGCAAAACCTCAAGTCAGTTCTCCCACCGTATCACAACTACATATCGTAGAAGTATAGTAGCTCGCATCACTACAAGGATCGACAAGAGTCTAATCTTTTGAGAAAGGTTTTAAAGTAAAAAGACAAAGTGACCAAAATAGGTTTGAATGAGATTGATTGACTTTTATTCTTCTCACAAAAATGTCAAAGTATGATTAAGTTGGTTAAAGTTTGATTAAGATAAATAACTTTGAAAAGGCATGGACCTAAGTCCAAGTTTATTGTGAAAGCGGATCAAGTTTAGAAAACAAGAAGAGTTTTGAAAAGGAGGGAGAATATTTTTGAAATTAAAGAAGATGGGAGGAGATGAATGGACTATCCTAAGGCATAAGGTAAAAGCTAGGGAAAAGAACCGTCTAACCAACAAGAAGCCAACACTTGACATAATGAGTCAATTTAGAATTCTCATCCTTTGTATTAAAACCAAACAAGTAAAGATATTAAACCTCTTAAGAAAACCAAGCTTCAGATGCATTAGGTCTTCACAAAAATTAAGCAGAGTAACGGCAGTATACAGAGGAATTCCCAATCACAGACAAAGCATATAATCAGAATAACATGCATACAAAGAAAATCAACCCAATGTCTTGGGGTAAACTCCAAGAACTCCATACAAAATAACAACAGAAGTCACAAGGGCTCAAGGGTAGTCAAGGTTTCTAATCCTAAGTCTAAGAGGTCCATAACTCCATAATGCCAAGGATAGTGACCAAATAGTCGAAGTAAACTTAAAGTTTTTATTGTTCAAGTTGGTTATTAATTATCTTCAAAAAGAAAATTAAAACTCAAGTGAGCAAATAAAAATGACATAAAGATAAATGCTCAAGTGAGCAAATATGAAAATAGCATGAAATGTAAATGCTAAAATAAATGGTGCGTAAAATTAAAGGTATATAGTAAAAACATAAAGTAAAAGTAAATTATTAGTGAGTTAGAAATTAGAGGTTAGTTGAATGACCATCTTGAAACTTGCATTTGAAAAATTATTAGAAGATTGATAAAATCAAAGCTTCTCAACAACAAGTATCATTTGATTTTTGTCAAGTATATCATTCATTCCAAATTCTCGAGGTAATAACAAATAATAAATGATGTTTAAATGATCACTTAGACCAAAATTTATGATAGTTCATTAGAGGGTTGATAAGACCAAAGACTCCTAACAATGAACCTTAAGGTTATTGGATCACAGGTTTCAAATTAAACATACTTGGGCTTGCAAACATGGATTTGGGCTACGAATGATCATTTCTCGAATCGGGGCAAAATTTAGCGCTATGTTAAGCAATCGTGAGTGAACTTATGTAGAAGTCGCACCTATTTTAAGGTCGGACAATAGAAATCTATGTACCATATGTTTGGAGAAATAATATGTAGATTATTCTCTAACAACATGTAGCACATGTAAGAAGGGGATGAGATGAAGAGGGAGGGAATATTTGAACCAAAGATTTTAATCAAACTATCATTAAAATCATTCATCCATTTTGGTAGAGTTAAACTCAACACCTAAGATCTAATGATATTAATGAAGCTCATGATTAAAAGTCACATAGCCCAAAATCATCCAGAATAAATTCAAAATAAAATTGCATTTAATAAGCAAAATAAAAAAATAAAATGATTTTTAAATTGTTTTTTTAGTGAAAATAAAAGGAAAAATAACTAACTATATTCAAAGTATTAAATAAAAATTAAAATAAAAAAATAGAAAAGTCATAGATGATCTCAAGTATTTTTACAAAAAATTTAGTAATTTTTTTAAAACATAAAAGTATTTTTAAATTATTTAAAATCACTCAAGTGGGTGAAAAAATGATTAAAAATAGTATAAATCAAAATAAAATTCTAGAAAAAATTTTAGAAAGTCAAATAAAGAAAATGATCTTGATGAATTTTTCCAGAATTTAAAAATACCAAAAAGTATTTTTAAACAATTAAAAACAAGTCAAAATAAAGAAAAAATCATAAAAAATAGCAAATATGAAAATAAAAGCATGAAAAAAGAAAAATCATAAGTAGAATATTTAAAAATATTTTAGTGATTTTTTTCAGAATTTTTGTGGCAAAAGTGAATTTTCTAGAATTTTTTGAAGTTTAAAACAATTAAATATAAAAAATCAGAAATAAAAATAAAGTCAGAAAAGTATGAACATTGGATGAGAGTCAAAACGCGTTAGTAAACTAATCTAATGGATCAGACACGTTGTGCATATCATGGTCTTCAAGGAATAACACATGTGATCCATTATTTAAACAAATTTTTAAAAAAATTGTGGCAGCTCATCATTGGTTGAAGACGGACACGTACGTCGTCTTCAACCTCCGTCCACGTGATTTGTAGGTTTATAAAATAGAAAAATTGGAGCTCAAGATCGGTACCATTCGCTTCGTCTCTTAAAGACGATTCCAATGGTACCCTCACGCCAAATTTATATTTGCCACAACGTAATCGATTTGGAAAAAACCAGAGAAAATTTTTTCAGAAGGGATTTGAAAATAGACGTATCAAACCTAATTTCAGTTGGAAACAATGGTTACCACGAGCGTCAAGGAACCAAGAACTACGTTCTAGAACCAAAATTGAGGCGACTTGGTGGAGAAAACTACCTGTTCAAACTCAAGGAGAAAGATCTGAAATTGGACTTATGGAGCTTGATCCAGGTCATGATTCTTGAAGGTAGGAGTATGGCTAACTGCAAAGAAGTCCAACAAAGCTCACTAAAAAGAATTTTTGGTGATTTGGAGGGTAGAAATGAAAAAACTAATTCAAGCCTTAAGAGTTCAAATGAGATCTTGGAAGGGGTCAATTGGCTATCAAAAGCTTGTGGAAATGGGTGGAATGTGCATCTTATTTATAGGAGAGGATGAGGCAATGCTTAAGCGTGCGAATGGAAGAATAATTGAGTGAATTTGTGTGAATCTGAAGCATGAGAAATGTGTGACTTGGTTGGCATTAAAACTCAGCCAAACCTGCCTTTCATGGTGCTAATTGCTTTTGGAAAGTTGCTAAACATGATTAGAAGAAAAAACACGTGAAAACTTTTTTTTTAGAGGCCAAACTAATCCAAAATGATTCTGAATTTGAACTTTATAAACATTTCAGGAAGTTAACTTTACAGCCATGGTGTCATTAATGTAGAGCACTATATGATGTGGTTTTTGAAGCATTAGAGAGATCTTAAATCAAGCTTTGCAATGTGAAAATAATGGTTGCATTTGGTGCCTTGGATCAAAAGTTGTGTCCCTTTGAAATCAGCAAAAACACACGGATTTCCTACACTTAGAAAAATTTCTAAGTTTGGCATCAAAAGTGTCTTGTAATATTTTGCATTCAAACATGGCCTTCCACACAAAATTTTATTTTCAAATTTGAAGGTGACATGAAGTAGACGTCTTGAATTGAAGTGTGGAATTGAGATCATTCAAAAATCATAAAAAATGAAAGAGTTATAATCTTTGAAAAATGATGAACAAATTTGGGGAAATTCAAAAAAGACCTATAATCTTTTCTAATTTTCAACCACTTTATAAGCTTGTTCATGTCTTTCTAATAATTTTTTTTTATATTAGACATCCCAAAGATTGTTTTGGAAAAAAATAGGCTCAAGGAGACAAAAATTGACCAAGTTATGAGCATTTGAAGTCACGTGAGGGGACTTGATAGCCTATCTAGAGGACTTGTAATCTTTCTTAATCATTAGTGATCTTTCACACAAAATTTGCTTGAAACTTTTGAATTTATTTATTGATAACCCTTTAAAGAGAATCACATCTTTATAATCACTTAAAAATATCCAAAGATGGACAAGATATAGCCTTTAGAAGTCCAAAACCCTAACTCGTAGAGCATCAAAATGACTTGGGAACCCCTTTCAATTTTGACAATCTTTCTTGTACAAATAATTTTGCTATGTGAACAGAAATTGTTGTGGATGATAATAAGAACCCATATTAACAATAAACACTTCCAAATGTTGAGAATTCAGAGAGTTATGCACTTGTGACCAAAGAATCAAGAACTTGTCCAATTAGGTCAACTTCTTAAATCAATTCTTGCATCTTTTGACTTCCTTTGGCAAACTGAAGCATGATGAATCATATTAGACATTGTCATGACATTATTCTAAAGCATTCTCAATGAAGAAGCTTAAATCTCAATGAAGCTTTGTTGAAGAAGGCATGGAAATAAACTCATGAACCTATGAATCAACTTGATGAAGTGTATTGTGCCATCACCTATAGTACCAACATTTATAGAGTAAAAATTCGTTATATTTGTTAGCTAAAATTCAATCAACACAAGACATATATGATCATATTACACAAATCAAAGTGCTTGGTGATCCCTCATGAGCAAACCTAGAGATAGGGAGAAGAACCAAACCCTAGTGTGCGATCTTGATGTATTGATAATATGAGATGATGAGGGATCTTAGGGGGAAAATTGGGTTATAACAACTGCCCTTATTTAAGTGTCTTCTATTTGGAGATCCAAAGGTTAAAATCTTTGTGTCGACGCGATTTAAGATACTTAAATATAAAACAATCCTTATTTTTGGCCCTGAGATGCCATGCAATGCATATGATTGTGCATGTAAACAAACAAATCAAAGGTGAAATGAGACACCACATGGGAAGCAGAAAATGAAATGAAGGATGAAAAGAAAATCCGACCAGGAAAATAAATCATTGGTGAACAGAGGACTCAACTCTACTGGTGTGAAACCCAAGGAGGAGATAAAGCATCATGAACTAAAATATTGAGGAGAATTGTAAAGGATGACAACAGTCGACAAATAACTACGAACCATCATGTGATACGGTGGGAGAACTGACTTGAGGGTTTTTGTGTTTGTGTTCGCAAAATGTTGCGGTTTAGCAAGAGTCGCCACTGACTTTTCTTTTATCCAATAAGGAAAGGTAAAAAAAGCACAGGAAAGACCTTTTGAGATGTTTTCTTGAGTTCGGGGGGTAGATTATGAAAAGGGAAGGTATTAGCACCCTTTCCATCCATGGTTTTCCATGGGCTCTTAGTTACTTGTTAGATCACTTGCTTTTGTTTGAAAATTATGCTTTTGTGTGGTTTTGAAAGTATTTTGAAAAGGTGACATCATTTAGGCGAACTTTGCAATGATTCTCGTTCGTAAGAATGTATGCAAAGTGTTGAGCTTTTTAAAAATATTTCAAGTCTTGGAAAGTGTTTTGAAGATGTTTTGAAAGTGTATGTGATGGTTTTGAAAATAGCAAGGATGTTTACTTTGAAATTGAGCAAGTAACTAAAAGTAATCTACCTACTCAAAAGGTTTTAGATGTGTTTTTCCTCCTCCTTTAGATGTTGCTATCTTACCATTGTTTTGATAAGAAGCCTCATCATTAGATGTGAAGGGACGAGCATTGGGTTATCGTATGACCATGATAGCAATGTTGTGAAATGACTTAGCACTTTTCTGTAGGGACTGAGATCATTTTGAAAGGCAACTTTGATAGCGTCATCGAGGGACTATGATCTTTTTGCGATTTGTTCGTGCTAAGACATCCCACATGCATAACATGGCCATTTTTATAAGGAAACAAGTGGAATTTCCTTAAGGGTGCATATGTGCAAGTGTGTTTGATTGCATGCATTTTTTCTTTAATTTTTGGGTTGTCTACTTGTTGATTTTATCTTGCCATACATACCTAATTACTAACATTTATATGAAGGTAATAAAAGAGTGCAAAAAAAATAAATCCTACACTATTAAAACCATATTGAATTGCATGAAAATATAAAGGCAAAAATAAGGTAAAATCAAGAAAAATGGATCTTTCGACTTAGGGTAGAAACCCTTCGATTCTGCCATTTTTGGCCTTCTTTGACATTACCTGAAAAGGGGTGAAAGAATGAGTTTCGACTGGGGCCTAGAAGCCAACATATTTTGGCTTTCGATTGGGGCCTGGAGGCCAGCATATTGTGCCTTTCGACTGCCTCTTTCATTTAGCCTGAAGGTTAGTATGGAAACCAGAGGCTTCGTTTCTAACTTTTTTGTCTCCTGTTTCTTTCATTTGAGTTTGAATAGCAATATGACCCAAGGCCATCACCTTAAGAATAGATTAATTCTTTAAACGTATTTAAATGTACCAAGAGCAAAAGCTAAGAAGATTGTTAACCATGACACATATTTAGAGAGTGGAAACAAAACAAAAAAAAAAGAAGAAAATAGTATGTACATGTTTTAAATGAAAAAAGAAAACTTATTTACATGCTATGTTGGAAACGAAGGGCCAAAGGTTAAAAATGACTTACCTTGCTGGAGGCTGGAACGTGTTCTGGACTTTGAAGCGGTTGCTTTGAATGCCTCTGGATTCGAGGGAAAAGACCTAGGGTAGGTCTTCGACACTGGATTCGAAAGGGCAAAACAGGTGAAATATCCTTCTTTGCTGGTATTCAAAGGAAAGAACAAATGGGATGCTCCTTGAGTCGAAGGAAACTGGAATGTGGTTGTTCTTTAGAATTTAAGGAGATGAATGTGATTCTGGACTTTTTTGTGATTTCTCAAGTGTGATGAACTTGAGAGTTTTTTGTTGTGTTTGAGATAATTTGGGGGATTCGTTCCTCTGGTCTAAAGATCCTCTCCTTCTTTTTTCTTCTCTTCTCCTCCTTTTTCTTTGTGCAAATGAACTCTCTATTTATAGAGAAAGGCTTTTGGGAAGCTTGGGGAGCAAAAATAATAAAATAAGGCTTAGTCTGGAAAGTAAGTGTCCACTTGTGCCATAAAAGAAAAATGAATGGTTCATATGGGTTGCTTCTTTCTGAAGGAAAGCAGGTGCAAGGCTCAAGAAAAACTTTTCTAAAAGGTAGTATTATGCTGTTAAGTGCAAGTGGTCTTGGACAACAAATGGGTAAAGGCCTATTTTAGCTTGCATAAACAATTAAGTGTAGGGTGAGTCATAGGTTTGAGGCCAGAAAAGGGAAAACATGTAGCCTAGCCTATAGGTCTAAATGTTCAACTTGATCTTTTGAGTCGAATCCTCCATCTTTCTACACCTTTCAACCAGACTAGAACAACACAACATTCGTTTTAAACAGTTGTGTGTCCTTCGAATGAAACAACTATGTGTTCTTAGAATGGCCCTTCTTAAATGAATATGCCATTTTGAGTCTTCTTGCTTTTAATAACTTAGGCCCAAACCTTCGACCAGACTCCAAAGTAAGTGAACAATTATTCCTCAACTATGGCAAGTCCTTCTAATGGACCACCAAGTTGTGTGTCATAATGCAGGACTATGGTGTGTCGAAGGGTTTACATATGGATTCGAAGGTGATATGAAGGTGCATTCGAATCGTACATGAAGATGAATTTGAAAGTCAAAGGAAGGTAGCCATTCATCCAATCGAAAACTTATGAATCCAAGGCAAACAGGTGAGGGGCGAATGGTGCAGTCGAATGACACTTTTCAGAAGGTTATTAAATTCTGAATTGAAGGAAGCTTTTAGAAGATTATTGACTTTTTGAATTGAAGAAAACCAAAAGGAGGCCTTTACTTCCTGAGTAGAAGGACATTCCTGAGTCGAAGGACATTCCTGAGTCAAAGAACATTGTTTCAAAGGGAAACAAAAACTCAATTGGAGCTTGTATGAAGATCATTTCCTTCTGAATCTAAGGAGACCTATTTGAAGTCACATGCCTAGACGAAAGAGGCACGCTAGCAGCAAATTTTGAGCGATCGAAGGAGGTGCAAAGTCCAATCGAAGGGGGCTGAATCGAAGGAGACCCATTTTCCTCCAAATTCGTCAAAATGTTATTTTTATCTGTTTTCTCCCTTCTTGACATTTTCCTCTTAATTTTTGTGCTGGAAGACCCCAATGTACTTATGCAAGCTTGAATTTTGAGAATCATTGTGGAAGATGCCTTGAGAATTGAGAGGGCAAATTTTGGGGTACAACAGCTGCCCCTGTTCAAACTTCTTGAGCCTGAAGAGTTAGATTGGTAAATCTGCCATTCGTGACTTGATGGTGAAAGAAGTTTGAACACTAGAGCGCCCAGAAATTTGCACTCGAAGATGGATGGTGAATGGGCTTATATATGCCATTTGTAGGAATGTTGGTAAACTCTGGAAGAAGTATCAGCATAAATCTCCTGTTGATCCATACTAAACTTTTTGTTTTACCTGTGAGAAGGGGTTAGGAAAATGCAGATGCTTGCATGATGCTTACCAGATGTGGTATCATTCTAAATGAATTGTTATGTACATGTTATGATGTATGAATGCGAAATGTGTGTTTTTGTCCAGGAAAATAAATCCCTGACTACTGCTGAGGAAATCTTCGGAGGTTGAATCCTTGATTTCCTATTGGAAATTAAGGATATGCATATCCTCAAATTCTTTCGAAGAGATGCTTTTGCTATGGAACATTACTCAAGAATCAGTTGTTATCTGGTCGGATCCAGGATTCACAGTTGCTGAGGATGAAGTAGTCGGTTACTATCTGGCCGGGTTCAGGTTTCATGGAAACTTACTGGGGAAGAGATGAATTAACTGTTATCTGGTCGGATCCAGGCTTTGCAATTTTTTTTTTGAAATTGAATAGTCATCTGGTCGGGTCCAGGTTTCATAAAAAACTTGTTGGGGATGTAGAGGTTAACCATTATCTGGTCGGATCCAGGCTTCACGGTAACTTGTTGGAGGTAAGGGTGAATTAACTATTATCTGGTCGGATCCACGCTTCACAGTAACTTCTTGAAGACTGCCATCTGGTCGGGTCCAGGCTTTATGGTCTTTTGGAAAGTTGTAATATTGTCTGGTCGAATCCAGGTTTCATAGTGTCTTTCTGGGGATCAGGGTCAATTGTTATCTAGTCGGGTCCAGACTTCACAATATGCCGTTTGAAAACTGTTATTTGGTCGGGTCCAGGCTTTGCAGGTTCCTGAGGTTCGATGAGGTCAATTGCCATCTGGTTGGGTCTAGGCTTTGCAGATTTCTGATGAAGTTAATTGTTATCTGGTCGGGTCCAGGCTTCACAATGAACTGGTTGAAAACTGTTATCTGGTCGGGTCCAGGCTTTACAGATTTCTGATGAAGTTAATTATTATCTGGTCGGGTCCAGGCTTCACAATGAACTGATTGGCGATTTAGTTTTTATCTGGTCGGGTCCAGGCTTCACAACGAATCTCTAAGGATGATTGCTATCTGGTCGGATCCAGGCTTCGCAATGACTTTCTTGAAAAGATGGAAATGAGGAATGATATCTGGTCGGATCCAGGTTTCTCAGTCCTTTGTTGGGGAATCAAGAGGCAATTTTACTTGGGAACAAGTAGTTAAAACCATGGTTGGATTAAGTTTAGATTCTTCTATATCTTTGAAGAGTTGGGTCGGTCGTGTCCAGGTTTTCATAGCTTTTTGAGAAATGAGATCAAATGTTATCTGGTCGGGTCCAGGCTTCAGTAACTCAAGAAGTCAAACTGTTATCTGGTCGGGTCCAGGCTTCAGTAATCAAAGAAATCAAACTGTTATCTGGTAGGGTCCAGGCTTCAGTAACTCAAGAAGTCAAACTGTTATCTGGTCGGGTCCAGGCTTTAGTATAACTTGAAAATTATGCTCATATCTGGTCGGATCCAGCCTTTATAGCATTTCTTGGTAATAATAAAGGCTTTGTTGAAGACTTTACCAGGGATTAGGGGTTGTGGCCCTGTGATTTGCAGTCATTTGAAGGGGAAATTCCAACTAGAGAGTATATACTCAGTCAGGCAAGGCAGACTCAGCTTTGTGAGGATATACTCAGTTGGGGATGATGGACTCATCCGGGGAGGATAGATTCTGTTTTTATTGGAGAAAATAACCTTGGTGGGAAAAGATGTACTCAGTTGGGCGATTCAGACTCAAATGGGGAATTTGGGTTCCGTTAAGGGATTTGTACTCCGTTGGGGGAATAGAATATTGGTTGGAAGATATACTCCGCTGGGGAAGATGGACTCAGTGGGGAGTGTTTATTCAGCTGGACTCGGCTTGGAGAATAAAATCTCGGTTGGAAGATACACTCTACTGGGGATAAAAACTCCTGGTTAGGAGATATACTCCACTGGGGACAGAAAACCCTTGTTGGGAGATATACTCCACTGGGGACAGAAAACCCTGGTTGGGAGATATAATCCACTGGAGATGATGGGATTATCTGGGGAATTTTGGACTCAACGGGGAGTGCTTACTCGACTGGGGAAGTCGGGGTGTCTTGTACGTTGAGGAATTTGCACTTGGCCCGGGGAAATAACTCTGTTGGGGAAATAAACCCTGCTGAGGAGATGAATTTCTTTTAGACATAGACCTCTAGGCTTCAAATTTGTAGAAGTTGTCGAGAGATTGAGGCTCTGGCAGAGGTTTACTCTGTGTGAAGAAATTTTTGTAGGCAATCCCACTGGGGAAAGGTTGTATTGGGGTTGTCCCTATAGGGATAATGATGATGAGATAACTCTGTGGGGAATAAAATCTGTTGAGGAGATGGATTCCCTTTAAGAAGAGATCCCCTAGGCTTTAGCTGGAAAAAGCTGTCAAGAGATTGAGACTCTGGCCAAGGATCGTCTCGTGCAAGGATATCTTATGGGCAACTCCGTTGGGGAAAGGTTTATTGCCAACGCCCCGGTGGGGATAATGATGGTGAGATAACTCTGTGGGGCTATTTCACATTCATTAAAGGGATGCTTACTGTTGTTGTGCACTGATGCCTTGTTGAGGTTGCTGCTTAGCAGGACACATGCGCCAAATAGCTTTAATTATGTTCATATGCATATGTTCATTCAATTTTAGTCATTGGACAAATTTGCATTCAAAACAGAGACAGACAATTTTGCACTTCAAAGTGTATTTGTATTGATATTTTGCCCATGAATGGGCATTTTTTGTACATAGAGACGGAAATCCTAGTAAGAGGAAATCGTCGAAAAGAAAATTGAGAATGAAAAAACAAATAGCCATGTGAAATGATCTCATTGCTTTTCAGCTCTACTATTTCCCCAGTGTCTTTGAAAGTCCCTTGCCATTGATCGAAGTTGATTGGATTAATCTTGGACCATTTTAACTTGGACTTTGGTGATAGTATTGACCGTGTTGATTTCACGGGACATAGTCGTACGCTTTTAATCCTTAATTTTTCCTGAACCTCCCTTTCGGGTTTTTGGTCCACCAGGATACCCTTTTTTGCCCAAATCGCCCTTTCAAGTTTTCAACTTGTCGGGTGTACAATCTTTTGTATATATCCCTAATTTTTGCCCAAACCTTTTAGTTTGTCGGGATGCCCTGATTTTGCTTAGGTGTGTCAACCTAACGGGTCTCTTATGCGTAGTATTTTTTAACTATGTCTGCGTTTATAGGATATGGGAAATATTCACCATCCATGGTGGTCAGTGTCATGGCACCGCCAGAGAAAACTCTCTTGACAAAAAAGGGCCCTTCATAGGTGGGAGTCCATTTTCCCCTGGGGTCACCTTGCGATAAAATGATGTGTTTTATTACCAGGTCACCAACTTGGTATACTCGAGGCTTGACCCTTTTATTGAAAGCTTTGATCATCCGTTTTTGATACGTCTGACCATGGCAGATAGTAGCTAATCGTTTTTCATCGATCAAGTTCAGTTGATCCAGTCTTGTTTGAATCCATTCGTCTTTACTTAGGCCTGCCTCAATCATAATCCTTAGCGAGGGGATTTGAATTTCCCTTGGCAAAACGGCTTCCATGCCATAGACTAGAGAGAAGGGAGTTGCCCCAGTTGATGTTCTAGCTGAAGTACGGTAACCATGTAGAGCAAGTGGTCGCATCTCATGCCAATCTTTATAGGTCACTACCATTTTCTGCACAATCTTCTTGATATTTTTGTTGGCTGCTTTGACTGCGCCATTCATTTTCGGTCTATACGGAGAAGAATTGTGATGCTTGATCTTAAATTGAGTGCACAATTCCATGATCATGGAATTGTTGAGGTTAGTCCCATTGTCGGTGATAATCCTTTCGGGGATACCATAACGACATATGAGATTGTGTCTGATGAATCTGGCTACCACGTTCTTGGTGACTGAGGCAAATGAGGCGGCTTCGACCCATTTGGTGAAATAATCGATAGCAACAAGAATGAAGCGGTGTCCGTTGGAAGCTGTGGGCTTGATCTCTCCGATCACGTCGATACCCCACATTGCAAATGGCCATGGAGAGGTCATGACATTCAGAGGGATTGGAGGTACATGGACCTTGTCAGCGTATTTTTGTCATTTGTGGCAAGTTCTTGAATGTTGATGGCAATCTATTTCCATCATTGACCAATAGTAGCCAGCTCTTAAGATTTTCTTAGCCATTGTGTGCCCACTTGAGTGAGTACCGAAAAGTCCATCGTGCATGTCTTCCATGATTTCCTCTGCCTCCCTCTTATCCACACATCGGAGTAGAGTTGAATCGTGGTTGCGCTTGTATAGTATCCCATTACTTAGGAAGAATTTGGCTGCAAATCTTCGTAAGAACTTGCTGTCATTGATAGATGCTCCCTCTGGATACTCTTGTGCTTCAAGGTATCTCATTACCTCATGGTACCATGGCTTTTCCGTATCGGTGTCAAGCTCATAGCAATGTGCAGGTTCATAAAATCTTTCAATTGTTATCATAGGGGCTTCGTTGTCCCATCTGACTTTGAACATTGAGGACATGGTTGCCAGAGCGTCAGCCAACTGGTTTTCTTCTCTAGGGAAGTGCTCGAAAGTGATCTCTTCGAAGTGAGGAATTAGGGATAGCACAATTTCCTTGTAAGTGATAAGATTAGGGTGTTTAGTGTCCCAATCTCCTTTCACTTGGCTGATCACCAAAGTGGAATCTCCAAACACATCCAAATGCTTGATTCTTAAGTCAATAGCAGCTCTTAGACCTAAGATGCATGCTTCATACTCGGCCATATTATTTGTACAATCGAAGCATAGTCTGGCGGTAAAAGGAGTGTGGCAACCTTCAGGAGAGATGATCACAACACCAATTCCATTACCTAAGGCGTTGGAAGCCCCATCGAATACCATAGTCCATCGGGATCCTTGTTTAGGTCCGTCATACGGTCTAGGTTTTGCACAGTCGGTTACCAGCATAATATTCTCGTCAGGGAAGTCGAAGTTCATTGACTGATAATCATCCACAACTTGATGGGCCAAATGATCTGCTAGTACACTTCCTTTGATGGCTTTTTGATTTGTGTATTGAATGTCGTACTCAGTCAAGATCATTTTCCATCTGGCTATTCGTCCGGAAAGGGTAGGTTTTTCGAAGATGTACTTAATCGGATCCATCTTAGAAATCAACAAAGTGGTATGAGTCAACATGTACTGCCTTAGCCGGCGAGCAACCCATGCTAAAGCACAACAAGTTTTCTCGAGCAGTGAATATCTGGTTTCACAGTCGGTAAACTTTTTGCTTAGGTAGTAAATTGCATGCTCTTTTCGGCCAGACTCGTCATGTTGGCCCAAAACACCCCCCATAGAATTCTCTAGTACTGTTAAGTACATGATCAACGGTCTTACTTCGACCGGAGGCATGAGAATAGGAGGTTCTTGTAGGTATTCCTTGATTCTGTCAAAGGCAAGCTGGCATTCATCATTCCATTTGACTTCCTGATCTTTCTTCAAGAGTTTGAAGAGTGGCTCACAGCTAGCAGATAAGTGTGATATGAAACGGGCAATGTAATTGAGACGACCCAAGAATCCTCTGATTTATTTTTCAGAACGAGGGGCTGGCATTTCTTGGATGGCCTTTATCTTGGCGGGATCAACTTCATTGCCTTTATTGCTGACCATAAATCCTAGAAGCTTTCCAGAGCGTACTCCGAATGTGCACTTGTTAGGGTTTAACCTCAGCTTATATTTCTTCAGTCTCTCGAATAGTTTGTGCAGGTGACCGAGATGTTCTTCTTCGGTTTGTGATCTGGCAATCATATCATGCACATATACCTCTATCTCATGATGAATCAGGTCATGAAATAAAGCCACCATAGCCCTTTGATATGTTGCCCCTGCATTCTTTAATCCGAACGGCATGACCTTGTAGCAGAAAGTTCCCCATTGTGTAATGAAAGTAGTTTTTTCCATATCTTTGGGAGCCATCTTTATTTGATTATAGCTCGAGAAGTCGTCCATGAATGAGAAGACTTTATGCTGAGCGGTATTGTCGACTAAGATGTCAATGTGTGGTAGAGGGAAATCATCCTTGGGGCTTGCCCTATTCAGATCCCTATAGTCTACGCACATGCTAACTTTCCCGTCTTTCTTTGGCACTGGCACTATATTAGCCACCCATTGAGGATAGGATGTTACAGCTAGGAATCCTGCATCAAACTGTTTCATTACTTCAGCTTTGATCTTTTCAGACATGTCAGGTTTCATGCGACGAACTCTTTGTTTAACAGGAGGGCATTCTTTTTTAGTTGGCAGAAGATGAACCACAATGTCGGTATCCAACCCAGACATATCTTCATACGACCAAGCAAATAGTTCCATATAATCGCGCAACATCTGAACAAAACGGCTTTTGACACTTTTTTCCAAATCAGCACTGATCCTGATTTCCTTCTTATTTGACTCAGTACCCAGGTTGATAACCTCAATTGACTCTTCATGTGGTTGAATAACCTTTTCCTCTTGTAATAGAAGTCTGGCTAGTTCTCATGGTATGTAGAAATCTTCCTCGCTTTCGTCTTCGGCTTGGTTGATAGGACATTCAAAGTCATAGTTGGCAATAATAGACTTGTTGGCAATAGGATCCAAAGTGGATGTAGACCTGCAAGAGCGTGTGTGTGTATGTAAGATACATGGCTATCTTTTTGGAAATGTATTTGAAAGAAAAAGAAAGACAATGAACACCAATATTTGAATACAAAATAGTCCAATGTACTGAATGATCATATGATTAGATGAACAAAATATAAAACCATTGACAAAATAAATAAAGTGCCCCATGCTAGGCGAATGGCTTAAAAGTCAATATCAAAATATTACAGACAAAGAGTTCTTGAATTGATTAAAAGCAAAAACAAGTAAATTACTCCTCAATGAAGGAGATGGGCACAAAGTCCTTCGCATGCCAATTGTTGGGCTTCCCTTCGGTTGTTGGGTAGATCCAGTCTTCAAAAGCATACTCATTATCGGAATCCTCTACGGCGCTCACTTCATGACTCTTGAGGTGGAGAGACGACTTTCCCGTACGAGCATCTCTAATTTCTTTCTGAGCTTTGGGGGTGAAACTTATCCCAAACTTATCTGTTTTGAATGGGATGTCGGGGAGCTGACCCCACATCTCATTGTTTCCTTCTTGTACCACCGCACGGGCATCCATAAGAGAAACCATCTTGGGAATAACTTTATCGGCTTTTGGAGTGTCGGAGGAGATTTTAGTGGTGGCCACAACTTCAAATGTTTGGCAAGGAGTCTCTATGAATTCGCCATCCATTTCTACGTACTTGAAAGAAGTGAGGTGGCTTACCATAAATTCTTCTTCACCGTAAACAGTGACAACCTTCCCTTGAACTGGGTATTTTAACTTCTGCTGGAGAGTGGAAGTGACCGCACTTGCCCCATGGATCCATGGGTGCCCAAGCAAGCAAGAATACGCAGGCCGTATGTCCATTATGTAGAATGTGGAGTTGAAAATCTGTGAACCAACCTTAATTGGGAGATCCACCTCTCCATGAACCATCCTTTTCGACCCATCAAATGCCCTCACAACAATATTACTTGGCTTCAAAACCAAACCTTCACAGTCTAACCGATCTAAAGCGCCTTTAGGTAACACGTTTAAAGATGAGCCTGTGTCTACCAAAACATGTGCTAGAGTGGTCCCCTCACATTCAACAGAAGCATGCAAGGCTTTATTGTGATTCTTTCCCATGGGAGTTAAATCTGCATCGGAGAACCCCAGACCATTGTCAGCTGTCAGACTTGCTATGCAATTCTCAAACTGGTCGTCTGTGGTTTCTTGAGGCACGTGATCCTTTTTCAAGAACTTAATCAAAGCTTGTGCATGGGCGTCGGAACATAGCAATAGGGATAACATTGATATTTTAGAAGGGGTTTGTCCCAACTGCTCTACTATTTTGAAGTCGCTTTTCTTGATGATTTTCATAATCTCCTCCATCTCTTGAGTGGATGGTTCTTCCATAATAGTCTTTTTAGCAAGTGCCTCTTCTCTGGCAAGCTCACTTTCTTTCTCTTTCCCTTTTGTACTGGCACCAGCATTGATGTTGGTTATGCGGATTGGAACTGCGGTAGTGGTTGGTGGTGAGATATCAGGGGAAAAGACTCTTCCTGTTCTTGTGACTTTACTAGAACCAGTAATATTGGTAACACCTGCTTCAATATCATCAATCCAAGAATCTTGTTTTACCCCATGGTAATAAACATCGACACTATAATTCCATGGAACCGCCTTATCAGAGGTGTATGGAATGGGTCTGGCGGCACTGATTATGAGAGGAGCAATGATTGGTTTGTTTGAAATCCTGATAGGACCTTTGGATGAGATCCTAAGAGGTTTGTTTGAAATTGTTATGATGGCCAAGTCTTCATCTTTTTCGATTGAATTTTTTATGGAAGGATTCTTTTCGAATAGAATTTCGCTGCTATCCATTAGGCGTTGTATACCTTTCCTCAGTTTTTCACACCCATCAGATTGTCTCATACAACTCACACAGTCTTTTCCACAGCCGGGGAAAGTCCCAGCTTTCAACAGATTGCTCTTGATTACATTCAATGGAGTAGTTAACCCTTTGACAGAGGCAATGAAAGTTGTATCTTCGATGGCATTAACACCTTTGTCGTGTTTCGGCATTAGAGCGGTAATTACATTCGGCGTTGGAGGGGGATCAAATTCAATAGTCTTGTTGTCAATTAAATCCTGGATTTTGTTCTTCAGAGCCCAACACTGATCAGTCTCATGCCCTAGGTTGTTTGAATGATAAGCACACTTTTCATTTGGATTATATCTTGGTGATGAGGTGTCAGGGTTGGCAGGAGGATCCCGCAATGTCACTAAATTGATCTTGAGCAGATGCTGAAGGGCTTGAGATAATGACATGCCTAACCTTGTGAACTGTCTTCTTGGAGCTTCAGCCCGTTGATGATGGGTAGATGGTCTTGGAGTAGCAGTCAGATTGGAGATTCGGACATCATTGGTAGACGTATGATTATTCATTTTGGTATGGGCCTTTGCTCTATACACAACATTAACTTCTTTCTTCGTGGCAAAAGGTTTCTTGACAGGATTGGGAGTGGAAGTAGATGCCACATATATCTTTCCACTCTTAATGCCACTTTCTACTCTTTCACCGGTTAGGATTAATTTAGTGAAACCAGAAGAAGAGAAGCCAACCAACAGATTAAAGAAAGGACCAGATAATGTGCTCACGAACATGTCAATGTGTTCCCTATCAGTCAAGGGAGGTTGGACCCTACTTGCAAGGTCTCTCCACTTCTGCGCATACTCCTTAAATCCTTCATCCTTCCCCATGGTCATACCTTGTAATTGAACCTTCGTCGGTGCCAAGTCAGCATTGTATTGATATTGATGGTATAAGGAAGTAGCTAGCCCCTCCCAAGTATTGATACGAGAACCATCTAACTGGTAAAACCATTCAAATTGTGTTCCATCCAGACTCTCTTGGAAAAAGTGAACCCAAAGTTTTTTATCAGCAGTGTGCGGTTGTATCTTGCACACATAGGACTTCAAATGGAGCTTTGGGCAAGAAACCCCATCGTGTTTTGCGAAGGTTGGTATTTTGAACTTGTGGGGAATGACTACCCCAGAGATTAAGCCCAAATCGTCAAAATTCAAACCGGGAGTAGCTTGGATTTCCACTGCTTTCAATCTGTCTTCTAGTTGCTTGTATTTGATATATGCGTGTGGATATTGTTCATTGAAATAATCATCATCAGATTCTTGGTCATTGATATAGTCGGCCTGAGTACTCTTGACTTCACCAATTTGGTTCTCGTCCTCTTCGGATGAATCTTCCTCTATTGGAATTTAACGGATTGTCTCTTTGAACCTTCTACCCATGTTGAGTAGAGCTTTCTTCTTTGGCTTCTTTTTAGTGGCCAACAGGGCCATCATATCCTGCTGCCCCTTGGCCAGGGCGAGTAAAGCTTCCTGAAATTGAGAGTTCTGAGCCTGGAGTTCCGTCATAGTTTTCTCTAGATCCATCTTGCTTGCTGAAATAAACAGCAGAGGGATGAGGAAACCTATTATGTGGACGCCTGTCATGTCATGATGCATGAACATGCAATATGCAAATGATTTCAAGGATTTAAAGAATTTAACTTTGTACAGACAAAGAGTGAACAAACGTTAACTTGCATTAAATAATCCTTGATTTGAATACAAACATGCCTCTTGGGCTTACAACAACAGAAATAAGCATAAAGTAAACTCCTAAGACAGAAAAGTTGTGCGCATATTCTTTGGCGCAATGTAGGTGTTTAAGCTCCTTTCTTCATGAAGTTCCCTTGTAAGCTCCAATATCTTCATCTCTCTTTCATAGAACTTGGCTTCGAAGGTGTCTCGTTCTCCTTTTAACTGAATCCAAGCGTTTTGCAAATCTTCAAGAGAAGTAGGCATATCAGGATAGAGGATCGTATGTGGAATGTCTCCCTCGACTACTGGCTCCATGATAACAGGTAAGACGGCTTCATAAGACATCTTGAGACTTTGAGTGTGATACTTTACCCAATTAAGATAAGGTTCCAAAGGAACGAAATTCTTACGCCCCAATGTCTTGCTATCAACTTTGTTAACCATACCCCAAGCTCGTATAAATCTTTGGCGGTAACCTTGGGTGTCGCTTTCGTAGTCAAATGTAATTCCTTGGATAAGTACCTCATGAGGGCCATCTCTTCTAGCGTACCCAAATTGTCACAAAGCTAAACAAAGGTTGTAAGTAATGCCTCCCCTAATGCCAAGTAGAGGGACATTGGGGAATTCCCCACAGCGGTCAATGATGGTAATGTCTTCTAAGGAGCGTAATACCAACGGATATCGGCATGCAAAAGTGACATCAATCTTTTAGACCATCTCATACCTTGTTCATTCTTTACCACAGATCGAGGTAGGTGCGAAATAAACCACCTAGCCAACAGAGGAGTGCAACACATTAAAGTCCCCATTTTCTTTAAAGTGCGAGAGTGAAGAGAATGCAATATGTCTCCAAGCAATGTAGGCACCGGATTACGAGATATGAAAACCTTAATCGTATTCACATTTATAAATTGGCCAGGATTTGGAAATAGTACCAATCCATAGATGAGAAGAGCCAGAGTTTCCTCAAAGGCTTGTAGATCCAAAATATTCCAACACTCTTGAGCCTTCTCCAACAAAAACTTTGCTAGTAACCCTTTAACTCCACTCCTTGTTACCCAATTTGCTACTATGTCAGATGGTTGCAAATGTAGAGCTCGAGCAATTTCCTCAGGTTTAGGGTCTCTTTCAATGCCGTTGAAAGGTAACTGATTAAGAATAGGGATCCCCATGAGTTGAGAAAATTCTTCCAAAGTGGGCACAAGTTGGTAATCAGGAAAAGTGAAGCAATGATGTAAAGGGTCGAAGAATTGGACAAGCACCTTTATCATCTCTTCTTCAATACTTGAGGTAACCAAACAAAGGATTCGTCCATGTCTTTTGGTGAATGGGGAATCTTCAGGGACCCTTGACACTAAATCCTTGAGTTGTGGAAGTACCCTCACAAGACTGACTTGGATAGTGTTCCTACGAGCGGAGGCCATGTCCTATAAAATAGAACAAAGATAAATCCAAAAATCCTTGAAATGGTTAGTGATGTTTATGATGTTTATGATGTTTATGTACAAGTCCATATATAAAGCAAACAAGTCCTCGGTTTAGGCTTGCATGGGGTTTCAGGTAAGTACCCTCTTGAAGTTTTAGTTGGCTCAACCTGTCCTAGTTAAAAGTAACCGGGTTCTAAGGGATCTCAATATCACCGATCTTTCCCCCAAGTTTTGTTCTATAAGCGATTGACTCGCAACCAAACAAAACTCAAGAGTCAAACCTCAATGAGTGTAGCATCGAGTATCAACCAACTTCGGACTGCACCAAAGTCGGTCATCTCGCTACGTCCTAATGGCCAAGTTGGTCAAGTAAGGTTCTAAGGTCAGTTGATTCTTTATGACACCACACGACGGCCCCGTACTCTGCTTGATTGACTCAAGGGTTACCGGTACCAACCAAAGTGCCACATCAACATAGCTACTGCTTCAACCATGTCAGTATACCCCACACAGTTCCCTCACAATTTATTGCTACTTACCTAAAATGTATCCCCCAAATCCGGGTGTAGGATTTAAAGCAAACCCAAACAAGTCCCCTAAGTCTAAGAGGTCCACAACTCCATAATGCCAAGGATAGTGACCAAATAGTCGAAGTAAACTTAAAGTTTTTATTGTTCAAGTTGATTATTAAGTATCTTCAAAAAGAAAATTAAAACTCAAGTGAGCAAAATAAAAATGACATAAAGATAAATGCTCAAGTGAGCAAAGATGAAAATAGCATGAAATGTAAATGCTAAAATAAATGGTGCGTAAAATTAAAGGCATATAGTAAAAACATAAAGTAAAAGTCAATTATTAGTGAGTTAGAAATTAGAGATTAGTTGAATGACCATCTTGAAACTTGCATTTGAAAAATTATTAAAAGATTGATAAAATCAAAGCTTCTCAACAACAAGTATCATTTGATTTTTGCCAAGTATATCATTCATTCCAAATTCTCGAGGTAACAACAAATAATAAATGATGTTTAAATGATCACTTAGACCAAAATTTATGATGGTTCATTAGAGGATTGATAAGACCAAAGACTCCTAACAATGAACCTTAAGGTTATTGGATCAAAGGTTTCAAATTAAACATACTTGGGCTTGCAAACATGGATTTGGGCCACGAATGATCATTTCTCGAATCGGAGCAAAATTTAGCGCTATGTTAAGCAATCGTAAGTGAACTTATGTAGAAGTCACACCTATTTTAAGGTCGGACAATAGCAATCTATGTACCATATGTTCAGAGAAATAATATGTAGATTATTCTCTAACAACATGTAGCACATGTAAGAAGGGGATGAGATGAAGAGGGAGGGAATATTTGAACCAACGATTTTAATCAAACTATCATTAAAATCATTCATTCATTTTGGTAGAGTTAAACTCAACACCTAAGATCTAATGATATTAAAGAAGCACATGATGAAAAGTCACATAGCCCAAAATCATCCAGAATAAATTCAAAATAAAATTGCATTTAATAAGCAAAATAAAAAAATAAAATGATTTTTAATTTTTTTTAGTGAAAATAAAAGGCAAAATAACTAACTATATTCAAAGTATTTAATAAAAATTAAAAGAAAAAATAGAAAAGTCATAGATGATCTCAAGTATTTTTACAAAAATTTTAGTAATTTTTTTAAAACATAAAAGTATTTTTAAATTATTTAAAATCACTCAAGTAGGTGAAAAATGATTAAAAATAGTAAAAATCAAAATAAAGTTTTAGAAAAAAATTTAGAAAGTCAGAAATAAAGAAAATGATCTTGATGAATTTTTCCAGAATTTAAAAATACCAAAAAGTATTTTTAAACAATTAAAAACAAGTCAAAACAAAGAAAAAATCATAAAAAATAGCAAATATGAAAATAAAATTATGAAAAAAGAAAAATCATAAGTAGAATATTTAAAAATATTTTAGTGATTTTTTTCATAATTTTTGTGCAGGAGTGAATTTTCTAGGATTTTTTGAAGTTTAAAATAATTAAATATAAAAAATCAGAAATAAAAATAAAGTCATAAAAGTATGACCATTGGATGAGAGTCAAAAAACATTAGTAAACTAATCCAATGGACCAGACACGTTGTGCATATCATGGTCTTCAAGGAATAACACATGTGATCCATTATTTAAACAAATTTTAAAAACAAAAGTGTGGCAGCTCATCATTGGTTGAAGACTGACACGTACGTCATCTTCAACCTCCGTCCACGTGATTTGTAGGTTTATAAAATAGAAAAATTGGAGCTCAAGACCGGTGCCATTTGCTTCGTCTCTTAAAGACGATTCCAATGGTACCCTCGCGCCAAATTTATATTTTCCACAACGTAATCGATTTGGAAAAAACCAGAGGAAATTTGTTTAGAAGGGATTTGAAAATAGACGTATCAAACTCAATTTTAGTTGGAAACAATGGTTACCACGAGCGTCAAGGAACCAAGAACTATGTTCTAGCAACAAAATTGAGGCGACTTGGTGGAGAAAATTACATGTTCAAACTCATGGAGAAAGCTCTGAAACTGGACTTATGGAGCTTGATTCAGGTCACGATTCTTGAAGGTAGGAGTATGGCTAACTTCAAAGAAGTCCAACGAAGCTCACTAAAAAGAATTTTTGGTGATTTGGAGGGTAGAAATGAAAAAATGAATTCAAGCCTTAAGAGTTCAAATGAGTTCTTGGAAGGGGTCAATTCGCTATCAAAAGCTTGTGGAAATGGGTGGAATGTGCATCTTATTTATAGGAGAGGATGAGGCAATTCTTAAGCGTGCGAATGGAAGAATAATTGAGTGAATTCGTGTGAATCTGAATCATGAGCAATGTGTGACTTGGTTGGCATCAAAACTCAGCCAAAACCTGCTTTTCATGGTGCTAATTGCTTTTGGAAAGTTGCTAAACATGATTAGAAGCAAAAAAACGTGAAAACTTTTTGTTTAGAGGCCAAACTAATCCAAAATGATTCTGAATTTGAACTTTATAAACATTTCAGGAAGTTAACTTTATAGCCACGGTGTCATTAATGTAAAGCACTATATGATGTGGTTTTTGAAGAATTAGAGAGATCTTAAATCAAGCTTTGCAATGTGAAAATAATGGTTGCATTTGGTGCCTTGGATCAAAAGTTGTGTCCCTTTGAAATCAGCAAAAACACACGGATTTCCTACACTTAGAAAAATTTCTAAGTTTGGCATCAAAAGTGTCTTGTAATATTTTGCATTCAAACATTGCCTTCCACACAAAATTTGCTTTTCAAATTTGAAGGTGACATGAAGTAGACGTCTTGAATTGAAGTGTGGAATTGAGATCACTCAAAAATGATAAAAAATGAAAGAGTTGTAATCTTTGAAAAATGATGAACAAATTTGGGGAAATTCAAAAAAGACCTATAATCTTTTCTAATTTTCAACCACTTTATAAGCTTGTTCATGTCTTTCTAATAAAAACAAATTTATATTAGACATCCCAAAGATTGTTGTGGAAAAAAATAGGCTTAAGGAGACAAAAATTGACCAAGTTATGAGCATTTGAAGTCATGTGAAGGGACTTGATAGCCTATCTAGATAACTTGTAATCTTTCTTAATCATTAGTGATCTTTCACACAAAATTTGCTTGGAACTTTTGAATTTATTTATTGATAACCCTTTAAAGAGAATCACATCATTATAATCACTTAAAAATATCCAAAGATGGACAAGATATAGCCTTAGAAGTCCAAAACCCTAACTCCTAGAGCATCAAAATTACTTGGGAACCCCTTTCAATTTTGACAATCTTTCTTGTACAAATAATTTTGCTATGTGAACAGAAATTGTTGTGGGTGATAATAAGAACCAATATTAACAATAAAAACTTCCAAATGTTGAGAATTCAGAGAGTTATGCACTTGTGACCAAAGAATCAAGAACTTGTCCAATTAGGTCAACTTCTTAAATCAATTCTTGCATCTTTTGACTTCCTTTGGAAAACTGAAGCATGATGAATCATATTAGACCTTGTCATGACATTATTCTAAAGCATTCTCAATGATGAAGCTTAAATCTCAATGAAGCTTTGTTGAAGAAGGCATGGAAATAAACTCATGAACCTATGAATCAACTTGATGAAGTGTATTGTGCCATCACCTATAGTACCAACATTTATAGAGTAAAAATTCGTTATATTTGTTTGCTAAAATTCAATCAACACAAGACATATATGATCACATTACACAAATCAAAGTGCTTGGTGATCCCTTATTAGCAAACCTAGAGATAGGGAGAAGAACCAAACCCTAGTGTGAAATCTTGATGTATTGATAATATGAGATGATGAGGGATCTTAGGTGGAAAATTGGGGTATAACAACTGCCCTTATTTAAGTGTCTTCTATCTGGAGATCCAAAGGTTAAAATCTTTGTGTCGACGTGATTGAAGATACATAAATATAAAGCAATCCCTATTTTTGGTTCTAAGATGCCATGTAATGCATATGATTGTGCATGCAAACAAACAAATCAAAGGTGACATGAGACACCACTTGGGAAGCAGTAAATGAAATGAATGATCAAAAGAAAATCCGACCAGGAAAATAAATCACTGGTGAATAGAGGACTCAACTCTACTGGTGTGAACCCCAAGGAGGAGATAAAGCATCATGAACTAAAATATTGAGGAGAATTGTAAAGGATGATAACAGTTGAAAAATAATTACGAACCATCCTGTGATACGGTAGGAGAACTGACTTGAGAGTTTTTGCGTTTGTGTTTGCAAAATGTTGTGGTTTAGCAAGAGTCGCCACCGACTTTTCTTTTATCCAATAAGGAAAGGTAAAAAAGCACAGGAAATACCTTTTGAGATGTTTTCTTGAGTTCGGGGGGTAGATTATGAAAAGGGAAGGTATTAGCACCATTTCCATCCATGGTTTTCCATGGGCTCTTAGTTACTTGTTAGATCACTTGCTTTTGTTTGAAAATTGTGCTTTTGTGTGGTTTTGAAAGTATTTTGAAAAGGTGTCATCGTTTAGGAGAACTTTGCAATGATTCACGTTCGTAAGAATGTATGCAAAGTGTTGAGCTTTTTAAAAATATTTCAAGTCTTGGAAAGTGTTTTGAAGATGTTTTGAAAGTGTATGTGATGGTTTTGAAAATAGCAAGGATGTTTACTTTGAAATTGAGCAAGTAACTAAAAGTAATCTACCTAATCAAAAGGTTTTAGATGTGTTTTTCCTCCTCCTTTAGATGTTTCTATCTTACCATTGTTTTGATAAGAAGCCCCATCGTTGGATGTGAAGCGACGAGCGTTGGGTCATCGTATGACCATGATAGCAATGTTGTGAAATGACTTAGCACTTTTCTGTAGGAACTAAGATCATTTTAAAAGGAAACTTTGATAGCGTCATCGAGGGACTATGATCTTTTTTCGATTTGTTCGTGCTAAGACATCCCACATGCATAACATGGCCATTTTTGTAAGGCAACAAGTGGAATTTCCTTAAGGGTGCATATGTGCAAGTGTGTTTGATTGCATGCATTTTGTCTTTGATTTTTGGGTTGTCTACTTATTGATTTTATCTTGCCATACATACCTAATTACTAACATTTATATGAAGGTAATAAAAGAGTGCAAAAAAAATAAATCCTACACTATTACAACCATATTGAATTGCATGAAAATATAAAGGCAAAAATAAGGTAAAAGCAAGAAAAATGGATCTTTCGACTTAGGGTAGCAACCCTTCGATTCTGCCATTTTTGGCCTTCTTCGACCTTACCTGAAAAGGGGTGAAAGAATGAGTTTCGACTGGGGCCTAGAAGACAGTATATTTTGGATTTCGATTGGGGCCTGAAGGCCAGCATATTGTGCCTTTCGACTACCTCTTTCATTTGGCCTGAAGGTTAGTATGGAAGCCAGAGGCTTCGTTTCTAACTTTTCTGTCTCCTGTTTCTTTCATTTGAGTTTGAATAGTAATATGACCCAAGGCCATCACCTTAAGACTAGATTAATTCTTTAAAGCGTATTTAAATGTACCAAAAGCAAAATCCATGAAGATTTTTAACCATGACACATATTTAGAGAGTGGAAACAAAACAAAAAAAAAAGAAGAAAATAGTATGTACATGTTTTAAATGAAAAAAGAAAACTTATTTACATGATATGCTGGAAACGAAGGGCCAAAGGTTAAAAATGACTTACCTTGCTGGAGGCTGGAACGTGTTCTGGACTTTGAAGCGGTTGCTTTGAATGCCTCTGGATTCGAGGGAAAAGACCTAGGGTAGTTCTTTGACACTGGATTCGAAAGGGCAAAACAGGTGAAATATCCTTCTTTGCTGGTATTCAAAGGAAAGAACAAATGGGATGCTCCTTGAGTCGAAGGAAACTGGAATGTGGTTGTTCTTCAGAATTTAAGGAGATGAATGTGATTCTGGGATTTTTTGTGATTTCTCAAGTGTGATGAACTTGAGAGTTTTTTGTTGTGTTTGAGAGAATTTGGGGGATTCGTTCCTCTGGTCTAAAGATCCTCTCCTTCTTTTTTCTTCTCTTCTCCTCCTTTTTATTTGTACAAATGAACTCTCTATTTATAGAGAAAGGCTTTTGGGAAGCTTGGGGAGCAAAAATAATAAAATAAGGCTTAGTATGGAAAGTAAGTGTCCACGTGTGCCATAAAAGCAAAATGAATGGTTCAGATGGTTTGCTTCTTTCTGAAGGAAAGAAGGCGCAAGGCTCAAGACAAATTTTTCTAAAAGGTAGTATTATGCTGTTAAGTGCAAGTGGTCTTGGACAACAAATGGGTAAAGGCCTATTTTAGCTTGCATAAACAATTAAGTGTAGGGTGAGTCATAGGTTTGAGGTCTGAAAAGGGAAAACATGTAGCCTAGCCTATGGGTCTAAATGTTCAACTTGATCTTTTGAGTCGAATCCTCCATCTTTCTACACCTTTCGACCAGACTAGAACAACACAGTATTCGTTTTCAACAGTTGTGCGTCCTTCAAATGAAACAATTGTGTTTTCTTCGAATGGCCCTTCTTAGCTGAATATGCCATTTTGAGTCTTCTTTCTTTTAATAACTTAGGCCTAAACCTTCGACCAAACTCCAAAGTAAGTGAACAATTATTCTTCAACTATGGCAAGTCCTTCGAATGGACCACCAAGTTGTGTGTCATAATGCATGACTATGGTGTGTCGAAGGGTTTGCAGATGGATTCGAAGGTGATATGAAGGCGTATTCGAATCATGCATGAAGATGAATTTGAAAGTCAAAGGAAGGTAGCCATTCATCCAATCGAAAACTTATGAATCCAAGGCAAACAGGTGAGGGGCGAATGGTGCAGTCGAATGACACTTTTCAGAAGGTTATTAACTTCTGAATCGAAGGAAGATTTTAGAAGATTATTGAATTTTTGAATTGAATAAAACCAAAAGGAGGCCTTTACTTCCTGAGTCGAAGGACATTCCTGAGTCGAAGGACATTCCTGAGTCGAAGGACAATCCTGAGTCGAACAACACCGTTTCAAAGGGAAACAAAACTCAATTGAAGCTTGTATGAAGATCATTTCCTTCTGAATCGAAGGAGACCTATTTGAAGTCACATGCCCAGACAAAAGAGGCATGCTAGTAGCAACTTTTGAGCGATCGAAGGAGGTGCAAAGTCCAATCAAAGGGGGCTGAATCGAAGGAGACCCATTTTCCTCCAAATTCGTCAAAATGTTATTTTTATCTGTTTTCTCCCTTCTTAACAGTTTCCTCTTAATTTTGGTGCTGGAAGACCCCAATGTACTTGTGAAAGCTTGAATTTTGAGAATCATTGTGAGAGATGCCTTGAGAATTGAGAGGGAAAATTTTGGGGTACAACACATCCACTCACTGAGAAGATAGAAAAAGTATTGTCGACTCACATGGAATAGAAGTGGTAAGATAATACCGGTAAATACCAATATTAGAGTTGGTAATAAATGATTAGAATCTATACTTATGACTGGAAACATATGAAATATTTTAGAGAAAATTGAATCTCAACGACGAAGTATCTTCCATAATAACGAGCCTATCATTCATCGGAGTAACAAACATCTCAAAAACGAACTATCTCCCATAATGACAAGAATACCATTCATCAGAGTAACAAATCTCAACAACAAACTATCTCTCATAATTACGAGACTATCATTCATCGGAGTAACAAACATCACAACCAAGAACTATATCCCATAATGACAAGACTACCATTCATAGGAGTGACAAATCTCAACAACGAACTATCTCCCATAATGACGAGACTACCACTCATTCGAGTAACAAACATCTCAACAACAAACTATTTCCCATAATGACGAGACTATCATTTATCAGAGTGAAAAACATCTCAACAACGAACTATATCCCATAATGACAAGACTACCATTCATCGGAGTGACAAATCTCAACAACGAACTATCTCCCATAATGACGAGACTACCATTCATCAGAGTAACAAACATCTCAACAAAGAAATATCTCCCATAATGATGAGACTACCATTTATCGGAGTAACAAACATCTCAACAATGAACTATCTCCCATAATGACGAGACTACCATTCATCGAAGTAACAAAATGAATCTTCTCAGGGAACTAATAGACTTACTGGGGAAGCACATGTTGCTCAAATAAAGAGACCTTTCACTTGTTGTTATAAGAATCATGTTGGGGAAAGAAATATGACTTCTCTAGGGAAGGGCCTGTTGTAACCCAAAATTTTCCCTCTCTTTTCTCAAGACATTTCTCAAGGGTTCTCAAGGGTTTGATCAGACAAGCCCACCTCCTAATCACCGAGACCACAAATTAGGGTTTTGATTGAATTTGACTGATCATTAACTTTTGATCTAATACATAATCTAATGGTTTGAAACATGATCTCAAGGACTAAAACACAATATTTTGACCTAATTTAGTTACTCAAATCATTTCTCAAGATCAAAAGATTGATAATTAAATTTTTGATCAACTGATGAAAAGTCAACTGATACACAAAAAGTCAAATTTTAATTTTTGGTCAACATTATATTCCAAAGATCAAAACTCATCAAGACATTCAAAAAATATCAAACTTGATCATCAAGAATCAAGAAAGTAAATAAAGTCCACAAAAAGTCAATGTTTTCAATACTTAGAAATTTTCTAAGTGTTTTTTACACTTAATAATTTCATTACTTCATGACATTTTTTCACCAAGATGCAAGATGATTCAAAGAAAACTTTCAACATAAAAGTTGCAGATCTTGATGAATCATACAACTTGGTATTAGAGGGTTGATGTGCATAAAATGCTTAGATTTGAAGATATAGGCTCATGAAGTCATGAAATTTTTATATAAACACTTAGAGAAATTTTCAACAAGTTTGGTCATATTTTTGTCCCAACTTCTTGGCCAATTTTCATCAAGTTCCAATTTGATTTAGCCAAAATGGTTAACCTGAAAGTTGTAGAAAATGTATCAAGCTTTCTAAAACATCCAAGAGCATGAATTTATCATACTTGAGCTAGCAGATTCAAAGGCATGAAGTTGGGCATCCATTTTTGAATTACAAGTCATTTTGGGGAAGAACACATGATCCAATCTGCATGCTATGCTTCATAATCTTGCTTTACAGGCCTTCTGACTTGCAAATCTCACCATAATTAAATGTTTACACAAACGTTTGAGCTATGGTCCATTGGATTTAAGCATTGTCCAAAGCATAATTCCATTAATGGCACAAAGTTAACACTTCCATTTTTGAAAAGCATGCTTTTCAAAATGTCAATGCATTGAGCTTTGTAATGGTTATATTGGATTACAAAGCAAGCTCAAAAGCATGGAGAAAACCCTCTGCATCCAACAACTTCAGAACATACTTGTACTTGAAACATTGAAACTATGAAAATTCATCCAACTTGGTTTTTCACTTTCAACCAAACCATAACATGCTATCTTGCAAATATGACTACTTGAACCTCCCAAACCTCTTACATATAAATAGAGAGATCAATTGCAAGATAAAAGGAGAAGATAAAATCTTTCCAAACCCCTTATACTCTCAAAAATCAGAATTGTCCACAACATCTATTTTTTAGCTTTTGAAGTCCAAATCTTCGAATCTCTCAAACCTTGCGAGTTTTTTGAAAACAAAACATCCAAATACTTCACATACATCATATAGAAGTTGTCCAAACACAAGAACAACTTCTGTAACAACATTATCACCACCTTCCAAACTCAAAAACAGTTCCTTGCAAGTTGACTTGTGTGATACGGTGGGAGAACTGACTTGAGGTTTTGCGTTTTGTCGCAAATGTCGCGGTTAGCAAGAGTCACCACCTACTTTTCTTTTATCCAAAAAGGAAAGGTGAAAAAGCACAGGAAAGACCTTTAGAGATGTTTTTTTGAGTTTGGGGGGTAGATTATGAAAAGGGAAGGTATTAGCACCCTTTTCATCCATGGTTTTCCATGGGCTCTTAGTTACTTGCTAGATCACTTTCTTTTGTTTGAATGTGCTTGTGGTGTGTGGTTTTTTGAAAGTATTTTGAAAATGGAACTTCGTAATGGTTCTCGTTTCTATAAGAACGCCTATAAAGTGTTTGTTTCCAAAATAGTTCAAAAGTGTGTTTGTGAGATGCATTTTTAAAGTATTTTGAAAATGGAACTTCGTAATGGTTCTCATTTCTATAAGAACGCCTACAAAGTGTTTGTTTCGAAAATAGTTCAAAGATGAGAGTGTGGGTAAAAATGTTTTTGTTGTGATCAAGCGAGTAACTAAGAGCGAATCTACCTACTCGAAAGGTCTTAAATGTGCTTTTCCTCCTCCTTTAGATGTGGCTATCTTACCATTGATTTGGTAAGAAGCCCCATCGTTGGATGTGAAGGGACGGGCATTGGGACGTTTGTATAGTCATAGAAGGCAACATATGGGATGTTTTAGCAATGTCGTTTTAGGGACTAGATCGTTTACCGAAGGCAACATCGAGGGTCATCGAGGGACTACGATCTTTTATCGAGGGTCTTTTCTAAAACGCCCATGCTCGAGGGACCTGACTATTTTCCGATAGGCAACAAGTGGAATTACCCTAAGGGTGTAAGTGTGCAAACGTGTTTTATTTACATGCATTTAGTCTTTGATTAGGGTGGCCTATTTGTTGGTTTTATCTTACCATAGACACCTAATTACTAGCATTTGTACAAAAGTAATAAAAAGTGCAAAAAATAAATCCTACACTATTACAACCATATTGAAAGGCAAGAAAATGTAAAGGCAAAAACAAAATAAAAGAAAGGAAAATGAGCTCTTCGACCCAGGCAGTAGCACCCTTCGACTTGCATTCTGTTGGCCTCCTTCGATTAGGGCTAGCACCAGTGAGGTCCTGTCCTTTGATTGGCCTGGAAGTCAGTGTATGGCGAAGCCTTCTGGTTCTGCCTTGTTGCCTTCTTCGACTGGAGGTTGAAAGCAGTGAGGGAATGCCTTTCGACTGAGCCTGGAATCAATGTATAGTGAAGCCTTCTGGTTCTGCCTTGTTGCCTTCTTCGACTGGAGGTTGAAAGCAGTGAGGGAATGCCTTTCAACTGAGCCGGGAAGTCAACATGGTCTGTCTTGTTTCCTTCTTCGACTGGAGGTTGAAAGCAGTGAGGGAATGCCTTTCGACTGATCCTGGAAGTCAACATGGTCTTCCTCCTAGTTGTCTCTTTCGTTTGACCTGGAGAAAGAGGGTGGAAGCCAGAAACTTCGTTTCCTATTTCCTGTTTCTTTCATTTAAAGCATTAAATGGCAACATGGCCTGAGGCCATGCTAGTATTTGTCTTGTAAACAGTTTAATAGTTAAAGCAAGTTCAGGTAAACAGAAAGAAAAATGAAAGGGTTAGCTCTGAAAAATATGTTAAAAGGGTGGAAACGAAAGGAACAATGGTATGTACATGTTTCAAACGAAAGGGAAAATTACTATGCCATGAAACGAAAAGTTCAAAGGTAAGAATAACTTACCTTGCTTCAGGCCTTGAATGTATGTGGGACCTTGAGCGGAGGCCCAGGATGGTGGAGTCAAAAGAGGGGGTCAATAGTTGTGCTTGGAATGCTGGATTCGAAGGAAGAGAAAAAGCAAGTGTGATGCTTCTTTGATTCGAAGGAGACTGAAGTGTGGTTGTTCTTCAGAATCGAAGGAGATGAATGTGATTCTGGGTTTTTTGTGATTTCTCAAGTGTTGATGAACTTGAGAGTTTTGTTGTGTTTGAGAAAATTTGGGGGATTCATTCCTCTGGTCCAAAGTTCCTCCCTCAGCTTTGCCAAAAATTCCTCTATTTATAGAGAAAAAGAATGGACATGTTTGAAGTAGCCAGCCTTGCAAAACAATAAAATAATAGGTAACGTGAAAGGTACAAGTGGGGGGGCCTGTTGGCAGTTGGGGTGCAGAAGATGTGACTTATGCTTCTGGCCCTGCTTTTCATTCAGACAAAATTCAGGTTGGAAGCTGCTTTTGTGATAAAAGTACTCTCTATGAAAAGAAAGAGTATGTAGCCTTTAACCAAGAATAGTAGTATCTAACAAACAAAGTTTAAAACCCTTGTACAAGCCTCTGATTATGTAAAGATTTGGAAGCAACATAGCCTGGAAAATGAGATTTGGTCTTGAGTCGAATGAAAGAATGAGATCGAAGCGCACTTGTTCGAAGGAAGCCTTTGCCTCAGTCGAAGCTTGTGGTCGAAACAAACTTACTCAAAGGAAGCTATTGCCCAGTCGAAGCTTGGGTCGAAACAAACATAAAGGAAGTCATTGCCTTTTAGCGTGAGGGAAGTTCCTGGCTTCTGAGTCGAAGGGTGTTTCTTCAAGGGAAGCAAGAACTTAGTCAAATCTTGTATAAAGATATCTCTTCGCTCAAACTAAGTTTGTGAGAGGAAAAGTCTGCACCAGGTCTTTGGTGCAAGTGGATTCAAAGGATGCATAGAGATGATTACTTTGTCCCATCGAAGCTTTTCCAAATGAAAACAAACATGCAAGCAACATATGCCCAATCGAAGTAGGCTTGTAGGCAGTAAACTTGTCCAAATCGAAGCAGGCTTGCAGGCAGCTACTTGTCCAAATCGAAGAAGGTTTGCAGGCAGTACGCTTGGTGAATCGAAAGGTTTGTAGGCAACTATTTTATCCAATCGAAGGGTTTGCCTTGCAGGGGGCACATGCGGCCAGCAAGTCATGGCCTTCGATTGCCAGCATGCAGGCAGCAAAAGACACAAACGAAACCTGCAATAAGAAGTCACATGCCCAGGCAAAAGTGGCACGCTAGCAGTCATTTTGAGAAATCGAAGGAGGCCAAGAGTCAATCGAAGGGTGCTGAATCGAAGGAGACCTATTTTCCTCCAAATTTGTCAAAATGTTATTTTTATCTGTTTTCTCCATTTTTGAAAGTTTCCTTTTAATTCTGGTACTGGAAAATTCCAAAGAACTTGTGCAAGCTTGAACCCTTGAGAATCCTTGTGAGAAAAGTCTTGAAAAATGAGAGGGCAAATTTTGGGGTACAACAACTTGGTTGGGGGAGATTCAAACACTTTTAGCATAAAGTAAGGATTGTGTGATGGTGAGAGAACTAACTTGAGGGTTTTGCGTTTTATCGCAAATGTTGCGGTTAGCAAGAGTCGCCACCGACTTTTCTTTTATCCAAAAGGAAAGGTGAAAAAGCACAGGAAAGACCTTTGAGATTATTTCTTGAGTTCGGGGGGTAGATTATGAAAAGGGAAGGTATTAGCACCCTTTTCATCCATGGTTTTCCATGGGCTCTTAGTTACTTGCTAGATCACTTGCTTTTGTTTGAATGTGCTTGTGGTGTGGGTTTTGAAAGTAAAAATGTAACTTTGTAATGATCCTCGTCTCTATAAGAATGTATACAAAGTGTTGTTTCAAAAATAGTTCAAAGATGTGTTTGTGAGATGTGTTTTTGAAAGTGATTTTAAAAAGGATTTCCTTTGTAATTTCTCTCGTCTCTATAAGAACGCGTACAAAGTGTTTATCTTTTGAAAATGTTTCAAAGTGAGAGTATTGGTGTATAAATGTTTTTGTTGTGAGCAATCGAGTAACTGAGAGCGAACCTACCTACTCAAAAGGGTCTTAGATGTGCTTTTCATCCTCCTTTAGATGTTGCTATCTTACCATTGTTTTGGTAAGAAGCCCCATCGTTGGATGTGGAGGGACGGGCGTCTGGGTCATCGTATGATCATGATAGCAATGTTGTGAGATGACTTAGCACTTTTCTTTTAGGTACTAAGATCATTTTGAAAGGCAACTTTGATAGCGTCATCGAGGGACTATGATCTTGTATTTCGATTGTTTTTGCTGAGACACCCACATGCATATCATGACCATTTTTGTAAGGCAACAAGTGGAATTACCCTAAGGGTGCATGTGTGCAAGTGTGTTTGATTGCATGCATTTTTCTTTGATTTTTGGTGGTCTACTTGTTGGTTTTATCTTGCCATACACGCCTAATTACTATACAGTATAAGGAAAATAATAAATTGCGGAAAATGAAATTCTACGCTATTACAATATTTAGGGGATGGAGATACATATGTACGAATGGGGATTGCAAGTAAAAATAAGTCCTAAGTTATTATTACAACCATATTGAATATGTACAATATAAGAAAGAAATGAATTTGTTTAGAAAATGTTTTTGTCTTAAGGAAATAAGTTAAAAGGAAAATATTTTTATGTTTTTTATGTTAATAATAAAAAATATGAAAGGAAAATAAATGCAAGGTAGAAACAACGTGTTGCTGCAAACAAAGAAACGAGGATGAGAAGTTCTGAAGCCAGGCGCATGACTCATAAGGAAGCGTCAGAATCATAAGTTCTGATTTGGTACGCTCTGAGTTCCTGCAAAAAACATTAAGGGGAAAACACAGAGGTTCTCGGTGGTGTTCAGCCAGTGAACCAAAAGTCAGAAGTTCTGTATTACGCTGAAACAGTGAGCAAACGTCACCAGTTCAATGTATTTGACATGTAAGGAGAACTCAGAAGTTCTGTGTTCTGCTAGAACAGTGAGTGAGTCATCAGAAGTTCAGTGTTGTGCTGAACCAATGAATGAACCTTAGCAGTTCAGTGTGTTATCAGCATGTAAGAATCAGAAGTTCAATGTGTGTTAATAGTGAGAAAAAATCATCAAAGTTCTGTGTTTTATCAGCATGTGAAAATCAAAAGTTCTATATTAAACTTTAACTCTTTTCTCATATTAATCAGCACATCAACAACTCATTCATTTTTTGGCAAACAGCAAATCCGAAGAATAACAGCACAACAGTTCATAGAAGTTCTAATCCTAAGTCTGAGTCTAGCATTATTCTAGAAGTTCTGGTCCATACTTTTTCAGTTCATGCAATGATATGTACAACACTAATACTATGATATTTACATGCCAATGATGTTCAAAATGAAAAATAAGTAAAGTTAGAAAGACTTACCTGGAGCGTGCTTGGAGCTTTGAGTGGCTGCCTTTGAATGTTTCTGAAATCAGCAAGAGTAATGGAAGAAGAAACGTCAAGCTCTTTGATTCAAAATGAAGAAAAAAGGTTTGTTTTTGTGTATGAGAAATCTGGATTTTTTTATGAAGGTTTCACAACTTTCTTTTCTCTCTTTTGGCTAATCTCTCTCTTCAAAAGATAGCCCCCTTGAACGTGTGATGGAGCCAAGTATTTATAGATGAATTTGATGTGATATTTGGGGGGAAAAACAAATAGGATTTGAAACTGCTTTGGCATCATGTTCTTTTCTTTTTCATCACAGTTTTTGTATGCTAGTTTGGTGTAGTCATGAGATGCAGGAGTAGGCTGAGCTAGCTGTTGGTCATAGATCTGCAGCAAGTTGTATAAGCAAGGTTTTGGGATTTGGTCAAGTTCTGACCAAAGCGTTGAAATAGCCTTCATGTGCTAAAGCGTTCTCTTGTTTTTGAAGCAAACATGGTGGCTGTCAGCAGGAATTAAGGAAAAGCAAAAAGCAAAGCATGGGCTTAGTATCAAAGTTGCTAACCCAAGACAGTAGAGGTACACGTGGTGCAGATCCTTTGGATAAAGACTCAGAAGGTGGTTGTGAGCATTAAATGGGCATTAAATGATGATGAGACTTGTCACAACTAGAAATCCTGCAACGTGATACTCTACACCAAGGCTTTGTTCTGGATCAGAAGTTCTGCTTTAGCGTAGCATCCATCCTCTGATATTTGTATTTTCTGGCTCCATCATGTTCTGAAGGAGCTTTCAGACTTTCTAGAAAGCTTGCAGCACGCCCCTAAACCTTCTTTGCATTACCCTATCAAACTCTGACTGAACTTGCGTAGATGCTGAAGAGCCATGTTCTGACTGGAGACTATGCGCTGAACCATGTTTACATCTTTTGACTGCTCCTGCCTGGAGGCTGGCTCAGAAGTTCTGAAGTGTCATTTTTTCTTAAATACTTAGAAAAATCCCAAGTATTTAGAAATTTGGCTTTTCCATAGTAAATTTGACTTTTGAATTTCTTAATGAAACAAACTTCATATTCCAATATGTTTTGATGAAATATGATTCTTGAGATTTGATATTGATCCAAAAGTCAAAGTTTGACTTTTTAGTGTGCAAATGACCATTTTTCCCTTATGAGTGATTTGCTTGGAAAAATTATAATTCAAGGCTTGGAATTGGATGGAAGCAAACTTGAGGATCCAAGGTGATTCCTTGAGAAATGAGAGGGCAAATTTTGGGGTGCAACAGCTTCCCCTATTCAATCTTCTTACACCTGAAGAGTTAGATTGGTAAATCTGCCATTCGTGACTTGAAGGTGAAAGATGATTGAACACTAGAGTGCCCAGAAATTTGCACTCGAAGATGAATTATGAATGGGCTTATAGACGCCATTTGGAGGAATGGCGAAGATTTGCTGGAGATGGGCTTGTAGATGCCATCCAAAGGTGATTGTTGACAGGAAATGGACTAAGTCTGAACTTGATTTTTAGCTGGAAAAGAATCAGAATAAATCTTGGAGTGATTTATCTGAACCAGGAGAAATGTCTACCAGAAAAAATCAGGATAAACCATTGAGAGATTTAAACTAAACCAGGAGGAATGTCTACCAGAACGGATCAGGATAAACCATTGAGAGATTTAAACTGAACCAGGAGAAATGTCTACCAGAACGGATCAGGATAAACCATTAAGAGATTTAAACTGAACCGATAGAGGTCTTTGAATTTTCTTTAACTAGAAAGAAATCAGAAAAATCTTAGGATCGATTTAACTGAACCAGATAAAAGTCTTGGAATATCTTCAACTGGAATAAGAATCAGAGAGATCTTAGTGTCGGTCTGACTGAACCAGAGAAGATCTTGAATTAACTTTAACTGGATAAGAATCAGAAAAATCTTAGGATCGATTTAACTGAACCAGACAAAGTCTTGGGACATCTTCAACTGGAATAAGAATCAGAGAGATCTTAGTGTCGATCTGACTAAACCAGAGAAGGTCTTGAATTAACTTTGACTGGATAAGAATCAGAAAAATCTTAGGATCGATTTAACTGAACCAGACAAAAGTCTTGGAATATCTTCAACTGGAACAAGAATCAGAGAGATCTCAGTGTCGATCTGACTAAACCAGAGAAGGTATTGAATTAACTTTGACTGGATAAAAATCAGAAAAATCTTAGGATCGATTTAACTGAACCAGAAAAAAGTCTTGAAATATCTTCAACTGGAATAAGAATCAGAGAGATCTTAGTGTCGATCTGACTGAACTAGAGAAGGTCTTGAATTAACTTTGACTAGATAAGAATCAGAAAAATCTTAGGATCGATTTAACTGAACCAGACAAAAGTCTTGGAATATCTTCAACTAGAATAAGAATCAGAGAGATCTTAGTGTCGATCTGACTGAACTAGAGAAGGTCTTGAATTAACTTTGACTGGATAAGAATAAAAAAATCTTAGGATCGATTTAACTGAACCTGAAAAAGTCTTGGAATATCTTCAACTGGAATAAGAATCAGAGAGATCTCAGTGTCGATCTGACTAAACCAGAGAAGGTATTGAATTAACTTTGACTGGATAAGAATCAGAAAAATCTTAGGATCGATTTAACTGAACCAAAAAAAAGTCTTGAAATATCTTCAACTGGAATAAGAATCAGAGAGATATTAGTGTCGATCTGACTGAACCAGAGAAGGTCTTGAATTAACTTTGACTGGATAAGAATCAGAAAAATCTTAGGATCGATTTAACTGAACCAGACAAAAGTCTTGGAATATCTTCAACTGGAATAAGAATCAGGGAGATCTTAGTGTCGATCAAACTGAACCAGAGAAGGTCTTGAATTAACTTTGACTGGATAAGAATCAGAAAAATCTTAGGATCAATTTAACTGAACCAGACAAAAGTCTAGGAATATCTTCAACTGGAATAAGAATCAGAGAGATCTTAGTGTCGATCTGACTGAACCAGAGAAGGTCTTGAATTAACTTTGATGGGATAAGAATCAAATAATCTTAGGATCGATTTAACTGAACCAGAAAAAGTCTTGGAATATCTTCAACTGGAATAAGAATCAGAGAGATCTTAGTGTCGATCTGACTGAACCAGAGAAGGTCTTGAATTAACTTTGACTGGATAAGAATCAGAAAAATCTTAGGATCGATTTAACTGAACCAGACAAAAGTCTTGGAATATCTTCAACTGGAATAAGAATCAGAGATATCTTAGTGTCGATCTGACTGAACCAGAGAAGGTCTTGAATTAACTTTGACTGGATAAGAATCAGAAAAATCTTAGGATCGATTTAACTTTACCAGACAAAAGTATTGGAATATCTTCAACTGGAATAAGAATCGGAGAGATCTTAGTGTCGATCTGACTGAACCAGAGAAGGTCTTGAATTAACTTTGACTGGATAAGAATCAGAAAAATCTTAGGATCGATTTAACTGAACCAGAAAAAAGTCTTGGAATATCTTCAACTGGAATAAGAATCAGAGAGATCTTAGTGTCGATCTGACTGAAACAGAGAAGGTCTTGAATTAACTTTGACTGGATAAGAATCAGAAAAATCTTAGGATCGATTTAACTGAACCAGACAAAAGTCTTGGAATATCTTCAACTGGAATAAGAATCAGAGAGATCTTAGTGTCGATCTGACTGAACCAGAGAAGGTCTTGAATTATCTTTGACTAGATAAGAATAAGAAAAATCTTAGGATCGATTTAGCTGAACCAGACAAAGTCTGCGGGGAAGAATCAGCATAAACCGTTGAGAGATTTAAATTGAACTGACAGAGATTTTTTTTTGATAATGATGTGTGATGAAGGAAGCTGAGACGATTGCTACTCCAAAAAGATGATGAAGGACTTTGGGACGATTACTACCTCAGCAGGACGATGAAGGAATCTTTGGATGATTACTACCTCAAAAGATGATAACTTTTATCTGTCGATCGATCTATCCTGAAAAGGTAAAGAGTTAGTTGTACGCAATGTCAAGATGTATGCATTGTGTAATGACGTTCTCAAAATAAATGAGATCTGTGTCATATGTATTTTGTATGCATATGTTATGAATGTCGTTGAAATATAATTTTGTTTTGGAAAATAAATCCTTGACAAGTATTGGGGAGTTAATAAATCTCGGACTGTCGTTGTAGAGTTGGTGTGTCTTCAAACTTTGCTTAGAATTTTTCCACTAGGGATTCCTGTTTTGTTGTTTGAGGAGAACTTCGCTGGGAGATATTGAAAACTCTGTGGGGAGAATGTCTATCCCTGCTTGGGAAAAGAGTTTAGGAGTCTCAGTTGTCCGTTGCTCTACTGGGGAATCGAATTTGAACTGATATCTGGTCGGGTCCAGGTTTTACAATAACTTGGGGGACTGTAGAATAGTCTACTGGAGCAGAGGAGTTGTGGTCCTTTGATTTGTAGCAGTTGGAGAGGAAAACTCAAGCTGGGGAATTTGTAGTTTGTTGGGGAAATAAACATTGTTGCCGGTCTACTTGAGAGGTGACGACTTCGTTGGGGGAAAGTCCTCGAGGATTCTTGAAGTTGTCTCAGTTGGGGAAAGGTTTTCAGAGATTAAACTCTGACTGCGGAATCATGCTATGAGAAGGATTTTGGGGAGATTTGTCACTGTCCCTAGTAACGATTGTTTGTGGCAATGCCTGGAAATGTTTGATTGTATGCAACCCTTTGCTGAGATTAGTGTTCAATTCCCTAAGCGACGGGGATGGAGACCTGCCCCTGGTTACTCTGCTCTTCTTGAGAGATTTCTTGGAATCTTGATTGGACTACCCAAGGTGTGCTGGATAGTGGCATGTCATGTTCCCTTGTTGCTAGGAGACTTGTCAATGGAAGTGTCATCCTTCTTGAATTGATTTGTTCACCGAGAGAGCTCTCGTTCACTGGATATTCGTTGTGTGAATTTCTCCGCTGTCAAACAAATAGCCATATGCAAACAGTGATATTCAAGTAATGCAAAGTTTATGCTTGTCTTGAAGTTTTGAAAAATGTGTTCTCAGCAAGTAAAAGAAGTTTGTAATTCAACTTTGGATTTTGAGTAAAGCCTTACAGGAGTCAGGATACCTTTTGTAACAGTATGCTTTCGAACTAACCCATACTTCAATTAGGACTTTTGAAAGGTTGTAACATGGCTTGGTTCACGGTTTAAGGAACAAAGGATAAAGCCTCAAAGTGTATTTGTACCCACCCGTTCTTCGTGATGTTCTTCAGTCCTAAGCTCAGTTAGTTGTGTGTTTGAACTCCAATTAAGTCTAGAATGACGTTTTTATGATGGTTCAGACAGGTCAAGTTTGTCGGAAGGCATTCATTTTTGCGACATTTTTTTTCCATGATTGTTAAGGATTTGTAGTGACCTCTTTTTGATTTGTTATCCTTGATTTTTTCCTGACTGTTCTTGTTTTGAGATTACAGTTAGCGGGATGCCCCAGTTTTCTTAAGTCTCCTTTGTAGGTTTTGACTTAGTGGGCCTTTCTTTTTTGAGAGATAATGACTGCCTATGTGATAGGGAACCATCATCTTCTTTTGACTCCAAAGGAATGTTTTTGATGTCATTCGTTGTATTACGAGATGAGAGTTTGCGATTTGAACGCGCATTTGAATTAACTAAGAGACTACCCTGCCCCAGGTTTTGCTTAAAGGTTTCAATTTTTTGTGAAAAAAAAAAGAAAACTTCTACTTCTTTGGCTCGAAGGGGTTGACTAGGGATTATCTTCCTTATAAATCCAGTGTTTAGGATTTGAAAGAATGCCTATACATCGTCAGCAAGGTCTATCCAAGAGCATACTGTATGAGATTATGGCATTGTTTTCGTCATCCTCCCTCTAAAGGCTTGTAACTTTTAGCAAGAGTTAAATGTCATAAAGAAAGTAGAAAGCATAATTTGAATATATTGAAAAAAAATGGATGAATTCAAGACAAACATATGCAATGCATTAATGAAACAAAGTTTGACATTAATAGATAATTGTTTGAATAACAAAAGAGAAATTACAACTTAAAAATTCAAAATGAACAGAAGCCTCTTTGTTTGAACTTGTCACTTTAGGTGGTGAGCTTTTGGCAGAAGAATTCAGTCTGACCATCTTGTGTGAACTCTAGCATTCCTTTGTCGATCAGGTTTTGAAACTTGTACTTCAACGCCCAACAATCGTTTGTATCATGTCCGGGACTATCAGAATGATAGGCATACCTGGCATCGGGATTGTAGCTGGGAGAAAAAGTTTTGGGATTTGGATGAGGTCTTATTGGGGTAATCAAATTCATCCTCAGCATGTGTTGCAAAGCTTGGGACAGTGGTATGTTGATGTTGGTAAACTGTCTTTTGGGCTCGCTTTGCCTTTGCTGATTTTCCGGTTGATGTTGACGAAGTCGTTGTTGGGCTCGTGACGTGGAAGCAAATTGGGAAGGTCTTCTCTCCCTTAAACTGGCTTCTTGTCTCATGGGAGGCTGAATGATGACTTGATCCCAAATTCTAGATGTTTTCCCCATTTAGTTATATTCATCTCGACGAAGCTTGTTGATGAGGACCCTTAGCTCTTCTTGTCCTTGTGTCAGATTTTAGATAAGAGCCATCTGGCCCACCAGTTGTCCCATCATCTGGACTTTCATTACGGCTATCTTAGTTTATAGCCGCTCCAATTGATCATCCTTGGTTCCCTCCGGATTCCCCATGACCATGCCCCTTGTGAGGAGAGCCTTCACCTCTTCTTGCCCCTTGGATAGGTTCAAGAACATCTCTTGAAGTTGAGCGTTTTGAGCCTAGATGCCTTTCACCGTTTGTTCCATATCCATCTTACTGGAATAAACAGTAGGAAGATAAGGACACTTGTATGGGAGAAACCTGTCATGATATGATGCATGATATGTAGATGCATGTTTTCAAGGATCTCGCGGGGTAAATGTTAGTAGTCACTTACAACTTTGATTAGAGAACTTTGTATTGGTGGATGTCCTTCCACGAGAATTATGCTCACCATGTCAAGTGGGTCATAGCCTTTAACTCAAATTGTTGTACTCGATCTTTGACGGCATTTGGTTAGAGGGAAATAAATCCTCTTGTCTCTTGACAGACATCTTGGTTCAACATGACCCTGCATCAAAGACCCTCGAGATCCTTGAAATGGTTATTGAAAATGCTATGGTATGATGTTTATAATGTTATGATGTTTTGTACAAGTATGTGAGGTAAGCAAGTGTATATACAAATAATCATATTCACACAAAGCAGACAAGTCCTTAGTTTTAGGCTTGCACGGAGTTTATAGGTAAGTACCCTCTTGAAGTTTAGTTGGCTCAACTTGTCCTAGTTAATAGTAATCGGGTTCTAAGGGATCTCCATATCATTGACCTTTCCCACAAGCTTCATTCGGTAGGTAATTGAATCGCAACCAAATGAAACTCGGAAGTCAAGTCTCAATGAGTGTAGCATCGAGTATCTACCAACTTCGGACTGCACCAAATCCTGTCATCTCACTATGTTCTAATGGCCAAGTTGGTCAAGTAAGGTTCTAAGGTCAGTTGATGTTTCACGACACCACGCGGTGGCCCCGTACTCTCCTTGACTACTCAAGGGTTACCAGTACCAACCAAAGTGCCACATCAATGTAGCTACTACTTCAACCGTGTCAGTATACCCCACACAGTTCCCTCACAGTTTATTGCTACTTACCTAAAAGGTGCCCCCAGATCCGGGTGTAGGATTTAAAATAAACCCAAACAAGGAACAAAAATTTAAAGCAGGCAAATCAAACAATGTAAGCAAGTAAATGTGATCTAGCCCTAAGGTAACCCCACTTTTAGATGATCAATTATTAATCCCCAGCACAGTCTCCAGTTCTGTGATATGGTGGGAGAACTGACTTGAGGGTTTTGCATTTTATCGCAAATGTTGCGGTTAGCAAGAGTTGCCACTGACTTTTCTTTTATCCAAAAGGAAAGGTGAAAAAGCACAGGAAAGAACTTTGAGATTATTTCTTGAGTTCGGGGGTAGATTATGAAAAGGGAAGGTATTAGAACCCTTTTCATCCATGGTTTTCCATGGGCTCTTAGTTACTTGCTAGATCACTTGCTTTTGTTTGAATGTGCTTGTGGTGTGGGTTTTGAAAGTAAAAATGTAACTTTGTAATGATCCTCGTCTCTATAAGAATGTATACAAAGTGTTGTTTCGAAAATAGTTCAAAGATGTGTTTGTGAGATGTGTTTTTGAAAGTGATTTTAAAAAGGGTTTCCTTTGTAATGGCTCTCGTCTCTATAAGAACGCGTACAAAGTGTTTATCTTTTGAAAATGTTTCAAAGTGAGAGTATTGGTGTATAAATGTTTTTGTTGTGAGCAAGCGAGTAACTGAGAGTGAACCTACCTACTCAAAAGGGTCTTAGATGTGCTTTTCCTCCTTCTTTAGATGTTGCTATCTTACCATTGTTTTGGTAAGAAGCCCCATCGTTGGATGTGGAGGGACGGTCGTTTGGGTCATCGTATGATCATGATAGTAATGTTGTGAGATGACTTATCACTTTTCTTTTAGGGACTAAGATCATTTTGAAAGGTAACTTTGATAGCCTCATCGAGGGACTATAATCTTGTATTTCGATTGTTTTTGATAAGACACCCCACATGCATATCATGACCATTTTTGTAAGGAAACAAGTGGAATTACTCTAAGGGTGCATGTGTGCAAGTGTGTTTGATTGCATGCATTTGTCTTTGATTTTTGGTGGTCTACTTGTTGGTTTTATCTTGCCATACACGCCTAATTACTATACAGTATAAGGAAAACAATAAATTGCGGAAAATGAAATTCTACGCTATTACAATATTTAGGGGATGGGGATACATATGTACGAATGGGGATTGCAAGTAAAAATAAGTCCTAAGTTATTATTACAACCATATTGAATATGTACAATATAAGAAAGAAATGAATTTGTTTAGAAAATGTTTTTGTCTTAAGGAAATAAGTTAAAAGGAAAATATTTTTATGTTTTTTATGTTAATAATAAAAAAGATGAAAGGAAAATAAATGAAAGGTAGAACAACGTGTTGCTGCAAACAAAGAAACGAGGATTAGAAGTTATGAAGCCAGACGCATGAATCAGAAGAAAGCGTCAGAATCAGAAGTTCTGATTTGGTACGCTCTGAGTTCTTGCAAAAAACATTAGGGGGAAAAAACAGAGGTTCTGGGTGGTGTTCAATTAGTGAACCAAAAGTTAGAAGTTCTGTATTACGCTGAAACAGTGAGCAAATGTAAGCAGTTCAGTGTATTTGACATGTAAGGAGAACTCAGAAGTTCTGTGCTGTGTTAGAACAATGAGTGAGTCATCAGAAGTTCAGTGTTGTGCTGAACCGGTGAATGAACCTTAGCAGTTCAGTGTGTTATCAACATGTAAGAATCAGAAGTTCAATGTGTGTTAATAGTGAGAAAAAATCATAAAAGTTATGTGTTTTATCAGCATGTGAAAATCAGAAGTTCTATATTACATTTTAACTCTTTTCTCATATTAATCAGCACGTCAACAACTCATTCATTTTTTGGCAAATAGCAAATAAGAAGAATAACAGCACAACAGTTCATAGAAGTTCTAATCCTAAGTCGGAGTCTAGCATTATTCTAGAAGTTCTGATCCATACTTTTTCAGTTCATGCAATGATATGTACAACATTAATACTATGATATTTACATGCTAATGATGTTCAGAATGAAAAACAAGTAAAGTCAGAAAGACTTACCTGGAGCATGCTTGGAGCTTTGAGTGGTTGCCTTTGAATGTTTCTGAAATCAGCAAGAGTAATGGAAGAGGAAACGTCAAGCTCTTTGATTCAAAAGGAAGAACAAAGGTTTGTTTTTATGTATGAGAAATCTGGATTTTTTATGAAGGTTTCACAACTTTCTTTTCTCTCTTTTGGCCAATCTCTCTCTTCAAAAGCCAGCCCCCTTGAACATGTGATGGAGCCAAGTATTTATAGATGAATTTGCTGTGATATTTGGGGGGAAAACAAATAGGATTTGAACCTGCTTTGGCATCATGTTCCTTTGCTTTTTCATCACAGATTTTGTATGCTAGTTTGGTGTAATCATGAGATGCAGACGTAGGCTGAGCTAGTTGTTGGTCATAGGACTGCAGTAAGTTGTATAAGCAAGGTTTTGGGATTTGGTCATGTTCTGACCAAAGCGTTGAAATAGCCTTCATGTGTTGAAGCGTTGTCTTGTTTTTGAAGCAAGCATGGTGGCTGTCAGCAGGAATTAAGGAAAAGCAAAAAGCAAAGCATGGGCTTAGTATCAAAGTTGCTAACCCAAGACAGTAGAGGTACACGTGGTGAAGATCCTTTGGATAAAGACTCAGAAGGTGGTTGTGAGCATTAAATGGGCATTAAATGATGATGAGACTTGTCACAAGCAGAAATCCTGCAACGTGATACTCTACACCAAGGCTTTGTTCTAGATCAGAAGTTCTGCTTTAGCGTAGCATCCATCCTCTGATCTTTGTATCTGCTGGCTCCATCATGTTCTGAAGGAGCTTTCAGACTTTCTAGAAAGCTTGTAGCACGCCCCTAAACCTTCTTTGCATTACCCTAGCAAACTCTGACTAAACTTGCGTAGATGCTGAAGAGCCATGTTCTGACTGGAGACTATATGTTGAACCATGTTTACATCTTTTGACTGCTCCTGCCTGGAGGATGGCTCAGAAGTTCTGAAGTGTCATTTTTTCTTAAATACTTATAAAAATCCCAAGTATTTAGAAATTTGGCTTTTCTATAGTAAATTTGACTTTTGAATTTCTTAATGAAACAAACTTCATATTCCAATATGTTTTGATGAAATATGATTCTTGAGATTTGATATTGATCCAAAAGTCAAATTTTGACTTTTTAGTGTGCAAATGACCATTTTGCCCTTATGAATGATTTGCTTGGAAAAATTATAATTTAAGGCTTGGAATTGGATGGAAGCAAACTTGAGGATCTAAGGTGATTCCTTGAGAAATGAGAGAGCAAATTTTGGGGTGCAACAGATTGGAACAACTTCAGGAAGGTCCAAGGAAGCTCAATCTATCACCACTTTGCACCCGGAAGCATCCATATGTGTTCTAAGTTTTTACTTCAAGAGGTAAACTTTCTCAAACTGTAACATCCTTATCCGTACATCATTCGCTTTCATTTTTTTCAAAAGGATACAACAAGACATATCAGAGAGAAAACATGCAAAAAAGGACAAGGAAAGTTCTGACATGGGTGCCCATGTTTGGTGACACGGCCGTGTCAATATGGATGAGGTTGAAAACTTGGCAAAAGGGCAAGACATGGGCTGACACGGGGTCTCGTGTCACACGACACGGCCCGTGTCAATTTAGCTTGGACAAGAAAATGCGCAAGGTGGAAGGGCAGATGTTGACACAGGTACTCCTGTCCGATGACACGGCCCGTGTTAGCCTAGGTGTGATCGGTGGAAATAGAACTGACTGTTTTGGAATGCTGGTTCGCATTTGCGTTTAGCAAAATGTCGCGGTAAGCAAGAGTCGCCACCGTCTTTTATTTTCTCCAACAAGGAAAGGACAAAAGCACAGCAAAATTCCTTTTCGAGATGTTTCTCGGTTCGAGAGATAGATTATAGAAAGGGAAGGTGTTAGCACCCTTTCTATCCGTGGTTATCCACGGGCTCTTAGGTACTTTCTCACTATGTTTCCAAAAATGTTTTGCTTTTCTTGTGTTTGTGGGTTTTGAAAAAAAGTTTGTTTGAAAACTTCGATTTAACTCTTGTGTCAGTCCTCAAGAGTGTATGAAGTGTTGTTTGAAAACTTTTGTCAGAAAAGTGTAAGTGAGAAAAGTATTTTTTGTTTTGAAAGAGAAAGTACCTGAGAACCTCTACCTACTCAAAAGAAATTAAGCTGTGTAAATGTCCTTTAGACAGTACTATCCCACTATTGAGAAGTAGGTAACATCGTCGTTGGAGTTTGTCGGGTCAATTCGATTATAGGGACATGTGGTCACTAAAGCAATGGTAGGATGCCTTAGCGGTAACCCTAATGTCCTAGATCATTTTTTATCGAGGCAACCGTTTTGAGGCAACTTTGATCTTTAGACAGGAGGGCGACCTCTAAAACACCCTATACTCAATGACCACGTCGAGGCAACCAAGTGAAGCGTACCCTAGGAGTGGCATGTACGAGTGTATCAGGTTTCAGTAATGTTATCTTTACACATGTTATGGTGAGCTACGATTGATTTTATTTTAAGAGAAGTCTTGTCATGCATAGCTTAATTAACATACATCTAACAGTTAATAGTTGCGGAAAATAAAGCTAAACTATTACAAGGCGTCGGGTATTTACATCGCCAAAAACAAACCCTTGAAAGGTAAATTCGGAAAATAAATAAAGCGATAGAAAGTCCTAATTGAAGCTATTACATCCTCGGAGCAATTACATAATTGGAATAAAAATAATCAAGAATAATCACACGCGCGAGAAAAATTGGATCGGAGAAGTCCTTAGGGTTTTGACCCTTTTTTGAGAAAGAAAGAGTTTTTTTGTTATTTTGCACTTAATTAAATTAATCCTAAACTAATTAATTAATTAAATAAAAGAAAGATATTTTTTTTGAGTTTTTATGTTTTAAAGAAATAAAAATAAAAGGACCAAAATGGTCAAGAACCCTAATTCTATGTTGATTTTAAATTATTGTGAAAATATTGAAATTAACCTAATTAAAACAACTAAATTAATTATGTTAGTTTTTATTTACAAAATAACTAATTAAGGGTGAAATTAATTTTAATAAATAATAATAAAAAATATTATATTTTTAGTTTTCTGAAGTTATTATGAAAAAATTAATTTGGTTAATTAACTAATAATAATAATAATTAATAATAATTAAGTGAAAAATATAAAAGAAGAAAATAAAAGAAAATAACACAGGGGGTGTTGGCCCAATTAGGAGGCGTGTCTGGAAATTTGTGGCCCAATTGCTGCAAGCCCTTTTGACTTTCCTGATCACCCATGCGCATATTGACTAAGGACCATGGTGGTCTCCCACTCATAACCACTGGATCCAAGCTTGGAGATACATGGCGCATTGATATTGAGGTATATCGTAGACCTCACTTTGGAACCTGCATGCGAACATGTGAAGAAAAAAGAAATAAATGTTTTGGGGGGACCTGGGGTTCGAACCCAGGTCCCAGCACTCATTGGACGCTTTCTCAACCACTCCACCATGCTGCCTTAATCGTTATTAGCATAAGAGACAAATATTATATTGGGAAACAAATCAATATGCTGTAAAACAAAAATAAACGCGCGCTCTTTTGAACTGGCCTTTCATGTATCAACACCTCATCATCTTCTTTGCTTGCCTTGTAAAAATAATATCAGATAGCGGGGGTTTTTAACCCCCACTAACCATTGCAACGAAAAATAGCGAATAGAAGCTCAGTATATATAAATATTTCGTGAGGTGTGGTTCTCGTTCGTCTTGTCCTCACGAATTCAGTCATGTATCTTAATAGTCTCAATTTTTCCTGGTTTAGGAATCCCCAATTTAAAACTTAAGAACCCTAAAAAATCGTTCATGGCATCTTGTGATTCAGGGAGTTATAGTTCAATTAAATGATACCATTAGCTTCGTATGGTTCGTAGCAACACAAATCAATCACAAGAACATGTTAAATATGCATGAATTACGAAATATGATTTTGAATAAAGAAGGCAAACCGTGAAACTGTGTTCTTTGATTCTTTGAGCTTTAACGCTTGAATTGGATTGCAAAACACTCCTGACACTTTCTGCAGTGTATTAGAATCAACAAAAAACCTTGAATCGCCCTAGAAAGCAAATATCAGTTTTCAATTTTCTTGGAATTTTTTCAATGTGCTATGGCTGTTTCTGCAACTTTCTTCACGTCCTTTAGGTCAGGGTTAACTTGCATATGTATATGGCAATTGAATTAGGTCAAAAACTTGGGCCAATATCCATTGCATTGATGTTTAGATCTTTGATTGGAAATCAAATATTTTTGATCCTTCATGATTGAACAAAGTTGCCAATTTTGGATTTTTTGATATGTTTGACTTGTGCACGAAATTGCCAGCATGTTTTGATCATATTTGCTTCACAAGTTGATTTAAAAAATCAAATATTATATTTTCCTACAATTTAAATTAATTAAATGAATTAATATCAATTAAAAATCCAATTAATCAATAAAAATAAGAAAATAAATTCTATTAAGCTTGATGGGTCGTGCATAGGTCATGGATGAAGTTTCAAGATGAGATTTGAGGCCCATTAGCAAAAATAAGGTGTTTTGAGCAAAGTTGACTTTTGCAAATTCATAAAAATTTCCCAACTTCTCCAATGCACAACTTGCTCAATTTTGATCACATGACCATGTTCTTGGACATTTTGGAAAGGTCTTGAAGTCCTCTAACCAATGCCTTTGGTCCCATGTCATTTGGATTTACCAATCTCAAGTTATGGCCTTTGACTCAAAGTGTACTTTTGTCGACTTTTGAAATTGACCTATAATGCCAAGATTGGTAACTTTTTGTGAGAGCATTTCTTGAACTTCGAGTGTGAATATGGATTGTAGGAAATTGCATCCCCTTAAAAATGAGCATTGGATGGGATTTTTCTGACAAACCATGAAAAAGTTATGCCCTGGTCAAGATACAGTTGACTTTTCTATTGTCCAAAAATAGTAACTTTTTGCATCTTGATGATTTTTGAGCTATTCTTGTGGAATCATGATCAAGACTTGATCAAATGATGATTGTGAACTCAAAATGAGATGTTGACCAAAAATTTTGACTTTTGACTGCAAAATGACCATTTTGCCCCTACAGTTGACTGTGGGTCAAATGAGGCTTTTGACTGTGCAAATTGGCACTGTGAGTCTTGAGACTTGGCATGTAGGTGCTTGAGAATGTATATAGGCCTATGAGACTTGATTGAATCATTGAAAACCCCAAATTCCTTGAAAGAACCAAAACCCTAATTTCAGTTGGCTTAGGAAGTGGTTTGACTGTACATCCCCTTGAACAATTTTGAGCAATTTGAGGACCATTCTTGACAAATCTTGAGAAATATGGGAGGGAAAATTTTGGAGTACAACAGTTGCCCCTGTTCAATCTTCTTAAACCTGAGGATGTAGATTGGCTTGCGTGCCTTTCGTGATCCGAAGGTGGAAGATGATTGAACACTAAAGTGCCCAGAAATTTGCACTCGCATGGTGTAGTATCAACAATGTGATGTCAGGAATGGGATTACAGATGCCATTTGGAGAGATGATGGATAGGAGGATGGTCTTATAGATGCCACCTAGAGATTGTGACAGAATCTTGTCGGGGATGGGCTTACAGATGCCATTTGGAAATATAATGGATAGTTTTGTCTTCGTTGACGGGTTGTCTCCATTGACGGGTTGTCTCCATTGACGGGTTTGGCGTCAGAAAAATATTTAGGAATCGATTTACCTGGACCAGAGGAGGTTTTTTGATAATGATGTGATGAAGGAATCTGAGACGATTGCTACTGGGACGATTACTACCTCAGCAGGATGATGAAGGAATCTAGGACGATTACTACCTCAACGGGATGATGAAGGAATCTAGGACGACTACTACCTCAGCAGGATGATGAAGGAATCTTGGATGATTACTACCTCAGCAGGACTAGTGAAGGATTCTTGGACGATTACTACCTCAGCAAGAATGGTGAAGGAATCTTGGACGATTACTACCTCAGCAGGATGATGAAGGAATCTTGGATGATTACTACCTCATCAGGATGATGAAGGAATCTTGGACGATTACTACCTCAGCGGGATGATGAAGGAATCTAGGACGATTACTACCTCAGCAGGATGATGAAGGAATCTTGTATCACTTCTACCTCAACGGGATGATGAAGGAATCTTGGACGACTTCTACCTCAGTAGGAATGATGAAGGAATCTTGGACGATTACTACCTCAGCAGGATGATGAAGGAATCTTGGATGATTACTACCTCAACGGGAATGGTGAAGGAATCTTGGACGATTACTACCTCATCCGGATGATGAAGGAATCTTTGACGACTGCTACTCCAAAAGGAATGGTGAAGGAATCTTGGACGATTACTACCTCAACGGGAATGGTGAAGGAATCTTGGACGATTACTACCTCGGCCGGATGATGAAGGAATCTTTGATGACTGCTACTCCAAAAGGTAATGACTTTTATCTGTTGATCGATCTTTCCTGAAAAGGTAAAGAGTTAGTTGTATGCAATATCATGATGTATGAGATGCATGATGTCATGCTGTTCTCAAAAATAAATGAGATTGTGTCGTATGCACTTTATCATGTATGTAACTAGGAGATGTGAAATGTGATATGTTTATGAATGTATTTTCGTCTGGGAAAATAAATCCTTGACGAATGCCGGGGAGTTTGTTAAATCCTGGGCTGATATTGAAGAGCCGAGTTCTTCGTTTCCGCTGGGGATGATGAACGAAGATGACTGCAAGAATAAACTGGTAGTAGAAGATGACTCCGTTGGGGGATAAACCTGGTGAAGAGATTACTCTGCGGGGAATTACTTTGTGGGGAAGAGATACTTCGCTGAGATTTTAACGATAACTCCACTGGGGACTCCGTTGATAAGCTTTGTTGGGGATTTCGATGATGAACTCTGCTGGGGATAGAAAGAACTTCGTTGGGGATAATCTTTCCGTTGCAACTTGCTGAGGATAACCCAGTTAGACTCTGATGGGGGATAACCTTTGAATTTGGCTGGGGAGATGCATCTGTACTCTGCAGGGGACAAGCTTCCAGAATCTACTGGGGAGATGATTCAACTCTGGCGGGGAAGCTTTTTACACTGCGCTGGGAAATGTCTCCACTGGGGGTATCTTGCCGGGGAACATTCTTGTATTTCGTCAAGGAATGTTAAGACTGCCGGGGATGCTTGCTGAGGAATATCTGTCTACTCCGATGGGGAATATTAAGATCTTCTGGGGATGCCAAGCCTTTTTAGGGCTGATGGTAGACCAACTCTGCTTGGGGAGAGTATTGTTGATTCGTTCATGGTTGCAAGTCTCAGCGGGAGAGCTTCCATTACGGTCTTACTCTGCGGGGAGTGAAAGTATCTTAGCCATATTCTTCAGCTGAATATATACCTTGGTACCTGGTGAATAGAGCAGCTTGTACAGTTCGGACAATTCTTATTGCCCCAGTTTCTGCGGGAGAAGAAGGCCTGTGAGGAGCTTGATAACTGCTGATTGACAACTCTTCTTCTAGTAGATAAGTGACGGGATGACGGGACATAGTCGTACGCTTTTGATTTATAACTTTTGCCTGGACCGCCCTTTCGGGTTTTCAGTCCATCGGGATACCCTTTTTTTCCCAAGCCGCTTTTTCAGGTTTTCGATTTGCCGGGTGTACAAAATTTTCATTTTCATCCCTTATTTTTGCCCGAACCCTTTTGGTTCGCCGGGAAGCCCTTATTTTTGCCTAGGCCAGTCGACCTAGCGGGTCTTTGATTATGTGTAGTATTTTTTTTACTATGTCCACGTTCTCAGAGTGCAGGGAGTTGTCACTGTCAGTAGTATTGTATTGTCATACCACTAGAAGATGTTTGATCATGCAAGATTCGTTGCTGGAATTCATGTCCAATGCCCCAAGTGACTCAGGCGGAGATTTTCCCCTGGTTGTTTGGCATTTTGAGAGATTCCTTGAATCTTGACTTGACTGCCCCTAGATGATGGACAATGGTTATGTCTGCCCCTGGATTGGAATTGTTTTTCCATTTGATGTGACCCTGTTTATTGAGAAGATTTTTGTTCACTAGATATTCGTCGTGCGAATTTCTCTGCTGTTCGAACAAATAGCCATATGCAAACAATGTTATTCTAAGAATGCAAAGCTTATGTCTGTCTTGAAGTTTTTGAAAATGCATTTTTCAATAAAACAAGTGATTTTTTTTTTGTAAAATGTGATGTCAACTCAGGATTTTACAGCAAGCCCTACAGGAGTCAGGATACCTTTTGTAACAGTATGCTTTTGAACTAACCCATGCTTCAGCTAGGACTTTTTAAGGGTTATAACGTGGCCTGGTTCACGGTTTAAGAAACAAAGGATAAAGGCTCAAAGTATATTTGTACCCACCCGCTCTTCGTGATGTTCTTCAAACCTAACTCAGCTAATCGTGCCTTTAGACCCTGTTTAAATCTTTGCTCTGATATACCAGTGATGGTTCGGATACTGATAACTTATTTTGAATAGGCAGTCATTTCTTTTTGTTGAGGGTTTGTAGGACCTCTTTCTTTTTGATTTTATTATCCCTGTCTTTTGCCTGAACTGTTTTTTTTTGTAATTACAGTCAGCGGGATGCCCCAGTTTTGTAAGTCTCCTTCATAGGTTTTGACTTGTTGGGCTTTTTTTTTAAAGATAACCACTGCCTGTCTTGACGATTATAGGGAACCATCACTGTCTTTTGTTTTGGAAGGACTCCTTTGATGCCATTCATTGTACACCTGGATCAACTGAGAAAACTACCCTGCCCCGGGTTATAATTAAGGGTTTTAATTTTTTTGTGAAAAGAAAAACTCCAACTTCTTCGGCTCAAAAGGGGTTGACTAGGGATTATCTTCCTTATAACTCCACTGTTTTAGGATTTGAAACAATGCCTGTACTTCATCAGCGGGGTCTGTTCAAAAGCATACTGTAAAGATCGTGGTATCGTTTTCGTCATCCTCCCTCAAAAGGCTTAAAAACTTTTAATCGAGTGTTGAATATCACAAAAATGAAAGCAATTTGAATATAGTGAATACGAATGGACTGATTCAAAACAGACATATGCGATGCATTGATAAAGTAATAAAGTTTGACATGAATAAATGTTTGAACAATCAAAAGAAAATTACAAATTGAAAATTCCAATGAACAAAAAGTCTTCTCGTCTCAGGACTTGTTACTTCAAATGGTGAACCTTGGAGGGATAGTAGAAGAACTCAGCCTGACCATCTTGTGCGAACTCCAATGCTCCTTCATCAATCAGGTTTTGGATTTTGTACCTCAACTTCCAACATTCGTCAGTATCATGCCCCGGGCTGTTAGAATGGTATGCACACCTGGTATCAGGATTGTAGTTGGGTGAAGAAGTCTTAGGATTCGGGTGAGGTCCTACCAACATCACCAGATTCAAATTCAACAGGTGTTGCAAAGCTTGGAACAGCGGCATGTTGAGCTTGGTAAACGGCCTCAGAGTAACCCGTTGCTTATGGCAAGGTTGTTGTTGGACCCGTGAGATAGTAGCAACTTGGAGATGTCCATTCTTCACCATACCAAACTCTTGTCTTCTTGGAGGATGATTAATGATTTGGTCCTCAGCCTTGACTATTTGCTTCATACTGTTGTATCTGTCTTGATGAAGCTGGTTGATCATGGTTCTCAGCTCTTCTTGTTCCCGGGCTAAGCCTTGGATAAGAGCCATCTGCCCCAGCATATGGGTTCTCATTGCATCTACCTCAGTTTGCAGATGTTTCAGTCGTTCATCCTTATTGTCTTCAGGACTTTTCTTGACCAAATTCTCCATGAGGAGTGTTCTCAACTCTTCCTGCCCCTTGGATAGGTTTAGGAAGATTTCCCTAAACTGAGTCTCTTGAGTATGGAGATTCTGGTTGTCTTGTTGGAGAGCCATTGCTGAAATAAACAGCGAGAACATGAGAAACCTGTAAAGGGTGACCTGTTATGCAATGATATGTATGTATGCAATATTTTCAAGGATCTCGCGGGGTAAACAAAGAAACTTGTTAGAATTTGAATTTTGCAGTTTGATTGAAGGAACTTCATGTTGCTGAGAGTCCTTCTTCAAGAGTCAAGCTCACCATATCGAGTGGGTCATAGCCCCTGACTCAAGTTATCGTGCTTTGATCTCCAAACAACCTTGGCTAGAGGAAAATAAATCCCCTTTGCCCCTTGCTAGACAATTGGTTCATCATGACCTGCATCACAAACCCTTGAGATCCTTGAAATGGGTTAGTCCTTATGCAGGATGTATGCATGTTATGATGTTATGATAAAGGCACACCACAAGTATTCACAAAAGGCAAACATGGTGAAGGCACACGAGTCACACAAAAGAGCCCTTAGATCTCAGGCCAGCATGAAGTTTAGGTACTACCCTCTTTCAGTTTCAGTTGGTTAAGACCTATCCTAAAAATAGTAATCGGGTTCTAGAGGATCTCAATATCACTGACTACCCTCGATCGGTCATAATTCTAGTTTGGCAACCTTTTCTTGCGGCCAGAACCATCACGAGAGTTTAGTCTCAATGAGTGTAGCATACTGCTATTGTTCTATGGCCAAGTTGGTCAATTTAAGGTGCTAAGGTCAGTTGGTGCTTAATGACTCCTCAGAAGACCCATATTCTCCTCGTTCTAACACAAGGGATATCGGTACAGACCAAGGTGTCACACCAACGTAGCTACTGCTTCACCCGTGTTGGTCTACGCCGGACAGGTCCCTCACAGTTTATTTCTACTTACCTAAAGGGTATCCCCCAGATCCGGGTTAGGATCTATGAAACTCCAATACAAGCCCACAAAATTAAAGTATACAAGGCATACAATTGAAAACATAGTGGTCTAATCCTAAGGTACACCTCACTTATTAAAGATCCCCAGCAGAGTCGCCAGTTCTGTGATCGGTGGAAATAGAACTGACTGTTTTGGAATGCTGGTTCGCATTTGCGTTTAGAAAAATGTCGCGGTAAGCAAGAGTCGCCACCGTCTTTTATTTTCTCCAACAAGGAAAGGACAAAAGCACAGCAAAATTCCTTTTCGAGATGTTTCTCGGTTCGGGAGGTAGATTATAGAAAGGGAAGGTGTTAGCACCCTTTCTATCCGTGGTTATCCACAGGCTCTTAGGTACTTGCTCACTATGTTTTCAAAAATGTTTTGCTTTTCTTGTGTTTGTGGGTTTTGAAAAAAAGTTTGTTTGAAAACTTCGATTTAACTCTTGTGTCAGTCCTCAAGAGTGTATGAAGTGTTGTTTGAAAACTTTTGTCAGAAAAGTGTAAGTGCGAAAAGTATTTTTTGTTTTGAAAGAGAAAGTACCTGAGAACCTCTACCTACTCAAAAGAAATTAAGCTGTGTAAATGTCCATTAGACAGTACTATCCCACTATTGAGAAGTAGGTAGCACCGTCGTTGGAGTTTGTCGGGTCAATTCGATTATAGGGACATGTGGTCACTAAAGCAATGGTAGGACGCCTTAGCGGTAACCCTAATGTCCTAGATCATTTTTTATCGAGGCAACCGTTTCGAGGCAACTTTGATCTTTAGACAGGAGGGTGACCTCTAAAACACCCTATACTCAATGACCACGTCGAGGCAACCAAGTGAAGCGTACTCTAGGAGTGGCATGTGCGAGTGTATCAGGTTTCAGTTATGTTATCTTTACACATGTTATGGTGAGCTACGATTGATTTTATTTTAAGAGAAGTCTTGTCATGCATAGCCTAATTAACATACATCTAACAGTTAATAGTTGCGGAAAATAAAGCTAAACTATTACAAGGCGTCGGGTATTTACATCGCCAAAAACAAACCCTTGAAAGGTAAATTCGGAAAATAAATAAAGCGATAGAAAGTCCTAATTGAAGCTATTACATCCTCGGAGCAATTACATAATTGGAATAAAAATAATCAAGAATAATCACACGCGCGAGAAAAATTGGATCGGAGAAGTCCTTAGGGTTTTGACCCTTTTTTGAGAAAGAAAGAGTTTTTTTTGTTATTTTGCACTTAATTAAATTAATCCTAAACTAATTAATAAATTAAATAAAAGAAAGATTTTTTTTTTGAGTTTTTATGTTTTAAAGAAATAAAAATAAAAGGACCAAAATGGTCAAGAACCCTAATTCTATGTTGATTTTAAATTATTGTGAAAATATTGAAATTAACCTAATTAAAACAACTAAATTAATTATGTTAGTTTTTATTTACAAAATAACTAATTAAGGGTGAAATTAATTTTAATAAATAATAATAAAAAAATATTATATTTTTAGTTTTCTGAAGTTATTATGAAAAAATTAATTTGGTTAATTAACTAATAATAATAATAATTAATAATAATTAAGTGAAAAATATAAAAGAAGAAAATAAAAGAAAATAACCCAGGGGGTGTTGGCCCAATTAGGAGGCGTGTCTGGAAATTTGTGGCCCAATTGCTGCAAGCCCTTTTGACTTTCCTGATCACCCATGCGCATATTGACTAAGGACCATGGTGGTCTCCCACTCATAACCACTGGATCCAAGCTTGGAGATACATGGCGCATTGATATTTGAGGTATATGGTAGACCTCACTTTGGAACCTGCATGCGAACATGTGAAGAAAAAAGAAATAAATGTTTTGGGGGGACCTGGGGTTCGAACCCAGGTCCCAGCACTCATTGGACGCTTGCTCAACCACTCCACCATGCTGCCTTAATCGTTATTAGCATAAGAGACAAATATTATATTGGGAAACAAATCAATATGCTGTAAAACAAAAATAAACGCGCGCTCTTTTGAACTGGCCAACCATGTATCAACACCTCATCATCTTCTTCGCTTGCCCTGTAAAAATAATATCAGATAGCGGGGGTTTTTAACCCCCACTAGCCATTGCAATGAAAAATAGCGAATAAAAGCTCAGTATATATAAATATTTCGTGAGGTGTGGTTCTCGTTCGTCTTGTCCTCACGAATTCAGTCATGTATCTTAATAGTCTCAATTTTTCCTAGTTTAGAAATCCCCAATTTAAAACTTAAGAACCCTAAAATATCGTTCATGGCATCTTGTGATTCAGGGAGTTATAGTTCAATTAAATGATACCATTAGCTTCGTATGGTTCCTAGCAACACAAATCAATCACAAGATATTGTTAAATATGCATGAATTACGAAATATGATTTTGAATAAAGAAGGCAAACCGTGAAACTGTGTTCTTTGATTCTTTGAGCTTTAACGCTTGAATTGGATTGCAAAACACTCCTGACACTTCCTGCAGTGTATTAGAATCAACAAAAAACCTTGAATCGCCCTAGAAAGCAAATATCAGTTTTCAATTTTCTTGGAATTTTATCAATGTGCTATGGCTGTTTCTGCAGCTTTCTTCACGTCCTCTAGGTCTGGGTTAACTTGCATATGTATATGGCAATTGAATTAGGTCAAAAACTTGGGCCAATATCCATTGCATTGATGTTTAGATCTTTGATTGGAAATCAAATATTTTTGATCCTTCATGATTGAACAAAGTTGCCAATTTTGGATTTTTTTGATATCTTTGACTTGTGCACGAAATTGCCAGCATGTTTAGATCATATTTGCTTCACAAGTTGATTTAAAAAATCAAATCTTCTATTTTCCTACAATTTAAATTATTTAAATGAATTAATATCAATTAAAAATCCAATTAATCAATAAAAATAAGAAAATAAATTCAATTAAGCTTGATGGGTCGTGCATAGGTCATGGATGAAGTTTCAAGAAGAGATTTGAGGCCCATTAGCAAAAATTAGGTGTTTTGAGCAAAGTTGACTTTTGCAAATTCATAAAAATTTCCCAACTTCTCCAATGCACAACTTGCTCAATTTTGATCACATGACCATGTTCTTGGACATTTTGGAAAGGTCTTGAAGTCCTCTAACCAATGCCTTTGGTCCCATGTCATTTGGATTTACCAAGCTCAAGTTATGGCCTTTGACTCAAAGTATACTTTTGTTGACTTTTGAAATTGACCTATAATGCCAAGATTGGTAACTTTTTGTGAGAGCATTTCTTGAACTTGGAGTGTGAACATGGATTGTAGGAAATTGCATCCCCTTCAAAATGAGCATTGAATGGGATTTTTCTGACAAACCATGAAAAAGTTATGCCCTGGTCAAGATACAGTTGACTTTTCTGCTGTCCAAAAATAGTAACTTTTTGCATCTTGATGATTTTTGAGCTATTCTTGTGGAATCATGATCAAGACTTGATCAAATGATGATTGTGAACTCAAAATGATATGTTGACAAAAAATTTTGACTTTTGACTGCAAAATGACCATTTTGCCTCTGCAGTTGACTGTGTGTCAAATGAGGCTTTTGACTGTGCAAATTGGCACTGTGAGTCTTGAGACTTGGCATGTAGGTGCTTGAGAATGTATATAGGCCTATGAGACTTGATTGAATCATTGAAAACCCAAAATTCCTTGAAAGAACCAAAACCCTAATTTCAGCTGGCTTAGGAAGTGGTTTGACTATACATTCCCTTGAACAATTTTGAGCAATTTGAGGACCATTCTTGACAAGTCTTGAGAAATATGGGAGGGCAAATTTTGGGGTACAACACTAGGCATTAGAAATCCTAATTTTTTTGAGATTTTTGCTATAATTTTGAATCATTAAAGGTACACTAGACATTTTACATTGATGGGAGATGACCTAACAACATAAAACTCTTTTTATACAAATCACCAAAATTATTTTCTTAATTAATTAATCTTTTCTCTTTTAGAATTAAAATTAAATTAGACTTAGGTTTATTTAATTTTCTTTTTTTAAATTGACTTAGACTTTAGGTTTTATTAAATAATCAATTAACTTCTCTTGTAAATTAATTTTCCTTTTAATTAAATTAACTATAAAACCTTTTCCATCAAAAACCCTAAAAAAAATTGCTTTATTTTATTCTTCATTTTTTGTGTGTATTATTATTGTAATTCATGATCAATGGTTTGTAATAGTAATTAGGGCTTTATTGATTTATATTTGTTATTTCTCTTATTTTAGGATTGGCTTAATTTTTTGTAAAACAAATAATAGCAGCAATGACGAAAAGGATAAGAAGAACAGGTATAACAAGAAGTCCTATTACAATGTCAGGACATGTCGTGTTAAACTTTTTCATCAACTGGAATAACATCTCGAAGAAGATGTCTTGACATCGCGCCTGCTGAGCTGGATTAATGAGATTCAATTTGTTCTCAATATTGGCTGAATATTCAGGAGAATATTATGCATCCTATGTGGCGCATATTTAAAGGTCCAGAAAATTCAATCAGAAATCAAGGAGAATGAAGACTTTCTAAATAAGGATATTATTTAGGAAAGTGAAGATTGAAGACCTTTCTTAGGGCAGGAGTTTCTGCAATTTGATATATCTGATTTATTGTGATTGAATGCCCAAAACCAGTTGGGTAACATGTTATAAATAGAAGGGTTTGTAACCCAGAAAAGACACGGCTCAAGATGTAGAAGTCTAGGGTTTTGTCAAGGTAAACCTCTCGGGTTGTGGGAAGGTTACCATGTTCACCTCGAAGCCTGTAGGTAAGAGGTGTATTGTTCTTGGAATAAGCTTTAAAGCAACTCCAGGATGTGTTCTTATTTAGGATAAAAAGCTAACAAACATTGGAGTTTGGCTTATAAACTTAGCTAGGTTGTCATGGAAGTGTGTCTTTCAAACTTTCTATTTGTGTGATCAGAATCTTGGTAAAAGGTCATTGATGCAGTGACTGAGGTATTGATTGCTAGACATCATTGCGATGATTGGAAGTGGGATGGGGATATTCCATATCTAGGGAGGACCTAGGTAGAAGGGTTATTGGTTAGTGATTAAGTACGTAGATCGTCAACGGGTGTGTTGGTTGTAGGGTCTGCAAATGGATACTACTGATAGTGGACTTCATTCTTGACTTGGTAACCCCCAGAGTAGGTGTTGTTGTACACTGAACTGGGTAAACATTTATGGTGTGTTCTTTATCTTTTCAGTACTATTTTTCCCGTGTGTTTATGTTATATCAGATGTCTCAACATCCTTGTATGACATCTGAGTTTGTTGTACTAGAATTTCAATTGGTATCAGAGCAGGCATCTTGTTCTGCTCTGGGTGAGATCCTGGGAAGGTACTTTCTGGTCATGGGCAAGGAAGAAAGTATTTACTGAAAAGAGGTATGAACTTGGAAAATTTATACTATTGTTTGGATGATCTCTTGGAAATGATCATTGGTTATATATGACAGGTATTATTCCTGGTTGTTGCCATCAGGCCTGCAACTTAGTGGGAAGCTGCTGTATGTAGGGTTTATTTTTCAATCCTAGGTTGCCATGCTTGTACTTGGATAATGGTGTAAGCATTGTGTCTGAGTATTTTTGAGGAGTTCGTTATATTTCACTGCATGGTTTCTGATATAACCCTGAAAGCATGATAAAAATACTAGGGTTGTTACCCTCAACAGAATATATGCTAACATTTATAACCGTATTAAAAGTGTCAAAGATACTTGAGATTTTCCTCAAGTCCACTCATAAAGACATTTATCAATAAGGTTGATGAGAATCAATTTATCAATGAATCTCATATACTTATGCATATTGACCTTGAAGATTGTCAAGGATGGTGTGTTCCATGAATAAGGAACTGATGTTCTATGGGATGTTAGAACATTATGCAAATACCAGTTGTAGAACAGATGCTTTGGGTATTGAATAAAAATGTTTTGAATACTTTTTGTTTGGAACCTACTCTTGATCTGGAAGAACAGGCATCTGGATTATGCAGGTTGATTAGGACACAATCAACAGTTTATCTACTCCATGTGTTAGTTTATTTCAGACCAAGGATTATGGGAGTATAGAGGTTGAGCTTCATGCTCTTGAGAAGAACTCATAAAGGAATCTCCACCAGACCCTTTATGTATATGAGATGATCTCGCATCTGGAAGATCCTTCTGATCAAAGGAACTAGATTCATGGAATCCTGTTTGCGGCCATATAACAAATTATGTTTGAAGAGGAGTATTGTGATCCAACCACGGTGTTTGATGCTCCTGAGTATTGTTTTAATTTCCCTTGAGGAAGAGAATTTGTGATTCTCTTTGTGTACCCTTAGAAGCTATTGAAAAAGATCCCCTTGTCAAGGGTTGATATGATGACAGACAGAATGTCATGATATCTTTGAAGATGTTAAAATTTGAAGGGCATTGTTTTGGAAGAATCAAGGGAAACAAATGCTTTTTAAAAGTTTGTATCAAGCCAAATAGAGGGAATTTCCTCTGTAGGTACAGACAATGGCATCCATCATCTCAAAGTCAGACATGAATTCCAAAGAAAAACTTATTGAGATGTGAGTCGTGTAATCCCCTGCATATGTTGATAGTCTGATCTTGAAGATTGATCAGTTGTTGTTGGTTTATTTACTTGTGTTAACCCCCACAAGAGTTAATTATAAGTTACTATGGAGGTTACCCTCAAAACCATAGTAAGAATGGATGATGTCGTATCTAATGTCGGGACATCATCTCTAGGTGTGTGATTTATCTAAAAAGGAAGTTGTTGTGTAGATCATGAGGTGAGTATTATGGAGTTCAAAGTTGGAATGTTTGATCATGATGGAGCCGAAGACCAGTCTCTGACCAAGTCTGCAATGTTGAAAGGATCCTCTTGTGTTGAACAATGAAGAAGAAGGATGCCAGTTCAAGTGCTCTAACATATGTTTAAAAGGAGTATCATTTGCATTTGTGTGGAGAAGTTTTTCCTATGATGCCTTGTGGGGAGCTGAGCACTTATCTGAGGTATGGATGAAAATCTATTATCTAAACTGATGATTCATATATTGTTGAGATTTTATTTCTCTCTATGGTGATCGGGTGGCTGTATCAATCTGAATGTGTCTCAGAAGATGTAATCTTTTGTGATCTTATCCTAAAAAGACTATCAAGCGTAATAATCCATTTAATCAAGAACTGAATTATTGGGATCTGTGAAGAAAGGTTGATGTCCTAAATAATGTTGTAACATCATTTCAAAAGAAGGATTTCCAATTTTTTGGATTAGAAGATGCAGATCTTGATCCTGTCTTTAGTAATATGCTTGGTGACTGCATAAGTACTATGTTGAAGACTTCACTAGTACCAGCAATTGCTTGTAATTGTTAGAGAAAAGGAATATGAAGAAGGTGGTTTTCCTCTGTTGTAAGTATGCTTAAAACAAGCTATTTGAGGGCTTGTGGTTGTATCATGTCCAAGTATTTGTTCATGATATCTTGGTTATCCAAAGAGGTATGTATATTTGTGTAGTTATGTAGGGCCATGTGTTGTACCCCAAAATTTTCCCTCTCATTTTACTCAACATATTCCCATTGAGATCCTCAACTTGCTCAAGGATGCCCAAGAGTTGACCAGACAAACTCTCTCCCAAGGCAATGTACCTCAAACTAGGGTTTCCCTTTTCATCAGGGTATGGGAACTCCAAAGGTCCCAAATTCCTTCCATGGTCCCAATATGTTCTCAAGATCATCCATGTCAATTTTCATGCCTTGCACAAGAAGTTTGCTCAGTCAATTGCCCAGATGCCTGAAAATCGACTTTGCTAGGTCAAAAGTCAACTGTGGCCCACATACAGTCGAACTTCAATATTTTTGGTCAACATTCTCATTTTTCATCATTTGATCAAGGGTTGATCATGATTCCTCAAGGATTGCTCACAATTCATCAAAATCCAAAAGTTGCTAAATTAAAGTTTTGCAGGAAAAGTCAACTCAACTTTGACAAAGCATAACTTTCTCATACTTTATCAAAAATGACCCATCCAAAGCTCATTTTTAAGAGGGTGTAATTCCCTATAATTCACATTCAGCTCCCAAGTTCAAAATATGCACTCACAAGAAGATATGAATTTGGACATTATAGGTCATTTTGAAAAGTCAACAAAAACACCTTTTAGGTCAGAGCTTCATACATGAACATGGAAGACTCAATGAGATGAGCCCAAAGGGGTTGCTTAGAGGACATCTTAAGCTTTCTAAAAAGTCCAAGAAAACCTCTCTAGGGTCAAAATTGAGAGAGTTATGCATTGGCCAAGTTGACCCTTTTTGCAAAATTGCCAAAAGTCAAATGTGTCCAAAATTGCATTTTTTGCTAAATGGGCCCAACTTTTTATGCTTGCACTGAGTTTGTAATGTGACCCACGACCCATGAGCCCTTCCACTTGTCATTATTTTTATTTTTGTTATTTATTTTCATTTTATTTCATTTAAATCAAATAAAATCAATATAAAATAGTGAAAATATCAAAAATCATTAACACCTTGAGATTTTGTGCATGATTAGGTCCATTATACAGCTGGAGACAAGATCAAATCGTGCAAGGCTTTATATGGACACAAAAAGATTGAATTTGCTTGTTTTGGAAAGATTTGGTGCAAGGATTGAATCATTGATCAATCTTCATAATTGGAAAAGATTTGATACAAATTGTAACCCTAATGCACTCTACTATACATAAGGAACAAAGGCAGACCAAAAGAGAGAGGCTAGAGGCGCGCAAAGGCAGAGAAAGAATTGGAAAATTTAAAAGAAAAAGTGCAAACCAAATTCCAAGTTGCAGGCCATCTCAAGCCGTTCTAACCATACCAATCACTTGCTGGAAATCCCAGGATCGTGTTTCAATTGTTAACAAACCTCCCAACGCTCAGAATCACTCTGTAAGAGTCACACGGTTTGTCTCTTTTCTTGAATTCGAATACATTAATTCTGGCATATTTAACATGATTGATTGGAATATTTATAATCCTTAAGATGTTTGCAAGCTAATGACTGTATTCAATTGCATTTTTATTGACTGTACATCAAACTGCCATGGCTAGGGTTTTTTCTTTGTTTTTAGGGATTTCTTATACAGGATAAATTGGACATTGATAATGGTACCATGATGCTCGTGAGGTTGAAACGATTGATTGGTACCATTGGTTTTCATTTATCATGCGTATACAAGATTTTGGAAATGCACGGGGGCTATACCTACGCTTGATGTCCGTAGGTAAAAGTCTTTTATCTAAAATGACAGAATCAATGAAGAAGACAATGGCGTGGCAGTGTGTGAATGGTCAGTTTGAATTTTGCGCGTTTTGGGAGACGTGGCACGTTGTTTGCATTATAGTTTATTTGTTTCATTATTATTACAACTAACATGATAGCGCAGATGGTGAGGATGATGGCCTTTGATGCACACGTCCTATGTTCGATCCCAGGCATGTGTATTTTATTATTTTCTCAATAAATACAGGCCAATCCGGTGCTTCCCATCCTCAAGCATGTTCCGTGTACTCTTAACATCAGCCATATGATGTATTCCTGGCCAGATCTAAGGCTTATCCCTTGAAGGTCCACCATGCGCCTGAGTCAAGCTTGCATACAGGATTGGGGCAAAGTCAAAGGGCCAGGGATTGTTGGGCCAAGAAATCAGATTCACACCCCCCTTGTTAAAACAACATCAGTCCCATTTTTCTTTCTTTCCTATTTATTTCTTTTATTTAATTTAGTTTGCTTAATTATTTTTAACAAAATCAATTTCTTTTTTCACAAAAAAAATCATAGAATCAAGAGTTTACAAAAAATTAGAATTAGTTTGTTTTTTATCAAATTTAATTTAATTTAGTTTAATTTAATTTAGGGAAATTCTAACCTTTTTTATATAATTAAAATCAATTAGAAAAATTAGGGTTAGACTTTTGATTTTATTTTTATTTTTCTTTCTCAAAATAAAAATACAAAGATAGGTTAATTTAATTATTTTTCTTAAATTAAATTTAATTAGTAATTAGGTTTTTTTTATTATTCAATTGAGCTTTATTTTCTCCAAATAATCAAAAAAGCGACAAAAAAATGATTTTCCCTTTTAATTACAATTAGGCATAGTTGGGGTCAAAACCCTAATTCTCTTGAGTTCGATTCATCGTGCGCGTTTATTGTTTTTGCAATATTAATGTAACTGTCAACGGTATGTAATAGTTTAATCTAGGACTTTCTTTCTTATCATCTCTTGTGGGTTTTTTTGGCTATGTAATTAATCCCTACCCCGAAGCCTTGTAATAGCGTAGGTTTATTTTCTCACATTTTAATTCTCGCAAATATTAATTGTTTAGATGTATGTTAATAGGATTGTATGACAAGATTGCATGATAATTTAAAACGGCTAGAAAACCCTAATGTGCAAAGATAATAACTGAAATCAAATCACTCGCACATGTGCACTCCTAGGGTATACTCTCACTTCGGTTGCCTTCGGTAAACAGTTATTAAGTATAGGGTGTCTTAATGGTTGCCCTCCTGTCTAACAAAGATCAAAAGTCCCGTTCGGAAATGTTGCCTCGGAAAAGTCGCCTCGGAAATGTTGCCTCGAATATGATCTTAAGACTCTAGGGTTATTACTAAGATGTCCTAACATTGCTTTAGTGATCGTACGCCCCTTTCGAATTGACCCTTACAACTCCAACGACGGTGCTACCTATTTCTCAATAGTAGGATAACGTTGTCTAAAGGAAACAAGAACATAAACGATATTTTTTCGAGTGGGTAGATAATTGTTAGTTACTTGCTCAAAACAACAAATTTTTTACACCATACACTTTCAAACAAACTTTTCAAACTAAAGTTTTCAAAACACTTCGTAACACTCTTGAGGACAGAAACAAGGGTTAAAATGAAGTAAAACAAAAAATTTCAAAGCAAAGCACACACAAGCAATTTCAAAATGAGCAAGTACCTAAGAGCCCATGGAAAACCATGGATGGAAAGGGTACTAACACCTTCCCTTTCTATAATCTACCCCCGTACTCAGAATATCTCGAAAAAGGATATTTTTTTGTGCTTTTTTCCTTTCCGGTTGGATGAATTAAAAGTCGGTGGCGACTCTTGCTTACCGCGAAATTTTGCGAATATAAAACGCAAAACGCAAATCAGCATTTTTTAAAACATTCGGTTCTGCCACCGTATCACACCATGTATCAGACATGACCTTGTAATAGTCTGAAGACTTGGAGTTGGTATATCAGATTCAGGATGAGTTATTTTCACAAGAGTGTTGATATGTTTCAATGAGTACGTGAAGTCTCTTGTTTGTCTTCTGGTGCCAAAGTATTCATCCTCAGAAGAAGCCTTGTTTTTCCATGAAAGGGCGAGCTTAGAACATATCTATGGTTATTGTTATAGTAGTTATGGAGCTTGGTGTAATTCAAGGTTGTCAAAATTATAGGCAACATGTTGTGACCTGTGGCTACTAGGTGTAGTTGTCTATGCCCTTGTTGGGTCTATGTGGTTCTAGTCAGGAGAAGCTAGTATATTTTGTGTTCTCCAAGGGTTGAGCTTAAGGTCAAGTCACTAACCTAACCTGGAATGTTTTGGCTGCCATGATTGGATGTCTTGTCGAAGATTCAAAAAGTATCACAAGTGTGAAGAAGAAAGTTGTCAGTTTTACCTAGTGTGAGAAGCTTACTACAGAATATAGTGAGAGAATATTTCTGTTGTGAGACCTTGTGAGATCCTCTTGTGAGAATGGGGAGTTTGTTAAAGGGCATGGATGGAAATAAGTCCCTTGGATGATGTTTCTAGAACCAAAGCTAATAAGATCTATGGTAATGTTGCTGATGTCTCAAATGATGTTGGAACATTATTTTTTATAATAGTCTATTAAAGATACTTGGAACTATGAATCTAAATATTCAAACTCCACACTCATTAGTGGAAGTTCTGTCTATGGTGTCGAATAAGGAGATTCTGATTGAAGGAGAAGTATGCTCAAGTAATGTATAATTACTATCTTGGCTTGAAGACTTTACTAGTGTCAGCAAATACTAGTAATGTGCAAAAGGAGGATTTAATCAGCATATTGGTTAAGGGGTACTCCTTCTGTTAGAGACTTTGAATCTTAGTAAAGCTTTTAAGCACAATAAAAAATGGTTGGAAGTTAGTTTCAGACTATGGTTTCATGACATCTTAGCCATCCAAGAGTCATAATAATATGTATGAAGGTGCAAGGGCGTGAATCAGATGTGTCCTGGTTATGTGACTAGTTCAGGGTACTTGGAGTTATTCCCAGTGAACTAGTAGGTGTTTAGTGTTGTGTTTTCTCCATAATGAAGTTTTGATTGTCCATGACAGGAGGAGTCAGTGGACTAATTAGTTTGTTTGGAGCTTGTGATGTTCAAGCATATAGAGTTATTGCCCTACAATGAAGATGATGTTGGATAACATATTGAGACATGTTGCTACAAGATATAGTTGTTTATGTCCTTATGAGTCTCTAAAGACTCTAGACAAATGCTTCTAGAGTATACCATCCTTCTCCAAGAGGATATGTTGGTTCTGCGAAAATTTATTTTTCTTTGCAGTAGTGAATGGGACAAAGAAGACTATCCTACTGATTGTTAGGAGATGTCACATCCTCTTCCAAGAGTATCAATAAGAAGACTATTTATAGTCCCCCAAAGCCCTGGATTAAAGTAGTCCCTCCCTCCAACAAAAGAAAAGTTAGCCCTGATAGCTCCTCAGATAATGATGAGGATGATGTACAAGACATCTCTCCTTTGAAGAAGTCTGCAAGCAAGAAGCTTTATGTCAGGGTGCCTGATACTCCTCTTAACAACATTTCCTTCCACTCTATTGGCAATGTAGAAAAGTAGAAATATGTGTCTCAAAGAAGAATTATCCTTGAAAGAGAATTAGGAGCAGGTGCACTGGAGTGAAAAGAGATTATGGAGCTGATTTCTTTTGCTGGCTTGGAATATAGGAAGGTGTTTGTGTTGAATTTTCCCTTGTTGTCATCAATAGTTATTTGGGAAGGTCTAAATATGATTACTATGAGTTTGATGTGACTGATAATCAGGTGTGCAAATCCATTACTATAAACCAGACTGTAAGACATGCAGGAACCTGTGCATCGGTTGTGTGTTCTAATGGGAGCTTCTTAAAGTATTTCTATGCATAAGGAGTCCCTTAAATGATTGAGAACCAGTTTGATTAGGTTTTGTATTTTGAACTTGATGTACCACATTATGTCTTAACATTGTTATTGTTGATGGCTGTTTTGTTTAATGCTTGGGATTGTTCATGTGAAGTTGGATGCTTAAGCATTATTGTGAGAAGTGGCATTTCTGACTATGTGGATTAGAATATGGAGAGTCTAATCCTATCTACAATAAAATGCTTGATGAATGCATGACTATTTTGTTGAAGACTTCACTAGTATCAGCAACTACTGGTGGATATAAAGGCATAAGGCTGCTAACAGATACTTAAGGGGTATTTTTTTGATGCAAGTCACTCCAGAAAAGGTTTGGTAATCTGGAGAAACTAAGAGTTTTTGGAGTTTGTGAGTGACTTCACACCTAGTATACATCACATATTGCCTATTCAAAAGGTCATGATACAGAGTGTCGTTATGATAAGACAATGATCAAATGTATCCTTGTGTTGTGAAGAAGTCATGGTTCCTGGAAGTATTCTCAAGGAGTGAGAATATTTGACTCTGGTTTGACTCTACTGAGGGAGTCAAGGTTAGCATATGCAGGAAGTTTTGAAGTTTCTCATCTAGACTTCATCTTCAGCTGGAGCATTAGTTGCTCATGACAAAGGGAGTCATGTGGATATCTGTAAATTGTTGCTGCAATGATACAGGTATTATCAAGCCAGAATACTGTTCACTTTTGTAAAGGTTCTATGAGGAAATGATGTCGAAACAAAATGTTGTGACATTGTGAAATTATGGATAAACTTAACAAGACATGGTGGTTTCTAATTATGAAAAGCCCGATGAAGATCAGAAGATCACATATCTCTTAGAAGTTTATTGGGAAGTCTGGGAGAATTTAATTTTCTCTATAGATTTAAAAAAGACTCCTTGAGGGTCTATATTATGAATAGGTGTCACAAGTGTGATATTTTTTTATCTTAGTATATGTCACTAAGTCTAAGTGAAAGAAGAACACTTAGAATCCAGTATGAACAGGTGGATAATTTGGTGAAGCATCCCTTATTGGTGGGAGAAGATGTGTTGATCAGTGAAATAAGAAGACAATGTCTGACTAAGTGTCAGGACATTATACAGGACATGTTCTTGCATGGTCAACATAGGGTGGAGTGGCCTATGTGTTCAAACATGTGGCTGTAAACAGGAGGAGAAAAGTTTGTCTGATTATGCATGTGTATCTGCAGGAAGTAGCTACAGCATTCAAAGCCATTATGGACGGTGCACATTGATACTTGAAGTTTTCTCCTCAAATATCGTTTCCTTTTGACCAAGATTGGTGCTACAATCTAGGATCATTATTTTCCAAGTAAAAATCCCAGTTATTTATAGATAGTTCTCAATTTCTCTATGACCCCGTGAGCTCCTTGAGTCCGTAATAGTTACGGCTTTTATTCGGATTTGGGTAAGCTGGGCTTGGGTCTGGTATTGTGAAGGTCTCATTTGCCAAGTTTTGGCTAAAAAAGGGGAGATGAAAGGTGAATTAGCTCAGATGTTGCTGATTCCCCAAGTGGTGGTTATTATTAATGTTCACAGAGGTCAAAGTAAGATGTTAGATCCTATTTCTGTGACATATGTTTGTGACCTGTAATATGAGTTATGAACACAATTGTAACCCGTGTTTTGAGTTATCAGGGGAGGTGGTTGATCTGGTCTTAAGGAGTTATTGAGAGTTCTCATTGAGAGTTATCTTATTCCATCATTGTTCTTATATGTTTAGAATATGTTCCTGCATTGGGGGGAGTACAAGTTGTATTCTGCTATCTTCTTCCTCGTGTGCATCAACCAAACTTATGGACTTTCCTTCCTTTTATCCTGAAACTGATGTTCGTTGGTGTTGATGCAATTGAGTTCTTCAGAGTGCTGCAAAGAAGATGTCTAATAAGATGTTATGAAAGTTGAATTAGCTAAGATTCTGCTAATTCCCCAAGTGGTGGTTATTCTTAATGTTCACAGAGGTCAAAGTAAGATGTTCGATCACATTTCTGGGACATATGTTTGTGACATGTGATCAGAGTTATGAACACAATTGTGACCTGTGTTCTGAGTTATCAGAGGCAGTGGTTGATCTAGTCTTAAGGAGTTATTGAGAGTTCTCTTATTCCACCATTGGTATTCAATGTTTAAAAGATGTTCCTAAATTGAGGGGGAGTACAAGTTGTCTTTTGCTATCTTCTTCCTCATATGCATCAACCAAACTTCAGGACTTTGCTTCCTTTTATCCTGAAACTGATGTTCGTTGGTGTTGATGAAATTGAGTTCTTCAGAGTGCTGCAAAGAAGATGTCTAATAAGATATTTAGACATTATTTTCAACTGAAGATCTATTTTTGTGTGCAGTAGCTTCTGAATTGCTGTAATCTCCTAGGTTGAAATTTTTTTAGATTATTTGTTTTAGCAAAAATATGCCAAAGGGGGAATTGTTAGTTCTCTTATTTTAGGATTGGCTTAATTTTTTTGTAAAACAAATAATAGCACCAATGAAGAATATGATAAGAAGAACAGGCACAACAAGAAGTCCTATTACAATGTCAGAACATGTTGTGTTAAACTTTTTCAACAATCGGAACAACATGTCGATGAAGATGTCTTGACATCGCGCCTGCTGAGATGGATTAATGAGATTCAATTTATTCTCAATATTGGCAGAATATTCAGGAGAATATTATGCATCCTATGTGGCGCATATTTAAAGGTCCAGAAAATTCAATCAGAAAACAAGGAGAATGAAGACTTTCTAAATAAGGAGATTATTTAAGAAAGTAAAGATAGAAGACTTTTCTTGGGGCAGAAGTTTCTGCAGTTTGTTACAGCTGATTTGCTGTGATTGAAGGCCCAAAACCAGTTGGGTAACATGTTATAAATAGAAGGGTTTGTAACCCAAAAAAGACACGACTCAAGATGTAGAAGTCTAGGGTTTTGTCAAGGTAAACCTCTCAGGTTGTGGGAAGGTTACCATGTTCACCTTGAAGCATGTAGGTAAGAGGTGTATTGTTATTGGAGGAAGCTTTAAAGAAATTCCAGGATGTGTTCTTAGTTAGGAGCAAAAGCTAACAAACAGTGGAGTTTGGCTTAGAAACTTAGCTAGGTTGTCATGGAAGTGTGTCTTCCAAACTGTCTATCCGTGTGATCAGAATCTTGGTGAAGGGTCGTTGATGCAGTGACTGAGGTGTTGACTGCTAGACACCATTGCGGTGATTGGAAGTGGGATAGGGATATTCCATATCTATGGAGTACTTAGGCATAAGGGTCATTAGGTAGTGATTAAGTTCGTAGATCGTCAATCGGTGTTTTGGCTGTAGGGTCTGCAAATTGATACTACTTGTAGTGAACTTCATTCCTGGCTTGGTAGCCCCCAGAGTAGGTGTTGTTATACACTGAACTGGGTAAACATTTCTGGTGTGTTCTTTATCTTTTCAATACTGTTTTGCTTGTGTGTATATGTCAGATCAGATTTCTTGACATCCTTGTATGACATCTGAGTTTGTGTTGTACCAGAATTTCAATATTCCCCATTTATAAATTGTACCCCCTATTCCCAAAGCATTGTAATAGCGTAGGACATTTAAATTGTGCAATTTATCGCTTTCCTTATTATTGCTAGTAATTAGGGTTTGTATGGCAAGATTTAAAATCAACATTAGATAACTCTAATTCAAGATAAAATAATTGAAAACAATATACCTTGCACACATGCACCTCTAGGGTAACCCACACTTGTTGCCTTGGATATAAACATTCATGTCCCTCAAACGTGAGATGTTTTAGCAAAGAAACTCGATTAAAAGATCGTAGTTCCTCAATGACCCTTCGACGTTGCCTTCAGTAAATGACCGTAGTCTCTTACGACAATTGCTAAAACATTTTACAAGGTGCCTTCTATGACTATATGACAACCCACGTTTTTCCCTCACATACAATGATATGGCTCCCTACTAACTAATGGTAGATAAGCACAATCTAAAGGAGGAGTAAAAGAACAAAAACTTTTTGAGTAGGCAGATTGCTCGTAATTGCTTTCTAACAAACTAAAACTATTTCCACACTTTACACTTTCAAAAAAACATCTTTCCAAACGAATATTTCCAAAAAAAACTGTGTATGCATTCTCAACGATACGAGAATCATTACAAAGTTTGTCGTACTAAGGCGTTTTTTGAAAATATTTCCAAACAAACATCTTTGTATACATTCTCAATGATATGAGAAACATTGCAAAGTTTGCCAAACTTAGGCGTTTTCAAAATATTTTCAAACTTACACAAACACAAAGCATTTCAAAGTGAGCTAGCAATTAAGAGCCCGTAGATAACTACGAATGAAAAGGGTGCTAACACCTTCCCTTTTCATAACCTACCCCCCGAACTCAAGAAAATTATCAAAAGTTTTTTCCTGTTCTTTTCACCCCTTCCTTTATTGGATAAAAGAAAAGTCAGTGGAGATTCTTGCTATCTGCAACATTTGCGATAAAACACAAAACACCAAGTCAGTTCTCCCACTGTATTACAGAACTGGCGACTCTGTTGGGAACTCTTAAACTAAAAGTGGGGTTAGCTTAAGAGCCATATCACATTTATTTTCTTTACTTGTTTTCCTTGTTTTCTTTTACATTTGTGGGTTATGCTTGAGTTTATTACTTGTAAATATCCTATACTCGGATCTGGTGCATATTAGGTAAGTAGCAATAGATTGTGGAAACTGTATGGCGTAGAACGATATGGTTGAAGTGATGGTTGTGTTAGTGTGACACATTTGTGGGTACCAATGTCCCTTGAGTTGAATCAAGGAGAATACAGGGCCGCTGAGTGGTGACATGAAGCACTAACTGACCATAGAACCTTAGTTGAATAACTTGGTCATTAGAAAGTAGTAAGATAGCCAACTTTGGTGCAAAACTGAAGATTGGTTGATACACGATACTACACTCATTGAGATCGGACTTTTGGGATATTTTGGCTGCAAGAAAAGATTGATTATTCTGAAACAATGCCCGATGAAGAAAGATCAATGATATTGAGATTCCTTAGAACCCGGTTACTTTTTTAGGATAGTTTGAACCAACTAAACCTCAAGAGAGTACTTACCTATAAAACCCATGCAATCCTAAACCTAAGGTCATTGGGTGCTTTGTTTGTGATTAATTATTCATGACATCACAAACATCATGACGTCATGCCATAACATTCTCACTAACCATTTCAAGGATCTAGGAATTTATCTTTGTTCTGTTTTGTAGGATATGGCTTCCACTCATAGAAATACCATCTGAGTCAGCTTCGTAAAAGTGCCTCCTCAACTCAAAGAATTAGCATAAAGGGTTCCTGAAGATTCTCCTTTCACCAAAAGATATGGTCGACTTCTCAGTTTGGCTACCTGAAGATTTCAAGAAGAAATGATGTGTGTGCTCTTTCAGTTCTTTGATCCTATATGTTGTACCCTAAAATTTTCCCTCTCATTTCTGAATAACATTTTTCACAAGATCTTCAAAAGCTCAAGCTTGTACCAGGGTTGACTAGGTCAAGCCATCTCCCCATCACTGATACCTCAAATTAGGGTTTGAGTTTGCACAAGGACAATTAGAATTATAATACTTCAAATGGCTTTCATGGATCATTATGGACCCTCAAGATTGCTCATGTCAAGTTTCAAGTCTTGGATCACAAAATTGCTCAGTCAATTGACAAGATAACCTAAAATTAGTTGTATTAGGTAAAAAGTCAATTGTGGTCAACCTACAGTCAAACTTCAAGGTTTTGGACCAATATAAACATTTTGAAGTCATATGTATCAATAGATCAAGTTTGGATCACAATTCCCTAGGAAAATTGTTCAAATCACCAAAAGGGCAAAATGGTCAAAATTAAGGTTTTGACTGATCAAGGATTGTTTGACCTAATACATGATCTAATGGCTTAAGTTACAATATCAAGGATTCAAATACAACATGTTGACCTAAATTCATGTCTCCAAAACATTTCTCAAGATCATTGGATTGATAGATGAAATTTGGTCAACTGATGAAAAAGTCAATTGTATACTGAAAAGTCAAACTTTGACTTTTTGATCAAATTTGAGTTTAAAAGATAACACTTCATCAAGAAATTCAAAAATATTAAACTTTATCATTAAGAAATCAAGAAAGTCAAAAGGTCTTTGGAAAAGTCAACATTTTCTATACTTAGAAATTTTTCTAAGTGTTTTAAACATGATAATTTCATAACTTCATGACATTTTCTCACCAAGATGTAAGATGATTCAAAGAAAACCTTCAACATGAAATTTGTAGATCTGGATGAATTCTACAAATTTGTATTAGAGGTTTGATATCATAAAAATTCTTAGATTTGAAGATATGAGCCCATGAAGTCATCACATTTTTGTATAAACACTTAGTGAAATTTTCAACAGATTTTGGTCAGTTTTTATCTCAACTTCTTGGCCATTTTTCATCAAGTTCCAATTTGATTTATCCAAAATGGTCAACCTGAAAGTTGTAGACAATATTTCAAGCTTTCCAAAATATCCAAGAGCATGAATTTATCATACTTGAGCTAGGAGATTCAAGGGCATAAAGTTGTGGATTCATTCTTAAATTGCAAGTCATTTTATTGAAGAACATATAACAAAATCCTTATGCCATGCTGCATAATCTTACTTTTCATGCCTTTTGACTTGCAAATTTATCCATAATCATATGTTTATACAATTTATTGAACCATTATCTAAGTGATTCAAGTATTTTGCATTGCATCATCCCATTTATGGCACAAAGGTACCATTGCCATTCACATAAAGCATGCTTTATACAAAGTCAGCTCTCCTTGATCCTCTCTTTTTTTTTTCTGCACACACAATACCAAAGCAAGAAGCAACATGCCTAAACAATCCTAGCCACTTCAGATCCCTTTTGTACCATGCATTGGAACAATAAATTTCACATAACTTGGTTGTTTCATCTCAACCAAACCAGAATTTCACAACTTGTAAAACAAACTCTCTCATCCTTTCAAACCTTCTCTATGAATAGAGAGGCCATTTGCAAGCTAAGGGGCCAGAATTTTTTGTTGTGTATACAAGTTTCTCAAAACCCCTCACACTGTCAAAAAACATAATTGTCCATAAAACCTCCACTCTTGAGCTTTGAAGTCCAAATCTTTGAACCTCTCACACCTTGCAAGTTCTGTCCAAGCAAACCATCCAAACACTTTACATACATCATATATGAGTTGTTCAAACACGAGAACAACTTCTGTTCCATCATCATCACCATTTTCCAAGCCCAAAAATAGCCACTTGACTTCTCCAAGACAATACAACAACTCTAAATCAAAACACAAATTTCATTTTCAAGGTAAGTTTTCTTGACTTTGAACTCTTCATACAAGCATCATTAGTGGTTCATTTGTGAAGATAAAATGTAGATATCATTTCCCTGAAGCTAACCATATGTTTACTTTTAATTTTCATTAACCATGTGTTGAGAATGACTCATATATGCAGCAGAAAAATGTTAGAAGTAAAAAACAGCAGTATGAGTCGATGCATATCTCTATGAGTCGACACATATTAGGTGCAAAACAGGTTATGAGCTGATACAAAACACGAATGAGTCGATGCAAAACAGAAATGAGTCGATAAAAACCATTATGTGTCGACTCATACTGAGTTGGTTTTGATTTCCAGGAGCAAGGAATGTTATGTATCGATGCATAAGTGCATGTGTCGATGCAAAACAGATACGAGCCGATGCATAAGTGCATGCATCAATGCGTAAAAGTTTTTTTATCAGTACATAAGTGCATGTGTCAATACATAAAAGTTTTTTAAAACATTTTTTTTACATTATCTTTATATTTCTTTATATTTTTATCGTTATTCATTATTCAATATGGTTGTAATAGTAATTAGGTTTTAATTGCTTTCATTCCCGATTTGTAAATTTGTATCCCCCATCCCCTAAAGTATTGTAATAGTGTAGAATATTTAATTTCCGCAATTTATTGCTTTTCATATTATTGTTAATAATTAGGGTGTCTATGGTAAGATAAAATCAATTTTATAGAACCCTAATCTCAAGACAAAAGTGCATGAAAATAAACACTTTGCACACTTGCACCTCTAGGGTTAACCTCGCTTGTTGCCTTGAGAAAAATAGTCATGTCCCTTGAATGTGTGATACATTAGCAATGAACCTCGAATACAAGATTGTAGTCCCTCGATGACCCTTCAATGTTACCTTCGGTAAACGATCTTAGCCCGTTAAGATAAATTTCTAAGGTATCCTATAATGTTGCCTTCTATGATTGTACGACGACCCACACATGTCCCTTCACATCCAATGATAGGGCTTCTTATTAATCAATGGCACGATAGTAATATCTAAAGGAGGAGGAAATGAAGAAAGACTTTTTGAGAAGGTAGAACGTTCATAGTTGCTTGCTCACAATCATTTTCAAAACGTCTTCCAAACACACCAACACTTTCAAATGAAATATTTTCAAAAGTCAACACTTTGTATGCATTCTTATAGAGACGAGAATCATTACAAAGTACGCCTAAACAAAGGCACTTTTCAAAAATACTTTCAAAACCCATCACAAACACATTTCAAACAAAGTACTTCAAATTGAGCTAGAAACTAAGAGCCTGTAGATAACTACGGATGAAAAGGGTTCTAACTCCTTCCCTTTTCATAACCTACCCCCCGAACTCAAGAAAATTCTCAAAAGGTCTTTCCTGTTCTTTTCACCCATTCCTTTATTGGATAAAAGAAAAGCCGGTGGTGACTCTTGCTATCCGCAATAATTGTGATAAAATGTAAAACACCCAAGTCAGTTCTCCTACCGTATTACAGAACTGGCGACTCTGCTGGGGAGACTCAAAAGTGGGGTTAACTTAGAGCTAGATCACCTTTAATTGCTTTCATTGTTTGATTTGTTTGCTTTACATTTTGGGTCCTTGTTTGGGCTTGTATTGATGCTCTACCTGGATCTGGGAACACCATTAGGTAAATAGAAAAAAATTGTGGAGGCTGTACGGTGTAGACCGATATGGTTGAAACAATAGCTATGTTATTGTTACACATTTGTGGGTACCGATATCCCTTATGGCGAATTAAGGAGAATACGGGACCGATGTGTGGTGTCATGAAGCACTAACGAACCTTAGAACCTTTAATTAAACAACTTGGCTATTAGGAAGTAGTGAGGTAGTCGGCTTTGGTGCAGTCCGAAGTTGGTTGATACTCAATACTACGCTCATTGAAATCTGACTTTTGGGATATTTCGGTCGCTAAAAAAGAGGCTTGTGCTGAAACGATGCCCAATAAAGAAAGATCAATGATATTGAGATCCCCTAGAACCCGATTACTTTCTAGGACAGGTTGAACCAACTAAACTTCAAGAGGGTACTTAACAATGAACCCCTGCAAGCCTAAACCTAAGGACTTGTTTGATTTGTGTGTATATGTACATAACATCATACCATTGCATTTATACTAACAATTTCAAGGACTTTGGGATTTATATTTATGCTATTTTGTAGGACATGGTTTTCGTGTGAAGAAATACCATGCGAATCAACCTTGTGAAAGTGCCTCCCCAACTTAAGGAATTAGCATCAAGGGTCCCCAATGATTCTCCATTCACCATGAAGTACGGTCGTCTCATCAACTTGGTTATAACAAACTTTGAAGAGGATATGGTACATGTGCTATTCCAATTCTTTGATCCTAAGCACCATTGCTTTACATTTTCTGACTACCAATTAGTGCCTACTATGGAGGAGTTTTCTCAACTTTTGGGAGTGCCTATTCTTGGTCAATTACCCTTCATCGGTATTGATAGAGACCCAAGACCTGGGGAGATTGTCGAGCTTTACATTTACAACGGTTCGACGTTGTGGCAAATTGAGAAATAAGAGGTGGTGTTAAAGGGTTTCTAGCCAAGTTTTTGTTTGAGAAGGCTCAACAATTTTGGGATGCTCTAGACTGACAAGAGTTTGAATAAGTGTTGGCTCTTCTCATCTATGGGATGGTACTATTTCCTAACTCGGACCAACTCATAGATGTGAATGCAGTCAAGGTTTTTTTATCTCGTAACTCGGTGCCTACCTTACTTGGAGACATCTTTCATTCTCTTCACGCTCGCACCATGAAGAGAAGGGGGATTCTTATGTGTTACACTCCTCTATTGGCTAGGTGGTTTATTTTTCACCTTCCTCGATCTATTTTTAAGAATGAGCAAAGCATGAGATGGTCTAATAGTTTGATGTCACTCTCGCATTTAGATATTCATTAGTGTTCTCGATCTTTGGAGGACGTTATCATTATTGACCGTTGTAGGGAATTCCCTAATGTCCCTCTCTTTGGCATTAAGGGAGGTATCACCTATAATCCTTGTTTTGCTCTATGACAGTTTGGGTATGCTAGGAGGGATGGTCCTCATGATGCACTTGTCCAAGGAATTGCATTTGACTATGAGAACGATGTCCAAGGTTATCATCAAAGACTCGTACGAGCTTGGGGAATGGTTAACAAAGTTGATAGCAAGAAATTGGGGCATAAGAACTCCATCCCATTAGAGCCCTATCTCAAGTGGGTGCGAGCCCGTGCTAAAAGCCTCATGATGTCGTATCCTGCCATCCTACCTATCATCATAGAGCCTATTGCTGAAGGAGATGTTCCCTACACTATTCTTCATCCTGACATGCCTACTACTCTCGAGGAGTTGCAAAGGTCATGGATTCAACTAAAGGGGGGAGCGAGACACCTTTGAATCCCAATTCTATGCAAGCGAGAAGAAGGTTTTGGAGCTCACGAGACAACTTCATGAAGAGCTGAGTTTGAATGCCTACATTGCACCAAAGAGGATGCGCTCATGGGAAACTTGAGTCCTTTTGTTTTAGGAGTTTATTTTGTATTATTTTTTGCTTCTTCCAATGTAAACCCAAGAGGCATGTTGTAACCAACTTGAACTTATTAATACAATTAATGTTTGTTCTCTCTTTGTATAAACAAATTTAAATCTTAAAAGTCCTTGAAATCATTTTCATATGCATTTCATGCATCATAACATAAGTAGGCTTTCCGAAACAGGTTTCCTCATCTTTCTAATGTTTATTTCAGTAAGATGGATATCGAGCAGACTGTGAAAGACTTGTAGACACATAATTCTCAATTTCAAGAAACCTTGTTGACCTTGGCCAAAGGACAACAAGAGCTAATGTCACTTCTGGTGGCCAAAAAGAAGACCAAGAAGAAGGCCCTCATCAACATGGGGAAAAGGTTTAAAGGTCCCGTCTTTCAAGTGCAAGTGGTTGAAGAGTCATCCGAGGAAGACGAGAACCAGGATGAAGATGTAATAATCACCCGTGTTGGGGGTGCCAACAATCAAGCTTCTGAGGATGAAGATTAATTTGATGAACAATATCCACCAGCTGAGGATAAGTACAAGAAAATGTAAGATAGGTTGAAAGCTATGGAAATTCAAGCCATACCTGGCTTGGGTTTTGGTGATTTAGGTTTGTTTCCTGGGGTAGTTATTCCCCACAAGTTCAAAATTCCAATATTTTCTAAGTACGAAGGTGTTTCATGCCCAAAGCTTCACTTAAGATCCTACATTCGCAAGATACAACCGCATACCACTGACAAGAAGATATGGGTGAATTTCTTTCAAGAGAGTCTATCTGGGACTCAGTTAGAATGGTTTTATCAGTTGGAGGGTTCAAACATTCACACCTGGGAAGATCCGGCAACCGATTTCTACCGTCAATATCAGTACAACGCTGATTTGGCGCCGACTAGGGTTCAGTTACAAGGAATGGCAATGGGTTCCAATGAAGGTTTTAAAGAGTACACGGAGAAATGGAGAGACCTTGCTGGTAGAGTACAACCACCATTGATTGATAGGGAGCTGGTGGATATGTTCATGGGAACATTAACTGGACCATTTTTCAACTTGTTAATTGGGAGCTCATCGTCTGGTTTCACCGAGTTAATTTTAAATGGTGAAAGGGTCGAGAGTAGTATCAAAAGTGGAAAAATTCCCATGGCTTCCTGTTGTACCCCAAAATTTTCCCTCCCATTTTCACACAAAAGATACTCCTAGAGGTCCTCAATTGCTCAAGTTGACTAAGAATTGACCAGACAAATCCTCCTCCAAAGACAATGAGCCTCAAACTAGGATTTCACTCCTCATCAAGATGTTTGAGTTCCAAGGGTCCTAAATGGTTTACATTGCCCTAATATGTCCTCAAGATCATCCATTCCAAGTTCCATGCCTTGCACAAGAAGTTTACTCAGCCAACTGCTCAAATGCCTGAAAATCAACTGTACTAGGTCAATAGTCAATTCTGACCCACATACAGTCAAACTTAAAGATTTTTTTGTCAACATCAACATTTTGAAGTGATATCCATCATTTGATCAAGTTTTGATCATGATTCCTCAAGGAATGCTCCTAATTCATCAAAACTCAAAAGATGCTAAATTAGGGTTTCTATAGGAAAAGTCAACCAAACTTTGACCATGCATAACTTTCTCATGCTTTATCATAAATTTCTGATCTAAGGCTCATTTTGAATAGAATCCAATTCCCTACAACTCATATTCATCCCTCAAGTTCAAGAAATGCACTCATGAAAAGATATAAATTCAGACATTATAGGTCCTTTTCAAAAATCAACAAAAACACCTTTTGGGTCAAAACTTCTCATATAAACATGGAAGATCCAATTGAGATTAAACCAAAGAGGTTGCTTAGGGGACATCCTAATATTTCTAAAAAGTCCAAGAACACCCTCTTAGGGTCAAAATTGAGAGAGATATGCATTGTCAAAGTTGACCATTTTTGGAAATTTGAACAAAGTCAACAATGCTCAAAATTCCATTTTTTTCCCACATGGGCCTATCTTTTTCAAGATTGAATCTTATCCCTAGCATGGTCCACGACCCATGGGACCCTCCTTGCTTCATTAATTTATTTATCTAATTTATTTTGATTTTTATTTATTTAAAATTCAAATAAAATCAAATAAAATCAAAATAAATAAAATCAATGGAATGAGATTTGTTTTGCATTGAATTACAGATCATGCAAGCTATCTATAACCAATAAAAATGTGCAAGGTTGAAAAAAAGAGGAAATCTTCAAATTTGGAAAGATTAGAATCAAAATTCATGACCATTATATCTTTGATTCTTTCCTAGTCTATTACCCTAATACAATCCATTACTTAAACACAACATTCACAAGTCATATGGGACGAAATAATTTGAAGGTTTTGCAGCCAAGAGAACTCATATCAAGCTTCCAAAAATTCAAGAAAAAAATCAATTCGGTTTCCATATTGCAGTCCTCCTCAAGGGGATTTCAAGATTGCAATACATTCCTTGGTACTCCCAAAGGTTCTTCCAATCGTTTCCCAGCATCAAAGCTCCCAGAATCGTACCATCCACACCCACGGTTTGCTTTCCTTTTCTCAAATTAGAATTCATCTATTCATGTACCATAAACTTGTTTTGACCACGTATTATTCTTCATATGAATGTGTGCAAACTTTCTGTATAGTTGAATTCGTGTTTAGATGCACGATGTGTGATATGCCATTACTAGGGTTTTGAGGTCCCAAATTTGGAACTCTGTTCACAGGAGAAATTGGGCCAAATTAAGGGCCTCTTCGAGTTCAGGGGTTGATTTACAGTCGATCCATGTCTTTGGATGGAATTTATTCTGCTTGAATTGTATTTTAGAGTTTTGCAGGTTGATAGCTACAATCAAAAATAGTCACTATTGCCTATAGTGACGAATTAGACTGTAGGTAAAAGTCCTTTCTAAAATAACAGTCCCAGTGAGGAAGATGATGGCGTGTCCAAGCCTGGTTGGACGGTTTGAATCACGCGCGTTTTTTGCTGGGCATGTTACTTTGTTTGACTTATATTTTATTTGTTTATTATATTGACAAACAAGCTTTCCAGCACAATTGGTCCAGGCATTTCCCTTTGAGAGGAAGGACTTGGGTTCGATCCTAGGTCTCAACATTTTCCTATTCTCTAAATTGTTTCTTGTAGATCCCATGTGCCTCACCATCAAATTCCCAACATGCGCCCCTGGTCTCAACCATCAGATCTATCACGTGATCAGATCTAAACGCTCAGCAAGCAAAGAGCATGGTAGACCCTCCAAATGTGAACCACATTGGATCCAGCGTTGCATTGGGCCAGCTATTCTGGGCCTGGAAAATTTCAGCCATACACCTTCCAGTCTGCTATTTCATACCAGGCCTATTTTATTTCTTTTTAATTTCTTTATTAAATTATTGGTTTTAATTATTTTACAATAACTCATTATTTTTTAATTAAATCAAAAAATCACAAAAACATTAGAATTAGGTTTTTTCATAAAATATTTAATTTCATTAATTAATTAGGATAATTTAAATTCCTTTTGCATAATTAAAATTAATTAGAAATTAGGTTAATTTGCAAAATTAATTACTTTCTCAAAAAAATCCAAAAAATTATTTTTTTCTTTGTTCACTAATTAAATGTCTTTAAATTTAACTTTAATTCCTCGTTTAATTTATTCTCGCTCGCATTTATTTATTTATTTTTCAAACTAATGTAATTGCTCCGAGGTTTGTAATAGTTAATTAGGTTTATTACTACTTTTATTTGCCGCTTTTCCCCAAAGTTTTTGGTTATGTAATCCCCTCCCCAAAGTAATAGCTAGGTTTAAACTTCTCTCACTTTTACTTCCCGTCATTATAAACTGTTAGATGATTGATAATAGGATTGTATGCAAAAGATCAATGTTTAAAACGGTAGAAAACCCTAACTGTGCAAAGATAATTGACTGAAAAACAAACACTTGCACATGCCCACTCCTAGGATTTGCGCCACTTCGGTTGCTTTTGGAAAACGGTCACTATTCTCGAAAAGTGGGAATTTTTAGTGGCTGTCCTCTAATTCGAAAGATCACTAGTCCCTCGATGACCCTTTCGACGCTGCCTCGATAAAAAAGTGATCTTAGAACTTTAGGACAGTTACTAAGAGATCTTTCCCTGTTGCCTTAAGTGACCATAATCATCCCTTTTGATTGTCCCTTAAACTCCAACGATGGAGCTACCTACTCCTTAATAGTAGGATAGCATTGTCTAAAGGAAATAAGAAAACGAACAGTCTTTTTCGAGTAGGTAGAAACTTTTAAGTATTTGCTCAAAACAACAACTTTTTTCACACTTACACTTTCGAACACTTTTCAAACAATGTTTTCAAAAACACTTTATCACACTCTTGATGACTGATACAAGAGTTACCATAAAGTGAATCGCTGCACTAAGGCAATTTCAAAACTTTTTTAAAAACACACAAACACACAAAAGCAATTTAAAAATGAGCAAGTACATAAGAGCCCATGGAAAACCATGGATAGAAAGGGTGTTAATACCTCCCATTTCTGTAATCTACCCCCCGTACTCAGAAACATCTCGAAAAAGGTTTTTTCTTTTCTTTTTCTCTTTTCCTTTGTTGGATAAAATAAAAGACGGTGGCGACTCTTGCTAACCTTACATTTGAGAACAAAAAACGCAAAAACCAGTAGTAACAAAAATAGTCAGTTCTGCCACCGTATCACACTTCCGCCTCTACATCAAACACTATGAAGAAGACCTTTACTAGCAAGAAGGAAACCAATGTCGTATATGGGTCAAGAAGCCATGTCAAGAAAGACCACCGCCAATTTGTTAATGTTGTTTTAATCTCCAATCTACCCCTACTCAAAGACAACAAAAAGCCAACCATTAAATATCTGAGGTTCCAAGAAGACAATTCACAAGGATTAACATGTCGCTATCCCAAGCCTTGCAACACCTGTTGAAGGCTAACTTGGTAACATTGCATGATCCACAATCAAATCCTAATGTTTCATCTCTGAAATACAATCCAAACTCCAAATGCGTTTATCACTCCAATAGCCCCAGATATAATAATTAATCTAGAGAAAAATCTGACCCAAGACTTGACCGGGGAAAATGGGATTGCCGACCTAACATTGCATCATATATCAACTGGTATAAACTCCAATTATCTGAGAAACACAAGAGGATCATGTGTATATCAGCAAGAGTGACCTGGGAGAACTTCCTTGGGGAAAATTCTCAAAACTTCAGAGTTCGTCCATCCTTGGATTCATTACTTTCGTTTTACTTGAATCACAAAATCTGAAGTAATATGTAATTTGTAAATTCTTTTCAAAAACATTTTTATTATTAAATATTTTTGTTATGAAAATTACTATAAATAATAAATGGAATTTTTGCAAACAGAATAAAATAAGAGCTACAAGGAATTGGATAAAGGCTCAAACTTTATTAATAGAATGGTAGTCTGCTAATGGCGAGACTCCATGGATGATTACAAAGTTTGGAAAATGGTAATATATGGAAAAGATACATTGAAATACAATGACCACTATTCTCCCTAACAACTTTGAACTCCTGAGCAACGGCTTCTGTTGAAGTGTGATGAGGATCCGAGAAGATTGTTGCTTCAATGATGAAGTCTTGTATGATGCAGTTACTTGCCAAGAAGTCCCTAAATTTTTCCTAGGTTTCCCTTGCAGGTTTTCAACCTAGCGGGAAGATTTATTCTGTTTGTGTCTTATTTTTTCCTAGACTGCTCTTTGGGGTTTTCATCCTACCGAGACACTCATTTTTTCCTAAGCCGCCCTTTCGGGTTTTCGACTTAGCGAATTGTTCTTTTATTTCGTTAGGCGAAGTATTTCTTGATTGCGTCAGCATTCATAGGACGTGGGAACTCATCGCCATCCATAGTTTCAAGAATTAATGCAACTACAGAGAAATATTTCTTGACAACATATTGGCCTTCAAAATTGGGAGTCCACTTGCCCCTAGAATCAGTGTTAAAAGACATGATCTTTCTAAGCACGAGGTTGCCTTCTCTGAATTCACGAGGGTTGACCTTCTTATCAAAATCTTTCTTCATTCTCTTCTGATATAACTGACCATGACACAAGGCCGTCATTCTCTTTTCTTCAATAAAATTCAATTGATCAAACCCGTTCTTGACCCATTCAACCTCTGACAATTTGGTTTCCATTATCACACGCAAAGAGGGAATCTCAACCTCAACGGGGAGCACTGCTTTCGTACCATACACAGGAGAGAATGGGGTTTCCCCTGTTGAAGTGTGAACGAATGTATGATACCCATGCAAAGCAAAAGGGAGCATCTCATGAGTACCAAAGGAACCTTCGTGGATCTCATGCATCAACATGTCTGCTTCATGTCTATCCACGCATCTAAGCAAGACCATGTCATAATTTCTTTTGTACAATACATCTTCATTAAGAAAAAAGCTGTCTGCCAACCTTCTCAATGTCTTTCTATATTTGTTCGACGCACTGATCAGGTATAACCGAGTCTGAAGAAAATTCTTGATATTATAATACCAAGGTTTTTCGTCTAACGTTCCCTCTGTTGCAAACACATGAGCTTGCCTATCCAGATGACAAACTGTGATGCGAGGTACATCATTCCAAGTATTTACTTGTTACATAGAAGCCATAATGGCTGAAGTATCTGCAATATAATTCTCATCTCTGAGAATATGATGGAATTCAAATTTATTAAAGAAAGGTAATAATCTTATAGTCAACGTGACAAGTATCCCACTCTCCTTTAATTTGATTTATTACCAACCTGAATCGCCATATACATCTAGAATTTTGATTCTGAGATCTATAGCCTCTTCGAGACCCATGATACAAGCTTCATACTCTTCCATATTATTGGTACAATCAAAGGCCAATCTTACAGTAAAAGGGATATGTGACCCATCAGGAGTGATAATCACGACACCAATTCCTTTCCCATAAGAATTTACAGCTCCACTAAACACCATACCCCACCGGGATTCAGGATCAGGACCTTCTTCAGGCAAAGGTTCATCACAATCTTTTACTTTCAAATACATCACTTCCTCATCAGGGAAATAATATTTAATAGACTGATAATCAACAACTGGTTGGTGAGCAAGATAATTTACCAACACACTGCTTTTTATAGCCTTCTGAGTATGGTATTCAATATCATATTCAGACAACAGCATATGCCAACGGGAAATTCTTATAGTAAGAGCAGGATTTTTAAAGATATACTTGATCAGATCCATTTTAGAAATCAACCAAGTAGTATGATTCAACATATATTGCCACAATCATTTTGCTTCCCAGACCAAAGCACAACATGTTTTTTCTAGCATAAAATACCGCGACTCACAGCCAGTAAACTTATTGCTGAGATAATAAATGGCATATTCTTTTCTCCCCATTCATCTTGATGTCCCAAAATAGAGACCATAGAATTATCTAACACGGTCAGATACATAATCAATGGTCTTCCTTCAACAGGAGGGAGCAAGATAGGAGGTTCAAGCAAATACTCTTTAATACTTTCAAATTCCCTTTGGCAGTCAACTGTCCATACACAACCTTGATCTTTCTTTAACAGGTTGAAGATCGGTTCACATGTTGCAGTCATATGGGAAATAAATCTGGAAATGTTATTCAAACGTCCAAGGAAACCTATAACTTTCTTTTCAGTTCTTGGTGCAAGAATTTCGTGAATTTCCTTAACTTTGTCAGGATCAACTTCAATTCCTTTTTGGCTTACAATGAAACCTAACAATTTTCCATAACAAACACCAAAGGTTCATTTATTTAGATTTAAGTAGAGACGATACTTCCTCAAATGCTGAAACAATTTCAACAAGTTTTCTATGTGCCCTTCTTCAGTATGATATTTGGAAATCATATCATCAACGTAAATCTCAATTTCCTTGTGCATTAGATCATGGAATAGGGTTGTCATAGCCCTCTGGTACGTTGCACCAGCGTTCTTCAACCTGAAGGGCATCACTCTGTAACAGAATGTTCCCCATGGTGTGATAAACATTGTTTTTCCCATGTCCTTAGGAGCCATTCTGATTTGACTATATCCGGAAAATTCGTCCATGAACGAGAATACTTTGAATTTTGATGTACTATCAACCGACATATCAATATGTGGCAATGGAAAGTCATCTTTTGGACTAGCTTTGTTTAAATCTCTATAATCAACGCACATGCAAACTTTTCCGTCTTTCTTTGGTACTGGAAAAATATTGGCAATCCACTGAGGGTACACTGATGTTACAAGAAAACCAGCATTAATTTGCTTTAAAACTTCTTTAAATTTCACTGCCATATCAGGGTGAGTTCTTCGCAACTTCTGCTTGATTGGTGGGCATTTTGGCTTTAGCGGTAAATGATGTTCCACAATATCAGTATCCAAACCAGACATATCTTGATAAGACCAAGCAAAGATATCCACGTACTATTTCAATAATTCAATCATTATGCGCTTCACATCAAGATGAAGCAATGCTCCAATCTTGACTTCTTTTAGATCTTCCTCTGAACACAAATTGATCATCTCCAATGGCTCTTTATACGATTGAATGGTACTTTCCTCGAGTTCAGGAGACCTTTAAACCTCTTGTGGGATTTCATCATATTCTTCTTCTTTGGCCACATACACCGGATATTCAAAGTTAGGAGATGGTGCAGGGTCATTGTATTCAGCGGGTTTTTTAATTAATCTACACATATGATTTATGATTGTTTTTAGAAACTGATACATGTAGCAAGTGATTATGCCGATTTATTTACAATTACTATTTATTTTGAAAGGATTTTTCTGATTACCATTTTCCAAGAAAAAGAAGAGAATAAAGACATAATTTGGGAATCAAAAACAACTTTTATTAATGATTTTAAAATTCAAAACAACAGATATGCCCTTACAACATCAGTACTTTCACCTTGGGCAGAGCAAAAGATTTTTGAAAAGATTAACAAAAAACAATTTACTTTGAAATGTGAATGCAAGAAGGAACATTAATAGTGATCCAATTCTGGACTCTGACTCTATGGGTCACGTAGTTCGGAATCTCTTGCTATGATTCATCTTCTAGAATAACGTTGATCATTGGAGTAGTTGGATGAAGATAACCTCCATTGTGAAAGATGTCTTGATATTTACCCAAAGCATATTTCGGCTTCACGATTTCCTTCTTCATGGAGAAACCCAAACCAGTGTCGTTCCTGTTCACATGAGGATCGATAACCTGCCCCCACACCTTGCTAGGGCCTTTCTGCACTACCTGTTGTGCATCCTTAAATGAGGCTATATAATTCTCATTCTTCCTTATATTATTAATGGAAAAAGCTTGGAACTGAGTTCCAATAGCGTCTTCGTCAGCTTCTACAATTCTAAAGGAAGACAAATGAGATATCAACAGAGCTTGCTCACCATTCACGATGACCACCTTTCCTTCACGAACAAATTTCAGCTTCTGGTGTAAGATTAAAGTAATAACTCCTGCTTCATGGATCCACGGTCGTTCTAATAAAAAGCTTTAAGCGGAAACAATATCCATAACCTGGAAAGTAATCTGAAATAAGTGCGGACCTATGTGAATAGGAAAATATACTCCTCCGATGACAGACTTCCTTGGACCAACAAAAGCTTTCACTATTATACCACTTAGGCGCATGGGAGTTCCCTGGTACTTAGGCTTCATGAGTGTACTCCTTGGTATGACATTCAGAGCAGATCCATTGTCAATCAGCACATTGGATAAAGAGTCATTCTTACAATTCATGGAGATATGGAGAGCCAGGTTATGGTTCTTTCCTTCATCGGGCAATTCGTCATCACAAAAGCTCAGATTATTACAAGATGTAATATTCCTCACAACACTTCTAAACTGGTCCAGAGAAATATCACTTTCCATAAAATCTTGATCCAACACTCTGATCAAGATTCCCGATGAGCAGAAGAGTTCATTAGCAAGGCTAGAATGAAAATTTTAGATGGAGTTTACAACAATTGATCTACAATCTTGTAGTCACTCATCTTGATAATTTTCAACAAGTCGTCAACATCCTTTTCCAAAGTAGTGCCACTAGATTCCCTCATTACTTTCTTAGGTTCATTACTTTCAATAACCCTTTTATCAGAATTAACATCCCCACGAATGACAGGAGCGAAGACACATCTACTGCGGGTTACTCGACTAGCTTCAACAATATTTTTGACATCAGACAAAGGTTGGATAGGAATTTCCACACCATCTTCCAGGATAGTCGCATTGTATTTATATGGCACAACTTTGTCTGATTCATATGGGACAGGACCAGGAAGGAAAATAACCACTGGAGCAACAGTTGGCTTGCTATGGTACTCAATCTCTATAGGAGCGGGAACACCAATGCACAGAACAATAACATTCACTCCTTCTTCAAAATATTTAGGCATCACAAAATCATTATCAGATAACATATCTTTATTAGAAGAAAATAACTCATCAGCAGAAACTTATTCATCATCAGACATGGCCTCGAACAAGCAATATTCAATCACATTAATTCCATTGTAATCATCTCTATTTCCTGTGACTTTGATAGTACCATTGTCTAACAACAATTGAACACCTCTTCTTACGATAGAACAACCATGAGAATCCCTACAACAGATCTGACAAGACCCGTAATGGTGTTCTTCTTGACCATTCATGTGACAAAATGTAGCGTGCAACTGTACCAAATCATCATTCATGTAATTCACATCAAAAATACCGAATTCACTAAAACATCCATAAACCATATTCACGCCTTCTTCGTACTCAACCCTTGGCCTGATTATATGGATAAGACGTTTGTCTATCATCTCTTGAAGATTAGCTCTTATTTTATCACATCCCTGGATATCTGTACTGCAAATGCTACACCCGGCATGGTCGTGCGTGTAATAGCTGAATTCACAGAGATCAACATGCATCTTTACTAAATCCCCTATAACCAGGTTGATATCAAAAATTCGAAAGTCCCCGGGACAACCAGCAACATATTCACAATATTCACACCTCCATGTTTGGGTAAAGGATTATCTTTCACATTAGGACCAACATATTTAAAGGATAGGAGGCCAGATCCTACCATCTTCTATACCTCAGATTTCAAGGGATAACAGTTTTCGATGTTGTGTCGTGGGGCTCCTTGATGAAAAGCACAAGTCTAATATGCCTTATAATACCACGGTAAAGGTGAAGGTATAACAGGGGGAGGCCTAGTCTGAACCAATTTCTTCTGAATCAAATCCAAAAACAACTCCGTATAACTCATTGGAATAAAGTCAAAAGCTTTACTCTTCTGACCTTGCCCTTGATTTTCCTGAGGAGGTGGTCTTTGATAGGCAACAGTAGTCGGAGCTACATTGACGACTGGAGTTACATTAGTAACCTGTTGTTGGTACCGATGATGTCTTCTTGGTGGTCCAATCTTCCTTTCTTCAACGACAACATTTGTTTCAATTTCTTTCTTTCTAGAAAACCCGTATGATGATTTCTTTGTTCCTTCGTCTCTCGTCAAGTGTCCTTCTCCGACAGCTTCTTCTAGACGAACACCCATGCTTACCATCTCAGTGAAATCACTCAGTGCACTGGTGACCATCCTTTCATAATAAAATGATCCAAGAATTTTCAGGAAGACCTTGGTTATTTCTTGTTCTCCCATCGGGGGTACCACCTGGGAAGCTACCTCGCGCCAACGTTGCGCATATGAATGACTTCTTGTCCTTCTGAGTCATTGCTCTCAATTGGTCATGGCCAGGCTCTATAAATATATTGTACTTATATTATTTGATAAAAGCTTCACCTAGATCATTGAAGGTGCGAATATTGCTACTATCCAAACCCATATACCACTTCAAAGCGGCACCGGTTAAACTATCCTGGAAGAAATGAATAAGCAAATGCTGATCATTAGTATGGGTGGACATCTTTCTAATATACATCACCAGGTGGTCATGAGGACAAGAGTTACCCTTGTAGCTCTCAAATTCTGACACTTTAAACTTTGCTGGAACTTTTACATTAGGAACTAAGCAGAGTTCACTGACATTCTGTCCGAATAATTATTTTCCTCGAAGAGCCTTCATTTCCTTCTGCATCTCATTGAATTGGTCCTGAAAGTCATCTAATCAGTCATAGAGACCCACACTTTCACTCAACGGAAGAACGGGCCGATAAACTTCATCATTAACAAGCAGCATAGTATTCACCATAGGAGGTGCAGTATAATGAATCTCATTTTTAGAAACAAGAGTAACATGCACTACAAGAGGTGCAGGAACAACAGCAGTTTGAGCAAATAGAGCAACTTGAGCATCAAGAGTGTAACCTTATGGCATGAAATTTGCAGGCATCCCCCACGGGTAACCCTGAGGCATGCGGTTTTGAACAGTAGTAACTGGAGTAGCAAAAATGGGAACCGACGAGACTTTGGAAGAAATTGTTGTTTGTTGTGGCTGAGTAGACGAAGGAACAAGTGGTGGCTGATCTTGAGCAGCCAACAATGATTCCATCAAAGCATTCAGATTAGCCATACTGACCTTCAAAGTAGTAACTTCTTCATGCAACTCACGATTCTATTGTTCAAGATTCTCCATTTTCTTCCTGGAATTAGCCGGAGTAGTATACCGGTGAGATAACTTGTTTCTGAATGGAGTAGAGAAACATAGTAAGACACCTGGGTATGAACAGAAATGCAAAAATATGTGCTAAATGATGCATGATATGCAATGCATATGATTTATTTATCGTTATTATTAATATTTCAAGTAACTAAAAGGATTATAGACGATTTTCAAATATTAAAGTACCAACACATTTTGAAATACTGAAAATTTCATTAAAATAACTTCAGAATGGATAACAACTTTTAGTACAAGTTTCAATAATCCTAAGTACAAGAGAATAGATAGAATCTAAAATCCTAAGAAGGAAAAGCTGATGAAGATCTGTCCACACACTAAAGCTTTCCTATGAGTCTTGCAATCTGAGCCTTCAATTGCTTGTTCTCTCCTGCATACTTGTCGGTGACTTCTTTCCAATCACCATAGTCAGGAAGTGAGCAACTAAGTCCTGACTGAGCTCTAGAGAAAAATAAATTACATTGCTTCTCCATCATCTCCACAGCACAACTCTCAAGAATCTCGATCAAATCATTTTTCTCTTTCAATTCTGTTTGGTAGGACATCTCTAAAGTTTGACACTTGTTCTTCCACGCTTCCTTCTCATGCTGCATCCTAACCAGGGAAAGCTGAAGTTCTTCCGCATCATATAAAAGGGGAGGAGTAGTCTTTACAAACATATCAGGTGTGGGTTCTTCACTAGAATATGGCATCTTCAACTGAATTGCTCTTGATTTTTCCCAACGGAGATGAGGCTCCAAAGAAACAGCTCCTCTTGGTCCCAAATATTTTCTACTCTTCCTATGAACATGGAGCCAAGCCTTTGCAATTTGTTCCTTAGCTTCCTTATGATCTTCTCCTTCCTTGAGAAAGAAACCACTCAGATGAATACTATTTGGCTTGTCTCTCATCGGATATCCAAGTTGACGAGGTGCAAGAACGGGATTGTAGTTAATTCCTCCCTTTGTACCAAGAAGAGGTACATTGGGGAAACTATCACAACTATCGACAATCTCCACATCATAATAAGCCTAATGATACCAAACAATGTAGGAATGAGTGATATCCATAATCTTCATAGCCCAACGAGGTTCCTTCTTGATATCCCAGAAAGCATCAGACTGAGGTAAGTGAGAAATAAACCACTGATATAACAAAGGCGTGCAACAAATGATCATTCCTCCATGATAAAAATCCCGAAGATGAATGTAATAATAAGTATCTCTTAATAATGTAGGGACTGGATTCCCAATCAAAAAGATCCTGATGAAGTTGACATCCACAAATTTGTCGATGTTAGGAAATAAGAACAACCCATAGGCAAGCAAAAAAATGATAACCTCAAAAGCAACTATACTCTTCATCCTAGCAAAGTAGAAAACTTTCTCTAATAAAAACTGAGTGGGTAATCCTCTGATTCCTCCTTTGGTAGTCATGATAGCCTCAATCTCAGACTTCCCCAAATGAATCATGGTAGCAATCTCATGAGACTCGGGCTCTCCCTCTAAACCGGTGAAAGGAACACGATCGGTAACAGATAAACCCAGTAGGTAAGAATACTCCTCCAATGTAGACATCAGTTGATAATTAGGGAAAGTAAAACATCGATACAGCGGATCATAAAACTGGACCAAAGTAGAAAGAATACCATCCTTCATCCTGAGCTTCATAAGAGACACGATGGATCCATACTTCTTCCGAAAATATGTAGAACTCTCGATCTCGGGAATCAAACTCATCAATTCATCTATCTTAGGATTCTTGAAACTGTACTTCTGAGTCTATCTTTTTCCAGAATCCATGGTCAAAAAGTACCTGATATATTTGCAAAAATTCAACTTTAAGTCCCTTGAAACAAATGTTTTAAAGGATGCTCATGGGTGCATGAATGCATGATGTGACAATCACACACAAGATCACAAACATTAGGGTTCATAGGTTCGACATCAGAAGCATGAGGTTAAAGGTACTAACCACAAGGTGTGGGCTAATAGTTCATCACCTGCCGAACAAGGTTCTAAAAGGTTCCCAGAGTCTACATCCTTCCTTCGGATATTACCAATATCCCGATTAACTCGATGCTAATATTATCAGGAAAAACTCGTATGAGTGTAGTATCGCGTGACAACCACTTCTGGATTACTCCGTCATAGTTTCCGGACTACACCTAAAAGGCCAATATGGGTTGAGGGTTCTACGGTCCTCAGTTTTAGCAGGCTCCCAGGTTAAAAGCAGCACGTCTTCCTGATTACTCGGTAAACGATACTACAGTAAAAGGGGTTTCCACTGAGTGGGGGATCTCATGTCTCATTTTTTGGGATTACTTCCTCAAAGTTAACATGACTATACCGCCCATCCTATATTAAGTTTGCCCAAGTCTGGATAGAGGACTTATGAGAAATCACCAAGTACCCTGAAAACCAGGAAAATCCAGACAAACATATATACAACATATAATATAGAACAAATAATAGCATATACACAAATAAACAAATATATGCTCAACCCACTTAGAGATGGACCAGAATTTGGTCGATCTGTCCCTAGTGAAGTCACTATTTTTCTGTAGCGGTAGAAATGTTGAAACTAAGACATTGGATAGACTTAAATTACATAGATTAAATAAAAATCGCCACCGCACTTTATTGTTCCAGGGGAATGGGAAAAGAGCGAATAACCCAAAAAAGAGAGGGAGAGAATCTAGGTACGGGGGTTGGTTATGCAAAGGGAAAGTATTAGCATCCTAAACATCTATGGTACTCCATAGGAACCTCTTTGAAAATTTGTGTATTTAGGCTATAAGTGTTGTATACAAAAATAGATAGTGGAGGTGAGAAAAGAAATATTTTTTACAATTTTTGCACCCGCCGCAGTTGCAAACCTTTAGTGCATATGTACCACCTTTCGTGCAATAAGGAATCAGGGTACTCGTAGTTCACCTTTAAAAATTTAAAACACAAATGTGTTGGTTAATTTTAGAGACGAGACATCATCGTCATATCTGAGTGGAAAACATACTTACTACCCACAATTATGAGAAAGGAGAATTTGCGTCATCTCAAAGTGGAGGATATAGCTTGGATTTTAAAAAATCAATAAAGCCTACTCAACACCCAAGTGGAATATCTTACTTCACTATATATCCTAGAAGCATAGTAGCTCGCATCACTACAAGAATCGACAAGAGTCTAATATTTTGAGAAAAGTTTTAAAGTAAAAAACCAAAGTGGCAAAAAATGGCTTGAATGAAATTGATTAACTTTTAGTCTTCTCACAAAAATGTCAGATTAAGATTAAGTTGGTTAAAGTTTCATTAAGAAAAATATTTTTTAAAAGGCATGGACCTAAGTCTAAGTTTATTATGAAAGAGGTTCAAGTTTAGAAAACAGGAAGAGTTTTGAAAAGGAGGGAGAAGATTTTTGAAATTAAAGAAGATGGGAGGAGATGAAGGGACTATCCTAAGGAATAAGGTAAAAGCTAGGGAAAATATTGGTCTAACCAAAAAGAAGCCAACACTTGACACAATGAGTCAATGTAGAATTCTCATCCTTTGGATTGAAACCAAACAAGCAAAGATATTAAACCTCTTAAGAAACCCAAGCTTCAGATGCATTAGGTCTTCACAAAAGTTGGGTAGAGTAACAGATGTATACAGAGGAATTCCCAATCACAGACAAAGCATATAATCATAATAACCTGCACACAAAGAAAATCAACCCAATATCTTGGGGTAAACCCCAAGAACTCTAGACAAAATAACAACAGAAGTCACAAGGTCTCAAGGGTAGTCAAGATTTATATCCTAAGTCCAAGAGGTCCACAACTCTATAATACCAAGGATATTAACCAAGTAGTCCAAGTAACCTTAAAAAAATTTATTGTTTAAGTTGGTTATTAAGTATCTTCAAAAAGAAAATGAAAACTCAAGTGAGAAAAATAAAAATGACATAAAGATAAACTCTCAAGTGAGCAAAGATGAAAATAGCATGAAATGTAAATGCTAAAATAAATGACGTGTAAAAGTAAAGGCATATAGTAAAAAGATAAAGTAAAAATCAATTATTAGTGAGTTAGAAATTAGAGGTTAGTTGAATGACCATCTTGAAACTTGCATTTGAAAATTCATTAGAAGATTTATAAAATCAAAGCTTCTCAATAACAACTTTCATTTGCTTTTTGTCAAGTATATCATTCATTCCAAATTCTCGAGGTAACAGCAAGTAGTCAATGATGTTTAAATGATCACTTAGACCAAAGTTTATGATGGTTCATTAGAGGATTAATAAGACCAAAGCCTCCTAAGAATGAACATCAAGGTTATTGGATTAAAGGTTTCAAATTAAACATACTTGGGCTTGCAAACATGGGTTTGGGCCACGAATGATCATTTCTCGAATTGGGACAAAATTTAACGTTATGTTAAGCAATCATAAGTGGATTTATGTAGAAGTTGCACCTATTTTGAGGCCAGTCAAAAGCAATCTATGTATCATATGTTTGGAGAAATAATATGTAGATTATTCTCTAACAACATGTAGCACATGTAAGAAGGGGATGACATGAAGAGGGAGGGAATATTTGAACCAAAGATTTTAATCAAACTATCATTAAAATCATTCATCCATTTTGGTAGAGTTAAACTCAACACCCTAGATCCAATGATGTTAATGAAGCTCATGATTAAAAGTCACATAGCCCTAAATCAGCCAGAATAAATTCAAAATAAAATTGCATTTAATAAGCAAAATAAAAAAATAAAATGATTTTTAAATTGTTTTTTAAGTGAAAATAAAAGGCAAAATAAAAAAATATATACAAAGTCTTAAATAAAAATTAAAAGAAAACATAGAAAAGTCAGAGATGATCTCAAATATTTTTACAAAAAATTTAGTAATTTTTTAAAACAGAAAAGTATTTTTATATTATTTAAAATCACTCAAGTAGGTGAAAAAATGATTAAAAATAGTAAAACTCAGAATAAAATTCTAGAAAAAATTTAAGAAAGTCAGAAATAAAGAAGATAATTTTGATGAATTTTTCCAGAATTTAAAAATACCAAAAAGTATTATTAAACAATTAAAAACAAGTCAAAATAAAGAAAAAATCATAAAAATATCAAATCTGAAAATAAAATCATGAAAAAATAAAAATCAAAAAGAGAATATTTAAAAATATTTTTGTGAATTTTTTCATAATTTTTTCTATGAATTTTTTAAGTTTAAAATAATTAAATATAAAAAATCAGAAATAAAAATAAAGTCAGAAAAGTATGGACCATTGGATGAGAGTCAAAACCCGTTAATAAGCTAATCCAATACATCATACGCGTTGTACATATCATGGTCTTCAAGGAATAACACACGTGATCCATTATTTAAACAGATTTGAAAAAAATGCACGGCCGCTCATCATTGGTTGAAGACGGACATGTAGGTCGTCTTTAACCTCCGTCCACGCGATTTACAGGTTTATTAAATAGAAAAATTGGAGCTCGAGACTGGTACCATTCGCTTCGTCTCTTCAATACGATTCCAATAGTACCCTCGCGCCAAATTTATATTTGTCACAACGTAATCGATTTGGAAAAAACTAGAAGAATTTTTTAGAAGGGATTTAAAAACAGACGTATCAAACTCAATTAAAGTTAGAAACAAAGGTTTCCACGAGCATCAGGGAACCAAGAACTATGTTCTAGCAACAAAATTGAGGCAAATTGGAGGAGAAAACTACCTTTTCAAAGTCAAGGAAGAAGCTCTAAAACTGGACTTATGGAGCTTGATTCAGGTCACAATTCTTGAAGGTAGGATTATGGTTAGCTTCAGGGAAGTCCAACGAAGCTTACTGCAAAGAATTTTTGGTGATTTGGAGGGTGGAAATGGAAAAACGAATTTAAGTCTTAAGAGTTCAAATGAGATCTTGGAAGGGGTCAATTGGCTATCAAAAGCTTGTGGAAATGGGTGGAATGTGCATCTTATTTAAAGGAGAGGATGAGGCAATGCTTAAGCGTGTGAATGAGAGAATAATTGGGTGAATTCGTGTAAATCTGAAGCATGAGCAGTGTGTGACTAGTTGGCATTAAAACTCAGCCAAAACCCGTGTTTCATGGTGCTAATTTCTTTTGGAAAGTTGCTAAACATGATTAGAAGCAAAAACACGTGAAAATTTTTTGTTTAGAGGCCAAACAATCCAAACTTATTCTGACTTTGAACTTTATAAACATTTTCAGGAAGCTAACTTTACAGCCATGGTGTCAACAATGTATGGCACTATATGATGTGGATTTTGAAGCATTAGATAGATCTTAAATCAATCTTTAAAATGTGAAAATAATGGTTGCATTTGTCTCCTTGGATCAAAAGTTGTGTCCCTTTGAAATCAGCAAAAAAACACAGGTTTCCTACACTTAGGAAAAATTTCTAAGTTTGGCATCAAAAGTGTCTTCTAATATTTTTCATTCAAATATGGCCTTCCACTCAAAATTTGCTTTTGAAATTTGAATATGACATGAAGTAGACCTCTTGAATTGAAGTTTGAAATTGAGATCACTCAAAAATCATAAAAAATGAAAGAGTTATGATCTTTGAAAACTGATGAACAAATTTGGGGAAATTCATAAAAGACCTATAATCTTTTCTAGTTTTCAACCACTTTCTAAGCATGTTCATGTCTTGCTCATAAAAACAAGGTTATAGTAGACATCCCAAAGATTATTATGGAAAAAGAATGGTCTCAAGGAGACAAAAATTGACCAATCATTAGGGGACTTGTAATCTTTCTCAATCATTAGTGATCTTTCACACATAATTTTCTTGAAACTTTTGAAGTGATTTGTTGATAACACTTTAAAGAAACGCACATCTTTGGAATCACTTAAAAATCTCCAAAGATGGACAAGATATAGCCCTTAAAAGTCCAAAACCCTAACTCCTAAAGAATCAAAATTACTTGGGAACCCCTTTCAATTTTGACAATATTTCTTGTACAAATTCTTTTGCTATGTGAAGAGTGTAGCGGTAGAAATGTTTAAGACTAAGCCATTGGATTGACTAGACTTATACAGATCAAAATAAAAATATCCACCGTGCTTTATTGTTTCCAAAGGAATGAGAAAAGAGCTAATAACCCAAAAGAGGGGAAATATTCTAGGTAAGGGGGTTGGTTATGCAAAGGGAAGGTATTATCACCCTAAACATCTACGGTACTCCGCAGGAACCTCTTTGAAAAATCTATATATTTTGGCTATAAAATGTTGTATGTAAAATAGATTGTGGGGATGAGAAAAATAAGTGTATATATATATATATATATATATATATATATATATATATATATATATATATATATATATATATATATATATATATATATATATATATATATATATATATATATATATATATATATATATATATATATATATATATATATATATATATAAATGATTTTTGCACCTGCCGCAGTTGAGAATCTTTAGTGCCTACGTACCACCTTCTGTGCAATAGGGGATCGGGGTACACGTAGTTCCTCTTTAAAAATTTTGAAACATAAGTGTGTTGGTTAACTTTATGAGATAAGACATTATCGTTATTATCCGTGTGGAAAACATACTTACTACCCACAATCATGAGAAAGGAGACTTTGCATCATCTCAAAGTGGAGGATATAACTTGGATTTAAAAAAATCAACAAAACCTCACTCAACACCCAAGTGGAAAATATCTCTCTTCACTACATATTGTAGAAGTATAGTTGTTTGCATCACTACAAGGATTGACAAGAGTCCATTCTTTTGAGAAAATTTTTAAAGAAAAATCCAAAGTGGCAAAAATGGTTTAAATGAGATTGATTGGCTTTTAGTATTCTCACAAAAAATGTCAAGGTATTATTAAATTGATTGAAGTTTGATGAAGAAAATATTTTTGAAAATGCATGGACCTAAGTCCAAGTTTATTATGAAAGTGGTTTAATTTTTTAAAACAAGAAGTGTTTTCAAAAGGAGGGAGAAGATTTTTGAAATTAAAGAAGGTGGAAGGAGATGAAGAGACTATCCTAAAGCATAAGGTAAAAGCTAAGGAAAAGAACCATCTAACCAACAAGAAACCAACACTTGACATATTGAGACAACAAAGAATTCCATCCTTTGGATTTAAAACCAAGCAAACAGTTAATAAACCTTTGAAGAATACCAAGCTTCAATTTCCTCACGAAAATTGGGAAGAGTAACAGCTGTATACAGATGAATTCCAGATTACAAACAAAATATGTAATCATAATAACCTGTACACAAAACAAATAAATAACCCAATGTCTTGAGGTAAACCCCAAGAACTCCAGACAAAAATATCAATTAAGGTCACAAGGTCTCCAACATAGTTCAAGGTTTCTACTCCTAAGTCCAAGAAGTCCACCACTCCATAATGCCAAAGATAGTAACTAAGTAGTCCAAGTAACATTGAAGTTTTTTAGGGTTTAACTTGATTATTAGGTATCTTCAAAAAGAAATGAAAAGCTCAAGTGAGAAAAATAAAATGACATGAATATAAAGGCTCAAGTGAGCAAAGGTGAAAATAGCATGAAATGTAAATGCTAAAGTAAATGGCACATAATGTAAAAGCATAAAATAAAATCAATTGTTAGAAGTTAATGGTTAGTTGGATGACCATCTTGAAACTTGCATTTGGAACTCATTAGAGGATTGGTAGAAACAAAGCCTCTCAACAATAAGTTGTATTTTCTTTTTGTCAAGTATATCATCCATTTTAAGAATATCAAAGTAACACTTAATGATCAATGATGTTTAAATGATCCACTTTGACCAAAATTGATGTAGTTCCATTAGAGGATTGGTAGAACCAAAGCCTCCTAACAATGGATCTTAAAGTTATTGGATCAAAGGGTTCAAATTAACATACTTGGGCTTGCAAATATAGGTTTGGGCCACGAATGATCATTTTCTCAAATCGGGACAAAATTTAGCGATATGTTAAGCAATCGTAAGTGGACTTATATAGAAGTCGCACCTATTTTGAGGTCGGTCAATAGCAATCTATGCACAATTTGTTTTGAGACATGATATAGAAATCATGCTCCAATAACACTTAGTGTAATAAGAAAGGGATGAGATGAAGAGGGAAGGGAAAAATGAATAAATCACATTTGAATCAAAATTTTAATCAAATTATAATTATAATCATTCATCCATTTTTATAGAGTTTAACTCAACACCATGGATCCAATGATGTTAACAAAGATCATGATCAAAAATTCAATTCAAGATTAGCCAGAAAATATACAAAAATAAAATTGTATTTAACATATAAAAATAAAGGTTTAAAAAATGAATAAAAATGAAAATAGGAGAGAAAGATGTTAACTATGTTCAAATTAATTAAGAAAAATAAGATAAGTCCATAGAAAAATTAAAAAGGAACTCAAATAATTTTATGAATTTTTTTGCAATTTTTAAAAGTCAGAAACTATTTTTAAGCTAATTAAAATTACTCAAATAAATGGAAAATAGATCAAAAATAGTAAACATCAAAATAAAATTTCATAAAATTTCCAGAAAGTCAAAAAGGAGGAAAATGATATTTATGAATATTTTCATAATTTATAAATGTCAGAAAGTATTTTTAAAACAATTAAAATAAAGCAAATAAGGCAAAAATCATAAAAAATACTAAATTTCAAAATGAAAATATGAAAAAATATACATAAAATCAGAAATAATTCAAAGTATTTTGTATTTTTTTATAAATAACTTTTGGATAAAAAATAAAAGAGTTATGAATTTTTGAAATTAAAATGAAATCAAAAAATAAATTTGTAAAATTAACAAATCAGAAAAAACTGTGCGAGTTGGATCTTTCCTCACTAATACACGCTGGCACGTCCAACAGATCAGGGTTGAGGGAGTATCATAGACCCAAGGCTGAGAGCGCACATGAATCACAATAGAATCCAGGCAATATAATTAAAATAATTTGGCTGATGTCATTGGTTGAAGAACGACACGTAGGTCGTTCTCAACCTCCAGCCTCTTGTAAATAGGGAAAACCTTAAGTCATTGAATCTGTAAACTTAGGCGCTCACATTGGTACCAATAGACGCGTCTCTTCAAGATGATCACAACCATATCCTCGCGCAAAATTTATATAAAACAGAGCATAGTCAATTTGGAAAAAACCAGGGATGTTTAAAAATGCCAAAATCGAAAACCAGAAGTATCAAATGCATTGTTTCTCCAAAATTGAGTTTACAGCAAGCATTAATAAACATCATAGACCATTCCAGTAGTTTGAGTTAGAAGAATTAGTGCCTTAAACTACCTGAACGAAGTAAGATGAAGTTGCTCTGTAAATGGACTTGGCTAGCATAATTATGGGCACCTCAAGGCTTGATTCTTCTTCTGTTAGCTTCAGGGAAGTTCATGGATGAAGGATCAAGGAAGAAATCAGATTGAAAAGTGGTAGAAATACGAATTTGAAATCTCAGAAAAGGGTGTTATTGAGAGAGTTTGACAAAGTGATTTTGGATCTTCAAGCTTGAGGAAATGAATGGAATAAGGTCCTCTATTTATAGGAAAACGAATGACAATGAAAATTGGAGAAAACAAAGAAGTTTAGAGGGAAATTGAGTGGAGATTGGACATGAGTGAAGTGTGATCTTATTTTCACCAAAACTTATCAAATCTTTGTGTTTTGAGGTGTTAAACACTTCTAGCAAGTTTGTTAAACAAGTTTAAATAAAAAACACGCACAAATCTTGTGATTAGAGGCCACATTATGGATTTCAAAATTCTGACTTGGTGAGAAATTCATTTTCAAGTTACCAATTTCAAAATAATGGCATTTTCAACTCAAGGGATCTTACGACATGACTCTTGAAGCTTTATAAATATGAGGTTACAAGCTTTACAATGTGAAAAGAATGGGATCAAATGGATGTTTGAGCTAAAAGTTACAATGAGTCAAAGTTGAGAAAAAAAGGTTGACTTTCTATACTTAGAAAATTTCTAAGTTTTTCTTCAAAAATAACTTATAATCTCTTGTATTCAAACATGGCCTTCCACTTGAAATTTGCTCTTGACCAAAAAAGATGGAATGACGTAGATCTCTTGTATGATATTTTTATACTTGAACCATTCAAAATATCCAAAAATTGAGAAAGTTATGACTTGTTGAAGTTGGCAAAAATTCATGAAATGACCTATAATCTTTTGTATCCTTAGGGAATCTTCCATCCATTTTCACACTTTTCACATAAAAGAAAGGTTGAAGTTGACATATTCAAGATCATTATGGAAAAAGGATGGACTGAAGGTGATAAAAATGGATCAAGTTATGATCATTTGAAGTCACGTGAAGGGATTTGAGGGTTCATCTGAAGGACTTGTAACCTTTGTTCATCATCAAGTTCCTTACACACAAAATTTCCTTGATACCTTTGAAGTTATTTATTAATAACCCTTTTAAGAGAAGGATGTCGTTGGAATCACTCAAAAATACCAAAAGATGAGCAAGATATACCCCTTTGAAGTTCAAAATCTGGCTCCTAGAGCAAGAAAATACCTTGGGGAGAACTTTGCAATTTTAATTAACCTTCTTGCACCAATACTTTTATCTTTAAAATAGAGGTTATTGAGTATGATAATTAGAAGTAATAGTAACCAACATAACTTCCACATCTTGAGAATGGAGGGATATTTGCACTTGTGATCAATGGAGATAAAGACTTGGCCAATTGAGTTAAAAAAATTTGGTCAACCCTTGTGCTTTTGAGCTAACTTTGACAACTTGAGGCATAATGAATCATGAAAGACTTTGTCATGATGTTACTTCAAAATATATTTCATAGAGTCTTGAATCTCAATGAAGCTTTGTTGAGGAAGGTACAAAGAAGTAACTCATGAATCCAAAAGCTGACTTTGATGGAATGCATTGTGCTTGCACCTACATCATCAACAATTAGGATACACATACATTGTATTTGTTAGTTAAAGAGTAATCAAACATAGATGATCAAAAAATACAAGTCAATGTGATTGGTGATTCCCCATAGAGCAAGACTAAAGATAGGGAAAATAAACAAAACCTAGTGTGTGACTTTGTTGTGATTGAATTGATATGATATGATGAAGGGATCTTAGGGGCGAAAATTGGGGTACAATAGCTGCCCTTATATAGGTGTCTTATATCCGGAGATATGAAGGTTAAAATATTCATGTTGACGCAATTGAAGATACTTAAATATAAAACAAACCTTATTTTTGGCCCTAAGATACCCTTTAATGCTTATGATTAGGAATGCATATGAACAAATCTAAAGGGACGCAAGACACCACTGGGTTGTAAAAAGTAAAAGAGGAAACAAAAGGAAAACTTGACCAAGAAAATAAATCATTGGTGAAAGAAAGACAAGCCTCTGTTGGGGTAATGCCCAAGATAGGATCCAAAGCATCGTCAACTCAAGAATTGAGGAGAGAGAGTAAAGGATAACAGTGACCGACAAATGACTGCGAACTATCCAATCTTTGAGGGGATAGAAAAAAAAGTAACGTCGACCCACCGGGGAAAGGGATGGTAAGATAATACCAGTAAATCTCAAGATATATCTAGCATTCATGATTGTGAACAGATGAACTTATATTGAGTAACAAATCTCAACAACAAACTACCTTCCATAATGACGAGGCTACCATCCATCAGAAAAAGATCTCAACAATAGACTACCTTCCATAATGACAAGGCTACCATCCATTGGAGTAACAAAATCTCAGCAACGAACTACCTTCCATAATGACAAGGCTACCATCCATTGGAGAAAGATCTCAACAACATACTACCTTCCATAATGATAAGGATACCATCCATTGGAGTAACAAAATCTCAACAACGAACTACCTTCAATAATGACAAGGCTACCATCCATGGGAGAAAGATCTCAACAACAGACTACCTTCCATAATGACAAGGCTACCATCCATTAGAGTAACAAAATCTCAGCAACAAACTATCTTCCATAATGACAAGGCTACCATCCATTGCAGAAAGATCTCAACAATAGACTACCTTCCATAATGATAAGGCTACCATCCATTGGGGTAACATCTCAACAACAGACTACCTTCCATAATGACAGGGCTACCATCCATTGGAGAAAGATCTCAACAACAGACTACCTTCCAAAATGACAAGGCTACCATCCATTAGAGTAACAAAAATCTGAGTCTTCTTTAGGAACAATCAGATTCATCGGGGAAGTATAAGTTGCTCAAATAAAGTGTCCTGCCATTTGCTGCTATGAGGAGGAATTGCAATAAATATTTCCTGAAGAAGAAATAGCTTCCTGGATAAATGCAAATATAATTCCTATAGAAATTTCTTGTGCAAAATAAATTCACATTCTCAATTGGGACTTAAAGCTCGCAGAAATTCAAATAATAATACCGTTGAGGGTACCCATTCCAACCAGAAATGAATCGGAATGAAGTAGACAACCAATATACGCCTTTTGAGAAATAAACTCAAGAGGGAAATGCCATCCCATCCAGATGGCAAACTGAAAAGAAGGCTAAAACAAAATTCTTCCACGAGGGATAACTCAGTGGGGAAGTCGAAAGAATGTACACTTTTTGCTTAAGGTTGACATTCTACTGGAGAGAGGGTAACACAACTCTGCAAAACAGGGTAACATGTCAGCAAAATATCAATGAATGCAAATGAGCAATGATTTTCTAAATTCAAACATGCAGATGTATGTGTGAATGTATGAATGTCACCATGTATGTTGACAAAACAGACACAGAACACTAGTGATAACCGGGCAAGGCCACAAATAGGTATAATCAATACTCGGCTAAATCATAATTAGGATGGAATTTCCATAAGAATAGTAAGCACCAATTGAGGAACAAATTCCTATTTCATAGCTTAACTTTACTGGGGAAGAACAATATCAAATTAAGTAGCGATGTAACTTCTTCCTCTGAGCTTTAACTGGAAACCAATCAAACTGTACACCAAAAGAGAGTTTGAAGTTCAAATTTCTGCCAGGGTTGACTCCACTAGAGAAGAACAAAATCATCTCGTTTGAGACATCAGTTGGGGTAGCATACTGACTTCAATGGGGAGGATAATACCATATTGGCAAAGAATACTTCAAGATACATCTTCAATAATGAGAGTGATAATTGCACGAACTTCTCTGGGGAGAAAGTACGAAAACCTTACAAGGAAACAATTTCAGAAAAATATCTCGCCTCAACATCATCTGGGGAATTTCAAACACTATGGCAAGAAAACATTCTGGGGATTTTAAATACAATCCAGCACTCGGCAGGAGAAAACCCAAAAAATTGATAACCATCTCAACACTTCTTCAATAAAATACTGCCCTTGCCTGGCTGCCGAGCAGATAAATAAAATGCCAATGCTACCGAAAGGAGACGCTTCGTGAATGAGTCCAATATTAGCAGGCACGGGGAGACAAGACTTTTTACCAAATGAGTGAAGCCTTCATTGGGGAAACTTGGATATAGTCCTCATTTTATGCAAACCTTTGAGTTTTATCCGTCCATGAAATCACTAATTTTGTCCTCGTTGTATCACAAAATTTAAAGCATTTTGTAAATTCTTTTCAAAAAATAATTTTGTTACTTAATTTGTTTTCTTTGATCATTACTATCAATAATAAATTAAATCTTTATAAGCTGAATAAAATAAGAATTGCAAAGAATTGGATAAAAGGCTCAAACTTTATTAATAGAATGGTAGCCTGCAAATGGCAAGACTCCATGGATGATTACAAAGTTTGGAACATGGTAATATATATTGTAAAATATACATTGAATTACAATGACCACCATTCTCTCTAGACTCTTTGAATTCCTGAACCGAAACTTTGGTTGAAGAGTAGTAAGATCCAAGCAGATTGTTGTTCCATTGATCAAGTCTTGTATGATGCAGTTACTTTCCAGAAATCATTTATTCTGTTTATGTCTCTAACTTTTTCCTAGACCTCCCTTTCGGGTTTTCGGCCTACCGAGACGCTCTTTTTTTCCTAAGCCGCCCTTTTGGGTTTTCATCTTAGCGAGTTGTTCTTTTACTTTTCTAGGCGGAGTATTTTTTGACTACATCAGCATTCGCGGGAGGTGGGAACTCCTCACCATCCATTGTTTCAAGAATAAATGCACCTCCAGAGAAGGCTTTCTTGACAACATATGGGCCTTCAAAATTGAGAGTCCACTTGCCCCTAAAATCAGCGTTGAAAGACATGATCTTCCTGAGCACGAGGTCGCCTTCTCTGAATTCACAAGGTTTAACCTTCTTATCAAAAGATTTCTTCATTCTCTTTTGGTGTAATTGACCATGACATAAGGCTGTCATTCTTTTCTCTTCTATTAAATTCAGCTGATCAAACTTGTCTGGAACCATTCAGCCTCCGACAGCTTGGCTTCCATTATTACACGCAAAGAGGGAATTTCAACTTCAATGGGGAGCACTACTTCCATGCCATATACAACATAGGATGGGGTTTCCCCTGTTAAAGTGCGTACAGATGTTCGATACCCATGCAGAGCAAAAGGGAGCATCTCATGCTAGTCTTTATAAGTAACCACCATTTTCTGGATGATTTTCTTGATGTTCTTATTGGCCGCTTCAACAACTCCATTCAACTTTGCCCTGTAGGGAGATGAATTATGATGGACAACCTTAAATTATTCACAAAGTTCAGACATCATTTTGTTATTCAGATTTGAGCCATTGTCGGTGTTAATCCTGCTTGGCACACCATACCGACATGAGGTTGTTCTTGATAAAACGCACTACCACTTGTTTAGTGACATTAGCATATGAAGTTGCCTCCACCCATTTGGTAAAGTAGTAAATTGCCACTAAGATAAAATGATGCCCATTTGATGCCTTTGATTCAATAATTTCGATCATATCAATACCCCACATAGAGAAAGCCCATGGGAAAGAAATAACATTGAGAAGTGTAGGAGGTACATGAATTTTATCAGCATAAATTTGGCATTTATGGCACTTAGCAAATTTGTAACATTCAGATTCTATTGTCAGCCAATAGTAACTTGCCCTAAGCATCTTTTTCGCCATTGGATGTCCATTGGCATGGGTACCAAATGAACCTTCATGAACCTCATGCATTAACATGTTTGCTTCGTGTCTACCAACGCATTTGAGCAAGACCATGTCATGATTTCTCTTATACAGTACATCTTCATTAAGGAAAAAAGTGCCTGCCAACCTTCTCAATGTCTTTCTATCTTTATTTGATGCACAAATTGGGTATTCCTGGCTTCAGAGGAAATGCTTGATATCAAAATACCAAGGTTTTTCATCTGCGACATCCTCTGTTGTAAACACACGAGCCGGTCTATCCAAACTCAGCACTGTAATACGAGACACAGCATTCCAAGTATTAACTTGATACATAGAAGCTAGAGTTTCCAAAGCATCCGCCATCTGATTTTCATCTCTCGGGATATGATGGAATTCAACCTTGTTAAAGAAGGCTAATAGTCTTCTAGCATAATCTTTGTAAGGGATCAAGCCAGGATGACGAGTATCCCATTCTCCTTTAATCTGATTAACAACAAAAGTTGAATCACCATACACATCTATAACCTTGATTCTAAGATCAATGGCCTCCTCGATACCTATAATACAAGCCTCATATTCCACCGTATTATTAGTGCAATCAAATGTCAGCCTTGCAGTAAAAGGAATGTGTGATCCATGTGGGGTAATGATCACCGCACCAATTTATTTTCCATAAGCATTCACTGCTCCATCAAATACCAAGCCCCAGCGAGATTCAGAATCTAGACCTTCCCCAGGCAAAGCTTTATCACAATCTTTTTCTTTTAAGAACATCACATCCTCATTAGGGAAATCAAACTTGACAGATTGATAGTCGTCTACCGGTTGGTGAGCAAGATAATCCTCCAGCACACTGCTTTTTATGTCCTTTTGAGTGTGGTACTCGATGTCGTATTCATACAATAGCATTTACCAATGGGTAATTCTCCCTGTGAGAGCAGGCTTTTCAAAGATATACTTAATTGGATCCATTTTGGAAATCAACCAAGTAGTATTATTCAACATATATTGTCACAGCCGCTTTGCCGCCCAGTCCAAAGTGCAACATGTCTTCTCCAACATAGAATACCGTGACTCACAATCAGTAAATTTCTTACTGAGGTAGTATATGGAATATTCGTTCTTTCCTGTTTCATCTTGTTGTCCCAAAATACAACCCATAGAACTATCCAAATCTGTTAGATACATGATTAATGGTCTTCCTTCAACGGGAGGGAGCGAGATAGGAGGTTCAAGTAGATATTCTTTGTTACTTTCAAATGCCCTTTGGAAATCATATGTCCACACACAACCTTTATCTTTCTTTAGCAACTTAAAGATCAGTTCACATGTTGTAGTCATGTGGGAGATAAATCTGAAAATATAACTCAGACGCACAAGGAAGCCTCTAACTTGCTTCTCAGTCTTTGGCGCAGGCATTTCTTGGATTTCTTTGATCTTATTTGGGTCAACTTCAATCCCTTTCTGGCTGACAATAAAACCAAACAACTTCCTAGATCAGACACCGAAGGTGCATTTATTTGGATTCAGGAGGAGACGGTACTTCCTCAAACGCTGAAACAACTTCAACAAATCTTCCACATGCCCTTCCTCAGCCTGTGATTTGGCTATCATGTCGTCAACATATACCTCAATTTCATTATGCATCAGGTCATGGAATAGGGTTGTCATAGCCCTCTGGTACGCTGCACCACCGTTCTTCAACCCGAAAGGCATCATTTTGTAATAGAATGTTCCCCAGGGTGTGATAAACGTTGTTTTTTCCATGTCCTCAGGAGCTATTCTTATTTTATTATACCCGGAAAATTCATCCATGAATGAGAATACTTTAAATTTTGTTGTACTATCAACCAGCATGTCAATATGCGGTAATGGTAAATCATCTTTTGGACTAGCTTTATTAAGATCTCGGTAATCTACGCACATGCGTATTTTCCCATCTTTATTTGGTATGGGCACAATGTTGGCTATGCATTGTGGATACACTGATGTCACAAGAAAACCGACATTTATCTTCTTTAAGACTTCTTCTTTGATTTTTACTGCCATATCAGGGTGGGTTCTTCTCAACTTCTGCTTGGCAGGCGGGCATTCTAGCTTCAAAGGAAAATGATGCTCCACAATATCGGTATCTAGACCCGACATATTTGGTAAGACCAAGCAAAAATGTCCATATTCTTATTCAATAGTTCAATTAACTTGTTCTTCATATCAGGATACAACGATGCTCCAATCTTGACTTTCTTTGGTTCCTCTTCTGAACCCAAATTGATTATTTCTAATGACTCTTTATACGACTGAATGACATTTTCCTCGTGCTCGAGCAACCGAGAAACCTCTTTTGGAATCTCATCATACTCTTCTTCTTTTGTCCTAAACGCAGGATATTCAATGTTGGGAGAGGGTGTGGGGTCATTGTATTCAACGGGTTTATTAATTAATCTACATAAGTACAAATCAAATCGAAAGGAGTGACTTCAGACAACAGTTCGAATTCAAAATCTAGCAAATGGGCTCCTTCAACGCAAGCTTGATTCACCAGCTTTCGATTGGGCATCTGGCCTCCTTCAAACTTGCTTTAAATTCCCAATATTCGATTGAGGAAATGGCCTCTTACATGCTTGCTTTATACAAGCTTCGATTGAACAAATGTTTATCTTCATGCTAGCTTCGATTGGACTTTGTTTCCCTTTGAAATAGCTTCCTTCGATTCAGAAGACAAGGGCCTCCTGTTGGTGTCCTTCAATTCAAAAGTTAGTGGCTTCCTATTGGCCTTTTTCGATTAAGAAGGCAATGACCTTCTGAAAGCTTCCTTCGATTCAAAAGGCAATGGACTTCTGAAGGCTTCCTTTGATTCAAAGCAGGGACCTCTTGCATCAAGCTTCGATTGCACCATTGGTCACTTACATGTTTGCTTTTATTCACAAAGCAGTAGCCTCCTGCACACAAGCTTCAATTCACAAGTATTAGCAATACTTCCTTCATGCATGTAAAGCAAGTACATCCTGCATGCCAGCATGCACAAGGAAAATGGCTTCCTCTGTGTACAGGGCATTGCCTATGTTCACACTAGTTTCAAATGGACAATATCTCCCCTTGAAATAAGCTTACTTCGATTCCACCCTTGAAAACCTCCAACACACATAGTTGGTGGCCCCTTCGAAGGATATGTACTGGTGGATTTAAAGGGCATACATAGGTGGCCTTCGAAGGATAGGTACTGGTGGATTTGAAGGGCATACATAGGTGTCCCATTCAAAGGATATACCTTACTAGCCCATTCGAAAAATTGCATGTGATCCCTTCAAAGGACACATATAGTCCAATCGAAGGATACACATTTATCCCATTCGAAGAATTACATGTGATCCCTTCGAAGGAAACATATATTCTAATTGAAGGATATACATTTGGCCCCTTTGAAGGATGCACAAAGGGCCCATTCGAAGAACACATATTGGTTAGGAACAAATATTGTTGTTTGAAGAGGGGTCAAGTCGAAGGATGGATCTATTTAGTCAAAACAAAAGAGTTTTTTTCAAGATGCTTGTTCTGCCAAGACCAAGCGTGTTGCATTGGCCACGACGCTCCAAAACTGCTGCAAAGAAGTCCTTCTACGCAACTCACATACTTGCACCAATTTGGCATACAAATACTGCACCTCGAAAGCTACAAAAACAACATACTCAACTTGTTCAAATTCTTTTTTTTCCCTCTCAAATCTCAGCAAACTTCATCTATAAATAAGATGTCCCACAACACATCTTAGGGGGGCTTTTGGTAGCTGGAGAAACTTTGGTTGTGTGAAAAATCATCAAACACTTAACACACTCTCAAACCCATAATCAAAAGACCACACTATGTTCTTTCTTTTGAATCCAGCAAAAGAAACACCACACTTGTTTCTTTTCCTTCGAACCCAGAAATAAACAAATACAACTCCACTCTTCTTGGCCTTCGAATCCAGTCAAAGAAACACCACACTTGTTTCTTTTCTTCGAATCTAGAACTCAGGGAAACACCAACCCAACACTTGGTCCCCTCTTTCGAATCCAGCACTAGAAACATAACATTTTTTCTTCCTTTCGAATGCAAAAGCATCCAGGGCAGCAACTCATGGTCCAACACACACATTTCAGCTTCAAGCAAGGTAAGTCACCCTGACCTTAACCCTTTCATTTCAAGCATGTAAATGACATTTGTTTACTTTTATTTTCTACCATTTTCGTTTGTTTTTTCTTGTCCAAATATATGATAGAACTAACCTGTACAGACTCAAACAAAAAAAGAAAACAAAACAAAGTTTATTAAATCGAAGCCTTAGGCTTTGCACCTGGCTGCTTCACAGTTGCAAACAGAACAAAGAGTGTTGTGTGAATCTAAGCCTTAGGCTTCGCCCCATATTGAATTCCAGGCCCCAAACAAAAGGAAGCAGCAAGAAGGTTGAATCGAAGGGTGCTTGCTCACACTGACTTCCAGACCCCAATCGAAAGAAGGCAAAAATGTGGGGATCAAAAGGCACATCCTTTGGTCCAGGATGTTTCTTTTCTTTCTTTTACACTATTTTTCTTTTCTATATTTTCTATATTCAATATGGTTGTAATAATTAGGACTTTTTATTGCTTTTCAAACCCCCATTTGTAAACTTGTATATCCCATCCCCCAAAAACATGTAATAGCGTAGGACATTTATTTTCCGCATTTTTATTGCTTTCATAAATGTTAGTAATTAGGGTGTATGGCAAGATAAAACCAACAAGTAGACAACCCAAATAAAATACAAAAATGCATGCAATCAAACACACTATTCACACACATGCACCTCTAAGGTAATCTCACTTGTTGCCTTGCAAAATAGTCATGTCCCTCGAATATGGGCGTTTTAGCAAAGACCCTCGATAAAAGATCGTAGTCCTTCGATGTATCTTGATGTTGCCTTTGGTAAACGATCTAGTCCCTAACGAAAATTGCTAAAATGTCTCATAGGCTGCCTTCTATGACTATACAAATGACCCACGGATGTCCCTTTACATCCAACGATGGGGCTTCTTATCAATCAATGGTAAGATAGCAAGATCTAAAGGAGGAGGAAAAGAACAAAGACCTTTCGAGTAGGTAGGACGCTCGTAGTTTCTTGCTCACAACTAAAAAACCATTTTCACACCAACACTTTCAATTGAAACCTTTTCAAAATTCGAAACACTTTGTACGCATTCTTATAGAAACGAGAATGATTACAAAGGCGCATTTCAAAATCACTTTCAAAAACATCTTCCACATCAAACACCTCTTTGAACTACTTTTTAAAACCAACACTTTGTACGCATTCTTATAGAAACAAGAATCATTACAAAAACTTTTTTTCAAAATATTTTAGAACCCACACCACAAGCACACTTTCAGGCAAATGCATTTTTGATCTAGCAAGAAACTAAGAGCCCGTAGATAACTACAGATGAAAAGGGTGCTAATACCTTCCCTTTTCATAACCTACCCCCGAACTCAAGAAAACATCTCTAAAGGTCTTTCCTATTCTTTTCACCCTTTCCTTATTGGATAAAAGAAAAGTCAGTGGCGACTCTTACTATCCGCAACAATTGCAATCAAACGCAAAACAACCAAGTCAGTTCACCCACCGTATTACAACTATCACCCTCAAAGAGGCCTCCACTTAGTAGAGTTATCATATGTTACTTATGTCAGGATTACTCCATTCATGTAACTTTTGATTATACCATTGTCCTAATCTTAAGTGTAACTTAGTCCGAGTGTAGGACTTTTCCTTTGCAAGAAAATCACCAAAACACCCCAAGGAAACAGAAAAAATATCATATATATACAAGCAAACAATAACAAAATAACTAATACAAATTAGGCTTTAACCCTCTTGAGTATATGTATGTTCCCCAGTGAAGTCTCCATTTTTGTTGCAATGAAAAATCGGGAGACCAAGCTATTGACTAACTTGACTCACAAACTTTTAAGATGTCACCACCGAACTTTATTGTTTCCAAGGGAAAGGGAAAAGATTAAAATCCTATTATTAAACATGCAATGCACGAAGCAAAAAAACTAAAATCAAAGCACAAAGAAGATAGGAACCTATTATAATATCTGTTTTTTGGTTAAAATTATTTGTTTGCTAAATGAGTGTGGAGATGGGAAAGGAAATGTATTTTTATTGTACTTTTGTTTGGAAAGACATAGTCTTATACCTACGTACCAATGAAGGATCAAAACCTCGTAGTTCATGGTAAAAATAACAAAAGAGTTTGTTGTGGATTTTAGGAGAAGAAATATTTTTTCATCTTACAGAGAATACTCAACTAACTCCACTACAAGTATGAGAAGATGGATCTTGCATCATCATGAGGGAAGGGCTCTTAATATGGATATAAGGTCAAAAAGTTACCACTAACTCCCTCAAGTGGAAATAATCAACATTTTCTTCAATCATTACTGTAATACGGTGGGAGAAATGACTTTACTAGTTTTGTGTTTTATCACAAATATTGCGATTAGCAAGAGTCACCACCGACTTTTCTTTTATCCAACAAAGGAGAGGGTGAAAAGAAAAGGAATGACCTTTTTAAATATCTTGAGTTCGGGGGGTAGTTTATGGAAAGGGAAGGTCTTATCACCCTTTCCATCTGTAGTTATCTACGGGCTCTTAGTTGCTAGCTCACTTTTGAAAATGCTTTTTTTGTGTAAGTGTATTTTGAAAATATTTTAGAAAGACGCCTTAGTTCGGTGAACTTTGTAATGATTCTCGTATCATTGAGAATGCATACAAATTGTTTTTTTGTCTTTGAAAATGTTTAGAAAGGAAAGTGTATGTGTGAGAAATTTGTTTTGTGAGCAAGCAACTACAAGCTGTCTACCTACTTGAATGGTCTTCATTCTTTTACTCTTTTCCTTTAGATAGTGCTATCATACCATTAGTTAGTAGGAAGCCCTATCGTTGGATGTTTTGAGGGACAAGCGCGGGTCGTCGTACAGTCATAAAGGAAACTCATAGGGCACTTTAGCAATTCGTCGTATGGGACTAATATCATTTTACCGAAGGAAGCATCAAGAGACTACAATCTTTTTAACCGAGGGTCTTTGCTAAAGCGTCCCACGTTCGAGGGACATGACTGCTTGTTTTTCGAAGGTAACAAGTGAAGGTACCTTAGAGGTGCACGTATGTGAAGTGTGTTGTGTTTTAGTTATTTATCTTGAATATTTAGGTTTTCTACCGTTTGCTTTTAGATCTTATCATGCAAACCTTTTAGAATACATCTAACAGTTAAATATATACATAGGGCAGAAAATTAAAGTGTGAGAATTAAACTACGCTATTACATTGCTTCAGGATGGGGGAGTACAAACCAAAATCGGGGGAAAATGTAAAGGTCCTATTTAACTATTACATCCCTTTGAGCAGTTAAAATTATTCATGAAAATAATGCGAATAAAATAAATGAACGTGCGAAGGGGAAAAGAGAAAGATGTGAAAACCATAACAAATTTAAGTGGTAAAAGGAAATATTTTTGTTGTTTTTGTTTAGGAAAAATAATTTATGATAGAAACTTAATTCTAATTAAATTTTAATAAATAAAACACCTTTAGAGGGATTAAATTAATTTAATTAAAATTAAGAAAAAAATAATTTAATTTAAAAAATTTAAATCTAATATTTTTTATGATTTTATTATTTTATGATTTTTTTTAATCAAAAAAATTAATTGAAATAAAAAGAAAACAAATAACTAAAGCAAAAAAAAAGGGCCATGCTGTAAAGAAAATAGGGGGGTGCGCTCCAAAGAAATCTCAGGCCCATTAGTAATAGGGCCCAGGCGCTGTATAAAGTAGTTAGAGGGTGTGAATAAGCAAACAAATCTAGGTCCAACTTGGCAAAGCCCAATATTTACATTGGATCTGGTGTGTATTGCTTTCAGAAAGTACATCATGGGGTGTGCATTTGGTGCGTTAGATCTGCCCTGATGAAATCTGATGGCCAGCATGTGAAGCAACATCGTGCACGTGTAGGACCTGCGTAGCATTGGATCTACAAGGAAAATATGGAAAAGAAATATACCAGAGGCAGGGATCAAACCCCTGCCCTGGAGTACCAAAGCCTTAAGACACACGCTCTTGTCGCTGGACCATATTGTTCATTCATTACATTAATCAAAATAAAACAAAATAAAATAAAAAGAAAATTAGATCCAAAACAACAAACACACGCTTGTAGTGGGCCCCTGTTGTTTAAACAAACCAATAAGAATGCTGCCATATGCAACATAAGCCCTGGCCAGAGTCAGACCACCCCCCACGGTTAACTCCTTCTTCTCCAGCGAGGAAAATTCTGATCTGAAAAAAAACGATAGATTAATGGAAACGAAGATTTTAGTCCCCCTAATTCAGGGGCTGCAAGTTCAGTGGTACCATCTGTTTGGCCTGAAACTCATGGTATCGCTCATCTCAAATCTCAACAGCTCCGGAGCCCTAACAAAGGCAACCTGCAATTCTAACGTGGAACCTTTGATTCAACCACCCATAATTGATCTATAAATTCATATGAACTCAACCAAATGTTAGCATGCCATGAAACATGATTAAAATTAGAGTTTTGAAATTCAAAACCTTACCAAACCAGTGTGTTCGTGAATGGCCTTCTAAGCACGGTTGGACGAGTTCTTGGATCTGGGGAGACTCTTGGGAATCTCAAGGGTGATGTTTGATCACTGGTTTGGATTGATTTGGGCTGGAAAGTGAGATACGATTTTCACCGATTCTTTTATTTTTAGAGAATTTTGAAAACAGTTTTATATGCAAGGATTTCGTGTCCATTTGATCTGAGTTTGTTTGCTTTATATAGAGAAGTGTCTTAGGCTGACAAATATGGTATAAAACCAATCCATGATGGCCTTGATAAAACAAATTCAAAACTTTCCAAAATTGGTATATTTCTTTCCATTTTGGCTTGTGCACGAAATTAGCAATTTTGACAGGCTATAACATGTTGTATGGGCCCTAAAAAAGTCAACTCATGCGCTGGCCCATTGGTTTCATATTTTATTTAACTTTATTTTGTGTTTATTTGAGTAAAACCAAAATAGAATATAAATAGAATTATAAGAGAACTCAATACATGGTAGGAGTGAGTTTAGAGGTCTTCCATAAAGTCATGGACATGTTTGAAGTCCAAAGAGTTAGATCACAAGTCCAAAATTTCAAGTTTGCCCCTTTTGCTTTTCATGAATTTCTTTAAAATCTCCCAAGTTGTTCAACTCATAACTTTCTCAATTTTCATATTTTGGAGATGATCTTGGAATTTTTGGAAATCTCAAGATGTCCTCTAAAATCTCTATGTTGATCATTTTTTCTTTTGAAGAATTTATCTTGACGTAAGTTGCCTTGACAAAAAGTGTCTTTTGTTGACTTTTGAAAATGACCTATAATGTATTAGCTCATATCTTTCAAATGAAGCATTTTTTGGTCTGGAGCATAAAAACAAAGTTGTAGGGAATTGAATTTTCTTTAAAATGAGCTTTGGTTGGGGAAAGTTGATGAAGTATGTGAAAGTTATGCCTGGTCAAAGTTCAGTTGACTTCTCCTAAGGAAACCCTAATTTGTCAATTTTGGACTTTTGATGATTTGAAGGCTTTCCTTGAGGAATCATGATCAACCCTTGATCAAATGATTAATATCACTTTAAAATATTTATTTTGACCTAAAATTTTCAATCATTTGAGTCATTGACTGAGTAAACTTGTGATGTGGGACTTGAAACTTGACATGAAACTTGTTGAGGACCTATGAAGAACCATGAAATCCACTTGGGACCTTTGAAAACAAAATTTATTTGAGGAAATCATTAACCTAGTTGTGGACTTCTTTCTTAGGAGGAGTCTTGACTGGTCAGCCCTTGAGTGTCTTGAGTGTTTGAGAATCCTTGAAAGAATGTCTTAAAGAAAACGAGAGTGCAAATTTTGGGGTACAACAGCTGCCCCTGTTCAATCTTCTTAAACCTGAAGATTTAGATTGGCATGTCCGCCATTTGTGACTTGAAGGTAGAAGAGGATTGAACACTTAAGTGCCTAGAAATTTTCACTCGTCTATGCTAGAGGTAACGTTATTGGTTGATTGAATCAGGAATGGGCTTATAGATGCCATTTGGAGAGGTGATGGAGATTTTTCAGATATGGGCTTATAGATGCCATCCAAAATAAATGTTGACTTCAACTGGAAGAAGTATCAGAATAAATCATTGGCCGATTTAAACTGAACCAGCAGAGGTCTATAATTATCTTTAACTGGATAAGAATCAAAATAAATCTTTGAGCGATTTAAGCTAAACCAAATAAAGGTCTTTATTGTCTTCACCTGGATAAGAATCAGAACAAATTTTTGGTTGATTTAAACTGAACTAGAGAAAGGTCTACTGGAAAAGCATCAGGATAAATCATTAGTCGATTTAAACTGAACCAACAAATGCTTGGGGTGTCTTTAACTGGATAAGAATCAGAATAAGTCTTTGGGCAACTTAAACTGAACCAGAAAAAATGTCTACTAGAAAAAGAATCAGGATGAATCATTGGTCGATTTAAACTAAACCAGCAGGGGTCTTGAGTGTCTTTAACTGGATAAGAATCAGAATAAGTCTTTGGGCAACTTAAACTGAACCAGAGAAAGGTGTCTACTAGAAAAAGTATCAGAATAAATCATTGGTCGATTTAAACTGAACCAGCAGACTTCTTGAATGTCTTTAACTAGATAAGAATCAGAATAAGTCTTTGGGCAACTTAAAATGAACCAGAGAAAGGTGTCTACTGGAAAAAGTATCAGAATAAATCATTGGTCGATTTAAACTGAACCAGCAGACATCTTGAGTTCTCTTTAACTGGATAAGAATCAGAATAAGTCTTTGGGCAACTTAAACTAAACCATAGAAAGGTCTACTGGAAAAGAATCATAATAAATCATTGGTCGATTTAAACCGAACCAGCAGATATATGTACTTAACTTTAACTGGATAAGAATCAGAATAAATCTTTGAGCGATTTAAACTGAACCAGAGAAAGGTCTTGATTATCTTCAATTGGATAAGAATCAGAATAAATCATTGGTCAATTTAAACTGAACCAGCAGAGGTCTTTAATTGTATTTAACTGGATAAGAATCAAAATAAATCATTGAGTCGATTTAAACTGAACCAGAGAAAGAGTCTGCCAGAAAAGAATCAGGATAAATCATTGGTCGATTTAAACTGAACCAACAGAGGTCTTTAATTGTCTTTAACTGGATAAGAACCAAAATAAATAATTGAGTTAATTTAAACTGAACCAGAGAAAGAGTTCACCAGAAAAGAATCAGGATAAATCATTGGTCGATTTAAACTGAACTAGCAGAGGCCTTTAATTGTCTTTAACTGGATAAGAATCAGAATAAATCATTGAGTCAATTTTAAACTGAACTAGAGAAAGAGTCCACCAGAAAAGAATCAGGATAAATCATTGGTTGATTTAACTGAACCAGCTGAGGTCTTTAATTGTCTTTAATTGGATAAGAATCAGAATAAATTATGGAGTCGATTTAAATTGAACTAGAGAAAGAGTCCACCGAAAAAGAATCAGGATAAATCATTGGTTTATTTAAACTAAACCAACAGATGTCTATACTTGAGAATAACCTTATGAGGAAAATGCTGAAATAGCCCTTCGTCAGATGTAGCCTTTGAAAATACTGTCAGGTTATATAAGTAGTTGATGATGTTTATTGATGGATCTTTCCTGAAAGGTAAAGAGTTAGCTGCATGCGATGTCATGATATATGAAATGCATTGCATAATTATATTCTCAAAATAAATGAGACTATGCTATATGTGTTTCATATGTATATGATATGAATTGGTAAATGATGTATGAATGCGGCATGTTATTGAAGTGCATTTGTAAACTCGGGCAACATCTTTGTCTGGGGAAAATAAATCCATGATTGTCGCTGGGGATGAAGAGTACGTGTATCTTCAATCTTCTGGGGATTGTTTCCGTTGGGGACCCTTCTTTGAGGAAGCTCCATTGGGGAACATTGATTTTTTTCTTTGCTGGAGAATGTTAATTCCTGCTTGGGGAGAAGAGTTCAAGAACATTGGTTGTTCGTTGCTCTGCTGGGGAGTTTATACCCTGACTAGGGATAGAAGAGATGGATAACCTTCACGCTTGTCTGGGGAGGATAAAGTTGACTGATATCTGGCCCAATTTTAGATTCAGTAGCAACTCTCTGGGGAGAGGAGTTTTGTCGGTGACTCGTGGCCATCTAAGTAACAGACTCAAGCTAGGGAGACGATAATTTTTTGGAGAAATAAACCCTGTTGACGGAAATCCGAACTCCACTGGGGAAGTAAACCTTGTTGATGGAGGGATACTCTGCTGAAGAAACACCCTTGTTGAGGAAATGAACTTTGTTGGAGAGTAGAGACCTGCAGGGGGTTTTGCAATCTTGGAGGAATAAACTCAGTTTGGGAAGAGAACTTCCATGAACTGTATTGATTGGAACTTCGTAGGTTGGTGACATTGCCAGGAAGAAGATCATACTCCTTTATCTGCCAAAATGATCTGTCGGGGAAATTACGGGGAACATATGAACTTGTGAAAATTACTCTGTGGGGATTTGTGGATGGCTCGAACATTATCCCAACTCCTAGAGTCTTGAGTAAACGCCTATTCTTGTTTTTATGCATTTGTTAACAGTCAATTGTATTCATATGCATATGCTCATTCAATTTTAGTCATTGGACATTTTGCAAACAAAAAAGAAAAAGTAAAACAAAATTTGGCTTTGAAATTGTATTTCATTAATAGTTTGCCTATAAACAGGCGATTTTTGTACAAAGAGACGAAAATCCTAGTAAGAGGGAGACGTCGAAGAAAATATTTACAAAGTGAAAATATATAGCTATGTGGGAATAATCTCGTCAAGTTCCAACTCTGCTATTGCCCCTATGTCTTCAACCATCTCATCCCTTGCTTCGTAAAAAAGTGAGTTGAACTGATCTGTACCATTTGAACTTTGACTTCGATAATAAAGCTTGTTGTAGTTGATCCAATGAGGACATAGTCGTACGCTTTAGTCCCTAATTTTTTCCTGGACCGCCCTTTCGGGTTTTTAGTCCACCAGGATACCCTTTTTTTCCCAAGCCGCCTTTTTAGGTTTTCGACTTGCCGGGTGTCCAGTCTTTTCATATATATCCCTGATTTTTTCCTGAACCCTTTTGGTTCGTCGGGATTCCCTTATTTTTTACTAGGCCAGCCAACCTAGCGGGTCATTTTTAGGCATAGTGTCTTTTGACTATGTCCGCACTCACAGGATGCGGGAAATCTTCACCGTCCATGGTGGTCAATATCATAGCTCCACTAGAAAATATTCTTGATTACAAATGTTCTTTCATAGGTAGGAGTCCATTTTCCCCTGGGATCACCTTGCGGGAGGATAATGCGCTTTATTACCAAGTCACCAGCCTGATATACTCGATGCTTGATCTTTTTATTGAATGCATTGATCATGTGTTTTTGATACATTTGACTGTGACTGACAGCCGCAAGCCTCTTCTCGTCAATTATATTTAACTGATCCAACCTGGTCTAAATCCACTCGTCTTTGCTCAAATCTGCATCTTTCGTAATTCTTAGCGAAGGAATCTGAACTTCGACAGGTAGGACAACTACCATACCATATACCAGGGAGAAAGGGGTTGCCCCAGTTGATGTTCTAGCCGAAGTGCGGTAGCCGTGAAGAGCAAACAATAACATCTCGTGCCAATCTTTATATGTCATAACCATTTTATGTATGATCTTCTTTATATTCTTATTGGTGGCTTCCACTACGCCATTCATCTTAGGTCGATACAAAGAATAGTTATGATGCTTGATCTTGAACTGCACGCGGAGTTCAATAATCATTGTGTTGTTAAGATTGGTATCGTTGTCTGTGATAATCCTCTCGGGGATTCCATACCGATAGATAAGGTTGTGCCAAATGAACTGGGCACCATATTCTTAGTAACAGAGGCAAATGAAGTTGCTTCAACCCATTTCGTAAACTAGTCAATGATGACAAGGATGAAGAGGTGTCTGTTAGATGTTATAGGCTTGATTTCTCCGATCATATCAATGCCTCACATTGCAAATGGCCAAGGAGAAGTCATGATAATCAAATGTACTGGAGGTTTATGAACTTTATCGGCATAAATTTGACACTTATGATAAGTTCTCAAGTGATGGTGACAGTCAGTTTCCATAGTCGACCAATAGTAACCAGCTCTTAAGATCTTTTTAGCCATAGTATGCCCACCGGAGTGAGTACCGAAGACACCTTCATGCATATCTTGCATAATCTCTTCTGCTTCCTTCTTGTCTATACAACGAAGTAGGGTTGGATCATGATTGCGCTTGTATAGAATTCCATTTCTTAAGAAGAATTTAGCTGAGAACCTTCACAAGAATTTCTTGTCATTGATAGATGCCCCCTCAGGGTACTCTTGAGCCTCAAGGTACCTTTTCACCTCATGAAATCAATGTTTCTCCTCTACTCCGCCAGTGTTAATTTCACAGTAATGCGCAGGTTCGTCGAATCTCTCAATGGTAATTCTATGAGCCTCATTGTCTCATATGACCTTGAACATGGATGACATGGTAGCTAGAGCATCTGCCAGCTGATTCTCTTCTCTTGGTATGTGCTAAAATGTAATCTCCTCAAAATACGAGATCGGGGTTAGTACATGCTCTTTATAAGGAATGAGATTCGGGTGCTTCGTATCCCAATCCCCCTTAACCTGATTGATTACCAAAGCTGAGTCCCCATACACGCTTAAGAATTTGATTCTTAGGTCAATAGCGTCTCGTAGGGCGCTTTAGCAATTCGTTGCATGGGACTAAGATCGTTTTACTGAAGGAAGCATTGAGGGACTACGATATTTTTAATCGAGGGTCTTTGCTAAAGCGTCTCACGTTCGAGGGACATGACTATTTGTTTTCCAAAGGGAACAAGTGGAGGTACCTTAGAGGTGCGCGTGTGTGAAGTGTGTTGTGTTTCAGTTATTTATCTTGGATATTTAGGTTTTCTACCGTCTGCTTTTAGATCTCGTCATGCAAACCTATTAGCATACATCTAGCAGTTAAATATATACATAGGGCAGAAAATTAAAGTGCAAGAATTAAACTATGTTATTACATCGCTTCAAGATGGGGGAGTACAAATCAAAATGGGGAAAAATGTAAAAGTCCTATTTAACTATTACATCCCTTTGAACAGTTACAATTATTCATGAAAGTAATGCGAATAAAATAAATGAACGCGCGAAGGGGAAAAGAGAAAGATGTGAAAACCCTAACAAATCTAAGTGATAAAAGGAAATATTTTTGTTGTTTTTGTTTAGGAAAAATAATTTATGATAAAAACTTAATTCTAATTAAATTTTAATAAATAAAACACCTTTAGAGGGATTAAATTAATTTAATTAAAATTAAGAAAAAATAATTTAATTTGAAAAAAACTTAAATCTAATATTTTTATGATTTTCTGATTTTCTGATTTTTTTAATAAAAAAATATTAATTGAAATAAAAAGAAAACAAATAATTAAAGAAAAAACAAAAAATGGGCCATGCTGTAAAGAAAATAGGGGGGTGCGCTCCAAAGAAATCTCAAGCTCATTAGCAATAGGGCCCAGGCGCTGCAAAAAGTAGTTAGAGGGTGTGAATAAGCAAACAAATCTAGGTCCAACTTGGCAAAGCCCAATATTTATGTTGGATCTGGTGTGTATTGCTTTCAGAAAGTACATCATGGGGTGTGCATTTGGTGCGTTAGATCTTCCCTGATGAAATCTGATGGCCATCATGTGAAGCACCATCGTGCGCGCGTTGGACCTGCGCAGCATTGGACCTACAAGAAAAATATGGAAAAGAAATATACTTGAGACAGGAATTGAACCCCTGCCCTGGCGTACCAAAGCCTTAAGACACACGCTCTTACCGTTGGACCATATTATTAATTCATTATATTAATCAAAACAAAACAAAATAAAATAAAATGCAAACTAGATCCAGATCAGCAAATGCGTGTTTGTAGTGGACCCCTGTTGTTTAAACAAACCAATAAGAATGTTGCAATATGCCACACAAGCCCTGGCCTGAGCTCATGGTATCGCTCATTTCGAAGCTCAACAGCTTCAGAACCCTAACAATGGCAACCTGCAATTTTAACGTGGAACCTTTGATTCAACCACCCATAATTGATCTATAAATTCATATGAACTCAACCAAATGTTAGCATACCATGAAACGTGATTAAAATAAAATTTTTGAAATTCAAAACCTTACCAAATCGGTGTATTCGTGAATGGCATTCTAAGCACGGTTGGACGAGTTCATGGATCTGGGGAGACTCCTGGGAATCTCAGGGGTGATGTTTGATCGCTGGTTTGGATTGATTTGGGCTGGAAAGTGAGATATGATTTTCACTAATTCTTTGATTTTTGGAGAATTTTGAAAAGGGTTTTGTATGCAAGTTTGTGTCCATTTGATCTGAGTTTGTTTTCTTTGTATAGAGAAGTGTCTTAGGCTGACAAATATGGTATAAAACAAAGCCATGGTAGCCTTGATAAAACAAGATTAAAAAAATTCAAAACTTGGAAAAATTGAGATATTTCTTTCCATTTTGGATTGTGCACGAAATTGGCAAGTTTGATAGGCTGTAACATGTTGTATGGGCCTAAAAAAATCAACTCATGCGTTGGCCCATTGGTTTCATATTTTATTTAACTTTATTTTGTGTTTATTTGAATAAAACCAAAATAAAATATAAATAAAATTATAAGAGAACTCAAGACATGGTGGGAGTGAGTTTAGAGGTCTTCCATAAAGTCATTAACATGTTTGAAGTCCAAAATGTTAGGTCACAAGTCCAAAATTTTAAGTTTGCACCTTTTGCATTTCATGAATTTCTTCAAAATCTCCCAACTTGTGAAACTCATAACTTGCTCAATTTTCATCTTTTGAAGATGATACTGGACTTTTTGGAAATCTCAGGATGTCCCGTACAATTTCTATGTTGATCATTTTTTCGTTTGAATAATTTATCTTGATGTAAGTTGCCTTGACAAAAAGTGTCTTTTGTTGACTTTTGAAAATGACCTATAATGTATTAGTTCATATCTTTCAAATGATGCATTTTTTGGTCTTGAGCACAGAAAAAAAGTTGTAGGGAATTTAATTTTCTTCAAAATGAGCTTTTGTTTGGGAAAAGTTGATGAAGTATGTGAAAGTTATGCCTGGTCAAAATTCAGTTGACTTCTCCTAAGGAAACCCTAATTTGGCAATTTTGGACTTTTGATGATTTGAGGGCTTTCCTTGAGGAATGATGATCAACCCTTGATCAAATGATGTATATAACTTCAAAATGTTGATGTTGACAAAAAAGTTTTGAAGTTTGACTATATGTTAACCACAATTTACTTTTTGACCAATATAGTTTATTTTCAATCATTTGAGTCATTGACTGAGTAAACTTGTGATGTGAGACTTGAAACTTGACATGAACCTTGTTGAGGACCTATGGAGAACCATGAAAGCAAATTGGGACCTTTTTAAACCAAATTCCTTTGAGGAACTCAAAACCCTAGTTGTGGACTTCTTGCTTAGGAGGAGTCTTGATTGGTCAACACTTGAGTGTCTGAGAAGCCTTGAAAGAATATCTTGAAAAAAATGAGAGGGCAAATTTTGGGGTACAATAATTACTATGGGAATAAGAGAATTATATCTCACCTATAAATAGGATTTATATCTAATCTCTTTGAGAAAAGAGTTTTAAATTGAAGAGTCAAAGTGGAAAAGAGATTTGGGTGAGGTTAAATCTATTTTAGTCTTTTGAAATTGTTTTAATATGCTTAAGTATATTTGAAGCATTTATTAAAGAAAGAAAGTTTGAAAATGCAATGACAAAGTCAAGGTTTCTTAATGAAAGTGGTTCAAGTTTGAAATTATGGTTTAAGATACAAAGGGGGTAAACACTAACAATTACAAGGGTAATACACAAAGATAAACACACAAGGGTAAACCTAAGACAATGTATAAGTACGTGACTATAAAGTCAACAATACTATCCTTTTATTTGGATTTGACACAGACATTAACACAACAAAGTAAAAACACTAATCACACATATCACAAAGGGTGAGAACAAAATTATAAAGGTAATATGGCCTTTAAAAGATTCATTTAAGAAAAATGCTAAACCAATGATGAACAAGTATTAAACATAAGTATCTCATATCAAGGATCAATCAATAAAGATATTAAAAATCAAAGGGATATCAACATGCTTGTCAAGTAAAGGTTGTGACAAAAAATAGAAGATAGAAACATACTTTGAAAAAATAATCAATCATAGATAACATAGACATATAAATAAACACACAAAGTACATGGTAAGGCAAGAACTAATTTTATCATGTCAACAATAAACTTTAAACATCAAGAGAATTCAAACAAGATAAGCATCAAAGTTTTAGAATCAAACAAAAGGTCATGGTACCATAGTTAGGAGTATACATGAATGTGTAATCAAAATAAGCTTTGACTCATGGTAAACACATCAAGACAAATATCATGGCATGAAGAAACAAGTGGATATCAAAAGCAAAAGGGAAAGCATCGTGATCAATTAGGGTTTCTAAGTGTCAAAAGCAAAGTTCATTCATTTAAAACATGCTAAACCTAAGTGAAACTAAATTAAACATGTCATCATCCTCAAACAAGACACTCTCAAAGCACACCATAGCCATACAACCACACAACAACAATTAGGTCAAAGAAATATTCGTAGAAACATAAAAAAGCTAAAGAAAACACTTAAAAGTATTTGTTTTTTAATCAAATAAAAATAGGTAAAATAAATATTAATTTTGGATTTTTTTTCATGGATTAGCTAAATAGGGAAGATAAATAATAAGTGTGCAAAACAAAATCAGCTCTAAAACATGAAAATTGCATAGGGAAATAATTAAAAGAAGATGAAAAAAAAAGAATAAAAACAAGTGATAAAAAGAATGGTTGATGGCTGCCAAGGCTTGAACTCAGGCCCTCTTGTTTACAGTTCCAAAACTTAGCCACACACTTGTAATGTTAAAAGCATGCATCCAGTCAATACAATATAAAACAAGTCGATGAATACATTTAAAAAAAATAACACAAAAGGTCTGGGGCAAGGGGGATTCTAACCCCAGACCTTACACTTCACGCACAAACTCCTGACCAACGGTCTACGCCCTCGTCAGTTAATAATATAAGAGGCAATAAATATAAAATGAACCAAACATTTAAAAAATGATTTACGCGCCCTCGCCATCTTCTTCTTCCATATGACACAACAACACAAACAATGGTGATTTTTATAACTTTCTCATTTCTCAATTAAATTAAAAGATGTAAATATCAAAATTGCTTAGATTTTCACAAGGATTCTAAAAATCGAAACATCATGAATTGATATGAATTGTAGCTCACAAATTTCTCACAAACCAAAAACCCTAACATTTTTAAAAGTTAAATTAAATAATATAGATGATCAACCAATGCCTATTTTCATAGGGCTTTCATTCATGGCATTAAAACACACAAGATAGTATCAAGAAAAGTTTAAAATGATGCTTGTATGATGAAGTTCAAAGTTCCATGAAAATTACCTATTGGAGTAAGGTCTAATGCATGTTGCAGTAACTTTTAGAGATGGAAAACAAACTCTTTAGCTTGTATGATATCCCCAGAATACAATACATCTTTTGGTTTTCTCTGAAATAGTCCCAAACTTTTTAACCAAGTCAAGCTATGAAAGTGAATGATCACAGGTTTGGTGGATCAATGGGACCGTTCTCACCAAGAATCAATGCATACATAAACTTAAATATGATGTATATATGGTGTTTATATGGTTAGATTGAAGAATGCACGAGTGGATTGAGAGTTTGGAGTTTATGGTGTGAAAGATGCAACAATGGAGGTTTTGTATGCAAACTTTGATGGGTTGAGCTTTGAGGTTGGATTCTATATTTATAGAGGTTCCAAATAGTTCAAGTAACTTGTAGAAATTCAAATTGGTTCAGTTTGGGTAGTTTAATCAATTGGTTTCAAAATGCATAAAATACCAATTTGGATCATGATGAAAAGGTGAAGTGATTTAGGGACCGTTATCCATTATTTTTGCACATAGGAGGTTGCTTTTGAGTGTTTAGATATTTATGAACTGATTAGAAGCAAAGTGTAAGCCTAATTGAGGATTTTTTGGCATAAAGCTTGCTTTATCAAAGTAGCAATGTGACTTTTGGCAAGTTCATCCATAAATGGTATCATGCAATGGAAAAAGCTTCTAATATTTGTGTAATACACCAAAATGTAGTGTAAATCTCTAATAAAGTTGAGATTTAGAGGTAATGTGGCCTGAAAAGAAAGATTGTATGGTGTGGCTTGAAGATTTGATCATGAACTTGTCACAAAATGGATCTCTAATGCAAATTTAAATGCCTAACTTCATCTCTTCAATTCTCCAAGCTCAAGCATCATATATTCATGTTCTTGGAAATTTTGGAAAGCTTGAAACATCATATACAACTTTCATGTTGATCACTTTCCTTGAATCAAATGGGATCTTGGTGAAATATTCCTTACAAAATTGTGGCTTTAAGCTGAAAACACTTAGAATCTATGTATTTTTTGGAGATCACCCCCAATAAAAAAGTGGTAGTATGAAAGATTATGTTCAATTTGATCTTTTGGGAATGAAAAATGGTGGCTTGAGGAAGAAGTTACAAGTCTGAAAGTCATGCACTTTGAACATTAAATTTTGACACTTAGTGAATTTTCAAAATCTTCCACTTTGCCCTTTTTACAAGTTACCTTCAACTTTGTGTTTTTACTTGATCAAATTCACCTCTTAATCACATTTTAATGGAATTTGACTTAAGAAGTCCATATTTGACTAAAAAGTTAAAGTTTGACTTTGCATTTACTTTGTATTAGATGAATCCAATTTGTCCAACTTTAATAATTTTTTTTGATTATGATGCAATCCTTAGCATGTCAAGATGTCTTTAAAGTTAATAAGATGATGATATGATGAAGTCTTGAGTGATACGCAATTGGAGACCTCAAACCTTAATTTCTGATTTTTCATTTGAGAAGTCAAAATCCAAATCTTCTTCAATCACTTAGATGAATTCAATGATGAAACCCCAATGTGATGAGATTGTGATGAAGATAATAATCATGAGTGAATGAGAAGTTTGAATCACTTAAGAGTACACATGTTCTTGATCAATCAACTGTTGGAACCTCTTGCTCCAACACACCTAGCTTGTATAAGAAACAAACACAACAAGACAAAACCTTTGTATTTTTATGAGGTTCGTGACGCATTGATGAATGATATAACTTCTAAATGATGCAAAAAGGAGGTGAGATCTTAGGTCAAAAATTAGAGTACAACATCATGTTACAATGAGTGAATACTCTTGGCTGTGGCACAAATGCTTGGCACATGTCAATTTTGATCTACTTAATAAAATAGTTTCAAAAGATTTAGTAATTGGTCTACCTAAAATAAAGTTTTCAAAAGATCACCTATGTGATGCATGCCAAAAAGGTAAGCAAACAAGAGTTTTTTTTAAATCTAAAAATTTTGTTTCAATTTTGAGACCTATTGAGCTCCTTCACATGGATTTGGTTGAACCTTCACAAACCAAAAGCATAGGTGATAATTATTATGGTTTTGTTATTGTAGATGATTACTTAAGATTTTGTTGGACTATTTTCTTACGTAGTAAAGATGAAACATTCTCGTCTTTCACACGTTTCGCCAAGTCATCTCAAAATAAATTGAATTCTAAAATACATGCATTTTTATCGGCATTTTAAAAAAATATGGCACGCTTGAATGTATTTTTACTGGCATTTTCAAAAATGGCGGTAAAAATGCATGTATTTTATCAGACATTTCAAAAATTTCGATAAAAATACAAGTAATTTAATGGACATTTTGAAGTTGCCGATAAAAAGCATGGTTTTAACTATAAAATATAAACTCAAAATATTTGATATAAATGCATAAAATTAAAGGAAAAAACACTTACTTGTTAAAAGTCTGGTAGAATCTTAAAAAAAATCTGGTATAAGCAGAGCTTATCCCAAAATTTGAAAAATTACAAGTTTTTAGGTGCGGAGATATTATGGTAAAAGTGATACAAATATGGGGTGCCAAGTATATTTTATTGAGTGTTAGGTTGAATTCTCAGGAATGATTAATCAGATTTTTACATATGTGTTTTTCGAGCAATTTATGTGACAACTAGGAATTTTTTTAACAAGGAAAGAAGCACATTTATTAAAAACGTCACCAAAGTTTTTCGCTTTAGATTGTAATTTTAAAATCCTTTAGAAAAATATTTCAGAAGAAACTTATACTCTTAAATAAAATAGATTAAGCATATCATCAATACAAACCAACTTTTAAAAATACTTTTCAATATTTTGATACTACGACAACTCTTGTGAAATAGCAACGACTTTTTACCGTCTCAAATATTAAATTGTGTCTGTTCAAATAATCATCATTTCCTTTTTAAAAGACCTGAATTTTAACTTCAAATAAAACAAAGCTTAAATTGTATTTTGGATCTCGTAAATTAGCGTATTTTTTATGTTATAGATAACTTTTTTTATTGGATAGAGTTTGTAAATATTGAATTTTATTTGATCTTAGTATCTAAAATAAAATCTGCAAAAAAATTTGTAGATTTTTTATAAATTTTAATTCATATTTTCTTGCGAATTTTAATTTTAGAGATTAAAACTAAAAAGACTAATATTTATGGATTATTTTTTTTAAAAAAATAATACAAAGACGAAAATAAAAAACGCATCCATTTACATAAACAAAAAGATTATTTAAGCCATGAAACAATTATATATATTTTTATATTTTATTATTCAATTTTTTTTTAAAATTTTTTTTAAACAAATATAAATAACATTCAAACAATTAAACAAAACAATTATTTATTTAAAAATTAATATTTATACATGAACTTTAAATAAAATAGTTTTAGCATTCAAAAGCTAAAACATTAATTGTATAGTGAAACATATAAAATAGTTACATGAAAATTCATAAAATCGTAAAAAAAATCCTTAGTAAGGTTTAAATAATCCTCATTAATTTTTTTTCATCATTCCTATGCTAGTAGAAAGAAAGTTGCATAAAATTTTGCCTTAACTCTTAGAAGTTGAAGTTGATCCATTTTGTCATCACATATAGTGTATGATGTGAATTTTGATGTGAATTTTGATAAAATTTAACATTAATTTGTGAGATAAAAAATAATAGAAATTAAAATAAATGGTCTATAACAATAATAATCTATATATAGATAATATAATAGAATAAGGTGATAAAAAGGTAAAGATTTGTTTATCCAGTTCGATTAAACAATTTATTCTGAAGAAGATAGCAGCTCTCAAATTTACTATATTCAGAAATTTATTATATTCAGAAATTTATTACAAGAGATTACAAATGATTTACAAGAAAATAGTCTTCACCTCCAGGTTCCCAATAACAACTTTGAAAACGCCCAAGAACAATCTTATTTTCTACTTTCACAACCTCTTCTACATTCAATATATAAATACCTTTGATATATGAATAACTCAAACTCAAGGTATAAACATGTGTTTCTCAATTCTCAATACTCTTATATAACTCCAAAAGTTTTGTGAATACCTTCAATATATAAATAATTCAAATTCAAGATGTAAACAAATGTTTCTCAATTCTCAAAACCCTTATATAACTCCAAAGATTTTATGAATATTTTTAATATATGAATATCTCAAACTCAAAATTTTAAAAAATTAATATTTATACATAAACTTTAAATAAAATATTTTTAGCATTCAAAATCTAAAACATTGATTATACAGTGAAACATATAAAACAGTTACATGAAAATTCATAAAATCGTTAAAAAATCCTTAGTAAGGTCTAAATAATCCTCATTAATTTTGTTTCATCATTCCTATGCTAGTAGTAAGAAAGTTGCATAAAATTTTCCCTAAACTCTTAGAAGTTGAAGTTGATCCATTTTGTCATCACATATAATGTATGTTGTGAATTTTGACGTAAATTACGATAAAATTTAATATTAATTTGTGAGATAAAAAATAATAAAAATTAAAATAAATAGTCTATAATAATAATAATCCGTATATAGATAATATAATAGAATAAAGTGAGAAAAAGACGAAAATTTGTTTATCCAGTTCGATCAAACGATTTATTCTGTGGGAGAGAGTAACTCTAATTCACTATACTCAGAAATTTATTACAAAAAATTACAAATAAATTACAAGAAAATACCCTTCACCTCCAGGTTCTCAAGAACAACTTTGAAAGCGTCCAAAAACAATCTTATTTTCTACCCAAGTGTTTCACAACCTCTTCTACTTTCAATATATGAATATCTTCAATATATGAATAAATCAAACACTCAAGGTGTAAACATGTGTATCTCAATTCCCAATACTCTTATATAACTTCAAAGATTTTATGAATATCTTCAATATATAATAACTCAAACTCAAGGTCTAAACAAGTGTTTCCTAATTTCCAATACCCTTATATAACTCCAAAGATTTTATGAATATCTTCGATATATGAATAATTCAATCCCAAAGTATAAACAATTATTTTCCAATTCTCAGTACCCTTATATAACTCAACATTTTCTAAGATCCCTGTCTTTCTAAAGTTTCAAAAATATATTTTCTTTATCTTCATCAACAAAAAATTTTAAGATATATTTCAACAGCTTTAAAGATCGATACTCGTTTTTCAAAATAATATTCTTATACATCTATTTGAATGATTTCCCAAACAAAAAATATAAATATTAAACAATTAGATTGTAGTTCTAAGATAACTTCTTTTAATATCGATAATAGAATTTAGAGTCATTGGTTGTTAAATCATTGGTTGAAGAGACAACTAATAATCCCTTCTATTTGTTTTTGAAAATCAAATAAACGCTCGAAAGCAAAATTGGTGGAAACTTGTTTTTTTAAAGATTTTAAGAAAATGGAGGATGATATGAAATTAATATATAGATAATATGATGGATAATCTTCAATGCTTCAAGCAAGATATTTGACACAATTAATTATTAATAAATGTGAATCCATCATCAATCACATCTTTACCGTATAATTAACAATAAGATTGTTCGGAAAACTAAATATAACAAAAGCTACACTTACACAATTAAGGTCTATGAGCGCATCAAATTTAAGAGACATGTAATTCAAGAAAAAACAATAACAATTATTTAATCTAATCTAATCTAATTTAATTTTTAACGATAAACCCTGAAAAAACTCATTTTGTTTATTATGTTATTTTGACTCAAGTTAGCGTAACAATGATTTAGTTGAAACTACATGATAAACTTTTTAATCCAAGCTATACTCTTCCTTGCTTCTTGATTCAATTTATCTGCAACTAGCTATCATAACTGCTTCCTTTGATCTTTAAATTTTGATGGACTTCAATCTTGATAATTCACCGATCTATCATAATGGAAAAGAGCTTTTTATATTTTTTTCTTTATGGAAATTTACTTCTTAAATTCCATCAATATCCAGATTATGCTTGAAGACTACACTGTTCAATAACATATTAGACCTTTAAGGCTTCTTTACAATCAGTCATCCCACACATAAACATGTTGATGATTATCCATGAAGACAACGGAGATGAAGACTTGAGAGAGATAAAGTTTTATTTTCTTTAGCTATCTCACCGATCATTTTTTATCTTTTATGATTTTAAGAATGAGAGGACTTATATGTGCATGAGATAAGGCACTTAAGTGAGTAAAAGTAGTATAATGCAATCTGTTATGAAAATGACAAGTAAAAAATAAGGAAATGAGAGCAACAATGATAATTAATAAGTAAAAAAAATACACGACAAATCTATGTCGGGAGAAGAGAGTAACTCTTCAGTTCACTATATTAAGAAAGTTTTATATGAGATTACACATGAGTTATAAGAAAACAGTCTTCACCTTTAAAACTTCCAATAAAAAAAACATATTTTCTATCCAAGTGTTTCTCACCTCTTCAGTTTTCAATATATGAATCACTAAAACCTAAAGTGTCAAGAAGATATCAAGAAATATTGTCTGATTCTTCTAAATAACTCTAAAAGAATTTCCTTGATTTCTAAACTCTTATTTCTCTATTTTGTTCTAAAGTTTTAAAATTGTCACACTGAAATAATTGAAGAAATACATATTTATAATTTCTAAAACCAAACATAAAAATAATAAAGCCCAAAACATAACCTATTAATTTTTAGAATAAAATATTATAAATATGTTATAATATCTTTTATATTAATTTAAACTATATATATATATATATATATATATATATATATATATATATATATATATATATATATATATATATATATATATATATATATATATATATATATATATCCAACATTATAACATTAATGAACAAATCATCAAACTAAACTGACTAAACTCGATACTCGCGAATCTCCTGAATCAAACATTCTTGCTGCTTTTCGGCTTCTTGATTTCTAGAAATCTCGAAATATATTTTCTTTCTCTTCATCACTTAAGGTCTTAGGCATACATAAACAAACTCCATCATAACTTAAAATCGGGTGATGTCAATTTAATCATTAATCACCTTGTTGCTCTCTACCATGTTGGAACTCTAACCAATAACCTTGATCAAATTCAAGGAACCCTTGAATCTTGATCTCACCACTTACATCTACTTGTTTCCAATTACCCTTTTCTACCTAGGTAATCTAACAAGCACACAAGTATGATTATTCAACCATCATCGACTCCACATGTCTTCGAACACATCCCTGAAGATTCCTATTTTAGTATTTGACAAACCTTCAACCACATTCTAAGCATAGCACCAAAGGCTAGCATAACCGTCACTTTGAGATGCTACAATCCATTTCCTTACCTTATCACGAGTCAAGTGATAATTAGATATCTTTGTAACCGTTCCCTCACTACTACTAGTATCCATAGTAGGAAACTCCACCTGAAACTGAATTTTCTCCATTATAATTTCTAAAAGGTTTATCCCTTGCTTTTTACTATTCTTCCTCTGAAAAAATTCTCTGCCAACCAAGTAAGTTGCATTGACATCATCCCTTCCCTAAAAACTCAATAACAACTCAGCGGTTACATGCATTTTTATCTCTTGTTTTTGGCAAAATTCATTATACACTTCTGAAACAACCTCCAGACATTCATAATGCCTTGACCTCAAATCGCATAGCTCTTTCTTGTCATGAAAGTCTTCACTAATTAATGATGAATGAATAAAAAAATTTTAACTTTCTAAAATATATAACCCTCATATGTTAGACTCTTTAGCAATAATCACTTCATCATGTGAATTTTTTAACACTCCGTGTTCAACTCTAGCGCAATAGCCTAGATCATCAAACATACTTATATATAATAAATTTCACTAGAGTTTTAGAACATACCTCACATTATGAAGAAGAAACTCATAATCATCAAACATTTTAAGTCTGACCGTACCAATTTCATGAACCTTGCAAGCCTTATTATCGTCAAGGCGAACTACTCTACCTTGCTCCAAATTCAAAGTCTCGAAATATTCTATTCTTGGACACATGTGATAAGACAACCCGAGTCTATGAACCAACTATATTTAGTCTCCAAACTCGATACCACTAGTACTTTAGCATTATCATAACCATCTCATCTAAGGCAACCACAACTTGAACATAATCATCATTAACCTTTCTCTCAGGATAATCCTTCTAGAAGTGATCGATTTTTTGAAAATTAAAACATTTTATCAGTGATTTGTCAAACCTATTTGATTTGGACATCCCTCTATGCTCACTTCCTCCTTTTGAGACACTCAAGCCTTCACCACTATCTTCAATATTCAAATCTTTTGCCTTTGAAAATTCTTTGGATTTCAGCGTTATTTGGGCATAATCCAAAGTAAAGTACCTTCCTTGCCGTAAAGAAGGGAATTCTTAAAGTTCTCGAAGGATATGGATAATGAAATCAACAAGAGTAGAGCCTTTTCCTCATCCTCAATCTTCACTTAAATATTCTCAAGATCATCAATAGTCTTGTGAATTCTGTCAGCTGCTCCACTATGAATTTGTTCATCATTTAGATGAGTAAAGTTGTTATTTCAGACACAACCTGTGAGCCAAAGACTTGATAATATACAATGATTCAATTTTTTCCCACATTGAAGAAGCAGTCTGCTCTCAGGCGACTTCTCTTAGAACTTTATCCCCGAGATACAAGATAATGACACTTCTAGCCTTATCCATAATCTCGGCCTTTTCTGTTGGTGTAAGCCTTTCAGACATCAATGCCTCTCCTTTCAAAGCTTCAATATACTTCTCTTGAGTTAAAATTTCTTTCATCTTTATTTTCCACTACCTGAAATCATTATCTCCAGAAAATTTTGCGATCTCCCATTTAGCCATGATGTTCACCTATAAATAATACCCCTTTACCCCATAATGGGCGCCACTTGTTGTGATGATGAAAATGTTCAATTCAAATCAACATTTTTGATATGTGGGGATAAAGAACAATAGCAACCAAAATAAATGGCATTCAACAATAATAATCAATAAGCAGAAAATATAACAAAATAAAGCAAGAAAAGGCGAAATATTTGTTTATCTAGTTCGATCAAAAAATCTACGTCTGGGGAAGAGAGCATCTCTTCAATTTACTATACTGAGAAAGTTGTTACAAGAGATTACAAATGAGTTACAAGAAAATAGCATTCACCTTCAGAGTTCTCAGTAAACGAATCCTTATTTTCTACCCAAGTGTTTCCCAACCTCTCCAATTCTCAATATGTGAATCACTCAAACTCAGGGTATCATGAAGTATTGTCTGATTCTTCTAGATAAATCTAAAATAATTCCCTTGATTTCTATACCTTTATTTCTTCCTTTTGCTCCAAATCTCTAAATTTGTCACACTGAAATAATAGAAGAGATACACATTTATAATTGCTAAAAACCAACATATCCATAACAAAGCTCAAAACAAGACTCATTAATGATTAAAATAAAATTATATAAATATCTTATAATATATTTTATATTAATTTAGACTATTTCTAAATTAATATAAAATATATATCCAACATTCTAACATTAACGAACAAATTCACAAATTCGACCAAACATAATCTCTGCAAATCGTCAAAACCAGACATTCTTGTTGGTTTTCGACTTCTTGATTTCTAGCATTCTCAAAACATGTTTTCTTTCTTTTCATCACTTAAGGATTTAAAACATACTTCAACACAATCATATTCAATCAAATTTCGTAATGAATCAATTCAAAATGAAAGTTTATCTTAAATGATCAAGATCAAAATAGGTCTTGAATCAATTCAAAGGAAATCTTGAATTAGATTATTTCAACATTTGAATCGATCCTTACAAACATAGACAAACAAGATTGATTAAAATATTAAAATATAGGCAAACATACATATTTATAAAATCGTTTATCAAAATATTATAAAAAAATTTATATTTACTTTTTTAATTGAAAAACTAATTTTGTCATTCTATAATATAAACATACATTATTGAAAATCAAAATATAATTGAAATCATAATTTTTTTATAAAGTTGTATTTCAAAAATGATTTTTATGAAAAACTATTTGAAATAGCTTCAAAATTAAACGATTTTTTAAAATTTTGATATCCAAAAAAAAAAATTCGACAAAATGATGAAATATCTAAAATAACGTTTTAAAAATAACAATTCAAATTAAATTTTTTGTTTGAAATATGTATAAAAAATTTCTTAAAAATTTTTTTTTACACAAAAATATATTACACTATAAAAATCATTCTTAAAATAAGTCAAAACAAACATACTCATATTCTAGGATCAAATATTTAAGATGAGAGTTACTTTAAAACTTGTTCTAGCCGATCATTCAAATCAGATTGTAACCAAGTATAGGAAATCAGAGTATTCATAGAAAGCAATTAATAAGATATCAAATTTGTTTATGTGTTTCAATATACCTTTGAATAACATAGCAAACAGTATTCATTAATACTTATAATTATAATTGATTAAATGTAATATACACCCATTAATGGTCCTTTCTTCATCAACTTCAAAATTTGTTTGAGGTCACATCCATTTGTGTTATCTGCGTTTTACTTCTATCAACTTGCTTCCTAGATCAAGATAAGAGTTTCACTAGCAAGTAAGAACAAATTAAAAGCCACCACTTGGGGTTCACAATTTTTGTCTTTGTTCACCTAAATTTTCCAACCATGCTCGATTATTACAAAACTACATATAGTGAGTTTAGGCGTCACGGCTCATTTACTTTTTCGTGTGTATATAGAACACTACAAAAAGGCACATGTATATGTCGATATCATCATTGATTAATTATATTAGACAATATTATCTTACACAAAATGGGACGAAAATAATAAAGAAAATCGTTGCATATTGTTGAAAGTAAATCATTCATTTTTAACAAATAAACTTTAAATTGTAAATTATTTATTTTCAAATAAATAAATTTGAGAGTTTGACATTTAAGTTAGATTCTATCATGTTTTTAATAGATAAATTTATTGATTTAAGTTATGATTATGGTTCTAGTAACTTGTAAGTATTTTAAAATTTGAATATATATATATATATATATATATATATATATATATATATATATATATATATATATTAGTTAGAATCACCATAATTAACCGTCTAATTTGTACAAGATGATGGAGCAGAAAAGTAATACAATTTAATTGGTGACCCAGTGTAATGCAACTACATCTACGTCTAGAGGATTGACTTTCAATCCAAGAAAGGAACTTCACTATTAGTAGTTTAGTGCAACCAGTCTTATAGGAACAACATGCTCATGTTGTTCAATGCCTCTTCCTAACACTATTCGACGACTTTCTATTTAGGTCTCCTCCTAAATATGTAAATCCCCTCTCACTATCTTTCAGTCACTAAACTCTAGTGATCAACTTCATTTAACAATGTCGAATATTGATTTAAAACTCAACTAGACAAACCTACAATTATGTCAGTTACTGAAATATAGTGTGGTGTACATACAACATTAACAAGGACTCAAATAAACCCTAACACTCTAAAGATTTTCAACGTATTTCCTGCTCTCCAATGTAGGTTTGAGATGCTTATATAGCAAAATATTATGGGTCTTTTCTCCTTGAATATTTGATTTGATTTCGTCCAAAATAATTGCACAATCAGCTGGATATGATTTGTTCCACAAATATCTCCAACAAAAATATATGATTTGGTTTGTTTCAAATTCAAATTTAAATTTGCATTTGAATGTGATTTGATCATCACAGTTGTCCAACAAATCATATAATCATATTGCTAAATAAAATCTAATTTAATCTTCATAAGAAAATCCTTCCAACATGCAATATTCTGGTCTGTTGAGAAAAGTCCAGATGTCGTATCCACATGATGCGACATCGTGTCTAGCATGTGTCCCTTCTGCAATAGAAAACAATTTGAAATAGCTGAGCAATCTTGAACACTTATTCATGTTAATGTTTTTTATAATGTAGTCAATCCAAAAAGGAACAACAAGACCAACTAGAGATTGTCAAATTTCTTAGAGATATCCACCATATAAATATGTGATGATCATTTACAGTGAAAAGCTAGAGCATTACCAATAGGTAATTTCAAATGCTGATAAAGAAAAGTGATGGCTATGCAAGAATAGATGAATTCTTTGCATGAGAATCACCCACTTGTGTTGGTGAAATTTCTTAAAGGTAGAAGAACACTCAAGAACAAATGAGTATAAAAGATAAAGTCTGAAGAGAATAAAATTATACCAAGATACAAAGCAAGTTTTTTTTTTGTTAAAGGTTTTAATAAGAGAAAATGTATTGACTTTGAATTAATTTTCTCACATGTGGTGAAGATGACTTATAGTCGAGTGATGCTTATATTAGAAGTTAGATTGAATCTAGAGGTTGAACAACTTGATGAGAATATTTTTTTCTTTATGGTGATTCGTAGAAGGATATCTATATGGAGCAACTTGAGGTATTTGAATTCAAAGGTAAATAAGAGCTTGTTTGTAGATTGAAGAAAAAATTGTATCATCTCAAGCAAGCTACGCAACAATGGCACACAAATTTAATTCTTTCATGGAAAGAAAAGGTTATATTAAACATGTTATATATCATCATGTGTTTATGGAGAAATTTTATGATGATGATTTTATTATTCAATTATTATATGTTGATGATATTTTGATTGTTGATCATGATACTAAGAAGATTAAAATCTTAATGAAAGAGTTAAGTGAATCTTTTGTAATGAAATACTTATATCCTACACAATAAATCCTTAGCATGATAATTTATCGTGATAGTAAGAAATATAAATTGTGATTGTATCAACACAATTACATTGAAAATGTGTTAGAGGTTTAACACGGTAAATTCAAATCCTATGAGTATTCAACATGCTAGCCATTTCAAATTCAATTTGGAACAATGTCCTACAAATGAAGAAGACAAATATGATATGAAGAATATTCCTTATTGTTGTACCCCAAAATTTTCCCTCTCATTTATCAAGACTTTTCTCACAAGACTTCTTGGACTCAAGACAAGATTAGGGTTTGGTCAGTTCAAGGCACCTCATCTTGCACTGATAACCTAAAATTAGGGTTTGAGTTTACAAAAGGATGTTTGGACCACCAATGCTTCATGTGAATTTCATACATCATTTTGGACCCCTAAGATTGCTCATGATAAGTTTCAAGCCTTGAACCACATTTTTGATCAGTCAATTGGATAATTGGCCTCAAAATCAGTTGTATTGGGGAAAAAGTCAATCATTGCCAATTTACAGTCAAACTTCATAATTTTTTATCCACATCAATATTTTAGACTCATATGTACCATTTTATCAAGTTTGGATCACAACTCCTCAAGAAATTTGATCAAATCATCAAAAGGGCAAAATGGTCAAAATTAGGGTTTTGACTGAGAAAGGGCAATTTCTGATTTTTAACCTAGCCAATGACCAATTGAGTTCAAGAATGATTTCAAGGATTCAATGGCATCATCTTGACCTAATTACATGGTTCAAAAGATCTCAAGTTCATTGGATTGACAGATGAAATTTACAGTCAACTGATCAAAAGTCAATTGTATATTGAAAAGTCAAACTTTGACTTTTTGGTCAAAATCAAGTACCAAGGGTCATAATTCATCAAGATATGTCAAAATATGAAACTTGTTCACCAAGAAAATCAAATTTGAAAATTAGGGTTTTAATTTGAAAATTTTCATAACTTAGAATTTTTCTAAGTATAAAAATTTTCTTATTTTTTCTCAACTTTTCACCACTTTTTCACCATGATGCATTTTGATTCAGGAAAAGCTCCCAACATGAAAGTTGTAGTCCTCCATGAAATCTACAACTTTTCTTCACAAACTTTTCCCTAAACATGCTTGTATCTCAAGTTATAAATTTGTAAATACATGCTCATGAACTAAATGACTTAGTGAAATTTTGCCCTAATTTAGGCAGGTTTTTGACCTAACTTCATGGCAACTTTTCACCTAGTTCCAAGAGGTATCTCAAAATTCATTTCAAATATGTATTATAGATAATATTGCAAGCTTTCCAAAATGTCCAAGAACTCTCCAAGATCATTTTTGAGTAGGGAGAATCGAAGAGAGGAAGTTGGCATTTTCTCACTTTTTGTTCAAGCCATTTTCACATAGAATCAAGTTGCAAACCAAACCTATGATGGTTATTTCTTGATTTACAGGTCCTAATCTTGCTATACACTCCTTAATTAAATGCATACTCAGTTGACAAAGTCTTTATCCTTGCTTTTGAAACTTTACACAAGTTGTAATTCCATTTTGGGCAAAAAGGCTTCATTGCCATTTTCATAAAGGTGCACTTTTGCAATTTTGTCAACTTGGAGCATTGGACTTGTCCTCTTGATACAAGAAAACTACACAACTCTCAAGCAATTTTTACAAACTCTTATCAGCCCTAAAGCAAGCTAGTATAAGCATGTTGGATTGGTCTTGTCAACTTTATTTCAAGTACAAGAAAAATGGCAAAAGGGATAAGGCTTGCACAGCTAGTAGGAAGCTGACTTTGGATCACTTCTATACTAATATGCAAACATTGTACAAGACATAACACGCTTGGCTTGAACCTAGAACTATCTCAAACTGAAAAACACCAAAAATCTGCCTAAGCACACAGTTTTTGCAAAAGCTCAGCCAACTCTCATTTGGCTCGTGCGTTTTGTGTTTAACTGATTCAAACATATTATACACTTAATACCTAGCCAATCCAAGCCATCACTCTGGTTCTGTAACCTTTGTTTCACCATCTGCCATTTTCAACTTGGAAGCTTGCAGTTGGACTTGGTCAGGGACTTCCAGCCATCCTCAGAGCAAGATAAAGATTGGAATAGGTTCAGGGAAGTTCAAGGAAGCTCAAACAATCACCAGGCCTCCATTAAAGTCCCTACATTGCCCTACACGATTCCAGCTGAAGGAGCATGAGGAAGATACAAGTTGCACTGAAAATGGCGTGAAGATGATGAATGAAGGACAGGGATGAAATTCTGGGCTTTTTGTTGCTTGGGCCTTTTTTGTTTTTGCTAAACACCCCCCCTGACTTGCTATTGCACCCCCCTGGCTAACTATTTTATATTTTTATATTTTTTTTCATATTTTTATATTTAATACTTTTGTTTATTTTTTCTGAATGATAAAAAAATCCTAAAAATGATTTATTTATTTTCATACTTTTATTTTATTTTTTTATTATTTCTCACATAAAAATTAATTTATCTTGATAGAATAGAATTTATTTTCTTAAATAACTTATAAATATAATTAAAAATACTTAATATTTTTATTATACATTTTACACTTACAAATACCGATTTTTACACATATTTAATTTTTAATATTCATATACAATATTATTTATTATTTTTTATACAAAAAATGTACAAAATAATAATATAGAACATTATTTTCTTTTGAATAAAAATTAGGGTTTAACCCCTTTCAAAAAGAATTAAATACTATTTTTTCCTTTTTTTTAGGTTTAAATTAAATATTTTTCTTACACAAAAACAAGACATAAAACATTCTTTCTAACATGAACATTGCATTGTGTGATACGATGGGAAGAACTGACTATTTTTGGAAATGCTGGTTTGCGTTTTGCGTTTGTTTTCGCAAAATGTCGCGGTAAGCAAGAGTCGCCACCGACTTTTATTTTATCCAACAAGGAAAGGAAAAAAAGCACAGAAAAATTCCTTTTTCGAGATGTTTCTCGGGTTCGGGGGGTAGATTATAGAAAGGGAAGGTGTTAGCACCCTTTCTATCTGTGGTTATCTACGGGCTCTTAGGTACTTGCTCATATTGTTTTCAAAATATTGCTTTCTTTGTGCTTGTGGGTTTGAAAAAAAGTTTGTTTGAAAACTTCGATTTAACTCTTGCTTCTGTCCTCAAGAGTGTATGAAGTGTTTTTGAAAACTTTGTTCGAAAAGTGTAAGTGTGAAAAGTTTTTTTTTTGTTTTTTGAAAGAGCAAGTATCTAAGAACCATCTACCTACTCGAAAAAGGAATCGTTCTATGCTATCTTCCTTTAGACAATGCTATCCTACTATTGATGAGTAGGTAGCACTGTCGTTGGAGTTTAAGGGTCAATTCGAATTTAAGGACTTACGGTCACCAAAGCAATGTTAGGATGCCTTAGCGGTAACCCTAATGTCTTAGATCATTTGTTTTGAGGCAACAATATCCGAGGCAACCGTTTCGAAGCGACTATGATCTTTTAGACAAGAGGGTGACCTCTAAAACGACCTATACTCAATGACCGCGTACAAAGGCAACCAAGTGGGATGTACCCTAAGAGTGCGCATGTGCGAGTGTGTTGTTTTCGGTTATTTTTATCTTTGTACATGTTAAGGGTGATCTAAGTTGATTTTAGGTTAAAACATTCAGTCTTGTCATGCATCCCTATTATCAAACACCTAACAGTTATAATTTGCGGAAAATAAATTGCGGAATTTAAATTACAAGGCGTCGGGTATTTACATCGCCAAAGACAAACCCTTAAAAAAATAAATAAAGGTCCTATTAACGATTACAAACCGGAGGCAAGTACACTAATATGATAAAAGAAGGTAAATCGCATGCGAGAAATTAAATCGAGTGCAAGAATTTAGGGTTTTGACCCTTTAAAGAAGACATCTTTTTTTGGTTTTCATTTTAAGAAAGAAATAAATCTAAATTAATTACTAAATTAAATAAATTAATTAATTAGAAATAAATTATTTTTGGGTTTTTTTTTATTTAAAGAAAGAAAATAAAATAATTAAGTTAGTAATTAAAACCTAATTATGTCTAGTTAATTTTAATTATTTACAAAAATGTTAAAGTTATTCTAATTAAAACTCTAAATCAATTTAATTAGTATTTATTAATAAAATAAAAATTGAAATTTGATTAAATATGAAAAATATTTTTATGGTTTTATTTTATAAAAAGAATTTTTGATTGGTTAATAATTAAATAGAAATAATAAAATAAACAATTAAATCAAAATAAATAAAATAGAGAGAGGGGTATGGGCCTGAAGTAGGGAGTCTGAATAGCAAGCTTAAGGCCCAATTATGTTGGCCTCGTTTGACTCTTGGTAATCTTGTGTGCACGCGTTGACCAAAGCCTTGGTGGTCCTTCCATCCCCATCCATCAGATCTGGCCATTGGCCATCTGTCCATTGAGTAGATGATGGTGTATGATGCACTACCGCTCCTTATGCACATTGGAATACCTGAAGAAACAAAATAACAAAGAGAGTGGGGGACCTGGGATTCGAACCCAGGTCCTGAAGGAGTTTGGACGCACACGTTTACCACTAGGCCACTTTGCTTCATTTGTTAATATATTGTACAATAATGATAATAAAACAAAGCAGAATTAATGGATCAGAAAACAAAATAATGCGCGCCATATTTGAATGGGTGAATGAGGAAGCAACACGCCATCGTCCTTGTCGTTGGACCGTGGCTAAAGATCAGAACACCTATACCAACGGACAAAGGTCCGTCGCTATAAACCATGTCTGTTCCAAAAACTTGCATATGCCATATAAATGAAAGGTAACACCATGGTTGAGCTCGTCTTGTTCCCCTGAACAAGATGGTACCCTTCACGCAAGCCAATTATTCCTGTAATAAAAAGCCCTAAAAAAACCTAGGAAAACCCTACAATGGTGATTCACGATATAAAGCATAAGAATGAAATTGGTTATTGCAGAAAGCTAGCAAATGATGTAGTGAATCAGAATATGCAATTATTTTTTACAATGGATGCAAGAATAAAGATTTGCGACTTCAAGAACATGGCGGATCCGTGAGATACTTACAGTGCTCTAGGAGGCTGGAAAATGCGTGATTCTGATTGGTTTTGCTTCTGAGAATTTCCAGGAGGCGATTGTGATGCTTGCCAAGTCCTGAAAGTTCCTCCAAGCTTGATTTTGATCTCAAGTTTTTTATGCTTTTTTTCAATTTCTGTTCTGCCTCCTTCAACAGCTTCCAACCTCTTTTTCGTTCCTTGTGGCTTGCTTATGTATAGTACAATGTGCTAGGGTAACAAATTTGGACTCAATCTCTCTAAATCAATGCATTGGGATTTGATTTGATTCACTCTTTAAACCTTTCCAATTTTGCCAAAAATTAATCTTTTTGCACATGGATTGCTTGATTCGAGTTTGATGATGCTAATGATGATGATTAAGACCTGAAACAACTAAAGAGATCTTAGGTAATCAAAGTTTGGATTTTATATGATTTAATTTGATTTAAAATGAATAAATTCAATAAAAAATCAAATTAAATAATAAAAATAGAATATTGGCTCATGGTTGAAGATAGGACACGTGTGCAATTATGCAAGCTCTAATCAAGTGGAGAAGAATGGGCCCATTTGACAAAATTTGAAGTTTTGGGGATAGTTGACTTTTGGCAATTTTGCAAAAATGCTCAACTTCAACAATGCATAACTTCTTCAATTTTGAACTTTTGGAAGTGTTATTGGACTTTTTAGAAATCTTGAGATGTCCTATAACCAACCCTTTTTGTCTAATCTCATTTTGATGTTCCATGCTCACGTTATAAGCTTTGGCAAAAAGGGTGTTTTTGTTGACTTTCAAAAATGACCTATAATGTCCAAATTTATAACTTCTTGTGAGTGAATTTTCTGATCTTGGGGTATGAAGATGGATTGTAGGAAATTGCATCCTCTTCAAAATGAGCTTTGGATGGGTCATTTATCATAAAGCATGAGAAAGTTATGCTTGGTCAACGTTGAGTTGACTTTTCCTACAAAACCCTAATTTAGCAACTTTTGAGTCTTGATGAATTTTGAGCAATCCTTGATGAATCATGATCAACCCTTGATCAAATGATGAAATATCCTTCAAAATGAGAATGTTGATAAAAATCTTGAAGTTTGACTGTATTTGGGTCACAATTGACTTTTTCCCTAGCACAGTCGATTTTTGGACCCTTTGAGCAATTGGCTGAGCAAACTTCCTCTGCAAGGCTTGAAATTTGACATGGATGATCTTGAGAACATGTTATGACATTAGGGAGAACTTGAGGTCATTTGGACCCAAAAATCTTGATGCAACACAAAATCCTAATTTGGGGTAGACTGCCTTAGGAGAGGGCTTGTCTGACCAACTCTTGAGCAACCTTGAGCCACTTGGAGATTTTTCTTGCAATGTCTTGAGGAATATGAGAGGGCAAATTTTGGGGTACAACAGCTGCCCCTGTTCAATCTTCTTAAACCTAAGGATGTAGATTGGCCTTCGTGCCTTTCCTGATCCGAAGGTGGAAGATGATTGAACACTAGAGTGCCCATAAATTTGCACTCGCATGAAGTGGTATCAGCCTTGTGATGTCGGGAATGGGCTTACAGATGCCATTTGGAGATTGCTGGAGGGAGGATGGGCTTAAAGATTCCATCTGAAGGAGTGTCGACCGCATAAGAGATTTCTTAGCGAGAACTTGCATACTTGTTGTTGTGGAAGATTCCGCTGGGGAAGCCTGGTTTTTGTTGAGATTTAGGAACTTGCCTGTGCTTCAACTGAGAGAATGCCTCTGCTGAGTTTTAAGAACTTGTCCATAATTCAACTGGGGGAAATTTGTCGAGATTGAGAACCTTATCTGTAATTCAATCGAGAATAATTCAGTTGAGACTTAAGAACCGGCCAGGTCTTCGACTGAGGGAAACATCTTCATCAAGATCTAGGACTGCCTGGTCTTCAACGGAGGATAATTCTGTTGAGATTTTAGAACTCGTCCGCACTTCGACTGAGGAAAATTTCCGAGGTTGAGAACCTTATCTGTAATTCAACCGAGAATAATTCAGTTGAGATTTAAGAACCGGTCAGGTCTTCGATTGAGGGAAACATCTTCATCAAGATCTAGGACTGTCTGGTCTTCAACGAAGGATAATTCTCTTGAGATTGTAGAACTCGTCCATACTTTGACGGAGGAAAATTGCCGAGATTGAGAACCTTATCTGTAATTCAACCGAGAATAATTCAGTTGAGATTTAAGAACCGGCCAGGTCTTCGACTGAGGGAAACATCTTCATTAAGATCTAGGACTGTCTGGTCTTCAACAGAGGATAATTCTGTTGAGATTTTAGAACTCGTCCACACTTCGACGGAGGAAAGTTGTTGAGATTGAGAACCTTATCTGTAATTAAACCGAGAATAATTCAGTTGAGATTTAAGAACCGGTCAGGTCTTCGACTGAGGGAAACATCTTCGTCAAGATCTAGGACTGTCTGGTCTTCGACGAAGGATAATTTTGTTGAGATTGTAGAACTCGTCCACACTTCGACGGAGGAAAGTTGTCAAGATTGAGAACCTTATCTGTAATTCAACCGAGAATAATTCAGTTGAGATTTAAGAACCGGTCAGGTCTTTGACTGAGGGAAACATCTTCATCAAGATCTAGGACTGTCTGGTCTTCAACGGAGGATAATTCTGTTGAGATTTTAGAACTCGTCCACACTTCGACGGAGGAAAGTAATCGAGATTGAGAACCTTATCTGTAATTCAACCGAGAATAATTCAGTTGAGATTTAAGAACCGGTCAGGTCTTCGACTGAGGGAAACATCTTCATCAAGATCTAGGACTGTCTGGTCTTCAACGGAGGATAATTCTGTTGAGATTGTAGAACTCGTCCACACTTCGACGGAGGAAAATTGTCGAGATTGAGAACCTTATCTGTAATTCAACCGAGAATAATTCAGTTGAGATTTAAGAACTGGTCAGGTCTTCGACTAAGGGAAACATCTTCATCAAGATCTAGGACTGTCTGGTCTTCAACGGAGGATAATTCTGTTGAGATTTTAGAACTCGTCCACACTTCGACGGAGGAAAATTGCCGAGATTGAGAACCTTATCTGTAATTCAAACGAGAATAATTCAGTTGAGATTTAAGAACCGGTCAGGTCTTCGACATAGCTGACAACTTTAACTGCATCTTTCTTGAAAGGTAAAGGTCAGTCATATGCAATGCATGATATATATCAAGCAATGATGTTCTCAAAATAAATGAGATTGTGTTGTATGATGCGTATATGCATGTATCATGATGTATGGAAATGTAATGTTTTTAGCTGGGGGAAATAAATCTCGGATAGCTGCTGGAGAAAAGAGCTGAATTCTTTGTTTCCGCTGGGGATAGCGAATGAGGATGGTTGCGAGAATAAACCTGCAGGAGAGGATAACTCCGTTGGGGAATAAGATGATGAGGAGATTACTCTGTGGAGAAGAGATATTTTGTTGAGGATTCCACTGATAAATTCCGCTGGGGACGAATTACCGTTGCTGGTGATACTGAATCCTGTTGGGGATTGAATTCTTATTTGTGAAAGGAAAGAACTTCGTTGGGGATGATCTTTCAGTTGCAACTTCACTAGGGATAACCTTTTATACTCTAATGGGGATAATCCTTTGAGCTTTGCTAGGGACAATCTTCCTTTGAACTCGACTGGGGATATTTATTTTTATACTCCACCGGGGACGAACTTCCAGAGTCTACTGGGGATGATTCTTCAACTCCACTGGGGAAGCTTTTTTAGACTGAGCTGGGAAAATTTTAACTCCACTGGGGATATCTTGTATTCTGTCGGGGAATATTCTTATACTCCGTTGGGGAATATTAAGAATACCGGGGATATTAAGCCTTTTCAGTGTTGATGGTAGATAAACTCTGCTAGGGGGAGAATATTACTGATTCATTCATTCACAGTTGCAAGTCTCAGCTGGGGAGAGCTATCATTACTGTCTTACTCTGCGGGGAGTGAAAGTATCTTAGCCATATTCTTCAGCTGAATTTACCGTTGTACCTGGTGGATAGAGCAATTGTACAGTTTGGACAATTTTATTGCCCCTGTTTCTGATATTACCAGTAATCGTCTTTTGTTTCGCATGTAAATATTTATGAGCAGCAATTAATGTCAGGTGCATATATAAAAAATGAACATTGGACGTTCTTTGCAAAACAAAACAGATAAAGGAAAAACAGTTCAAAATTTCTCTGAAAATGAATTGTATTAATTTTGAAGTTTGGCCTGTAAATAGGCGTTTTTGTACAAGAGGCTGACGTCCTAGTAAGAGAATTCCGCTGAATAATAGAATTTACCCAATGTGTGAAAAACTAAACAAAACAGCTATGTGAATAATCCCACTGGGTTCCAACTCTGCTATTGCCTTTATGTCCTCGAGCATCTCATCACTTTGCTACTTGATTGAAGGTAGATCAGATTGATTAGTATCGTTCGAGCTTGATAGTCGATACAGAAGTCTGGATACAAGGTGATCCAATGAGACATAGTGTTATGCTTTGATCCCTAACTTTTGCCTGGATCTCCCTTTCGGGTTTTCAGTCCACCGGGATACCCTTTTTTGCCCAGGCCTCCTTTTCAGGTTTTCGACTTGCCGGGTGTACAGATTTTTTTTAAATTTTCATCCCTTATTTTTGCCCGAACCCTTTTGGTTCGCCGGGAAGCCCTTATTTTTGCCTAGGCCAGTCAACCTAGCGGGTCTTTGATTATGCGTAGTATCTTTTCACTATGTATGCATTGACGGGGTGAGGAAGGTCGTCACCATCCATGGTGGTTAGAATCATAGCTCCTCCTGAAAAGATGTTCTTGACCACAAATGGCCCTTCGTAAGTAGGGGTCCATTTGCCCCTGGGATCACCTTGAGGTAGAATGATGCGCTTGATAACCAGATCCCCAACTTGATACTCTTGTCGTCTATCTTTCTTATTAAATGCCTTGATCATCCATTTTTGATACATTTGACCATGACAAACAACAGTAAGTCTCTTTTTGTCGATTAAGTTCAGCTGATCAAGCCGGGTCTGAATCCAGTCATCTCCGCTCAAACCTGCATCCTTCATAATCCGAAGAGAGGGTATCTGAACTTCGATGGGAAATACGGCTTCCATGCCATAAACCAAGGAATAGGATGTTGCCCCTGTTGACGTCTGCGCTGAGGTACGGTACCCATGAAGAGCAAACGGTAGCATCTCGTGCCAATCTTTGTATGTCACTGTCATCTTCTGCACAATCTTCTTGATGTTCTTATTAGCTGCTTCAACAGCCCCATTCATCTTCGGCCGGTAGGGAGAAGAATTGTGATGCTGTATCTTGAATTGCTTGCAGAGCTCGGTGATCATCTTGTTGTTGAGATTTGTACCATTTTCCGTAATGATCCTCTCTAGTACACCATATCGACAAATCAGATTATGCTGAATGAGTCGTGCCATGACGTTTTTGGTCACTGTAGCAAAGGAGGCTGCTTCAACCCACTTCATAAAGTAATCAATAGCTACCAGGATGAAACGATGCCCGTTGGATGCCGTAGGTCTGATTTCGCCGATCATATCAATGCCCCACATTGCAAAAGGCCAAGGTGCCGTCAAGACGTTCAGAGGAACTAGAGGTACGTGCACCTTATAAGCATAGACTTGGCACTTATGACAGGTCCGAGAATGCTGATAACAGTCGGCTTCCATTGTGGACTAAAAATATCCTGCCCGTAGGATTTTCTTTGCCATGGTGTGTCCACTGGAATGAGTTCCGAAAGTACCTTCATGTAAATCTGCCATGATCCTTTCTGCTTCATTCTTAACCACACATCGCAGTAAGGTTGAATCATGGTTACGCTTGTAAAAAATACCATTGATGATGAAGAACTTTAACGCGAACCTCCTCAGAAATTTCTTGTCATTAACAGATGCACCCTCGGGGTACTCCTGAGCTTCAAGATACCTCTTCACCTCATGAAACCACGGTTTGTCCGCTACCTCTTCAGTCTCAATATCACAGCAATGTGCAGGTTCGTCCAAATTTTCAATGATAATCTGGGGAGCCTCATTGTGCCAATTAACTTTGAACATAGAAGACATCGTAGCCAGCGCGTCCGCCAACTGATTATCCTCTCGTGGGAAGTGTTCACAGGTTATCTCCTCAAAATGTGGAAGCAACGTCAACATATACTCCTTGTAGGGAATAAGATGTGGGTGTTTCGTATCCCACTCGCCTTTGATCTGATTGATCACGAGAGAGGAATCTCCGAAGACACTCAGAAACTTAATCCTTAGGTCAATTGCTGCTCGAAGACCCATGATGCACGCTTCATACTCCGCCATATTGTTGGTGTAGTTGAAACATAGTCGGACGGTAAACAGAGTATGAGAGCCGTTAGGAGATATGATCACGGTGCCAATGCCATTACCCAAAGCGTTCGAAGCTCCATCAAAGTACATAGACCATCGGGATCCCTCCTCAGTTCCTTCATCCGGTCCAGGTGTCTCACAGTCAGTCACTATCATGATACTCTCATCCGGAAATTCAAAGTTCATAGACTGGTAATCATCCACTGCCTGATGTGCCAAATGGTCTGCCAACACACTTACCTTGATTGCCTTTTGGGTCGTATACTGGATGTCATACTCAGTCAAGATCATGTGCCATCTTGCTATTCTTCCGGACAAGGCAGGCTTTTCGAAGATATACTTGATTGGATCCATCTTTGATATCAATAGAGTAGTGTGAGTCAGCATATACTGTCTCAGCCGGCGAGCAGCCCATGCCAAAGCGCCGCAAGTTTTCTCGAGCAGTGAGTATCGGGTCTCACAGTCGGTAAACTTTTTGCTAAGGTAATAAATAGCATGCTCTTTTCGGCCAGACTTGTCATGCTGCCCCAGCACACACCCCCATTGAGTTATCGAGTATTGTCAAGTATAAGATCAAAGGTCTCCCTTCAAATGGTGGCATCAGAATAGGTGGCTCTTGGAGATACTCCTTGATCCTTTCGAAAGCGGCCTGACATTCATCATTCCATATTACCACTTGATCTTTCTTCAATAGCTTGAAGATTGGCTCACAAGTAGCAGTCAAGTGCGAGATAAATCGGGAAATATAGTTCAAACATCCCAGGAAGCCTCTGACTTCTTTTTCTATTCTGGGAGCTGGCATTTCCTGTATAGCCTTCACCTTTGCAGGATCCACTTGAATACCTTTGTCACTTACGACGAAACCCAGCAGCTTACCAGATCTCACCCCGAAGGTGCACTTGTCCGGGTTTAACCTCAGCTTGTACAACTTCAACCTATCAAACAGCTTCTGAAGATGGTCCAGATGTTCTTCTTCAGTTTGGGATCTTGCAATCATGTCATCGACGTATACCTCAATATCATGATGGATCATGTCATGGAACAAAGCGACCATGGCACGCTGATACGTTGCCCCAACATTCTTCAATCCAAAAGGCATGACCTTGTAATAAAAGGTACCCCATTGAGTAACAAAGGTTGTCTTCTCCATGTCTTCGGGAGCCATTTTAATCTGATTATAACCGGAGAAACCGTCCATAAAGGAGAAGACCTTATGCTGTGCGGTGTTGTCAACAAGAACATCGATATGAGGTAGAGGGAAATCATCCTTGGGGCTTGCCCTGTTCAGATCCCTATAGTCAACACACATTCGAACATTACCATCCTTCTTTGGCACTGGAACCACATTAGCAACCCACTACGGGTAAGAAGTTACTGCTAGAAAACTGGCGTCAAACTGTTTCATAACTTCAGCCTTGATTTTCTCAGACATCTCTGGGCGCATTCGACGAACCTTCTGTTTCACTGGAGGACAGTCTTCCTTGGTAGGCAATCGGTGAACCACAATATCGGTATCCAAACCAGGCATATCTTTATAAGACCAGGCAAAGATCTCCACATAGTCACGCAGCATCTAAATCAACCGTTGCTTCACACTAAGCTCCAGATTTGCACCGATCTTGACCTCTTTCTTGTCTACTTCTGTACCCAGATTCACTGATTCCATGGGCTCTTCATGCGGCTGAATAACCATCTCTTCTTGAAGTAACAGTCTAGCAAGTTCACCAGGCACTTCGCAATCATCTTCATCTTCGTATTCGGCTAAGTTGATCGGACTTTCGAAGTCATGATTGGCAGTAGCAGAGTCGTTACCAGTGAGATCCAGAGTGGATGTAGACCTATATATGTGAGTGTGTGTAAAATAGTTGTTTTGCAATATATAATAAAATGAAAACAAGGAGCGCAAAATTTGAAATGCAAGAAACGTCCAGTGCTTTTATTAATGATATATGTAGATGACACACATAAAGCCCTCACAAATGAAGCCACAGTGTCCCGGGTAAGACACCGGGCCATAAAGTTTAAAACATCGTCTGTTACAAACACAAAAAAAAAAGTCTCTGTGATACGGTGGGAGAACTGACTAGTGTTTTGCGTTCGTATTCGCACTTGTGCGGTTGAGCAAGAGTCGCCACCGACTTTTTATTTTATCCTAAAGGAAAAATTAAAAAAGCACAGCAAAAACCTTTTGAGATATTTCGTGGGTTCGGGGGGTAGATTATGAAAAGGGAAGGTATTAGCACCCTTTTCATCCATGGTTATCCATGGGCTCTTAGTTACTTGGTTTTTTAGATCACTTGCCTTGTTTTTCGATTGCTTGAAAATGGTGTGTGTGTGGGTACTTTTGAAAATGTTTTGGAAGAAGATGCCTTGTCTTAGGCAACTAATGTATTTGACTCGTGATTGAGTGTTTTACAAAAATGTGGATCTTTTCGAAAAGATGTTTTCAAATGTTTTTGAGAGTTTGTTTGAAAGTGTTGTGGATTGTGGTTTTTGAAAAGAAGGCAAGTGTTTTTGCAAATTGATCTCAAGTAACTAAGAGTTTTGTCTACCCTATTGTACTCAAAGGTTTTTGTTATGTTTTAACCCCTTTTAACAATTTTGTTCCACCATTGAAATTGATGGACAATCTTGCGTTTAGGAAGTTTATTCGGGACGGGCGCGGGTCATCGTATGGACCATGAATGCAATGGTGCCAAGTGTCTTTGGCAATTTGCTTTGAAGGGACTATGATCATTCCGTTTAGGCAACACTTTGAGACTTATGATCATTTGATTTTGTTTTGCCAAAGATACTCGGCGTGCAAGCATGGCCCATTTTGGAAGGCAACATGTGGGATTACCCTAGAGGGTGCAAGTGTGATTGTGTATTGATTACATGTATTTGTCTTGTATTAGGTTATCTAGCGTTTGATTTTATGTACATGCAAACCCTAGGTCTAACCATGGTATAATTGAAAAACTGTAAATTGCGGAAATGTAAAATCTACGCTATTACAAAATAGTATCCGGGAGTGGGGGTACAAGTGTATGAATGGGGATGAGACTTATAGTATCCAATAAGTTACAACCAAATCGAATGTGCGATCAAATGTAAATATCGAATATATAAATATAAGATAAACAAATGTGTATAGGGCAATGTGAATGTATTTGTGTAAGTGTACATGTATATGAGTATGTGTAATTATTTACAAATGCGAGATGTGAAATTGAAGTGTATTAGGGTATTTGACCTAAATATATGTTTTAGTGAATCTTGGGTTTGTATATTTTTAATATGTACAAAAGAAAATGTTTTAATTAAATCGTATGTTCAAGTTTTAATTAGATTATGTATAAAATGTATTAAATGTCAAGAAATTGAATTATGGATAAAAAGAAGTGTATTCTTAATTGTTATGTACAAATGTATCTTTTACTTAAAAAAAAATAAAAAAAGGAAAGTATTTTCAAAGATTAGAAATGTATCTTGATTTTATGTATTAAATATTTCAATATATATATTAAAAATGTCTTTTTTTTTTATATATTATTATTAACATGATTTTTTTGTTAAAAAAAAGAAAGAAGCATTTAGTGGGCTTCAGAGAGAATTGAAACGGGTCAGGCCCATGGTTTGAAACGATTTTCTTTAGGGTTAGGCGTTTTGTCGTTCAGTTGGGAACAAAGCTTTGGGGTTGTGAGTGGCGCGTTGTTCGCTTGAGTTTCATCTCCTTTATTCGTTCTCGAGCGTCCAGCATGAGCCTCTTGCCTCAGCCACCGGCAATCTCTGTTTCCCCTTCCCTCCAGCGATAGTGTTGAGGCGACAAAACTCGGTAATCAATTTGATTCGTTAGGGTTTGTTTTAGTTCTTGCATGTTTGTGATTTTCTGCGTATTCTTGATTAACTGTTTGGTTTGACTTCTCATGTTGTGCGTTATTGATTTTTATTGGAGGTACATGAGGAGGGAAAAGAAATGTCTTACCTTTACTGGAGAAGGGAAGGAAGGAGATGAAGGTGCCTGGGAGGCTTTGATGGCGAAGAGGGAAAAAAAAGCGTGATGCTGATGAACTTGATGTCCCTGGTATTTCGTTCTCACTTCTTGCCGTATGAGGGTTTTATGAGGACATACACTGAAAACCTTTTCTCTTCTTTCTTCTTCTCTTCTATTGCGTGCTTGTTGCTTATGTTGGATGCTATGTATTTGAATGCCTATGATGTTAATTGCCTGAGGTTTGCATGTATACCTTCTTTGCCTTCTCGTGTTGCCTATGTGTTGATTGGAATATGATGCTTGCTTGGAATGTTTTATTGCCCAGTGATGTGTACACTGAGGGCCTGATGGGTTTGCCTTGATATTGCCTCTGAATGACTTGCCTATGAATGGTTGAGGTGAACGTTTGAATGCTGCTTTCTTTCTGAATATTTCCTCTCTTCTTCTCCCTGTTGCCTTGAATAGGTTTCTTGTTTGATTACCTTCTTCTGGGTTACCTAGAGCTTATTCTTTTGCACGATTGTTTATGGCCTATGATGAAAACTTTCTGAGACTTAGGAGTTGCCTTTGCAGATTTTGTTGTTTTGCTTCATTTTTACAGAGATGGAAAGGTTTGGTTTGTTGACATAGCAGGTTAGGCCTTTGAGGTTGAGCTTCAAGTTTTATGAGGTTTGGCCTTGGGTTTGAACTTGGTAGCAGGTTTTGAGTTTGGCCTATATTGGTTTATGTTTGACAGTATAGTGGTCTTGGCAAGTTATGCTGTGTAGTTTGTATGTTCTGTATGTTTGCTTGGCTTTTTGACAGTTTTATGTGGTTGGCTTTAGGATGGGTTACGTGTTGATATGGCCTTTGGCTTAGGACTTGGTTCTGGTTATTATGCTGGTGCAGGTTTTGAACTTTGGTGTTCTAGGCCAAGGTTTTGGTGTTTTACAGGGTGCCGGTTAAGCTTCAGCATGTGGTATCTGTTTTGTTTTGGATGATATCTGATGCAGATTTGTATGTTGAGGCTTTTTGCTCTTTGAGTTTGTTTCTATGTCCTTATCTTTGGTGAGAAATTCTGCCCCCCTCCTTGTGAACTGTCCTCTCTCTCTCTCTCTCTCTCTCTCTCTCTTGTATATCTTTTCTTCTCTTTGTATCTCCCCTGCCTAAGCCTAAAGCCTGACCCTGAAAACCTGCTTCCATCTCTCTCTTTTTCTCTCTCTGTGCAGTTAAAAGAATTTTTAATGTTTTTTACTGTACTTTTCTGAAGGGGCCCTGGGAAATGATGATAAAGATCTTGCTTGCATAACACATTTTTCTCTGCATCTTTATCTTTCTTTGACAGCTTGCTACACTTTATCTTTTCTTTGATATCTTTTCCAAATCCTTTTTGACAGCTTTTGAGTGGATTTTGTACTTTGACAGTAAAATGCACTTTTGGCTTTTGATAGAAAGTTGGAATTGGATTTTAGTTTAGTTTGAACTTGAACTATGCAGTTTGAACTTTGGAATTTATGCATTTGACATTTTAAAAATTATGCATTTTGACATTTTCCATTTATGATAAAAATCTTCCCTCTTTGTGAACCGGGAGAAATCCCGTGATTTGCAGAGAGGGTCAACTGATCCCAGTCAGTGGCCTCTAATGATGAGCAAATTTTATCAATCTTTTTTAATTCAACTGCTTTCTGACTTTCTCTTTTCTTTTGCAGATGAATAATGGAACACCGGAGCGGAGTGAAGAATGAAGAAATTAGAAAATGTTTAGAACAAATAGGATAGTTTTTATTTTCAATTTAATTATTTATAAACCATTATTATTTTAAATACTTCGTAATAAATACTTGTATCAAATAATAATTGTAACAAACATTAAATATGAAATAAAAATTCTATTGATTCAATTAAACCTTTTCAATTCCTTTTCTTTAATTGTTTACTTGTTATTTATAATTCCTTAAATTAAATAAAATGAAAGTTTAAATTTCAAATATTTAATTCTTAGAACCATAAATAATCAACTAAACCTTGTTGATCAAAATAAATGAATTCGACGTCTCCATCATTCAAAGCAACGCACAGTCGAACACAAAAACTAATCAGACGCAATCCTCTTTTTCACTGATTCTTCGCCAAGCACTGTAATTCCAAACTGCATGCTCTTTGACTTGGTGAATTCAAACCAAGTGCCTCCTCTTACTGATTAAATCAAGATAATGCGAATTTAACCCGAATCTCGGAATAAACTGCGACGCGCTGTAGAATTTTAATCTTTCTGAGAATCGGCCCACAAAACCTTAACTCCTGACTAAATGCCAAATAGCATTCGCCTGATCAAAATTGAACCAAAAATCATCCAAAACCCTAAGCCAACTGTGAAACAATCCAGAGCCCTGAAAATCAGTAAAAAACCTAATTTCGCTTGACTGACAAGAAAAGTCCGTTTGTCTGATTCTTGAGCCAGTTTAAAAAAATCAGGAAATGTCTGAAGCTGAGATTTCTTGTGGAAAAATGCGAGGGCAAATTTTGGGGTACAACAGTTGCCCCTGTTCAATCTTCTTTGACCTGAAGAGTTAGATTGGCAAGTTTGCCTTTCGCGACTTGAAGGTAAAAGGAGATTGGACACTACAGTGCCCAGAAAATTTGCACTCGGCGATATGATGGTGGAGGTGAATGGGCTTAAAGATGCCATTTGGTGATGGGCTTAAAGATGCCATCTGGTGCGAGAAAATTTTGTCGGGGGATGGGCTTAGAGATGCCATCTGAGAATGGGCTTACAGATGCCATTCGACGACTGCTGGTAGGAGGATGGGCTTATAGATGCCATCTGGACATGTTGAACTGTATGTCAATGGTGAGTGGACAAGTATCAGAAGGGCCTCCATGTTTTGGGACATCTCTGAATCGGGATCTGAACAAGCAACAGATTGACGTCCATGTCTGGAGAATCTGTAAACTATTTCAGGAGTTGAGATTGAATAAGCAATGGAGCATCATCCGTTGTTGGGAAACGTCCGTAAACTAATTTCAAAAGTCTAAACAAGTTGGTAGATTGACATCCGTTGTGGGGAAGAATCCGTAAACTGTTTTCAGAGGTTGCGAAGAGTCTGAACAAGTCGATAGATTGACATCCGTTGTAGGGAAGAATCCGTAAACTATTTTCAGAGGTTGCGAAGAGTTTGAACAAGTCGATAGATTGACATTCGTTGTAGGGAAGAATCCGTAAACTATTTTCAGAAGTCTTGAAGTTGAAGAGGAACCGGTGTAGGGTTTCTTGATGATGCGCCTGAATGAATCTGGAATAAGTATCAGAACGTCGCCGTGTCCGGGTCACATCTGAACTATTTCTGGATGAATTTTGGGAGTTGATCTGTGTCTGTCGACTGATCTTACCTGAAAAGGCAAAGGGTTAGTTGTATGCAATGTTATGATGTATGATGCAATGCCTGTGACATTAATGTTTATGATATGAATGTAATGAATGCGCATGTAAGTTGATGAGCTAATCTTGCCGAGGATACATGAATCCGAGATGGCTGAAGAAAAAAAACATCTTGACTGCTGCCGGGGAAAATAAATCCTTGGCTGTTGCTGGGGAAGAGAATTCCTGATGACCTCTACTGGGGAGTTCCAAACTAGTAGGCTCATGCTGGGGAGACCAGATTTGAGAATCGTCAGCTTGATGGGAAGTAACTCTGGCGACTTCACTGGGGAACTCAAGATTTGCCCTTTCAAAACTCTATGGGGAGAAGGTTCAATGGTCTGGCTCCGCTGGAGATACTGAAGCTTAAACTCTGAGGGGAATTGAATTCCGGAGGATTCTCTGGCTGGGGATTTGTAAAGATAAGTTACTGCTGGGGAATTTTGATGAACTCCGCTGGGGATAGGAAGAATTTTTGGCGAGCGCGATATTCCGTGGCTGTTAGCTTGAGAAGAATCTGAACAAGCGATAGGTTAACATCCGTTACTTGGAGAACCCGTGAACTATTTTCAGAAATCTTGAAGTTGAATCAGCAATAGAGCCGCATCCGTTGTTGGGAAGCGTCCGTAAACTAATTTCAAAGGTTGCATCTGAACCAGCTGATAGATTAACATCCGTTACTCGGGAAGAATCCATGAACTGTTTTCAGAAGTCTTGAGAAGAATCTGAACAAGTGATAGGTTAACATCCGTTTACTTGGAGAACCCGTGAACTATTTTCAGAAATCTTGAAGTTGAATCAGCAATAGAGCCGCATCCGTTGTTGGGAAGAGTCCGTAAACTAATTTCAAAGGTTGCATCTGAACAAGCTGATAGATTAACATCCGTTACTTGGGAAGAATCCATGAACTGTTTTCAGAAGTCTTGAGAAGAATCTGAACAAGTGATAGGTTAACATCCGTTTACTTGGAGAACCCGTGAACTATTTTCAGAAATCTTGAAGTTGAATCAACAATAGAGCCGCATCCGTTGTTGGGAAGCGTCCGTAAACTAATTTCAAAGGTTGAGAAGAGTCTGAACAAATTGGTAGATTAACATCCATTGTTGGGAAGAATCCGTAAACTTGTTTCAGAAGTCTTGAAGAGGAACCGGTGTAGGGTTTCCTGATGATGAGTTTGTGTAAAACTGCATCGGTTTTGAACACTTTTGACATTCGAATGCCCCAAGTGGTGATGTAGATAAATTCCTGGCTTATTACAGGTGTTGGTCTACAATCGGTCGTTCACAGATATTTCCTGGGTTGTTACAGGTGTTGATCTGGAACTCTTCAGACATGCCCTGGCTGGATACAGGAATCGAATCTGGAAAGGTGATAGTTGATAGATATGCCCTGGCTGGATACAGGAATCGAATCTTCAAACTCTTTAGACGTGCCCTGGCTAGATACAAGAATCGAGTCTGGAAATGTGGTCAACAGATATGCCCTGGCTGGATACAGGAGTCGAATCTGGAAATAGTCGTCAACAGATATGCCCTGGCTGGATACAGGAATCGAATCTTCAAACTCTTCAGACATGCCCTGGCTAGATACAGGAATCGAATCTGGAAATGTGATAGTTGATAGATATGCCCTGGCTGGATACAGGAGTCGAATCTGGAAACTCTTCAGACATGCCCTGGCTAGATACAGGAATCGAGTCTGGAAATGTTGTAATTGATTTGTTGAACACTTTTGACATTCGAATGCCCCAAGTGGTGATGAAGGAGTCTCGAATCAGATTACTCTGCATATTGAGAGATTTCTTGAAATCTTGACTGGACTGCCCCAGGTTAACTGAACTTTGAAAGATCTGTTGGACCTTGACTGGACTGCCCCAGGTTAACTGAACTTTGAAAGATCTGTTGGACCTTGACTGGACTGCCCCAGGTTAATTGAATTGTGACATGTCATGCCCCTTGTTGATAGGAGATTTGATGGAAGTGTCATCCTCTTGAAGTGATTTTGACTTACTGAGAGAGTTTTCGTTCCTCCGAACATTCGCTGTATGAATTTCTTCGCTGTCAAATAAAAGGGTCAAATGCAGACAATGATATTCGAATAATGCAAAGTTTATGTTTGTCTTTGAAGTTTTGAAAAATGCGTTTTTTAGCAGAAAACTTTTCATAAGACAAGTTAACACAAGATTTAGAGCAAAGCCCTACAGGAGTCAGGATACCTTTTGTAACAGTATGCTTTCGAACTAACCCATGCTTCAATTAGGACTTTTAAAGGGTTGTAACGTGGCCTGGTTCGCGGTTTAAGAAACAAAGGATAAAGGATCAAAGTATATTTGTACCCACCCGCACTTCGTGATGTTCTTCAACCTAAGCTCAGTTAATTGTGTGTCACACTCTGTTTTGAGTTTGGAACGACTTTTGGGCGATGGTTCACCAGTTGAATTTGGGGAGACAGTCATCATCTCTCTTTCTTTTTCAACATTTTTTCATGTTGTTGAGGATTTTGTAATGACCTCACTATTTTGATTTTGATTTGTTATCCCTAACTTTTGCCTGACTGTTACCGTTTTCCGGGATTACTGTCAGCGGGATGCCCCAGCTTTCTTAAGCCTCCTTTATAGGTTTTGGCTCAGTGGGCTTTTGTCTTTTGAGAGATTGACTGTCTATATGATAGGGAACCACCCTTGTCTTTTGATTCCAAAGGAATGCTTTCTTTTTTTGACGTCGTTCGTTGTGTTACGAACTGAGAGTTTGCGACTTCAATGCGCATTTCTTTTTGAATTAACTGAGATACTACCCTGCCCCGGGTTTATATCAAGGGTTTTGATCGTTTAGAACAGAAAACTCGTACTTCTTTGGCTCGAAGGGGTTGACTAGGGATTAACTTCCTTATAACTCCAGTGTTTGGGAATTGAAAGAAATGCCTGTACATCATCAGCAAGGTCTGTTCAAAAGCATACTGTATAAGATTATGGTATTGTTTCGTCATCCTCCCTCTAAAGGCTTACAGCTTTTTATCAAGAGTCAAATATCATAACGAAAAGCAGTAGTGAAACGAATGGATGAATTCAAGACAAACATATGCAATGCATTAATGAAAACAGAGTTTAACATCAACAGATAATTGTTTGACAGCAAAAAGAAATTACAACTTTGAAAATTCAAAAAGAAGCAAAAGTCTTTCAGTTTGAGCCTCGTCACTTCAAGCGGAGAACCCTTTAACGGAAGATTTTCATCTCGCCGTCTGGCATGAATTCCAGCACCCCAATGTCAATCAGATCTTGAATCTTGTTTTTCAAGGCCCAACAGTCGTTGGTGTCGTGTCCCGGGCTGTAGGAGTGGTAAACACAGAATGCGTCGGGATTATAGTGAGGAGAGGAGATATTGAGCTTCTGAGGAGGGTCCTTTACGGTGAGCAAATTGACCTCCAACAGGCGCTTCAGTATGAAGAATGATGGTATTTCAGTCTCCGTGAACTGTCTTCCCGACTTTTCTTGCTTACGCCGATTAACCCGTTGACGCTGGCGAGGTTGTTGATGGGCTTGTGACCCTGAAGCAAGCAAAGGAGCTTTCCCCTTGTCTTCTTGAGTGGATGGAGGCTGAGCGGTGACTTGCTCTTCGACCTCAGATGTTTGCCCCAGTTGGTTGTTTGGAAGCAGTTGGCGGACAAGAACTCTGAGTTCCTCTTGTCTTTGGGATAGGTCTTGGATGAGAGCCATCTGGCCCACCAACTGTCCCATCATTTGAGTCCTCAGTGTTGTCAGATCAAACTGCAGCTCCGCAATCTGATCACTCCTGGCATTGTTGGAATTCCCCAAGCCCTTGGTGAGGAGAGCTTTCATCTCTTCTTGCCCCAGAGACAAGTTCAGGAACATCTCCTGCAGCTGAGCAGTCTGGTCTTGGATGTCTTTGACAGACCGTTCTAGAGCCATCTCTTGCTGAAATAAACAGCAGGAGAGTAAGGAAACCTGAAAAAGGAAAGATTGTCAAAATGAAATGCATGATATGTGGATGCATGCTTTCAAGGGTCTCTTGGGGTAAATACAAGAAAATGTTAGAGGTTGAGCCTGCTCTTGGATTGGAGATCTCTGCACCGGTAGACGTCCTTCCACGAGAATCAAGCTCACCATGTTGAGTGGGTCATAGCCACTGATTCAAGTTGTTGCACTTGATCTTTGATTGGAGAGCTTTGTATCGACGGATATCCTTCTACGAGAATCAAGCTCACCATGTCGAGTGGGTCATAGCCACTGATTCAATTTGTTGCACTTGATCTTTGATTAGGCTGGTTAGACGAGAAACCTCTTGCCCCTTGATAGATGTCTGGTTCAACGTAACCCTGCATCAACAGAACCCTCGAGATCCTTGAAATGGTTATTGAAAATGCTATGGTATGATGTCATGATGTTATGTACATGTATGCGAAAACAAGTGAGTGTATATACAGGCAAACATATTCACACAAAGCACACAAGGCCTTAGGTTTAGGCTTGCATGGGGTCCGGGTATTACCCTCTTGAAGTTAGTCGGCTCAACCTGTCCTATTAGAAGTAACCGGGTTCTAAGGATCCCAATATCACTGGATTGCTTTCATTGTTCATCGTTTCGATTTAGCCACTGAACTGGCGACCGAAATATTCCAGGAAAGCAACCCTCAATTGGGTGTAGTATCGAGTATCAACCAACCTCGGACTGCACCAAAGTCAGTTATCTCGCTACCCTAAAAAGGCCAAGATGGTCAATTAAGGTTCCTAAGGTCAGTTGATGCTTCGCGACACCACGCGGCGGCCCCGTACTCTCCTTGACTGAACTCAAGGGTTACCGGTACACACCAAAGTGCCACATCAACGTAGCAGACTGCTTCAACCATGTCGGTATACCCCGCACAGTTCCCTCACAGCCTTGTTGCTACTTTCTAAGAAGGTATCCCAAATCCGGGTGTAGGATTTACAAAACTCCGATACAAAGCCCACAAATGTAAAGCAAACAAAGCAATCAATTGAAAACAAAAGTGATCTAAACCCTAAGATGACCCCACTTTTAAATCAAATGTCCCCAGCAGAGTCGCCAGTTCTGTGATACGGTGGGAGAACTGACTAGTGTTTTGCGTTCGTATTCGCACTTGTGCGGTTGAGCAAGAGTCGCCACCGACTTTTTATTTTATCCTAAAGGAAAGGTTAAAAAAGCACAGCAAAAACCTTTTGAGATATTTCGTGGGTTCGGGGGGTAGATTATGAAAAGGGAAGGTATTAGCACCCTTTTCATCCATGGTTATCCATGGGCTCTTAGTTACTTGGTTTTTTAGATCACTTGCCTTGTTTTTCGATTGCTTGAAAATGGTGTGTGTGTGGGTACTTTTGAAAATGTTTTGGAAGAAGATGCCTTGTCTTAGGCAACTAATGTATTTGACTCGTGATTGAGTGTTTTACAAAAGTGTGGATCTTTTCGAAAAGATGTTTTCAAATGTTTTTGAGAGTTTGTTTGAAAGTGTTGTGGATTGTGGTTTTTGAAAAGAAGGCAAGTGTTTTTGCAAATTGATCTCAAGTAACTAAGAGTTTTGTCTACCCTATTGTACTCAAAGGTTTTTGTTATGTTTTAACCCCTTTTAACAATTTTGTTCCACCATTGAAATTGATGGACAATCTTGCGTTTAGGAAGTTTATTCGGGACGGGCGCGGGTCATCGTATGGACCATGAATGCAATGGTGCCAAGTGTCTTTGGCAATTTGCTTTGAAGGGACTATGATCATTCCGTTTAGGCAACACTTTGAGACTTATGATCATTTGATTTTGTTTTGCCAAAGATACTCGGCGTGCAAGCATGGCCCATTTTGGAAGGCAACATGTGGGATTACCCTAGAGGGTGCAAGTGTGATTGTGTATTGATTACATGTATTTGTCTTGTATTAGGTTATCTAGCGTTTGATTTTATGTACATGCAAACCCTAGGTCTAACCATGGTATAATTGAAAAACTGTAAATTGCGGAAATGTAAAATCTACGCTATTACAAAATAGTATCCGGGAGTGGGGGTACAAGTGTATGAATGGGGATGAGACTTATAGTATCCAATAAGTTACAACCAAATCGAATGTGCGATCAAATGTAAATATTGAATATATAAATATAAGATAAACAAATGTGTATAGGGCAATGTGAATGTATTTGTGTAAGTGTACATGTATATGAGTATGTGTAATTATTTACAAATGCGAGATGTGAAATTAAAGTGTATTAGGGTATTTGACCTAAATATATGTTTTAGTGAATCTTGGGTTTGTATATTTTTAATATGTACAAAAGAAAATGTTTTAATTAAATCGTATGTTCAAGTTTTAATTAGATTATGTATAAAATGTATTAAATGTCAAGAAATTGAATTATGGATAAAAAGAAGTGTATTCTTAATTGTTATGTACAAATGTATCTTTTACTTAAAAAAAATAAAAAAAGGAAAGTATTTTCAAAGATTAGAAATGTATCTTGATTTTATGTATTAAATATTTCAATATATATATTAAAAATGTCTTTTTTTTATATATTATTATTAACATGATTTTTTTGTTAAAAAAAAGAAAGAAGCATTTAGTGGGCTTCAGAGAGAATTGAAACGGGTCAGGCCCATGGTTTGAAACGATTTTCTTTAGGGTTAGGCGTTTTGTCGTTCAGTTGGGAACAAAGCTTTGGGGTTGTGAGCGGCGCGTTGTTCGCTTGAGTTTCATCTCCTTTATTCGTTCTCGAGCGTCCAGCATGAGCCTCTTGCCTCAGCCACCGGCAATCTCCGTATCCCCTTCCCTCCAGCGATAGTGTTGAGGCGACAGAACTCGGTAATCAATTTGATTCGTTAGGGTTTGTTTTAGTTCTTGCATGTTTGTGATTTTCTGCGTATTCTTGATTAACTGTTTGGTTTGACTTCTCATGTTGTGCGTTATTGATTTTTATTGGAGGTACATGAGGAGGGAAAAGAAACGTCTTACCTTTACTGGAGAAGGGAAGGAAGGAGATGAAGGTGCCTGGGAGGCTTTGATGGCGAAGAGGGAAAAAAAGCGTGATGCTGATGAACTTGATGTCCCTGGTATTTCGTTCTCACTTCTTGCCGTATGAGGGTTTTATGAGGACTTACACTGAAAACCTTTTCTCTTCTTTCTTCTTCTCTTCTATTGCGTGCTTGTTGCTTATGTTGGATGCTATGTATTTGAATGCCTATGATGTTAATTGCCTGAGGTTTGCATGTATACCTTCTTTGCCTTCTCGTGTTGACTATGTGTTGATTGGAATATGATGCTTGCTTGGAATGTTTTATTGCCCAGTGATGTGTACACTGAGGGCCTGATGGGTTTGCCTTGATATTGCCTCTGAATGACTTGCCTATGAATGGTTGAGGTGAACGTTTGAATGCTGCTTTCTTTCTGAATATTTCCTCTCTTCTTCTCCCTGTTGCCTTGAATAGGTTTCTTGTTTGATTACCTTCTTCTGGGTTACCTAGAGCTTATTCTTTTGCACGATTGTTTATGGCCTATGATGAAAACTTTCTGAGGCTTAGGAGTTGCCTTTGCAGATTTTGTTGTTTTGCTTCATTTTTGCAGAGATGGAAAGGTTTGGTTTGTTGACATAGCAGGTTAGGCCTTTGAGGTTGAGCTTCAAGTTTTATGAGGTTTGGCCTTGGGTTTGAACTTGGTAGCAGGTTTTGAGTTTGGCCTATATTGGTTTATGTTTGACAGTATAGTGGTCTTGGCAAGTTATGCTGTGTAGTTTGTATGTTCTGTATGTTTGCTTGGCTTTTTGACAGTTTTATGTGGTTGGCTTTAGGATGGGTTACATGTTGATATGGCCTTTGGCTTAGGACTTGGTTCTAGTTATTATGCTGGTGCAGGTTTTGAACTTTGGTGTTCTAGGCCAAGGTTTTGGTGTTTTACAGGGTGCCGGTTAAGCTTCAGCATGTGGTATCTGTTTTGTTTTGGATGATATCTGATGCAGATTTGTATGTTGAGGCTTTTTGCTCTTTGAGTTTGTTTCTATGTTCTTATCTTTGGTGAGAAATTCTGCCCCCCTCCTTGTGAACTGTCCTCTCTCTCTCTCTCTCTTGTATATCTTTTCTTCTCTTTGTATCTCCCCTGCCTAAGCCTAAAGCCTGACCCTGAAAACCTGCTTCCATCTCTCTCTTTTTCTCTCTCTGTGCAGTTAAAAGAATTTTTAATGTTTTTTACTGTACTTTTCTGAAGGGGCCCTGGGAAATGATGATAAAGATCTTGCTTGCATAACACATTTTTCTCTGCATCTTTATCTTTCTTTGACAGCTTGCTACACTTTATCTTTTCTTTGATATCTTTTCCAAATCCTTTTTGACAGCTTTTGAGTGGATTTTGTACTTTGACAGTAAAATGCACTTTTGGCTTTTGATAGAAAGTTGGAATTGGATTTTAGTTTAGTTTGAACTTGAACTATGCAGTTTGAACTTTGGAATTTATGCATTTGACATTTTAAAAATTATGCATTTTGACATTTTCCATTTATGATAAAAATCTTCCCTCTTTGTGAACCGGGAGAAATCCCGTGATTTGCAGAGAGGGTCAACTGATCCCAGTCAGTGGCCTCTAATGATGAGCAAATTTTATCAGTCTTTTTTAATTCAACTGCTTTCTGACTTTCTCTTTTCTTTTGCAGATGAATAATGGAACACCAGAGCGGAGTGAAGAATGAAGAAATTAGAAAATGTTTAGAACAAATAGGATAGTTTTTATTTTCAATTTAATTATTTGTAAACCATTATTATTTTAAATACTTCGTAATAAATACTTGTATCAAATAATAATTGTAACAAACATTAAATATGAAATAAAAATTCTATTGATTCAATTAAACCTTTTCAATTCCTTTTCTTTAATTGTTTACTTGTTATTTATAATTCCTTAAATCAAATAAAATGAAAGTTTAAATTTCAAATATTTAATTCTTAGAACTATAAATAATCAACTAAACCTTGTTGATCAAAATAAATGAATTCGACGTCTCCATCATTCAAAGCAATGCACAGTCGAACACAAAAACTAATCAGACGCAATCCTCTTTTTCACTGATTCTTCGCCAAGCACTGTAATTCCAAACTGCATGCTCTTTGACTTGGTGAATTCAAACCAAGTGCCTCCTCTTACTGATTAAATCAAGATAATGCGAATTTAACCCGAATCTCGGAATAAACTGCGACGCGCTGTAGAATTTTAATCTTTCTGAGAATCTGCCCACAAAACCTTAACTCCTGACTAAATGCCAAATAGCGTTCGCCTGATCAAAATTGAACCAAAAATCATCCAAAACCCTAAGCCAACTGTGAAACAATCCAGAGCCCTGAAAATCAGTAAAAAACCTAATTTCGCTTGACTGACAAGAAAAGTCCGTTTGTCTGATTCTTGAGCCAGTTTAAAAAAATCAGGAAATGTCTGAAGCTGAGATTTCTTGTGGAAAAACGCGAGGGCAAATTTTGGGGTACAACAGTTGCCCCTGTTCAATCTTCTTTGACCTGAAGAGTTAGATTGGCAAGTTTGCCTTTCGCGACTTGAAGGTAAAAGGAGATTGGACACTACAGTGCCCAGAAAATTTGCACTCGGCGATATGATGGTGGAGGTGAATGGGCTTAAAGATGCCATTTGGTGATGGGCTTAAAGATGCCATCTGGTGCGAGAAAATTTTGTCGGGGGATGGGCTTAGAGATGCCATCTGAGAATGGGCTTACAGATGCCATTCGGCGACTGCTGGTAGGAGGATGGGCTTATAGATGCCATCTGGACATGTTGAACTGTATGTCAATGGTGAGTGGACAAGTATCATAAGGGCCTCCATGTTTTGGGACATCTCTGAATCAGGATCTGAACAAGCAACAAATTGACGTCCATGTCTGGAGAATCTGTAAACTATTTCAGGAGTTGAGATTGAATAAGCAATGGAGCATCATCCGTTATTGGGAAACGTCCGTAAACTAATTTCAAAAGTCTGAACAAGTTGGTAGATTGACATCCGTTGTGGGGAAGAATCCGTAAACTGTTTTCAGAGGTTGCGAAGAGTCTGAACAAGTCGATAGATTGACATCCGTTGTAGGGAAGAATCCGTAAACTATTTTCAGAGGTTGCGAAGAGTTTGAACAAGTCGATAGATTGACATCCGTTGTAGGGAAGAATCCGTAAACTATTTTCAGAAGTCTTGAAGTTGAAGAGGAACCGGTGTAGGGTTTCTTGATGATGCGTCTGAATGAATCTGGAATAAGTATCAGAACGTCGCCGTGTCCGGGTCACATCTGAACTATTTCTGGATGAATTTCGGGAGTTGATCTGTGTTTGTCGACTGATCTTACCTGAAAAGGCAAAGGGTTAGTTGTATGCAATGTTATGATGTATGATGCAATGCCTGTGACATTAATGTTTATGATATGAATGTAATGAATCCGCATGTAAGCTGATGAGCTAATCTTGCCGAGGATACATGAATCCGAGATGGCTGAAGAAAAAAAACATCTTGACTGCTGCCGGGGAAAATAAATCCTTGGCTGTTGCTGGGGAAGAGAATTCCTGATGGCCTCTACTGGGGAGTTCCAAACTAGTAGGCTCATGCTGGGGAGACCAGATTTGAGAATCGTCAGCTTGATGGGAAGTAACTCTGGCGACTTCACTGGGGAACTCAAGATTTGCCCTTTCAAAACTCTATGGGGAGAAGGTTCAATGGTCTGGCTCCGCTGGAGATACTGAAGCTTAAACTCTGAGGGGAATTGAATTCCGGAGGATTCTCTGGCTGGGGATTTGTAAAGATAAGTTACTGCTGGGGAATTTTGATGAACTCCGCTGGGGATAGGAAGAATTTTTGGCGAGCGCGATCTTCCGTGGCTGTTAGCTTGAGAAGAATCTGAACAAGCGGCAGGTTAACATCCGTTACTTGGAGAACCCGTGAACTATTTTCAGAAATCTTGAAGTTGAATCAGCAATAGAGCCGCATCCGTTGTTGGGAAGCGTCCGTAAACTAATTTCAAAGGTTGCATCTGAACCAGCTGATATATTAACATCCGTTACTCGGGAAGAATCCATGAACTGTTTTCAGAAGTCTTGAGAAGAATCTGAACAAGTGATAGGTTAACATCCGTTTACTTGGAGAACCCGTGAACTATTTTCAGAAATCTTGAAGTTGAATCAGCAATAGAGCCGCATCCGTTGTTGGGAAGCGTCCGTAAACTAATTTCAAAGGTTGCATCTGAACAAGCTGATAGATTAACATCCGTTACTTGGGAAGAATCCATGAACTGTTTTCAGAAGTCTTGAGAAGAATCTGAACAAGTGATAGGTTAACATCCGTTTACTTGGAGAACCCGTGAACTATTTTCAGAAATCTTGAAGTTGAATCAGCAATAGAGCCGCATCCGTTGTTGGGAAGCGTCCGTAAACTAATTTCAAAGGTTGAGAAGAGTCTGAACAAATTGGTAGATTAACATCCGTTGTTGGGAAGAATCCGTAAACTTGTTTCAGAAGTCTTGAAGAGGAACCGATGTAGGGTTTCCTGATGATGAGTTTGTGTAAAACTGCATCGGTTTTGAACACTTTTGACATTCGAATGCCCCAAGTGGTGATGTAGATAAATTCCTGGCTTATTACAGGTGTTGGTCTACAATCGGTCGTTCACAGATATTTCCTGGGTTGTTACAGGTGTTGATCTGGAACTCTTCAGACATGCCCTGGCTGGATACAGGAATCGAATCTGGAAAGGTGATAGTTGATAGATATGCCCTGGCTGGATACAGGAATCAAATCTTCAAACTCTTCAGACGTGCCCTGGCTAGATACAAGAATCGAGTCTGGAAATGTGGTCAACAGATATGCCCTGGCTGGATACAGGAGTCGAATCTGGAAATAGTCGTCAACAGATATGCCCTGGCTGGATACAGGAATCGAATCTTCAAACTCTTCAGACATGCCCTGGCTAGATACAGGAATCGAATCTGGAAATGTGATAGTTGATAGATATGCCCTGGCTGGATACAGGAGTCGAATCTGGAAACTCTTCAGACATGCCCTGGCTAGATACAGGAATCGAGTCTGGAAATGTTGTAATTGATTTGTTGAACACTTTTGACATTCTAATGCCCCAAGTGGTGATGAAGGAGTCTCGAATCAGATTACTCTGCATATTGAGAGATTTCTTGAAATCTTGACTGGACTGCCCCAGGTTAACTGAACTTTGAAAGATCTGTTGGACCTTGTCTGGACTGCCCCAGGTTAACTGAACTTTGAAAGATCTGTTGGACCTTGACTGGACTGCCCCAGGTTAATTGAATTGTGACATGTCATTCCCCTTGTTGATAGGAGATTTGATGGAAGTGTCATCCTCTTTAAGTGATTTTGACTTACTGAGAGAGTTTTCGTTCCTCCGAACATTCGCTGTATGAATTTCTTCGCTGTCAAATAAAAGGGTCAAATGCAGACAGTGATATTCGAATAATGCAAAGTTTATGTTTGTCTTTGAAGTTTTGAAAAATGCGTTTTTTAGCAGAAAACTTTTCATAAGACAAGTTAACACAAGATTTAGAGCAAAGCCCTACAGGAGTCAGGATACCTTTTGTAACAGTATGCTTTCGAACTAACCCATGCTTCAATTAGGACTTTTAAAGGGTTGTAACGTGGCCTGGTTCGCGGTTTAAGAAACAAAGGATAAAGGATCAAAGTATATTTGTACCCACCCGCTCTTCGTGATGTTCTTCAACCTAAGCTCAGTTAATTGTGCGTCACACTCTGTTTTGAGTTTGGAACGACTTTTGGGCGATGGTTCACCAGTTGAATTTGGGGAGACAGTCATCATCTCTCTTTCTTTTTCAACATTTTTTCATGTTGTTGAGGATTTTGTAATGACCTCACTATTTTGATTTTGATTTGTTATCCCTAACTTTTGCCTGACTGTTACCGTTTTCCGGGATTACTGTCAACGGGATGCCCCAACTTTCTTAAGCCTCCTTTATAGGTTTTGGCTCAGTGGGCTTTTGTCTTTTGAGAGATTGACTGTCTATATGATAGGGAACCACCCTTGTATTTTGATTCCAAAGGAATGCTTTCTTTTTTTGACGTCGTTCGTTGTGTTACGAACTGAGAGTTTGCGACTTCAATGCGCATTTCTTTTTGAATTAACTGAGATACTACCCTGCCCCGGGTTTATATCAAGGGTTTTGATCGTTTAGAACAGAAAACTCCTACTTCTTTGGCTCGAAGGGGTTGACTAGGGATTAACTTCCTTATAACTCCAGTGTTTGGGAATTGAAAGAAATGCCTGTACATCATCAGCAAGGTCTGTTCAAAAGCATACTGTATAAGATTATGGTATTGTTTCGTCATCCTCCCTCTAAAGGCTTACAGCTTTTTATCAAGAGTCAAATATCATAACGAAAAGCAGTAGTGAAACGAATGGATGAATTCAAGACAAACATATGCAATGCATTAATGAAAACAGAGTTTAACATCAACAGATAATTGTTTGACAGCAAAAAGAAATTACAACTTTGAAAATTCAAAAAGAAGCAAAAGTCTTTCAGTTTGAGCCTCGTCACTTCAAGCGGAGAACCCTTTAACGGAAGATTTTCATCTCGCCGTCTGGCATGAATTCCAGCACCCCAATGTCAATCAGATCTTGAATCTTGTTTTTCAAGGCCCAACAGTCGTTGGTGTCGTGTCCCGGGCTGTAGGAGTGGTAAACACAGAATGCGTCGGGATTATAGTGAGGAGAGGAGATATTGAGCTTCTGAGGAGGGTCCTTTACGGTGAGCAAATTGACCTCCAACAGGCGCTTCAGTATGAAGAATGATGGTATTTCAGTCTCCGTGAACTGTCTTCCCGACTTTTCTTGCTTACGCCGATTAACCCGTTGACGCTGGCGAGGTTGTTGATGGGCTTGTGACCCTGAAGCAAGCAAAGGAGCTTTCCCCTTGTCTTCTTGAGTGGATGGAGGCTGAGCGGTGACTTGCTCTTCGACCTCAGATGTTTGCCCCAGTTGGTTGTTTGGAAGCAGTTGGCGGACAAGAACTCTGAGTTCCTCTTGTCTTTGGGATAGGTCTTGGATGAGAGCCATCTGGCCCACCAACTGTCCCATCATTTGAGTCCTCAGTGTTGTCAGATCAAACTGCAGCTCCGCAATCTGATCACTCCTGGCATTGTTGGAATTCCCCAAGCCCTTGGTGAGGAGAGCTTTCATCTCTTCTTGCCCCAGAGACAAGTTCAGGAACATCTCCTGCAGCTGAGCAGTCTGGTCTTGGATGTCTTTGACAGACCGTTCTAGAGCCATCTCTTGCTGAAATAAACAGCAGGAGAGTAAGGAAACCTGAAAAAGGAAAGATTGTCAAAATGAAATGCATGATATGTGGATGCATGCTTTCAAGGGTCTCTTGGGGTAAATACAAGAAAATGTTAGAGGTTGAGCCTGCTCTTGGATTGGAGATCTCTGCACCGGTAGACGTCCTTCCACGAGAATCAAGCTCACCATGTCGAGTGGGTCATAGCCACTGATTCAAGTTGTTGCACTTGATCTTTGATTGGAGAGCTTTGTATCGACGGATGTCCTTCTACGAGAATCAAGCTCACCATGTTGAGTGGGTCATAGCCACTGATTCAAGTTGATGCACTTGATCTTTGATTAGGCTGGTTAGACGAGAAACCTCTTGCCCCTTGATAGATGTCTGGTTCAACGTAACCCTGCATCAACAGAACCCTCGAGATCCTTGAAATGGTTATTGAAAATGCTATGGTATGATGTCATGATGTTATGTACATGTATGCGAAAACAAGTGAGTGTATATACAGGCAAACATATTCACACAAAGCACACAAGGCCTTAGGTTTAGGCTTGCATGGGGTCCGGGTATTACCCTCTTGAAGTTAGTCGGCTCAACCTGTCCTATTAGAAGTAACCGGGTTCTAAGGATCCCAATATCACTGGATTGCTTTCATTGTTCATCGTTTCGATTTAGCCACTGAACTGGCGACCAAAATATTCCAGGAAAGCAACCCTCAATTGGTTGTAGTATCGAGTATCAACCAACCTCGGACTGCACCAAAGTCAGTTATCTCGCTACCCTAAAAAGGCCAAGATGGTCAATTAAGGTTCCTAAGGTCAGTTGATGCTTCGCGACACCACGCGGCGGCCCCGTACTCTCCTTGACTGAACTCAAGGGTTACCGGTACACACCAAAGTGCCACATCAACGTAGCAGACTGCTTCAACCATGTCGGTATACCCCGCACAGTTCCCTCACAGCCTTGTTGCTACTTTCTAAGAAGGTATCCCAAATCTGGGTGTAGGATTTACAAAACTCCGATACAAAGCCCACAAATGTAAAGCAAACAAAGCAATCAATTGAAAACAAAAGTGATCTAAACCCTAAGATGACCCCACTTTTAAATCAAATGTCCCCAGCAGAGTCGCCAGTTCTGTGATACGGTGGGAGAACTGACTAGTGTTTTGCGTTCGTATTCGCACTTGTGCGGTTGAGCAAGAGTCGCCACCGACTTTTTATTTTATCCTAAAGGAAAGGTTAAAAAAGCACAGCAAAAACCTTTTGAGATATTTCGTGGGTTCGGGGGGTAGATTATGAAAAGGGAAGGTATTAGCACCCTTTTCATCCATGGTTATCCATGGGCTCTTAGTTACTTGGTTTTTTAGATCACTTGCCTTGTTTTTCGATTGCTTGAAAATGGTGTGTGTGTGGGTACTTTTGAAAATGTTTTGGAAGAAGATGCCTTGTCTTAGGCAACTAATGTATTTGACTCGTGATTGAGTGTTTTACAAAAGTGTGGATCTTTTCGAAAAGATGTTTTCAAATGTTTTTGAGAGTTTGTTTGAAAGTGTTGTGGATTGTGGTTTTTGAAAAGAAGGCAAGTGTTTTTGCAAATTGATCTCAAGTAACTAAGAGTTTTGTCTACCCTATTGTACTCAAAGGTTTTTGTTATGTTTTAACCCCTTTTAACAATTTTGTTCCACCATTGAAATTGATGGACAATCTTGCGTTTAGGAAGTTTATTCGGGACGGGCGCGGGTCATCGTATGGACCATGAATGCAATGGTGCCAAGTGTCTTTGGCAATTTGCTTTGAAGGGACTATGATCATTCCGTTTAGGCAACACTTTGAGACTTATGATCATTTGATTTTGTTTTGCCAAAGATACTCGGCGTGCAAGCATGGCCCATTTTGGAAGGTAACATGTGGGATTACCCTAGAGGGTGCAAGTGTGATTGTGTATTGATTACATGTATTTGTCTTGTATTAGGTTATCTAGCGTTTGATTTTATGTACATGCAAACCCTAGGTCTAACCATGGTATAATTGAAAAACTGTAAATTGCGGAAATGTAAAATCTACGCTATTACAAAATAGTATCCGGGAGTGGGGGTACAAGTGTATGAATGGGGATGAGACTTATAGTATCCAATAAGTTACAACCAAATCGAATGTGCGATCAAATGTAAATATCGAATATATAAATATAAGATAAACAAATGTGTATAGGGCAATGTGAATGTATTTGTGTAAGTGTACATGTATATGAGTATGTGTAATTATTTACAAATGCGAGATGTGAAATTGAAGTGTATTAGGGTATTTGACCTAAATATATGTTTTAGTGAATCTTGGGTTTGTATATTTTTAATATGTACAAAAGAAAATGTTTTAATTAAATCGTATGTTCAAGTTTTAATTAGATTATGTATAAAATGTATTAAATGTCAAGAAATTGAATTATGGATAAAAAGAAGTGTATTCTTAATTGTTATGTACAAATGTATCTTTTACTTAAAAAAAAATAAAAAAAGGAAAGTATTTTCAAAGATTAGAAATGTATCTTGATTTTATGTATTAAATATTTCAATATATATATTAAAAATGTCTTTTTTTTTTATATATTATTATTAACATGATTTTTTTGTTAAAAAAAAGAAAGAAGCATTTAGTGGGCTTCAGAGAGAATTGAAACGGGTCAGGCCCATGGTTTGAAACGATTTTCTTTAGGGTTAGACGTTTTGTCGTTCAGTTGGGAACAAAGCTTTGGGGTTGTGAGCGGTGCGTTGTTCGCTTGAGTTTCATCTCCTTTATTCGTTCTCGAGCGTCCAGCATGAGCCTCTTGCCTCAGCCACCGGCAATCTCCGTTTCCCCTTCCCTCCAGCGATAGTGTTGAGGCGACAGAACTCGGTAATCAATTTGATTCGTTAGGGTTTGTTTTAGTTCTTGCATGTTTGTGATTTTCTGCGTATTCTTGATTAACTGTTTGGTTTGACTTCTCATGTTGTGCGTTATTGATTTTTATTAGAGGTACATGAGGAGGGAAAAGAAACGTCTTACCTTTACTGGAGAAGGGAAGGAAGGAGATGAAGGTGCCTGGGAGGCTTTGATGGCGAAGAGGGAAAAAAAAGCGTGATGCTGATGAACTTGATGTCCCTGGTATTTCGTTCTCACTTCTTGCCGTATGAGGGTTTTATGAGGACTTACACTGAAAACCTTTTCTCTTCTTTCTTCTTCTCTTCTATTGCGTGCTTGTTGCTTATGTTGGATGCTATGTATTTGAATGCCTATGATGTTAATTGCCTGAGGTTTGCATGTATACCTTCTTTGCCTTCTCGTGTTGCCTATGTGTTGATTGGAATATGATGCTTGCTTGGAATGTTTTATTGCCCAGTGATGTGTACACTGAGGGCCTGATGGGTTTGCCTTGATATTGCCTCTGAATGACTTGCCTATGAATGGTTGAGGTGAACGTTTGAATGCTGCTTTCTTTCTGAATATTTCCTCTCTTCTTCTCCCTGTTGCCTTGAATAGGTTTCTTGTTTGATTACCTTCTTCTGGGTTACCTAGAGCTTATTCTTTTGCACGATTGTTTATGGCCTATGATGAAAACTTTCTGAGGCTTAGGAGTTGCCTTTGCAGATTTTGTTGTTTTGCTTCATTTTTGCAGAGATGGAAAGGTTTGGTTTGTTGACATAGCAGGTTAGGCCTTTGAGGTTGAGCTTCAAGTTTTATGAGGTTTGGCCTTGGGTTTGAACTTGGTAGCAGGTTTTGAGTTTGGCCTATATTGGTTTATGTTTGACAATATAGTGGTCTTGGCAAGTTATGCTGTGTAGTTTGTATGTTTTGTATGTTTGCTTGGCTTTTTGACAGTTTTATGTGGTTGGCTTTAGGATGGGTTACGTGTTGATATGGCCTTTGGCTTAGGACTTGGTTCTGGTTATTATGCTGGTGCAGGTTTTGAACTTTGGTGTTCTAGGCCAAGGTTTTGGTGTTTTACAGGGTGCCGGTTAAGCTTCAGCATGTGGTATCTGTTTTGTTTTGGATGATATCTGATGCAGATTTGTATGTTGAGGCTTTTTGCTCTTTGAGTTTGTTTCTATGTTCTTATCTTTGGTGAGAAATTCTGCCCCCCTCCTTGTGAACTGTCCTCTCTCTCTCTCTCTCTCTTGTATATCTTTTCTTCTCTTTGTATCTCCCCTGCCTAAGCCTAAAGCCTGACCCTGAAAACCTGCTTCCATCTCTCTCTTTTTCTCTCTCTGTGCAGTTAAAAGAATTTTTAATGTTTTTTACTGTACTTTTCTGAAGGGGCCCTGGGAAATGATGATAAAGATCTTGCTTGCATAACACATTTTTCTCTGCATCTTTATCTTTCTTTGACAGCTTGCTACACTTTATCTTTTCTTTGATATCTTTTCCAAATCCTTTTTGACAGCTTTTGAGTGGATTTTGTACTTTGACAGTAAAATGCACTTTTGGCTTTTGATAGAAAGTTGGAATTGGATTTTAGTTTAGTTTGAACTTGAACTATGCAGTTTGAACTTTGGAATTTATGCATTTGACATTTTAAAAATTATGCATTTTGACATTTTCCATTTATGATAAAAATCTTCCCTCTTTGTGAACCGGGAGAAATCCCGTGATTTGCAGAGAGGGTCAACTGATCCCAGTCAGTGGCCTCTAATGATGAGCAAATTTTATCAGTCTTTTTTAATTCAACTGCTTTCTGACTTTCTCTTTTCTTTTGCAGATGAATAATGGAACACCAGAGCGGAGTGAAGAATGAAGAAATTAGAAAATGTTTAGAACAAATAGGATAGTTTTTATTTTCAATTTAATTATTTGTAAACCATTATTATTTTAAATACTTCGTAATAAATACTTGTATCAAATAATAATTGTAACAAACATTAAATATGAAATAAAAATTCTATTGATTCAATTAAACCTTTTCAATTCCTTTTCTTTAATTGTTTACTTGTTATTTATAATTCCTTAAATCAAATAAAATGAAAGTTTAAATTTCAAATATTTAATTCTTAGAACTATAAATAATCAACTAAACCTTGTTGATCAAAATAAATGAATTCGACGTCTCCATCATTCAAAGCAACGCACAGTCGAACACAAAAACTAATCAGACGCAATCCTCTTTTTCACTGATTCTTCGCCAAGCACTGTAATTCCAAACTGCATGCTCTTTGACTTGGTGAATTCAAACCAAGTGCCTCCTTTTACTGATTAAATCAAGATAATGCGAATTTAACCCGAATCTCGGAATAAACTGCGACGCGCTGTAGAATTTTAATCTTTCTGAGAATCTGCCCACAAAACCTTAACTCCTGACTAAATGCCAAATAGCGTTCGCCTGATCAAAATTGAACCAAAAATCATCCAAAACCCTAAGCCAACTGTGAAACAATCCAGAGCCCTGAAAATCAGTAAAAAACCTAATTTCTCTTGACTGACAAGAAAAGTCCGTTTGTCTGATTCTTGAGCCAGTTTAAAAAAATCAGGAAATGTCTGAAGCTGAGATTTCTTGTGGAAAAACACGAGGGAAAATTTTGGGGTACAACAGTTTCCCCTGTTCAATCTTCTTTGACCTGAAGAGTTAGATTGGCAAGTTTGCCTTTCGCGACTTGAAGGTAAAAGGAGATTGGACACTACAGTGCCCAGAAAATTTGCACTCGGCGATATGATGGTGGAGGTGAATGGGCTTAAAGATGCCATTTGGTGATGGGCTTAAAGATGCCATCTGGTGCGAGAAAATTTTGTCGGGGGATGGGCTTAGAGATGCCATCTGAGAATGGGCTTACAGATGCCATTCGGCGACTGCTGGTAGGAGGATGGGCTTATAGATGCCATCTGGACATGTTGAACTGTATGTCAATTGTGAGTGGACAAGTATCATAAGGGCCTCCATGTTTTGGGACATCTCTGAATTGGGATCTGAACAAGCAACAGATTGACGTCCATGTCTGGAGAATCTGTAAACTATTTCAGGAGTTGAGATTGAATAAGCAATGGAGCATCATCCGTTGTTGGGAAACGTCCGTAAACTAATTTCAAAAGTCTGAACAAGTTGGTAGATTGACATCCGTTGTGGGGAAGAATCTGTAAACTGTTTTCAGAGGTTGCGAAGAGTCTGAACAAGTCGATAGATTGACATCCGTTGTAGGGAAGAATCCGTAAACTATTTTCAGAGGTTGCGAAGAGTTTGAACAAGTCGATAGATTGACATCCGTTATAGGGAAGAATCCGTAAACTATTTTCAGAAGTCTTGAAGTTGAAGAGGAACCGGTGTAGGGTTTCTTGATGATGCGTCTGAATGAATCTGGAATAAGTATCAGAATGTCGCCGTGTCCGGGTCACATCTGAACTATTTCTGGATGAATTTCGGGAGTTGATCTGTGTCTGTCGACTGATCTTACCTGAAAAGGCAAAGGGTTAGTTGTATACAATGTTATGATGTATGATGCAATGCCTGTGACATTAATGTTTATGATATGAATGTAATGAATGCGCATGTAAGCTGATGAGCTAATCTTGCCGAGGATACATGAATCCGAGATGGCTGAAGAAAAAAAACATCTTGACTGCTGCCGGGGAAAATAAATCCTTGGCTGTTGCTGGGGAAGAGAATTCCTGATGACCTCTACTGGGGAGTTCCAAACTAGTAGGCTCATGCTGGGGAGACCAGATTTGAGAATCGTCAGCTTGATGGGAAGTAACTCTGGCGACTTCACTGGGGAACTCAAGATTTGCCCTTTCAAAACTCTATGGGGAGAAGGTTCAATGGCCTGGCTCCGCTGGAGATACTGAAGCTTAAACTCTGAGGGGAATTGAATTTCGGAGGATTCTCTGGCTGGGGATTTGTAAAGATAAGTTACTGCTGGGGAATTTTGATGAACTCCGCTGGGGATAGGAAGAATTTTTGGCGAGCGCGATCTTCCGTGGCTGTTAGCTTGAGAAGAATCTGAACAAGCGACAGGTTAACATCCGTTACTTGGAGAACCCGTGAACTATTTTCAGAAATCTTGAAGTTGAATCAGCAATAGAGCCGCATCCGTTGTTGGGAAGCGTCCGTAAACTAATTTCAAAGGTTGCATCTGAACCAGCTGATAGATTAACATCCGTTACTCGGGAAGAATCCATGAACTGTTTTCAGAAGTCTTGAGAAGAATCTGAACAAGTGATAGGTTAACATCCGTTTACTTGGAGAACCCGTGAACTATTTTCAGAAATCTTAAAGTTGAATCAGCAATAGAGCCGCATCCGTTGTTGGGAAGCGTCTGTAAACTAATTTCAAAGGTTGCATCTGAACAAGCTGATAGATTAACATCCGTTACTTGGGAAGAATCCATGAACTGTTTTCAGAAGTCTTGAGAAGAACCTGAACAAGTGATAGGTTAACATCCGTTTACTTGGAGAACCCGTGAACTATTTTCAGAAATCTTGAAGTTGAATCAGCAATAGAGCCGCATCCGTGTTAGAACAATGTTTGAATCTAGTACCCTATATTTAAGTTTTGATGATAACAAAGTGAAAAGATATAGTAGTTAAATATTTCATGATTGAATTATATGCTGCCTAAAATTACTATGCTCTGATTTGCAGATATGCTGATTAAAATAAGCAAGATCACTTCTTCAGCATCAGAATATGAGTTTGTACACCAGCATCAGAAGTTGCTGAATCAGAACGTCAAGATCAGATGATCAACGCTTGCACATGCTGAAGCTTGATGAACAGAACTGCGCGTAAAACACTCTGATACAGAATCAAATTAGTTCATCAGCAGCGAAGCAGAATCAGAATGAGCCAAGCCAGAACGTGCATTGAAGAAGCAACGGTACTGTGCATTGAAAGCTAATCAATACCAACGGCATCATTCTAGACAAGATCTGCTCAAAAAGGAAAGCTTGTTAATAGCATTGAATCAAGAATATTTGCTTCAACGTTCATCCTCTCAAGTGCTATATAAACCAAGCTTTGAAGATTATCACGGCTAATGCTTCCAAACTCTCTACACGCACAAAGCTGAACAATAATCTTCACTCTACAAGTTTTGCTAAACCAACAAACTCTGATACTTTATTAGCGTTTAGCAACCTAGTATTCTAAGCTTCATTTGTGTAAACATCACAGTTGTGATATAGTTTTTGTAGAAAACATTCACACACATTTGCTTATACCTTTGTAAGAAAGTGTTGCCTTGACAAACCGGATTGTGGTTTGAATCAAGAAGGTTTTAGCAGTTGCTAAAGCAGATTTGTATTCAGTTGAATATAGTGAATTAAGACCTCGTTGGAGAGAGGCGAAATCACCTTGACGGGTGGACTGGAGTAGTTTGAGATCAAACGAACCAGGATAAAAATACCTTGTCATTTGCTTTAAGATTCCAGTTTTTCAATTCAACCCCCCCTTCTTGTGTTTTTCACCCCTTCAATTGGCATCAGAGCGCCTGGTTCTGAGCTAAAACACTTAACCGTGTCAGTACAAGATCCAGCGTCAGAAAAACACAATGGCAGGAAACAACTCTCATTTCAGCAATGACACCAATGAGGACAGAGACAGATTCAGCGGCAAACCTCCAGTCTTTGATGGAGAAAACTTTGACTACTGGAAAGACAGAATTGAAAGCTTCTTTCTAGCACATGATGCTGATCTGTGGGATATGGTGACAGATGGATACACGCACCCTGTTAATGCAACTGGTCAGAAGATTGATAGAAAATCAATGACTGATCAACAAAAGCGTGATTTCAAGAATCACCATAAGGCCAGAACCATCCTCCTCAGTGCTATCTCCTATACTGAGTATGAGAAGATCTCTAACAGAGACACAGCTAAGAACATCTTTGATTCTCTCAGAATGACGCATGAGGGCAACATTCAAGTCAAAGAAACAAAAGCTCTGGCGCTCATTCAGAAGTATGAGGCGTTTAAAATGGAAGAATCTGAATCCATTGAAACTATGTTCTCCAGATTCCAGATTCTGGTAGCTGGTCTCAAAGTTCTGGACAAGGGATACTCTACTGCTGACCATGTCAAGAAGATAATCAGAAGTTTACCCAAGCAGTGGAGGCCTATGGTTACTGCTCTGAAGCTGGCGAAAGATCTCAACAAAATCACTCTGGAGGAACTTATAAGCTCCCTCAGAAGTCATGAGATAGAGCTAGAAGCTGACGAGCCTCAGAAGCAAGGTAAGCCTATAGCTTTAAAATCTAACAGAAAATCTGAATCTAAAGTTTTGCAGGCAGTTGAAGAAACATCTGATGGATCCTCATCAGAAGAAGACGAGCTTTCTCTTCTCTCCAGAAGAGTAAATCAACTGTGGAAGCAAAGACAAAGGAAGTTCAGGAATCCCAGAAGATCTGATCAGAACGAGTCTTCTTCCAGATACAGAAGGACAGATTCTTCCTCTGGATACAGAAGATCTGAAGGCTCCTCAGGTAGCAAGAAGCCAAATACAAAAGACATCATCTGCTACGAGTGCAATGAGCAAGGACACTACAAGAGTGACTGTCCAAAGCTTCAGAGGGAAAAGCCCAAAAAGAAGTTTGGAAGGGAGAAGAAGAAAAGTCTCATGGCCACATGGGATGACTCTGACTCGTCTGAAGCTGACTCAGAATCAGATGATGAAAGGGCGAACATAGCGCTTATGGCTAACATTCCAGATGACAGTGAAGCTTCTGACTCAGACTCAGAATCAGACACAGAAGAGGTATTCCCTAACTTCGCTGTTAATTTTACAAAGGCTGAACTTGCTGAAAGCCTCAATGAAATTCTGGAACGTTATCAGCAGATTAGAGCTAAATTCAGAGACCTGAAAAGGACTCTTGAATCTGACTCTAATAAGTCTGAGAGTCTCAAATTGGAAAACTCTGAGCTGAGAGATAAAATTTTAAAATTAGAAAACTCTTTACAAAACTCTCAGAAGGAACCAATTGCTGAAACTCCCAGCAACGCTGATGAGATCATCAAGGAGTATGATCATAGTTTCCAGAAGTTCCTTGCTAAAAGCATAGATAGAAGCAGAATGGCTTCAATGATCTATGGAGTTAGCAGAAACGGCAGGAAAGGAATAGGATACCTAGGTAAGGTTCTTACACCTAAAAATGTCATGGATTTAACCATTAAACACACTCCTCTAAATTCACACTTTGTGTATGGTCACACACATGACATCAAATATACTAGTAGTAATCACTTTGTGAAACCAAAATTCAATCAGAGTTTTGGTAAAACTAACAAATCAGGACCCAAGAAGATCTGGGTACCTAAGGATAAAATAATACATGTTGCAGATATCTTTAGCAGCAAGTCAGAAACACCAGTCATGGTACCTGGACTCTGGCTGCTCACGTCACATGACGGGAAGAAGGCATATGTTCCAAAGCCTGGAACTTAAGCCTGGAGGCCACGTTGGCTTTGGAGGCGATCAGAGGGGAAAGATAATTGGCTCTGGAACTGTAGGTAACGGAAATCTTCCCTCTATTAATAATGTTCTGCTTGTTGATGGATTGATGCATAACCTGTTATCCATAAGTCAATTAAGTGATAACGGTTATGATATAATCTTTAATCAAAAATCATGTAAAGCTGTTAGTCAGAAAGATGGGACTATCCTATTTAATGGTAAGAGGAAAAACAACATTTACAAAATCAAACTTTCTGAACTAAAGAGTCAGAACGTAAAATGTCTTCTGTCTGTTAACAACGAGCAGTGGATCTGGCACAGAAGATTGGGGCATGTTAGTATGAGAAGAATATCTCAGATTAACAAACTCAATCTGGTCAGAGGACTTCCAAATTTGAAGTTCAATTCAGATGCTCTGTGTGAAGCATGTCAGAAAGGCAAATTTGCAAAACCTTCTTTTAAATCCAAAAATGTTGTTTCTACCTCTAAGCCATTAGAACTTCTGCACATTGACTTATTTGGACCAGTTAAGACTGCTTCTGTCAGTGGCAAGAAGTATGGGTTAGTAATCGTAGATGACTATAGCAGATGGACATGGGTAAAGTTCTTAAGACACAAGGACGAGTCACACTCTGTGTTTGTTACCTTCTGTAACCAAGTTCAGAATGAAAAAGATCTTAGAATCGTTAAAGTCAGAAGTGATCATGGTGGAGAATTTGAAAATAAAGATTTTGAGTCATTCTTTAATGACAAAGGCATTCTGCATGATTTCTCTTGTCCTAGAACTCCCCAACAAAATGGAGTTGTAGAACGAAAGAACAGAACATTGCAAGAAATGGCCAGAACCATGATCAACGAGACAAACGTTGCTAAGACTTTCTGGGCAGAGGCAATAAACACAGCGTGCTACATTCAAAATAGAATCTCAATAAGACCTATTCTGGAAAAGACTCCATATGAATTGTGGAAGAACAGAAAGCCCAACATTTCGTATTTTCATCCATTTGGATGTACTTGCTATATGTTAAATACTAAGAATTATTTGAACAAGTTTGATTCTAAGGCACAGAAGTGTATTATGTTAGGATACTCTGAACGCTCAAGAGGGTACAGAGTATACAATACAGAAACACAGATTGTGGAAGAATCAATCAGTGTTCGTTTTGATGACAAGCTTGACTCTGAAAAGTCAAAGCAGAATGAAAATCTTGCAGGTATAGAAATTGAATTTGCAGGTTCTGAAGACAAGTCATCAGAAGCTCTCAACACAGACATTCCTTCAACGTCTGAAAGAAGCAATGCTAGAACTCCTACAACTGCTGCTGATCAACCTCAGAAGAGATTACCCAGAAGCAGTTTGGATCACCCAGAAGAAACTATCCTAGGAAGAAAGGAAGATCCAATCAGAACAAGAGCAAGCTTCAGAAACTCTGAAGAAACTCTGATGGGACTTGTGTCTCTGATTGAACCATCTTCTATTGATGAAGCACTTCTGGACAATGACTGGATTCTGGCAATGCAAGAAGAGCTGAATCAATTCACCAGAAACGACGTATGGGATCTCGTTCCAAGACCAAAAGGATTCAACGTCATTGGAACAAGATGGGTGTTCAGAAACAAGCTTAATGAACAAGGTGAAGTCGTCAGAAACAAGGCACGACTGGTTGCACAAGGTTATAGTCAGCAAGAGGGGATAGACTATACAGAAACCTTTGCCCCAGTCGCCAGGTTAGAATCTATCAGACTTTTAATCTCATTTGCTGTTAATAGAGGCATCACTCTGTATCAGATGGATGTCAAAAGTGCATTCTTAAATGGTTATATAGAAGAAGAAGTGTATGTTCACCAACCCCCAGGTTTTGAAAATACAAAACATCCAGAACATGTTTTCAAACTGAAAAAGTCACTGTATGGTCTGAAACAAGCTCCCAGAGCTTGGTATGAAAGGCTAAGTAACTTTCTGCTTGAAAATGAGTTCACCAGAGGGAAAGTGGACACCACTCTATTCTGTAAAACAGTTAAGAGTGACATTTTAGTCTGTCAAATTTATGTTGATGATATAATCTTTGGTTCTACTAATCCTTCTCTTGGAAGAAAATTTGCTAAGTGTATGCAGGCAGAATTTGAGATGAGCCTCATGGGGGAACTGAAGTTCTTTCTAGGAATTCAGATCAATCAAACTCCAGAGGGAACTTACATTCATCAGAGCAAATACATCAGAGATCTTCTGAAGAAATTTGACCTCTCAGAATGTAAGCCATCAAAGATTCCAATGCATCCCACGTGCATTCTGGAAAGAGAAGAGGTAAGCAAAAGCGTAGAACAGAAAGTCTACAGAGTTTAGTAGGCTACTGCGACGCTGATTTTGCTGGAGACAGAGTGGAACGAAAAAGTACTTCTGGAAGCTGCCAGTTTCTGGGAGAAAATCTGATCTCGTGGTCCAGCAAAAGGCAATCAACTATTGCTCTGTCAACAACAGAAGCTGAGTACATAGCAGCAGCAGGATGTAGCACACAGATGCTCTGGATGAAAAGTCAGCTTGAAGACTTCCAGATTTTTGAGAGTAACATTCCTATTCTTTGTGATAATACTTCTGCTATTTGCTTAAGTAAGAATCCTATTTTACATTCTAGAGCTAAGCATATAGAAATAAAACATCATTTCATTAGGGACTATATTCAGAAAGGAATTTTAAACTTGAAATTTATAGATACAGACCATCAATGGGCTGATATCTTTACTAAACCCCTTTCAGAAGATAGGTTTAATTTCATTCTGAAACATCTCAGCATGAAAGTATGCCCAGAATGAAAATGTTTTAATTCCATATTTTTATCTTTCAGAATGTATTTATATTACTGTGAACTTCTGATCAATCTTCTTTCAGAAAGTTAGAACATGCAGATTGTATCAGAGGCAAGTCTAAAGATCTGAGAGTCTAATCTCAAATACAGACGTGCTGATCACTACATCAAACAAGTGTCATCCAATCATCAGCAAATCCCTGAAGCAGAACGCGTGCAAGTTTCTGAGAAGGCAAAGCGCTGATTGGGTGCATTGAGACACATGTCTGGTAACCGTTGTTTAAGTATCTTTCTCAAATCCCCCAAAATCAGCAAGCATTAAATGCAAAAGTAATCACGCTTGTTAATGGCAATCATTATTTTTTTCTCTCTCTTAAAAACGTTTAATTTTTCAAAATAATTTTTGAAATCCTTATTTAAGCACATCATTCTTCATGTTTATTCTTTACGCTTACTCATAATCTCTCAAGTATTTTCTGCATATCTCCTTCAAAACCCTAGCTTTTCTCAAATCACTCTCAAGCTTTTGTGTGAGAACAATGGCATCCTCCAGCATTTCTGCAGAAAATCAGAAGAAAGAAACCTCTGAGCAATATCAAGCGCCTACCAGAACTCTTCTCACACCGGTAAAGAATCTTGAGGTTCTCTCTGAGTTAATCATCGATTTCGACAGTTTGAAGGAAAATGGATTTGACCTAACTGAGGAAGTCAAAGCTCAAAAGTGGGAGAGGTACTTTGATAGATTGGTTGGACCAACCTTCCCAGAGCTTGTCAAAGAATTTTGGATTCACGCCAAGATTCAGAAACATCTAGTCATCTCTTCTGTCATGGGAAAGAAGATAATAATTTCTGAAGACCTCATTGCTAGGTTAATTGGTCAAAGTGGTGGTGGAGTCCGTTGTGTGGACATGGCCGATAGATGCCCTGATATAGGTGTGGTAGCCAACTGCATTTTCACTCTTGGTTTTCCCAGCAGCAAAATCAAGGATCTGAAGGATCACTGCAGAGTGTGGGCCAAGATTGTTCTAGGCTGTTTCAATCACAGGAAGCCAACAAGCTCTCCTGACTATATAAACGTGGATCAGCAATTTCTGATCTACTTTATTGATCAGAGGGTGAAGATCAATTTGGCACACTTCCTGTTCAATCATCTGAAGACTAGTGTGAAAGAGACTAGAGAAGAAGAAAGGACCAAAAGGGACTGGATACCGTTTGGGAGGCTCATATCAGATATTCTGACAGAGAATAAGCTGATAGATTATCTGAGCGAAGCTAAAGTACTGGGCAATTTTGAACCAACTGTTGGAAAACCGCTGAATGCTAAGAACCTGAAAAAGATGAAGCTGATAGAAAATATCAGGAAGGAACCCAGAGCTTCTTCAACTGCTGACATCTCCAGAAGAAGAGTGCCTCTGAGTGATTTTCCAAGATTTTCTGAAATGGAATCCCAACCTGATATGTTTATCAAGTATCCAGATTCTTACAAGGAAGAAGATGCAGGTTCAAAGCTGAAGATCAAAGATCTGAGTCAAGTTCAACCTGAAGTGATTCAGAAGAAGTCAAAGAAGAGGAAAGCAGAAGGATCATCTCACCAGACTCCAAAGAAACGAGGTAATCCATCTGCTGCTCCTATTTCAATTTCCTCTACTATTCCAACATCTGTTGCTCCTCCTCAAACCTCTCACAGAATATCCATTCCAATCCCCACTATTGATGAAACCATACCAGAAGACCCTTCTGAGGCCTTACAACTCAGAAGAACCAGAATTAAAATTCCCATTAAAATTCCCAAACAACAACCAACTGTTTCAACAACACCAGCACTTGATAGAGTGCTAGCTGACATTGAGCGTGAACATACTTCTGTTCAACCTCACTCTGAACCACCAAATATTCCTCCTCCACAACCTGAACCAGAAATTCAACCAGAAATTCAACCAGAAATTCAACCAGAACATCAACCAGAACCAGAACCACAATCTCATCAACCAATCACAGAAGAACCTCTGATTCCTGAGCAATCAGAGATTCCACCTCCTCAACCAGAAAATAATCCTCCCTCACCTCAAACAGAGTTTCACCGCTATGAAACCCCATCTCCTCATCATTCTGATCCCCACTCACCTCAACCTTCACCGCTGGCAATACAGTTGCCATGTGGAACCACCATTGTCAGACCCCAGTTACCATCATCAGAGGAATCAACACCTCCAAAAACTCCAACCACTCCAATAGATATATCCTCTGACTCTGATAACCATCCACCAAAACAAACAGCACCTCAGCACACCTCTGAAAACCAATCCTCTGAAAACCCCAGCAAAACTTTCATTGACTTAACAAGTCTTGAACGTCTTGCTGATTTAAGACACAAATTGGCCATTCCCAAACCAAAGCAATTAGATGTTGGCTCTGGTATTTTGGACTTTGAAACAGGTATGCTGCAGTGGATTGCTTCTCTGAAGCAAGTCTGTCCGGGGATGATCGACCCAGCTGCTTCTGATCAGCTCTGGTCACAGTTCAGAGTATGGGTTCGTGCTGAAGCACTCAAGCTGCAGGACGTCAACTATGAGCAGGCTCAACAGAACTTTAGCAAGCTGCTGAAGGAAGTTGAGAGTCAGCTGCCTCAAGAAGTTGTGCTCCCTCTGGACTCTGAATCTTGGTCTGAGAAAGAGCAAGCTGCACAGGTGCAACCTTCAGAAGAAGACAAGACTCTTCAGGAAGAAAATCCAGCAGAAGATGTAGCTGAAAGTTCTGAGAAGCTTCCTCCTGCTGAAAGTTCTCAAGCTGCCTTGGACAGGCAGGCTCTGGAAGAATTAAGGCTGAATGACTTGCGTCTACAGCAGCGGATGGAAGAGAATGATCAGAAGATGGAAGCAAGAATGAATGTCCAGGACAGCAAGATTGATACTGTTGTCACCATGGTTCAGAAGCAGAATGCAACTTCTGAAAAGATTCAAGCAATGCTGGAAAGCCTGTTCTCACGCATGCCCCCACAACCTTGAAATTTTTTTTCATGCATGACATTCTCTATATTTTCTTCATTTTCTGATGTACTTTTGACTATGTTTTGACTATGCTTGTGTAATGTTCTTTGCTCTGAACTATTTTTAATATAATTTGTTTTTCTGATCTAAATTGTTTTAGCACATCACTAACACTTTTTGATTGTGACAAAAAGGGGGAGAACAAGAATGATATTTAAAATCAATAACGGATAACTAGACAGAAACTCTCAAACATTCTAACTCTATTACTTGAAATGTTTTTCTGTTGTGTTGTTAAGTCTACAGGCACAAGGAAGCTCCGAACACTATGAAGTCTAAGAACTAGAAGCTCTGATCAAAATATAGAAGCTCATGTTGCTCTGATCAAATATGAAGTTCTGATATATGAAGCTCTGATCGACCTAACACTCTGATCCGAAGCAAAGCTCTGACAGGAAAAGCTCTGAAGCTATGCTCTCTGATAAGTCAAAGACTTATAATCTGATGCTCAAAGATAGAAAAAGATCTGACTCTGAAGAACACGCATATCAAAGGGAAGTAACAAACTCAGGGGGAGTATCTCTTAACTCTGACTTCTCCGTACTTCTTATTCTGATACATAGATCTGATAACTTTTCACGTTATTTTTTCATTTAAAATATCTAGTTTTTGTCATCATCAAAAAGGGGGAGATTGTTAGAACAATGTTTGAATCTAGTACCCTATATTTAAGTTTTGATGATAACAAAGTGAAAAGATATAGTAGTTAAATATTTCATGATTGAATTATATGCTGCCTAAAATTACTATGCTCTGATTTGCAGATATGCTGATTAAAATAAGCAAGATCACTTCTTCAGCATCAGAATATGAGTTTGCACACCAGCATCAGAAGTTGCTGAATCAGAACGTCAAGATCAGATGATCAACGCTTGCACATGCTGAAGCTTGATGAACAGAACTGCGCGTAAAACACTCTGATACAGAATCAAATTAGTTCATCAGCAGCGAAGCAGAATCAGAATGAGCCAAGCCAGAACGTGCATTGAAGAAGCAACGGTACTGTGCATTGAAAGCTAATCAATACCAACGGCATCATTCTAGACAAGATCTGCTCAAAAAGGAAAGCTTGTTAATAGCATTGAATCAAGAATATTTGCTTCAACGTTCATCCTCTCAAGTGCTATATAAACCAAGCTTTGAAGATTATCACGGCTAATTCTTCCAAACTCTCTACACGCACAAAGCTGAACAATAATCTTCACTCTACAAGTTTTGCTAAACCAACAAACTCTGATACTTTATTAGCGTTTAGCAACCTAGTATTCTAAGCTTCATTTGTGTAAACATCACAGTTGTGATATAGTTTTTGTAGAAAACATTCACACACATTTGCTTATACCTTTGTAAGAAAGTGTTGCCTTGACAAACCGGATTGTGGTTTGAATCAAGAAGGTTTTAGCAGTTGCTAAAGCAGATTTGTATTCAGTTGAATATAGTGAATTAAGACCTCGTTGGAGAGAGGCGAAATCACCTTGACGGGTGGACTGGAGTAGTTTGAGATCAAACGAACCAGGATAAAAATACCTTGTCATTTGCTTTAAGATTCCAGTTTTTCAATTCAACCCCCCCCTTCTTGTGTTTTTCACCCCTTCAATCCGTTGTTGGGAAGCGTCCGTAAACTAATTTCAAAGGTTGAGAAGAGTCTGAACAAATTGGTAGATTAACATCCGTTGTTGGGAAGAATCCGTAAACTTGTTTCAGAAGTCTTGAAGAGGAACCGGTGTAGGGTTTCCTAATGATGAGTTTGTGTAAAACTGCATCGGTTTTGAACACTTTTGACATTCGAATGCCCCAAGTGGTGATGTAGATAAATTCCTGGCTTATTACAGGTGTTGGTCTACAATCGGTCGTTCACAGATATTTCCTGGGTTGTTACAGGTGTTGATCTGGAACTCTTCAGACATGCCCTGGCTGGATACAAGAATCGAATCTGGAAAGGTGATAGTTGATAGATATGCCCTGGCTGGATACAGGAATCGAATCTTCAAACTCTTCAGACGTGCCCTGGCTAGATACAAGAATCGAGTCTGGAAATGTGGTCAACAGATATGCCCTGGCTGGATACAGGAGTCGAATCTGGAAATAGTCGTCAACAGATATGCCCTGGCTGGATACAGGAATCGAATCTTCAAACTCTTCAGACATGCCCTGGCTAGATACAGGAATCGAATCTGGAAATGTGATAGTTGATAGATATGCCCTGGCTGGATACAGGAGTCGAATCTGGAAACTCTTCAGACATGCCCTGGCTAGATACAGGAATCGAGTCTGGAAATGTTGTAATTGATTTGTTGAACACTTTTGACATTCGAATGCCCCAAGTGGTGATGAAGGAGTCTCGAATCAGATTACTCTGCATATTGAGAGATTTCTTGAAATCTTGACTGGACTGCCCCAGGTTAACTGAACTTTGAAAGATCTGTTGGACCTTGACTAGACTGCCCCAGGTTAACTGAACTTTGAAAGATTTGTTGGACCTTGACTGGACTGCCCCAGGTTAATTGAATTGTGACATGTCATGCCCCTTGTTGATAGGAGATTTGATGGAAGTGTCATCCTCTTGAAGTGATTTTGACTTACTGAGAGATTTTTCGTTCCTCCGAACATTCGCTGTATGAATTTCTTCGCTGTCAAATAAAAGGGTCAAATGCAGACAGTGATATTCGAATAATGCAAAGTTTATGTTTGTCTTTGAAGTTTTGAAAAATGCGTTTTTTAGCAGAAAACTTTTCATAAGACAAGTTAACACAAGATTTAGAGCAAAGCCCTACAGGAGTCAGGATACCTTTTGTAACAGTATGCTTTCGAACTAACCCATGCTTCAATTAGGACTTTTAAAGGGTTGTAACGTGGCCTGGTTCGCGGTTTAAGAAACAAAGGATAAAGGATCAAAGTATATTTGTACCCACCCGCTCTTCGTGATGTTCTTCAACCTAAGCTCAGTTAATTGTGCGTCACACTCTGTTTTGAGTTTGGAATGACTTTTGGGCGATGGTTCACCAGTTGAATTTGGGGAGACAGTCATCATCTCTCTTTCTTTTTCAACATTTTTTCATGTTGTTGAGGATTTTGTAATGACCTCACTATTTTGATTTTGATTTGTTATCCCTATCTTTTGCCTGACTGTTACCGTTTTCCGGGATTACTGTCAGCGGGATGCCCCAGCTTTCTTAAGCCTCCTTTATAGGTTTTGGCTCAGTGGGCTTTTGTCTTTTGAGAGATTGACTGTCTATATGATAGGGAACCACCCTTGTATTTTGATTCCAAAGGAATGCTTTCTTTTTTTGACGTCGTTCGTTGTGTTACGAACTGAGAGTTTGCGACTTCAATGCGCATTTCTTTTTGAATTAACTGAGATACTACCCTGCCCCAGGTTTATATCAAGGGTTTTGATCGTTTAGAACAGAAAACTCCTACTTCTTTGGCTCGAAGGGGTTGACTAGGGATTAACTTCCTTATAACTCCAGTGTTTGGGAATTGAAAGAAATGCCTGTACATCATCAGCAAGGTCTGTTCAAAAGCATACTGTATAAGATTATGGTATTGTTTCGTCATCCTCCCTCTAAAGGCTTACAACTTTTTATCAAGAGTCAAATATCATAACGAAAAGCAGTAGTGAAACGAATGGATGAATTCAAGACAAACATATGCAATGCATTAATGAAAACAGAGTTTAACATCAACAGATAATTGTTTGACAGCAAAAAGAAATTACAACTTTGAAAATTCAAAAAGAAGCAAAAGTCTTTCAGTTTGAGCCTCGTCACTTCAAGCGGAGAACCCTTTAACGGAAGATTTTCATCTCGCCGTCTGGCATGAATTCCAGCACCCCAATGTCAATCAGATCTTGAATCTTGTTTTTCAAGGCCCAACAGTCGTTGGTGTCGTGTCCCGGGCTGTAGGAGTGGTAAACACAGAATGCGTCGGGATTATAGTGAGGAGAGGAGATATTGAGCTTCTGAGGAGGGTCCTTTACGGTGAGCAAATTGACCTCCAACAGGCGCTTCAGTATGAAGAATGATGGTATTTCAGTCTCCGTGAACTGTCTTCCCGACTTTTCTTGCTTACGCCGATTAACCCGTTGACGCTGGCGAGGTTGTTGATGGGCTTGTGACCCTGAAGCAAGCAAAGGAGCTTTCCCCTTGTCTTCTTGAGTGGATGGAGGCTGAGAGGTGAATTGCTCTTCGACCTCAGATGTTTGCCCCAGTTGGTTGTTTGGAAGCAGTTGGCGGACAAGAACTCTGAGTTCCTCTTGTCTTTGGGATAGGTCTTGGATGAGAGCCATCTGGCCCACAACCTGTCCCATCATTTGAGTCCTCAGTGTTGTCAGATCAAACTGCAGCTCCGCAATCTGATCACTCCTGGCATTGTTGGAATTCCCCAAGCCCTTGGTGAGGAGAGCTTTCATCTCTTCTTGCCCCAGAGACAAGTTCAGGAACATCTCCTGCAGCTGAGCAGTCTGGTCTTGGATGTCTTTGACAGACCGTTCTAGAGCCATCTTTTGCTGAAATAAACAGCAGGAGAGTAAGGAAACCTGAAAAAGGAAAGATTGTCAAAATGAAATGCATGATATGTGGATGCATGCTTTCAAGGGTCTCTTGGGGTAAATACAAGAAAATGTTAGAGGTTGAGCCTGCTCTTGGATTGGAGATCTCTGCACCGGTAGACGTCCTTCCACGAGAATCAAGCTCACCATGTCGAGTGGGTCATAGCCACTGATTCAAGTTGTTGCACTTGATCTTTGATTGGAGAGCTTTATATCGACGGATGTCCTTCTACGAGAATCAAGCTCACCATGTCGAGTGGGTCATAGCCACTGATTCAAGTTGTTGCACTTGATCTTTGATTAGGCTGGTTAGACGAGAAACCTCTTGCCCCTTGATAGATGTCTGGTTCAACGTAACCCTGCATCAACAGAACCCTCGAGATCCTTGAAATGGTTATTGAAAATGCTATGGTATGATGTCATGATGTTATGTACATGTATGCGAAAACAAGTGAGTGTATATACAGGCAAACATATTCACACAAAGCACACAAGGCCTTAGGTTTAGGCTTGCATGGGGTCCGGGTATTACCCTCTTGAAGTTAGTCGGCTCAACCTGTCCTATTAGAAGTAATCGGGTTCTAAGGATCCCAATATCACTGGATTGCTTTCATTGTTCATCGTTTCGATTTAGCCACTGAACTGGCGACCGAAATATTCCAGGAAAGCAACCCTCAATTGGGTGTAGTATCGAGTATCAACCAACCTCGGACTGCACCAAAGTCAGTTATCTCGCTACCCTAAAAAGGCCAAGATGGTCAATTAAGGTTCCTAAGGTCAGTTGATGCTTCGCGACACCACGCGGCGGCCCCGTACTCTCCTTGACTGAACTCATGGGTTACCGGTACACACCAAAGTGCCACATCAACGTAGCAGACTGCTTCAACCATGTCGGTATACCCCACACAGTTCCCTCACAGCCTTGTTGCTACTTTCTAAGAAGGTATCCCAAATCCGGGTGTAGGATTTACAAAACTCCGATACAAAGCCCACAAATGTAAAGCAAACAAAGCAATCAATTGAAAACAAAAGTGATCTAAACCCTAAGATGACCCCACTTTTAAATCAAATGTCCCCAGCAGAGTCGCCAGTTCTGTGATACGGTGGGAGAACTGACTAGTGTTTTGCGTTCGTATTCGCACTTGTGCGGTTGAGCAAGAGTCGCCACCGACTTTTTATTTTATCCTAAAGGAAAGGTTAAAAAAGCACAGCAAAAACCTTTTGAGATATTTCGTGGGTTCGGGGGGTAGATTATGAAAAGGGAAGGTATTAGCACCCTTTTCATCCATGGTTATCCATGGGCTCTTAGTTACTTGGTTTTTTAGATCACTTGCCTTGTTTTTCGATTGCTTGAAAATGGTGTGTGTGTGGGTACTTTTGAAAATGTTTTGGAAGAAGATGCCTTGTCTTAGGCAACTAATGTATTTGACTCGTGATTGAGTGTTTTACAAAAGTGTGGATCTTTTCGAAAAGATGTTTTCAAATGTTTTTGAGAGTTTGTTTGAAAGTGTTGTGGATTGTGGTTTTTGAAAAGAAGGCAAGTGTTTTTGCAAATTGATCTCAAGTAACTAAGAGTTTTGTCTACCCTATTGTACTCAAAGGTTTTTGTTATGTTTTAACCCCTTTTAACAATTTTGTTCCACCATTGAAATTGATGGACAATCTTGCGTTTAGGAAGTTTATTCGGGACGGGCGCGGGTCATCGTATGGACCATGAATGCAATGGTGCCAAGTGTCTTTGGAAATTTTCTTTGAAGGGACTATGATCATTCCGTTTAGGCAACACTTTGAGACTTATGATCATTTGATTTTGTTTTGCCAAAGATACTCGGCGTGCAAGCATGGCCCATTTTGGAAGGCAACATGTGGGATTACCCTAGAGGGTGCAAGTGTGATTGTGTATTGATTACATGTATTTGTCTTGTATTAGGTTATCTAGCGTTTGATTTTATGTACATGCAAACCCTAGGTCTAACCATGGTATAATTGAAAAACTGTAAATTGCGGAAATGTAAAATCTACGCTATTACAAAATAGTATCCGGGAGTGGGGGTACAAGTGTATGAATGGGGATGAGACTTATAGTATCCAATAAGTTACAACCAAATCGAATGTGCGATCAAATGTAAATATCGAATATATAAATATAAGATAAACAAATGTGTATAGGGCAATGTGAATGTATTTGTGTAAGTGTACATGTATATGAGTATGTGTAATTATTTACAAATGCGAGATGTGAAATTGAAGTGTATTAGGGTATTTGACCTAAATATATGTTTTAGTGAATCTTGGGTTTGTATATTTTTAATATGTACAAAAGAAAATGTTTTAATTAAATCGTATGTTCAAGTTTTAATTAGATTATGTATAAAATGTATTAAATGTCAAGAAATTGAATTATGGATAAAAAGAAGTGTATTCTTAATTGTTATGTACAAATGTATCTTTTACTTAAAAAAAAATAAAAAAAGGAAAGTATTTTCAAAGATTAGAAATGTATCTTGATTTTATGTATTAAATATTTCAATATATATATTAAAAATGTCTTTTTTTTATATATTATTATTAACATGATTTTTTTGTTAAAAAAAAGAAAGAAGCATTTAGTGGGCTTCAGAGAGAATTGAAACGGGTCAGGCCCATGGTTTGAAACGATTTTCTTTAGGGTTAGGCGTTTTGTCGTTCAGTTGGGAACAAAGCTTTGGGATTGTGAGTGGCGCGTTGTTCGCTTGAGTTTCATCTCCTTTATTCGTTCTCGAGCGTCCAGCATGAGCCTCTTGCCTCAGCCACCGGCAATCTCCATTTCCCCTTCCCTCCAGCGATAGTGTTGAGGCGACAGAACTCGGTAATCAATTTGATTCGTTAGGGTTTGTTTTAGTTCTTGCATGTTTGTGATTTTCTGCGTATTCTTGATTAACTGTTTGGTTTGACTTCTCATGTTGTGCGTTATTGATTTTTATTGGAGGTACATGAGGAGGGAAAAGAAACGTCTTACCTTTACTGGAGAAGGGAAGGAAGGAGATGAAGGTGCCTGGGAGGCTTTGATGGCGAAGAGGGAAAAAAAAGCGTGATGCTGATGAACTTGATGTCCCTGGTATTTCGTTCTCACTTCTTGCCGTATGAGGGTTTTATGAGGACTTACACTGAAAACCTTTTCTCTTCTTTCTTCTTCTCTTCTATTGCGTGCTTGTTGCTTATGTTGGATGCTATGTATTTGAATGCCTATGATGTTAATTGCCTGAGGTTTGCATGTATACCTTCTTTGCCTTCTCGTGTTGCCTATGTGTTGATTGGAATATGATGCTTGCTTGGAATGTTTTATTGCCCAGTGATGTGTACACTGAGGGCCTGATGGGTTTGCCTTGATATTGCCTCTGAATGACTTGCCTATGAATGGTTGAGGTGAACGTTTGAATGCTGCTTTCTTTCTGAATATTTCCTCTCTTCTTCTCCCTGTTGCCTTGAATAGGTTTCTTGTTTGATTACCTTCTTCTGGGTTACCTAGAGCTTATGCTTTTGCACGATTGTTTATGGCCTATGATGAAAACTTTCTGAGGCTTAGGAGTTGCCTTTGCAGATTTTGTTGTTTTGCTTCATTTTTGCAGAGATGGAAAGGTTTGGTTTGTTGACATAGCAGGTTAGGCCTTTGAGGTTGAGCTTCAAGTTTTATGAGGTTTGGCCTTGGGTTTGAACTTGGTAGCAGGTTTTGAGTTTGGCCTATATTGGTTTATGTTTGACAGTATAGTGGTCTTGGCAAGTTGTGATGTGTAGTTTGTATGTTCTGTATGTTTGCTTGGCTTTTTGACAGTTTTATGTGGTTGGCTTTAGGATGGGTTACGTGTTGATATGGCCTTTGGCTTAGGACTTGGTTCTGGTTATTATGCTGGTGCAGGTTTTGAACTTTGGTGTTCTAGGCCAAGGTTTTGGTGTTCTACAGGGTGCCGGTTAAGCTTCAGCATGTGGTATCTATTTTGTTTTGGATGATATCTGATGCAGATTTGTATGTTGAGGCTTTTTGCTCTTTGAGTTTGTTTCTATGTTCTTATCTTTGGTGAGAAATTCTGCCCCCCTCCTTGTGAACTGTCCTCTCTCTCTCTTGTATATCTTTTCTTCTCTTTGTATCTCCCCTGCCTAAGCCTAAAGCCTGACCCTGAAAACCTGCTTCCATCTCTCTCTTTTTCTCTCTCTGTGCAGTTAAAAGAATTTTTAATGTTTTTTACTGTACTTTTCTGAAGGGGCCCTGGGAAATGATGATAAAGATCTTGCTTGCATAACACATTTTTCTCTGCATCTTTATCTTTCTTTGACAGCTTGCTACACTTTATCTTTTCTTTGATATCTTTTCCAAATCCTTTTTGACAGCTTTTGAGTGGACTTTGTACTTTGACAGTAAAATGCACTTTTGGCTTTTGATAGAAAGTTGGAATTGGATTTTAGTTTAGTTTGAACTTGAACTATGCAGTTTGAACTTTGGAATTTATGCATTTGACATTTTAAAAATTATGCATTTTGACATTTTCCATTTATGATAAAAATCTTCCCTCTTTGTGAACCGGGAGAAATCGCGTGATTTGCATAGAGGGTCAACTGATCCCAGTCAGTGGCCTCTAATGATGAGCAAATTTTATCAGTCTTTTTTAATTCAACTGCTTTCTGACTTTCTCTTTTCTTTTGCAGATGAATAATGGAACACCGGAGCGGAGTGAAGAATGAAGAAATTAGAAAATGTTTAGAACAAATAGGATAGTTTTTATTTTCAATTTAATTATTTGTAAACCATTATTATTTTAAATACTTCGTAATAAATACTTGTATCAAATAATAATTGTAACAAACATTAAATATGAAATAAAAATTCTATTGATTCAATTAAACCTTTTCAATTCCTTTTCTTTAATTGTTTACTTGTTATTTATAATTCCTTAAATTAAATAAAATGAAAGTTTAAATTTCAAATATTTAATTCTTAGAACCATAAATAATCAACTAAACCTTGTTGATCAAAATAAATGAATTCGACGTCTCCATCATTCAAAGCAACGCACAGTCGAACACAAAAACTGATCAGACGCAATCCTCTTTTTCACTGATTCTTCGCCAAGCACTGTAATTCCAAACTGCATGCTCTTTGAATTGGTGAATTCAAACCAAGTGCCTCCTCTTACTGATTAAATCAAGATAATGCGAATTTAACCCGAATCTCGGAATAAACTGCGACGCGCTGTAGAATTTTAATCTTTTTGAGAATCTGCCCACAAAACCTTAACTCCTGACTAAATGCCAAATAGCGTTCGCCTGATCAAAATTGAACCAAAAATCATTCAAAACCCTAAGCCAACTGTGAAACAATCCAGAGCCCTGAAAATCAGTAAAAAACCTAATTTCGCTTGACTCACAAGAAAAGTTCGTTTGTCTGATTCTTGAGCCAGTTTAAAAAAATCAGGAAATGTCTGAAGCTGAGATTTCTTGTGGAAAAACGCGAGGGCAAATTTTGGGGTACAACAGTCTCATTACTGGGTGATAACAGAAACGGGCATAGAATCTTTCGTTGTCCAGTTGCTTAATCCACCATTAGTAGTTGGGTATATCCAACTGTCAATATCAAACTCTTCATCATCGTCATCCCTGATAGCATTCACCCCCGCATCATGTTTAGGCTTTTCTGGTGCTCCGAACTCGATCTCATTGGCATCAATCAGGTCCTGTACCTTATTCTTCAAAACCCAGCAATCATCAGTATCATGCCCCGGGCTATCAGAGTGAAAAGCATAGCGGGCGTTAGGGTTGTACTTCGGTGATGTTGTGTTGGGGGTCTTCGGGGCCTCCTTCAGAATCACCAAGTTGGTCTTCAATAACTGCGACATAATTTGGGATAAAGTCATGTTGAGCTGAGTGAATTGTCTTCGAGGTCTCTCGGCCCTTGACGGATTGTTCCGCTGAGGAGCACCAACAGGTCTTGAAATAACAACCGCATTAACATCTTGGCGGCGTTCAGGTCTATTCTGACTTTTTGAACTGTAAACAACACTGGACTCCTTCTTAAAAGGTATCTTCTCGGTGCTTGACGAAGCACCCTTATGTATCTTACCGGATTTGATACCAGCCTCAATCCTTTCCCCGGTCATGATCAGCTCTGTAAACCCGGATGATGAACTCCCAATCAGATGGTTGAAATACGGACCAGACAGGGTCCCTGTTGTACCCCAAAATTTTCCCTCTCATATTCTTCAAGATTTGCAAAGAGCATGCTTCAAAATCTCCCCAAAGGTTGCACAGTTCAATGGCCTCCTAACAGTCACAAATTAGGGTTTTGGTTCTGGCAAAGAAGTTGAAGTTTCCAAGGGTCCAAACAAGTCCCACATGCCCATAAACATTGTCAAGCATCCTTATGTCAAGTTTCAAGACTTACAACACAAGATTGCACAGTCAAAAACCCTAATTGCCCAACAGTCAACTGCAGGGGCAAAATGGTCATTTGACAGTCAAAAGTCCAAATTTTTGGTCAACATCTTATTTTGAAACCACAAACATCATTTGATCAATTCTTGATCATGATTCTCAAGGCATGGCTCAAACAATCTCAAGATGCAAAAGTTTCTATATTTGGACAGCTGAAAAAGTCAACTGCAAATTGACCAGGGCATAACTTCCACATGGTTTATCAAAAAAATTCCATCCAAATCTCATCTTGAAGAGAATGACATTTCCTACAACTCCTCTTCACACTTCAAGTCCAAGAAATGCTCTCACAAAAGTTATCAATCTCAACATTATAGGTCATTTTCAAAAGTCAACAAAAAGGCACTTTAAGTCAAAGACCATAACTTGAGATTGGTAAATCAAAATGACATGGGACCAAAGACATTGGTTAGAGGACTTCAAGACCTTTCCAAAATGTCCAAGAACATGATCAAAGCTTATAAATTGAGAAAGATATGCCTTGTGGAAGTTGGGAAATTTTTGGGAATTTTGAAAAGTCAACTTTACTTCAAATGCCTCAAAATTGCTAATGGGCCACAATTTCTTCCAAGAATCATCACCCAAAAGCTATGCACGACCCATTGACCCAAAGGGGAGCTATTTTCTTATTTTTTATTAATTATTTGAATTTTTTATTACCATTAATTCATTTAATTAAAATTAAATATGAAAAAAATACTAAATGCCACATTTCAAATCTTTTTATGCAGCATTTCCACTCATCAAAGCCTCAATATTTCGTGCATACTGAAAAAGGAAAGAATCATTCATGATTTGGAATATTTGGCATAAAAAAAGATTGAAAAAGATACCATTGAAATCAAATCTCAAAAGCATTGAATACATGGTTGTTGGGCTTGGATTTCTGACCAAAATCATTCCATATACATACAGAAACCTAACCCTAATGACGAGAACCAGAAAGCAACGCCCAAGAACACCAAACAACTTTGCATTATTTTCATAAAAAACTCAAAACTGTTTTCACAGTTCCAACGCAATTCAAAGCAAAAGAACCATCCCATAAGCTTGCCAAGGTTACCAGGAATCTATTCCAATCAAAACCACAGCCTCTAACCTCAAGAATCGGTAGAATGAAGCCGCCCTGTTCTTGATATTTTTCATATTCGTGTTCTGATTTATACGCATTATCCATGCATTTTTCTTGTTGATTTGTACTAACATGACTGCTCTGAAGCTAATGGTACCGCCCAATTGAAGAATGGCCGCCTGTACCATAATCCACCATGAACGCACGTTAGGGTTTCAGAAACCTTGATTTAGGGTTTTTCATATAAAGGAAAATTGGACCATCAAATTAATACAGGCAAATTCGTCAGAACAAGACGAATCAGTTGATCACATCGCGCTCAATTTATATTACGTGATGCTCTATTCACTATTTTTGTAGATATCATTTAGTGGGGGTTTAAAACCCCCGCTATCTAATACGTTTTGTTACAGGAAAACGAAGAAGAAGATTGGGTGTCCTCACGTGATTGGGCCATTCATAATTCTAGCGCGTCTTTTGTTGTGTACCACTAATCATTGTTTTACGTTATATTGTTTATTTTTCATTGTATATTTCAAACGCGCTGAATGGTGTAGTGGTTGAAAGCAATAGTGGTGAACATTGGGACCTGGGTTCGATTCCCAGGTCCCCTATACTCTTAATATTTTTTCTTGCAATATGTTCAGGTACACTGGCCGTCCTACAGTTCACCATACGCCCCAACGCATATGCTTTCCATGTGTCCCTGAGACCAATCCAAGAGCCAGGATGTGAGTTCCATCATGCACTTTAGTCAAGGGGTCTACACGTGACCATCAAAAGTCAAACAAGGCCTAGGATTGAGTGGGCCTGATTGCTTACATACACCTCCTACTGGGCCAGAAAACCCCCCTGTTTGTATATTTATTTTCTTTCTAAGTTTCCTCTTTAATTTTAATTCTTTTCAATTTGTTTTAAATTCATAAAAATAATTCCTTATAACATAAAAATCAGAAAATCATAAAACAATAAAAAATATGTTTTGTTAATATTAATTTCTATTAATTTTGTAAATAAGTTTTAATAACCAAATTAGTTTAATTTTAGGCTTAATTTTAATATTTTTCTTAATAACCAATAAAAACATAAAATTAGGGTTTCTAGCTTTTTTTTACTCTTTTTTTTTTCAATAATTAAAATTTCTTCTTATTATTATTAATAATTAATTATTTTGTAAATAAATATGCCATTTAAATAATTAGGTTAAATTAGGTCAAACTTAAACATTTTTCTTTAATAAATTAAAAACAATTTAGAACTAGGTTTTTATCTTTAACTTTTAATTCCAATTAATTCTCTTTAATTTCATAAATCCAAAAACATAAAAAATAAGTTCTTTTTCTCATTTAATAATTAAATCAATTTTCAATTTCATATTTAATTCCTTTAAAAGGTCCAACGCCTTCGCACCTTCGAATATATTTTCTCTTCGCGCATCTATTTTTATTTCTTTTATGAATGTAATGTATTTGCCCCAAAGCCTTGTAATAGTTAATTAGGACATTTATTTTTCCGCATTTTTCTTTCGTTCAAATCGGGTCTTGGTTTAATTTAGCGATGTAGACCCGCGCCTTTGTAATAGCGTAGGACTTTTATCTTCCCGCACCTTTTAACTGCTAATAATTTGCATGAAAGAATGAATGGCCAAAAATAAAATCAAAGCGTAGAACACTCAATGCATGATCAAGACAAATAATAACTTAACATGACACACAAATCACACACCACTCTTAGGGTATGCCTCACTGTTGCCTTACCCCTCGAAACGTGGTCGTCAAGTAGAGGATGTTTTAGTAAGTCCTCATGTCCATGAACATGGCATGAGGGTAGCTTCTAAGGTGTCTTCCTATTGCTCTGGTGACCACACTGTCCCTAATCCACGAATTGACCCGAACACCTCCAATGGTGGTGCTACCTACCTCTCAATGGTGGGATGGCACTACCTTAAGGACATTTACACAGACTAATTCCTTAGGGTAGGTAGATGACTCGTAGATACTTGCTCTAAATTCAAAAACAAATCAAAAACTTCTTTTCACACCGACACTTTGCAAAAAGCTTTCAAAAACAACTTTTCAAACACTCTTGAGAACTGATACAAGAGTCGAACTGAAATTTTAAACGGAACTTTTTCAAACCCACTCACCTTGAAAAGCAAACAAACATTTTGAAAACACAATGAGCAAGTATCTAAGAGCCCATGGATAACCATGGATAGAAAGGGTGCTAACACCTTCCCTTTCTATAAATCTACCTCCCGAACCGAGAACTAATCTCAATAAGGAATTTTTCTGTGCTTTTGTCCTTTCCATGTTGGAGAAAATAAAAGACGGTGGCGACTCTTGCTTCCGCGACATTTCGCGAAACCAGCGTTAAACAATCAGTTCCAGATCCACCGATCACAGAACTGGCGACTCTGCTGGGGATAACTTTTAAAGTGAGGTGTACCTTAGGATAGTTCATAAACTGTGTTTTCAATTGCTTTGACTTGTTTGCTTTAAATTGTGGGACTGTCTTGGGAGTTACATAGATCCTAACTCGGATCTGGGGATACCCTGTTTAGGTAGCATAAGCTGTGAGGGACCTGTCCGGCGTAGACCGACATGGGTGAAACAGTGGCTACGTTGGTGTGGCACCTTGGTCTGTACCGATATCCCTTGTGTTGCAACGAGGAGAATATGGGTCTTCTGAGGAGTCATTAAGCACCAACAGACCTTAGAACCTTAAAAGATACAACTTGGCCAATAGAACAGTAGCAGTATGCTACGCCCATTGAGGCTAAACTCTCGTGATGGTTCTGGCCGCAAGAAAAGATTACGATGCTGGAGTTATGACCGATTGAGGGTAGTCAATGATATTGGGATCCTCTAAGAACCCGATTACTTTTGATAGGACAGGTATGAACCAACAAACTGAAAGAGGGTAATACCTAGGCCTCATGCTGGCCTAAACTTTAAGGGCTTGTCTTGTGTGACTTGTGTGCCTTATCATGTTTGCCTTTGTAAATATTTGTGGTGTGCTTTATCATAACATCATAACATCATGAGCATTGCATGCATCCTGTATAAGGACTGACCATTTCAAAGACAAGAGGGTTTCACCTTTGCTCTGTTTTGTAGGATATCATGATGCCTATGCAAAGGAATACTATCCGGTTCAACTTTGTTCACCCACCTGAGTTACTTGAAGAGTTGGTTAGCAGAATTCCAAACACCACTTCCTTCATCCAGAGGCATGGTTCTCTTCTCAGTTTAGTCACTGCAAAGCAGGATCAACAATTGATGAGTGTCCTGACCCAGTTCTATGACCCTCTGTACCAGTGCTTCACCTTTCAAGACTTCCAGCTGGTCCCTACCCTGGAAGAGTTCTCTGATTTGCTTGGTATCCCTATCTTGGATCAGACTCCTTACACTGGTTGGGAAAAGACCCCCAGGCTTGAGGAGGTTGCTGCAGCTCTTCCCTTGACTCACCAAGAAGTAATGGACAACTGGGTGACTAGAAGCAGAGTTAAGGGTTTCTTGGCCAGGTTTCTGATTGGTAAAGCTAACAGTTTGTGGAATGACTTGGAATTTAGGGAATATGAAGACATCTTGGCTCTCTTAATCTATGGGCTAGTCTTGTTTCCTAATCCTGACAACTTCATCAATGTCACTGCCATAAGGATCTTCATGTCTCAGAATCCTGTGCCCACTCTCTTGGGTGACATCCTGCAACAACTTTATGCTTGTACTGCCCGAAGACGAGGAACTCTGTGGTGTTGTATCCCTTTGTTGGTGAGGTGGTTTATTTTGCACCTCCCTAAGTCCGTACTGAAGAACCAAGAAGGAAGAGGTTGGGCTTATAGGTTAATGTCTCTCACTGATAAGGACATCATTTGGACTTTCAGAGGTTTGGATGAGATAGCTGTTATTGATCGTTGCGGAGAATACCCTAATGTTCCTTTGATTGGTACTCAAGGAGGAATCTCTTACAATCCATGTCTATCTCTCCGTCAGTTTGGAAGGGCCAGAAGAGCAGGGCCTCATGAGATGTTGGTGCCTCACATCAGTTTTGAGTTTCAGGTGGATAGTGACGAGCTGCGTCGTAGGTTTATCAAGGCTTGGGACAGAGTTCATAAAGATGACCCACAAGAGTTGGGGCCAAAGACTTCTCTACCTATGGAAGCCTACTACAAATGGGTTCGCATCCGTGCTCAGAAGTTAGGTATGCCATACGAAGCTGTCAGAACCGTCATTCTTGAGTATCCTGACAAAGATGGGGCTCCTCCAACTGTCCTCCCTCCTCAGATACCTACTGATTATGAGACATTAAAGAGGTCTTGGTCACAACTGCGAGAAGAACGGGATTCGTATCGGGAAAAGTTCAACGAGCAGGAATTGAAGATCCAGAAGCTGACAAAGCAGTTGGAGAATGAGCGAGCTCTGAATGACTACATCCGTACTGAGAAGAGGAGACCCTGGGATCAGTGATGAGCTTTGGATGTTCTTTTACAGTTTTATTTCCCTTTTTAGTATTTCCATTTTATGTAACGCCTAAGGGCAACCTGTTGAACAATTTGAATTTCAAAGTTGAATCTAATGAAGTGTGTTCCTTTTTGTTCACAAAGTTGATTCCCGATTGTCTTTGAAAACATAAATCATACGCATTCCATTCATCATATGCATAGCATGTATTCTTCTTTTTCAGGTTGCTTACTGTTCTTCGCTGTTTATTTCAGCATCATGAACCCTGAATCATCAACCGAGATGTCTATCAAGGCCCTTCAGGCGCAGAACACACAATTTCAAGAGCTGATCATGGGTCTAACCCAAGGTCAAGAAGAGATGAAGGCTTTGCTCCTGAAGAAGGAGAAGAAGAAGAAGAGAAATGTTCTTTTCAACTCGGGCCGGAGGTTTGGTAATACTCTGCAGAATGAGGAAGCTGGTTCTTCTGTAGGCAAAGACAGTCCCCAGGGGGGAAAGGCTCCAAGTCTGGTAGTCTCTGACAACGAGACTGATTTTAATGAGGAACAGTATCCTCCAGCTGAAGACCGGTATAAGCAGTTGGAAGACAGACTGAACGCCATGGAGATCCAACAAGTGCCTGGGCTGGATTTCGGAGACTTGGGCTTATCTACTGGTATGATCATTCCTCACAAGTTTAAGGCACCATCTTTCACCAAGTATGACGGGGCGTCTTGCCCCAAGCTACACCTCAGGTCTTATGTGCGGAAGATTCAACCGTACACTGTGGACAAGAACTTGTGGATCCACTTCTTCCAGGAGAGTCTTTCAGGGACTCATCTTGAATGGTTCTATCAGCTGGATGGGACCAAGGTTCGTAACTGGGAGGAGTTGGCTACTGCTTTTTACAAGCAGTATCAATATAATGCCGACCTTGCTCCTACACGTACCCAACTCCAGGGTATGTCGCTAGGATCAAGCGAAGGTTTTAAAGAGTATGCACAGAAGTGGAGGGACCTGGCTGGCAGGGTGCAGCCTCCGTTAACTGACCGTGAGCTGGTGGATATGTTCTTGGGGACCCTCTCTGGGCCATTCTTCAATCATCTCATCGGTAATTCGTCTGCAGGGTTCACTGAACTCATTCTGACTGGGGAAAGGATAGAGGCTGGAATGAAGTCCGGTAAAATTCAGAAGGGTGCATCTTCAAGTTCTGAGAAGAAACCCTTTAAGAAGGAGGCCAGTGTTGTATATGGGCCTAGAAGATAAGATAAACCAGAGCGCCGCCAGTCTATCAACGCGGTGGTTATTGCTAAACCTGCTGCCGCTCCTCGGCAAACCAATCCACCCAAGGCTGAAAGACCCAGAAGAGAGTTTACCCGGCTGAGTATGACCCTATCACAAATCTTGCCACAGTTGCTATCCACCAATTTGGTGACTGTCAGAGAGGCCCCGAAGGTTATGAATACTGCCTCTCCCAAGTACAATCCAAATGACCGTTGTGCTTATCACTCCGATAGCCTGGGGAATTCCACTGATGACTGTTGGGCCTTAAGGAATAAGGTGCAAGACCTTATTGATGCGAAGGAGATACAATTTGAGGCGCCTGAGAGGCCAAATGTGGTGACTGCTCCTATGCCCCAACATGGAGTAAATGCCGTGGACGAAGATATGTATGCTGTTTCTGTGAATGATGTAGCTACCCCACTGATGACTGTTAAGAGGAACCTACTGCTGGCCGGTTTATTTCCGGGTTGCAGCAAGGGTTGCCTTTTGTGTGCTGTTACCCCTACTGGTTGTCCTTTGCTGAAGTTAGGCATCCAAAGCCTGATGGACAGCAAAGAGATTCTGTTCAAGAAGACCGTTGTTCCGTTCGTTCCTGTGGAAGAAGTATCTGTTGTTACCATTTTCAATAATCCAATCAAGGCTCCCCCGAGGAAGCCAGTTAAAATCATGACCGTCGCACCCATTATTATTACTGTTCTGGGGCCTCTCCCTTATGAATCTAATAAGGCTGTCCCATGGCACTATGGGGCAGATGTGTATGTACATGGAATAAAGCAAGAGTTCAACACTAGCACCAGCATCAGCAATATCACTGGTCCAGCAAAAGTAACCCGCAGTGGCAGGCTCTTCTCGCCTGACATTGCGCCACCTGCTATTCGAAGACCTCTCATTATCACACCTGCAAGTGCACCTGTTCCCATTTTTGATCAAGTTATTTCCCCTGCTGCCGAGTCATCTAATGCTCGGGGCAAAGGGATTGAAGATGAGCTTGCCCGGATGGAGGCACCAAAATCTGTGAATGTTGAAGCCTCCCAACAAGAGATGGAGGAAATCCTGAAGATAATCAAGAAGAGCGATTTTAATGTTGTTGAACAGCTGGGGCATACCCCCTCTAAAATCTCTATGCTCTCCTTGTTGCTGTGCTCAGAGGCCCATGCTAAGGCCCTGATTTCATTTCTCAAGACGGCTCATGTGCCACAAGAGACCTCTGCAGACCCGTTTACTGATTACGTAGCCAATTTGACAGCTGGCAATGGTTTGGGTTTCTCGGATGCTGACCTTACTGCTAAAGGAAAGAACCACAATGATGCCCTGCATGTCTCTATAGAATGCAGGGGCACTACTCTTGCGCACGTGTTGGTGGACACCGGTTCTTCCCTAAATGCGTTACCCAAGAAGGCCTTAGACCATTTGGATTGTGAGGGCCTGGAGCTGAAACCTAGCAACATCATTGTTCGAGCCTTTGACGGGTCGAAGAGGATGGTTCATGGAGAGGTAGACATTCCTATTCGTGTGGGTTCTCAAGTATTCGACTCAACTTTCTATGTGATGGATATTCGTCCATCTTATTCCTGTTTACTGGGTCGACCTTGGATTCACAAAGCTGGAGCAGTGACCTCTACCCTACACCAGAAGCTCAAGTACCCAGTCAGAGGGAAGATTGTCACTGTGCAGGGAGAGGAAGAGTATATGGTTAGTCACTTGAATTCCTTCCGATATATTGAGATGGACAGGGAGTTTATTGAAACCCCCTTTCAGCATTTTGAAGAGGTACCTCCAACATTGGCGGCAGCAGAAACAGTGGTTGAAGAGGATGTTCCTTTGAAGATGGCTTCCCTGAAGAATGCACGGGCTGTAATCAAGAAAGGTGAATGTGCTAACTGGGGCAGGCTCCCTGATTTTACACCTAAAACTGACAAGTTTGGACTGGGTTTTACTGCAGAGGCTCAGAGGGCTGTGCGCAAAGCTAGAACCGGAAGACCTCCTGTGCTCATCATCAATCCAAGGGTGAATGCTATTGGGGATGAAGACGAAGTGGAAGAGTCAGAGTTCGATAGCTGGATTTACCCGACGACTGATGGTGGATTGACCAATTGGACTGCTAAAGATCATACTCCTGTTACTTTTATTACGCAGTAATAAACTCCTTTGTTTTGTTATTTGTAATAAACAATGAATTGAAACTATGGCCCAGTGCCTTACCCGGGGCACCGTTGATTCATTTGTGAGGGCATATTAATTGTCATTTCATATATCATGAATAAAAACCTTGGACGTTTTCTCGCATTTCAAATCTTATGCTCCTTTTCTTTCTTTCCTTTCTTTATATATTGCAAAACAGCTGTATTTACACACACTCACTCATACAGGTTTCAATCCACTCTGGATCTCACTGGTAACGACTCTGCTACTGCCAGTTATGACTTCGAAAATCCGATCAACTTAGCCGAAGACGAAGGTGAAGATGATTGCGAAGTGCCTGGCGAGCTTGCAAGACTGTTACTCCAAGAAGAGAGGGCAATTCAACCACATGAAGAGCCAGTGGAAATGATAAATCTGGGTACTGATACAGATAGAAAGGAGGTTAAGATTGGTGTCAACCTAGAGCTCAGCGTGAAGCAACGGTTGACTCAGATGTTACATGATTATGTGGAGATCTTTGCCTGGTCCTACGAAGACATGCCTGGGTTGGATACCAGCATTGTGGTCCATCATTTGCCTACCAAGGAAGATTGCCCTCCGGTTAAGCAAAAGGTCCGCCGTATGCGTCCAGAGATGTCCGAAAAGATCAAAGCCGAGGTTATGAAGCAGTTTGATGCCGAGTTTCTTGCAGTGACTTCTTACCCTCAGTGGGTTGCTAATGTGGTGCCGGTACCAAAGAAAGATGGAAAGGTCAGAATGTGTGTTGACTACAGGGATTTGAACAGGGCCAGCCCCAAGGATGACTTCCCCCTACCTCACATTGACGTCTTGGTTGACAATACTGCTCAGCACAAGGTGTTCTCCTTCATGGATGGTTTTTCAGGCTATAATCAGATCAAGATGGCTCTGGAAGACATGGAAAAGACTACCTTTGTTACTCAGTGGGGCACCTTCTGCTATAAGGTCATGCCATTCGGGTTGAAAAATGCTGGGGCAACCTACCAACGTGCCATGGTTGCTTTATTTCATGACATGATCCATCATGAGATAGAAGTGTATGTTTACGACATGATTGCAAGGTCCCAAACTGAGGAGGAACACCTTGACCACCTGCAGAAACTGTTTGACCGTCTGAAGTTGTACAAGCTGAGGTTGAACCCGAATAAGTGCACCTTCGGGGTAAGGTCTGGAAAGTTGCTAGGCTTTGTTGTAAGTGATAAGGGTATTCAAGTGGACCCTGCCAAGGTTAAAGCTATTCAAGAGATGCCAGTTCCTAAGACAGAAAAGGAGGTCAGGGGCTTTTTAGGACGCCTGAATTACATTGCCCGGTTTATCTCGCACCTAACTGCTACCTGTGAACCAATCTTCAAGCTGCTGAAGAAAGATCAGGTAGTACGTTGGAATGATGAATGTCAGGCTGCTTTTGACAGAATCAAGGAGTATCTCCAAGAACCACCCATCCTTATGCCACCGGTTGAAGGGAGACCTCTGATACTATACCTGACAGTACTTGACAACTCAATGGGGTGTGTGCTGGGGCAGCATGACGAGTCTGGCCGAAAAGAGCATGCCATTTATTACCTAAGCAAAAAGTTTACCGACTGTGAGACCCGATACTCACTGCTTGAGAAAACTTGCTGCACTTTGGTATGGGCTGCTCGCCGGCTGAGACAGTATATGCTGACTCACACTACCTTGTTGATTTCAAAAATGGATCCAATAAAGTACATATTTGAAAAGCCTGCTCTGTCTGGGAGAATAGCAAAATGGCAAATGATCTTGACGGAATACGATATCCAGTACACGACCCAGAAAGCCATCAAAGGAAGTGTATTGGCAGACCACTTGGCACATCAGGCAGTAGACGACTATCAGTCAATGAACTTCGAGTTTCCAGACGAGAGCATCATGATTGTGACTGATTGTGAAGTACCTGGATCAGATGAAGGACCCGAGGAAGGATCCCGGTGGTCTATGCACTTTTACGGAGCCTCCAACGCTTTGGGTAACGGTATCGGCACCGTGATCATATCCCCTCAAGGCACTCATACTCCACTCACTGCCCGGTTATGTTTCAACTGCACCAACAACATGGCGGAGTATGAGGCATGCATCATGGGTCTTCAAGCTGCGATCGACCTAAGGATCAAGTTTCTGAGTGTCTTCGGAGATTCTGCTCTCGTGATCAATCAGATCAAAGGCGAGTGGGATACGAAACATCCGAATCTTATTCCTTACAGAGAATGTGTGTTGACAATGATCCCCCATTTCACAGAGATAACCTTTGAACATTTCCCGAGAGAGGAGAATCAGCTGGCGGGCGCGTTAGCTACGATGTCTTCTATGTTCAAGGTCAAATGGGACAATGAGGCTCCCCGGATCATTATCTGGAAACTGGACGAACCGGCATACTGTTGTGATCTCGAGACTGAATTGGTGACTGAGAAACCTTGGTACCATGAGGTGAAGAGATACTTGGAAGCTCAAGAGTATCCTGAAGGTGCATCTGTCAATGACAAAAAGTTTCTAAGAAGGTTCGCAGCAAAGTTCTTCCTTAGCAACGACATTCTGTACAAGCGAAACCATGATTCGGCCTTACTGCGTTGTGTGGATAAGACTGAAGCAGAAAGGATCATGGCAGAACTGCATGAGGGTACCTTCGGAACACATTCCAGTGGACACACTATGGCGAAGAAAATCCTTCGGGCAGGGTATTTCTGGTCCACAATGGAAGATGATTGCTACCAACACTCTCGGACATGCCATAAATGCCAGATATATGCAGACAAGGTGCATGTTCCTCCAGTCCCTCTGAACGTCCTGACTGCACCTTGGCCTTTTGCAATGTGGGGCATAGATATGATCGGCGAGATTAAACCTACGGCATCCAATGGGCATCGCTTCATCCTGGTAGCAATCGATTACTTTACGAAGTGGGTTGAAGCAGCTTCCTACGCTACAGTAACCAAGAACGTTGTGGCGCGGTTCATTCGGCATAATCTGATCTGTCGATACGGCGTCCCAGAAAGGATCATTACAGACAACGGTACCAATCTCAATAACAAGATGATCACTGATCTCTGCGAGCAGTTCAAGATACAGCACCACAACTCTTCTCCTTACCGGCCGAAGATGAATGGGGCTGTAGAAGCAGCAAATAAGAATATCAAGAAAATTGTGCAGAAGATGACAGTGACCTATAAAGATTGGCACGAGATGTTACCGTTTGCTCTACATGGGTACCGTACCTCAGCTAGGACGTCAACCGGGGCAACTCCTTTCTCCTTGGTCTACGGCATGGAGGCAGTCTTACCGATCGAAGTGCAAATACCCTCTCTCCGGATAATGAAGGATGCAGATCTGAGCGAAGATGATTGGATCCAGACACGACTTGATCAGTTAAACTTAATCGACGAAAAAAGACTTGCTGCTATTTGTCATGGTCAGGCGTATCAAAAACGGATGATCAGGGCATTTAACAAAAAGGTCAGACCACAAGAATATCAAGTTGGGGACCTGGTAATCAAGCGCATCATCCTTCCTCAGAGTGATCCAAGGGGCAAATGGACCCCTACGTACGAAGGGCCATTTGTGGTTAAACATGTGTTCTCAGGAGGAGCCATGATTCTAACTACCATGGATGGTGACGACCTTCCTCACCCCGCCAATGCAAACATAGTAAAAAGATACTACACATGAAAAAAGACCCGCTAGGTTGACATACCTAGGCAAAAATTAGGGCTTCCCGGCGAACCAAAAGGGTTCGGGCAAAATGAAGGGATGAAATGAAAAAAATCTGTACACCCGGCAAGTCGAAAACCTGAAAAGGCGGCTTAGGCAAAAATGGGTATCCCGGTGGACTGAAAACCCGAAAGGGCGGTCCAGGCAAAAGTTAGGGATAAAGCGTAATACTATGTTTCATTGGATCACTTTGCATCCAGAATCCGGTATCAACATCAAGTTCAGACGGCATCGATCAATCAACTTCACCTTCAGCTAGGTCATCAAGTGATGAGACGCTCGAAGATATAAAGGCGATAGCAGAGTTGGAACCCAGTGGGATGATTCTTTTCACACAGCTGTTTTATTTTCCTTTGTACAAATTTGTATAAACTCTTATTCGGCGGCGTTCTCTTACTAGGACGTCAGCCTCTTGTACATAAACGCCTATTTTCAGGCAAATTCAAAATCAATACAAAAATCACTTTTCAGTTAAAATTGCCAATTGTTTTCCTTTTCTGTTTTGTTTTGCAAAGAACGTCTAAGGTTCAATTTGTGATATATGCATTTGACACTAATTGCTAACTCATAAATATTTGCATACGAAACAAAGGATGAATACAGGTAACTTTAGAAACAGGGGCAATAATGAGTGGTCTAAGCGATCTAATTGTTCTGTCCACCAAGGTACCAAGGTAAGTTCGGCTGAAGAACATAACCAGTATATCTTAATTCCCCAGAGAGTGAGCCGGCAAGTCAGTGCACTCTCCCCAAGCAGAGTTATCCTATCAGCCTTAAGGAAGTTGGGTATCCCCAGTAGATCTCAACATTCCCCAGCACGACATACAAACATTCTTAACAAGCATCCCCGGCAGTCTTAGTCTAAGATTGTTCCCCGGCGGTATACCCGACATTCAGCGGAACCACTTCCCCGATACATTTCAAAGAAATTTCCCCAGGAGAGTCCAATCAAAGATTTCCCCAGGAAAGTTTGGATCCATCCCCCAGCAGTAAGCTTATCCCCAGTAGATTCTGGAAGCTTATCCCCTACAGAGCACGAACGCGTCCCCCGGCTTTATTCAAAGGTTATTTCCCTACCAGGATATAACTGGGTTATCCTCAGCCAATAGCCATGGAAAGATCGTCGTCGACAAAGTCTTCCTTATCCCCAGCGAAGTCTACTAACACTTCCAACATAACAACGGCATCCTCAGCGAAGTTACCATCAACATCCCAGCAAAGTACCTCTCTCCCTACAGAGTTTTGTTCCCCAGCAGAGTCGCCAGTTCTGTGATCGGTGGATCTGGAACTGACTGTTTAACGCTGGTTTCGCGAAATGTCGCGGAAGCAAGAGTCGCCACCGTCTTTTATTTTCTCCAACATGGAAAGGACAAAAGCACAGAAAAATTCCTTATTGAGATTAGTTCTCGGTTCGGGAGGTAGATTTATAGAAAGGGAAGGTGTTAGCACCCTTTCTATCCATGGTTATCCATGGGCTCTTAGATACTTGCTCATTGTGTTTTCAAAATGTTTGTTGGCTTTTCAAGGTGAGTGGGTTTGAAAAAGTTCTGTTTAAAATTTCAGTTCGACTCTTGTATCAGTCCTCAAGAGTGTTTGAAAAGTTGTTTTTGAAAGCTTTTTGCAAAGTGTCAGTGTGAAAAGAAGTTTTTGATTTGTTTTTGAATTTAGAGCAAGTATCTACGAGTCATCTACCTACCCTAAGGAATTAGTCTGTGTAAATGTCCTTAAGGTAGCGCCATCCCACCATTGAGAGGTAAGTAGCACCACCATTAGAGGTGTTTGGGTCAATTCGAGGATTAGGGACAGTGTGGTACCAGAGCAATAGGAAGACACCTTAGAAGCTACCCTCATGCCATGTTCATGGACATGAGGATTTACTAAAACGTCCTCTACTCGACGACCACGTTTCGAGGGGCAAGGCAACAGTGAGGCGTACCCTAGGAGTGGTGTGTGATTCGTGTGCCATTTTCAGTTATATTTTGTCTTGTTCATGCATTGGTGATCTACGCATTGTTTTTTATTTTTGGCATACATTCTTTCATGTGATAATTAGCAGTTAAAGGTGCGGGAAGATAAAAGTCCTACGCTATTACAAAGGCGCGGGTCTACAACGCCAAATTAAACCAAGACCCAATTTGAATGAATAAAATGCGGAAAAATAAATGTCCAAATTATCTATTACACGACTTTGGGATAAATACATTATATTCACAAAAGAAATAAAAAATAAATGTGCGAAAAGAAATAAGAGTCGAGTGCGAGGGCGTTGGACCCTTTGAGGAAATTAAATTGAAATTATTAAATTAATTAAATTAAATAAAAGAAAGGACTTATTTTTTATGTTTTTTTTGTATTCATGAAATTAAAGAGAATTAATTGGAATTAAAAGATAAATATAAAAACCTAGTCCTAAATTGTTTTTTAATTTATTAAAGAAAAATGTTTAAGTTTGACCTAATTTAACCTAATTATTTAAATGGCATATTTATTTACAAAATAATTAATTATTAATAATAAGAAGAAGAAATTTTAATTATTGAAAAAAAAAAGAGTAAAAAAGCTAGAAACCCTAATTTTAATATTTTTCTTAATAACCAATAAAAACATAAAAATTAGGGTTTCTAGCTTTTTTACTCTTTTTTTTCAATAATTAAAATTTCTTCTTATTATTATTAATAATTAATTATTTTGTAAATAAATATGCCATTTAAATAATTAGGTTAAATTAGGTCAAACTTAAACATTTTTCTTTAATAAATTAAAAAACAATTTAGGACTAGGTTTTTATATTTATCTTTTAATTCCAATTAATTCTCTTTAATTTCATGAATACAAAAAAAACGTAAAAAATAAGTCCTTTCTTTTATTTAATTTAATTAATTTAATAATTTCAATTTAATTTCCTCAAAGGGTCCAACGCCCTCGCACTCGACTCTTATTTCTTTTCGCACATTTATTTTTTATTTCTTTTGTGAATATAATGTATTTATCCCAAAGCCGTGTAATAGATAATTAGGACATTTATTTTTCCGCATTTTATTCATTCAAATTGGGTCTTGGTTTAATTTGGCGTTGTAGACCCGCGCCTTTGTAATAGCGTAGAACTTTTATCTTCCCGCACCTTTAACTGCTAATTATCACATGAAAGAATGTATGCCAAAAATAAAAAACAATGCGTAGATCACCAATGCATGAACAAGACAAAATATAACTGAAAATGGCACACGAATCACACACCACTCCTAGGGTACGCCTCACTGTTGCCTTGCCCCTCGAAACGTGGTCGTCGAGTAGAGGACGTTTTAGTAAGTCCTCATGTCCATGAACATGGCATGAGGGTAGCTTCTAAGGTGTCTTCCTATTGCTCTGGTGACCACACTGTCCCTAATCCTCGAATTGACCCGAACACCTCCAATGGTGGTGCTACTTACCTCTCAATGGTGGAATGGCGCTACCTTAAGGACATTTACATAGACTAATTCCTTAGGGTAGGTAGATGACTCGTAGATACTTGCTCTAAATTCAAAAACAAATCAAAAACTTCTTTTCACACCGACACTTTTCAAAAAGCTTTCAAAAACAACTTTTCAAACACTCTTGAGGACTGATACAAGAGTCGAACTGAAACTTTAAACGGAACTTTTTCAAACCCACTCACCTTGAAAAGCAAACAAACATTTTGAAAACACAATGAGAAAGTATCTAAGAGCCCATGGATAACCATGGATAGAAAGGGTGCTAACACCTTCCCTTTCTATAAATCTACCTCCCGAACCGAGAACTAATCTCAATAAGGAATTTTTCTGTGCTTTTGTCCTTTCCATGTTGGAGAAAATAAAAGACGGTGGCGACTCTTGCTTCCGCGACATTTCGCGAAACCGATGTTAAACAGTCAGTTCCAGATCCACCGATCACAGTCCCCAAAAACATATCCACTAGTTCCCTATCAGCCAAGGGAGGTTGAACTCTTCCAGCAAGGTCCCTCCATTTCTGAGCATAATCTTTGAAACCTTCGCCCGCACCCATGGACATACCCTGAAGTTGGGTACGTGTGGGAGCGAGGTCGGCATTGTATTGGTACTGCTTGTAGAAAGCAACAGCCAAGTCTTCCCAATTGCGGATACTAGCTCCTTCTAACTGGTAAAACCATTCAAGCTGAGTCCCTAAAAGACTGCCTTGAAAGAAGTGAATCCAGAGATTCTCGTCAGTGGTGTATGGCTGAATCTTCCTAACGTACTAACGAAGGTGCAGTTTCGGGCAAGAAACCCCGTCGTACTTAGCAAAGATTGGTGATTTGAATTTGTGGGGAATTACCACCCCAGATGACAGACCCAGATCACCAAAGTCCATACCAGGCACTTTCTGAACTTCCATCGCACTCAACCGGTCTTCCAGTTGTTTGTACCTATCCTCAGCCGAGGGATACTGGTCTTCGTCGAAGTCGGTCTCGTTGCATGAAACCACTGGGCTAGGAACCCTCCTTTCTTCCTGATTATCCTTCCCTCCAGATGAAGGGGTCAAATCAACCTCTTCTCGCAAGTCGTTTCCGAATCTACGACCCATATTAAACAGTACTGTCTTCTTCTTCTTCTTCTTCTTCTTCTTCTTCTTCTTCTTCTCTTTCAGGATAAGGGCCTTCAGATCTTGCTGACCCTTAGCCAGGTTCATGAACAATTCTTGGAACTGGGCGTTTTGAGCCTGTAGAGCCTTGATTGCTTGTTCAGTTGATGTTTTAGAAGACATGATGCTGAAATAAACAGCGAAGAAGATGAGAAACCTGTAAGGGTACCTGTTATGAGGTGCATGGGAATGATATGCGTATGATATGATTTCAAAGACGTCGAGAGATTCAAATTCGTAAACAAGAAATGAAACACGCTTTTATTAGATAAACTTCAAAATCAATTGTTCAACAGATGCCTTTAAGGCGTTACAAGAAAGAAAAACTGAAAAGTAAATCAAAACTAGAAATAATCAAAAGACAATCAGTGCTCCCATGGTCGCTTCTTGTCGGTGCGGACATAGTCATTGAGGATCCGCTCGTTCTCCAGCTGCCTTGTCAACTTCTGAATCTTCTGCTCTTGCTCGTGATACTTTTCTCTATAAGTATCCCGTTCTTCCCTTAGCTGCATCCAGGACCTCTTCAATTCCCCAATGTCAGTAGGCATGTAAGGGTGGAGGATGGTAGGAGGAACCCCTTATTCATCAGCAACTTCAACAATTATAGGCAAGACGGCTTCGTACGACATTCCCAGCTTTTGGGCACGGATACGAACCCATCAGAGATATGGCTCCATTGGAAGAGAAGTCTTTGCACCCAGCTCGTGCGGATCAGACCTGTGTACTCTATCCCAAGCTCTTATGAATCTGCGGCGTTGCTCGTCACTATCCCCTTGGAAGTCAAAGACAATACTAGGCATTAGCAGCTCATGAGGTCCTTCTCTTCTAGCCCGTCCAAACTGACGTAAGGCCAAGCATGGATTATAAGTGATCCCTCCATTGGTTCCTATCAGTGGAACATTGGGGTATTCCCCATAACGATCAATAATGGCCACCTCGTCCATACCGTTAATAGTCCAAATGATGTCATTATGAGAGAGAGACATTATCCTGTAGGCCCAGCCCATGCCTTCTTTGTTCTTCAGAACTGATTTGGGGAGGTGAGAAATAAACCACCTCTCCAACAACGGAGCACAGCACATAAGGGTTCCCCATCTCTGAGCAGTACGGGCATAAAGAGAATGAAGAATGTCACCCAAGAGAGTGGGCACATGATTACCGGAGATGAAGATCTTTACCGCATTCACGTCAATAAAGGAATCAGAGTTAGAAAAAAATACCAAACCATATATCAGAAGAGCCAGAATGTCTTCAAATGCCTGGAAGTCTAGACTGTCCCAGAATTGATTAGCCTTACCAACCAAGAATTTAGTCAAAAAGCCCTTTGCTCCACTACGAGTTTCCCATTTAGACATCACCTCAGCCTTGGTCAGATGAAGGGCTGAAGCAATCTCTTCTGTCCTAAGGATATTCTCCCAACCTGTGAACGGGGTTTGCTCCAGAATAGAGATACCAAGCAGATCAGAGAACTCCTCCAGAGTGGGGACCAACTGGTAGTCCAGAAAAGTAAAGCAATGGTACAGTGGATCAAAGAACTGGACTAAGACTCTCATTATTTGTTCATCCAATTTGGAGGTGACCAAACCAAGAAGGTGCCCATGTCTTCTGATGAAGGAGGTAGTATCTGGCATCTTTGCAACCAATTCTTTAAGCAGAGTGGGAACTTGGACAAAGTTGATCCGGATGGTGTTTCTACGCATGGGTGCCATGACCTACAAAACAGAACAAAGATGAATCCCTCCGGTCTTTGAAATAGGTTAGTCCAATGCAAGATGCATGTAATGTCATGATGTCATGATGTTATGATAGAAAACACACCACAAGTATCCACAAATAGCAAACATGGTAAAGGCACACAAGTCACACAGAGAGCCCTTAGATTTCAGGCTGGCAAGGAGTCTAGGTACTACCCTCTTTCAGTTCAGTTGGTTCAAACCTGTCCTAAAAATAGTAACCGGGTTCTAGAGGATGTCAATATCACTGACTACCCTCGATCGGTCATAATTCCAGTTTAGTAACCTTTTCTTGCAGCCGGAATCATCGTGAGAGTTTAGTCTCAATGAGTGTAGCATACTGCTACTGTTCTATGGCCAAGTTGGTCAATTTAAAGGTTCTAAGGTCAATTGGTGCTTAATGACCCCTTAGCAGACCCATATTCTCCTCGTTGCGCCACAAGGGATATTGGTACATACTAAAGTGCCACACCAACGTAGCTATTGCTTCAACCGTATCAGTCTACGCCGTACAGTTCCCTCACAGCTTATTGCTACTTACCTAAAGGGTATCCCCCACATCCGGGTTAGGATCTATAGTAACTCTGATACAAGCCCACAAATATAAAGCATACAAGTTAAGCAATTGAAAGCAATATGAACTATTCCTAAGGTACACCCCACTTATTAAGCATCCCCAACAGAGTCGCCAGTTCTGTGATATGGTGGGAAGAACTGACTGTTTTTTGGAAATGCTGGTTTGCGTTTTGCGTGTGTTTTCGCAAAATGTCGCGGTAAGCAAGAGTCGCCACCAGCTTTTATTTTATCCAACAAGGAAAGGAAAAAAAGCATAGAAAAATTCCTTTTTCGAGATGTTTCTCGGGTTCGGGGGGTAGATTATAGAAAGGGAAGGTGTTAGCACCCTTTCTATCCGTGGTTATCCACGGGCTCTTAGGTACTTGCTCATATTGTTTTCAAAATATTGCTTTCTTTGTGCTTGTGGGTTTGAAAAAAAGTTTGTTTGAAAACTTCGATTTAACTCTTGCTTCTGTCCTCAAGAGTCTATGAAGTGTTTTTGAAAACTTTGTTCGAAAAGTGTAAGTGTGAAAAGTTTTTGTTTTTGTTTTTTGAAAGAGCAAGTATCTAAGAACCATCTACCTACTCGAAAAAGGAATCGTTCTATGCTAACTTCCTTTAGACAATGCTATCCTACTATTGATGAGTAGGTAGCACCGTCGTTAGAGTTTAAGGGTCAATTCGAATTTAGGGACTTATGGTCACCAAAGCAATGTTAGGACGCCTTAGCGGTAACCCTAATGTCTTAGATCATTTGTTTTGAGGCAACAATATCCGAGGCAACCATTTCGAGGCGACTATGATCTTTTAGACAAGAGGGCGACCTCTAAAATGACCTATACTCAATGACCGCGTACGAAGGCAACCAAGTGGGGTGTACCCTAAGAGTGCGCATGTGCGAGTGTGTTGTTTTCGGTTATTTTTATCTTTGTACATGTTAAGGGTGATCTAAGTTGATTTTAGGTTAAAACATTCAGTCTTGTCATGCATCCCTATTATCAAACACCTAACAGTTATAATTTACGGAAAATAAATTGCGGAATTTAAATTACAAGGCGTCAGGTATTTACATCGCCAAAGACAAACCCTTTAAAAATAAATAAAGCGATAAAAAGTAAATAAAGGTCCTATTAACGATTACAAACCAGAGGCAAGTACATTAATATGATAAAAGAAGGTAAATCGCATGCGAGAAATTAAATCGAGCGCAAGAATTTAGGGTTTTTACCCTTTAAAGAAGACATCTTTTTTTGGTTTTCATTTTAAGAAAGAAATAAATCTAAATTAATTACTAAATTAAATAAATAAATTAATTAGAAATAAATTATTTTTGTTTTTTTGTTATTTAAAGAAAGAAAATAAAATAATTAAGTTAGTAATTAAAACCCAATTATGTCTAGTTAATTTTAATTATTTACAAAAATGTTAAAGTTATTCTAATTAAAACTCTAAATCAATTTAATTAGTATTTATTAATAAAATAAAAATTGAAATTTGATTTAATATGAAAAATATTTTTGTGGTTTTATTTTATAAAAAGAATTTTTGATTGGTTAATAATTAAATAGAAATAATAAAATAAATAATTAAATCAAAATAAATAAAATAGAGAGAGGGGTATGGGCCTGAAGTAGGGAGTCTGAATAGCAAGCTGAAGGCCCAATTGTGTTGGCCTCGTTTGACTCTTGGTAATCTTGTGCGCACGCGTTGACCAAAGCCTTGGTGGTCCTTCCATCCCCATCCATCAGATCTGGCCATTGGCCATCTGTCCATTGGGTAGATGATGGTGTATGATGCACTACTACTCGTTATGCGCATTGGAATACCTGAAGAAACAAAATAACAAAGAGAGTGGGGGACCTGGGATTCTAACCCAGGTCCTGAAGGAGTTTGGATGCACACGTTTACCACTAGGCCACTTTGTTTCATTTGTTAATATATTGTACAATAATGATAATAAAACAAAGCAGAATTAATGGATCAGAAAACAAAATAATGCGCGCCATATTTTAATGGGCGAATGAGGAAGCAACACGTCATCGTCCCTGTCATTGGACCGTGGCTAAAGATCATAACACCTATACCAACGGATAAAGGTGCGTCACTATAAACCATGTTCGTTCCAAAATCTTGCATATGCCATATAAATGAAAGGTTGCACCATGGTTGAGCTCGTCTTGTTCCCCTGAACAAGATGGTACCCTTCACGCAAGCCAATTATTCCTGTAATAAAAAGCCCTAAACAAAACCTAGAAAACCCTACAATGGTAATTCACGATATAAAGCATAAGAATGAAATTGGTTATTGCAAAAAGCTAGCAAATGATGTAGTGAATCAGAATATGCAATTATTTTTTACAATGGATGCAAGAATAAAGATTTGCGACCTCAAGAACATGGTGGATCCGTGAGATACTTACAGTGCTTTAGGAGGCTGGAAAATGCATGATTTTAATTGGTTTTGCTTCTGAGAATTGCCAGGAAGCGATTGTGATGCTTGCCAAGTCCCGAAAGTGCCTCCAAGCTTGATTTTGATCTCAAGTTTTTTATGCTTTTTTTCAATTTCTGTTCTGCCTCCTTCAACAGCTTCCAACCTCTTTTTCGTTCCTTGTGGCTTGCTTATGTATAGTACAATGTGCTAGGGCAACAAATTTGGACTCAATCTCTCTAAATCAATGCATTGGGATTTGATTTGATTCACTCTTTAAACCTTTCCAATTTTTCCAAAAATCAATATTTTTGCACATGGATTGCTTGATTCGAGTTTGATGATGCTAATGATGATGATTAAGACCTGAAACAACCAAAAAGATCTTAGGTAATCAAAGTTTGGATTTTATATGATTTAATTTGATTTAAAATGAATAAATTCAATAAAAAATCAAATTAAATAATAAAAATAGAATATGGGCTCATGGTTGAAGCTAGGACACGTGTGCCACTATGCAAGCTCAAATCAAGTGGAAAAGAATGGGCCCATTTGACAAAATTTGAAGTTTTGGGGATAGTTGACTTTTGGCAATTTTGCAAAAATGCCCAACTTCAACAATTCATAACTTCTTCAATTTTGAACTTTTGGAAGTGTTCTTTGACTTTTTAGAAAGCTTGAGATGTCCTCTAACCAACCCTTTTGGTCTCATCTCATGTTTATGTTCCATGCTCAAGTTATAAGCTTTGGAAAAAAGGTGTTTTTGTTAACTTTCAAAAATGACCTATAATGTCCAAATTTATAACTTATTGTGAGTGCATTTTATGATCTTGGGGTATGCATATGGATTGTATGAAATTACATCCTCTTCAAAATTAGCTTTGGATGGGTCATTTCTCATAAAGCATGAGAAAGTTATGCTTGGTCAAAGTTGAGTTGACTTTTCCTACAAAACCCTAATTTAGCAACTTTTGAGTCTTGATGAATTTTGAGCAATCCTTGATGAATCATGATCAATCCTTGATAAAATGATGAAATATCCTTCAAAATGATAATTTTGACAAAAAATCTTGAAGTTTGACTGTATTTGGGTCACAGTTGACTTTTGCCCTAGCACGGTCGATTTTTGGACCCTTTGAGCAATTGGTTGAGCAAACTTCCTCTGCAAGGCTTGAAATTTGACATGGATGACCTTGAGAACATGTTAGGAAATTAGGGAGAACTTGAGGTCATTTGGACCCAAAAATATTGATGCAACACAAAACCCTAATTTGGGGTAGACTGCCTTAGGAGAGGCCTTGTCTGACCAACTCTTGAGCAACCTTGAGCCACTTGGAGATTTTTCTTGCAATGTCTTGAGGAATATGAGAGGGAAAATTTTGGGGTACAACACATTGCATTTTAAATATTTTTATTATATTCGCGCATATTCGATTTGGTTGTAATAACATATTTAGCTTTATATTTGTGCAAATCCCCATTCAAACTTGTATTCCCCTCTCCCATAAAAATTGTTGTAATAGCTTAGTATATTTACATTACTCAATTTAGCGCTTTATATACCATGATTATTAATTAGGGTTTGCATAACAATAACAAAACAAAGCAAAATAGAAAACCCTAAATACAAGACAAAATCAAAAGCATGAAAATGATACACTTTGCACACAAGCACCCTTAGGGTTTCTCCCACTTGGTTGCCTAAAATAAAATGGCCATGTTACGCATGCGAAGTATCTTGGAAAAACAAAACAAATATAAGATCATAGCCCCTCAATGACGCTATTCAAAGGTTGCGTAAACAAAATGATCTTGGTCCCTCAAAAATGCTAAGATACTTGGCAACATTGCTATCATGGTTATACGATGACCCACGCCCGTCCCGTTTACATCCAAAGATAGGGTTGCTTACCAAATAAATGGTAAGTCAACAATGTCAAAGGAATAGAAAATGCAAAAGAAAGACATTTGAGTAGGTAGATAGCTTCTAAGTTACTTTCTCCTTTTCAAACAATCCTTGCTATTTTCAAAAACAAACACACACACACATTTCAAAACATTGAAAACATTTTCAAAAGACAAACATCTTTGTATACATTCTTATGAACGAGAATCATTACAAAGATTGCCTAAACGAATGGCCTCTTTTACAAAATACTTTCAAAACCACATCAAGCACCATTTCAAACAAACCAAAGCAAGTGATCTAAGCAAGTAACTAAGAGCCCATAGAAAACCATGGATGAAAAGGGTGCTAGCACCTTTCCTTTTCATAATCTACCCCCCGAACTTAAGAAAACATCTCAAAGGTCTTTCCTGTGCTTTTTCACCTTTCCTTTTGGATAAAAGAAAAGTCGGTGGCGACTCTTGCTAACCGCGACATTTGTGATAAAATGCAAAACCTCAAGTCAGTTCTCCCACCGTATCACACTTATGCATTCACAATTGTAAATTTGATATATGTTATAGTAAGTCTAGATATTTCTATAGTGGTTAAGATCATTGGCAAGTAATGCAATTGGTTCTTAGATATATTAAATGAACTTTTAAAGTGTGCTTATGATTTGAGAGTGATGAATCTATGTTATATGGCTACACATGTGCAGATATTATAGGTGATACTGATTATAGAAAGTTTGTTGAGTTATCTACCATTGAGATAGAGAATATTGCAGAAACTGAAGTGTGTAAAAAAATGTATGGATGAAGAAATTCTTACAACAATTGAGTGTTGAGCAAGATAATTTTGTGTTATTTTATGCCATTCAAATTACAATTCATCTTGGTAAGAACCCGAGGATTCATTCTAAGTCAATACACATTAAAGTGCAATATCATTGGATACGAGATGTGTTAGAGACGGAGACGTTTTCACTTGAAAAGATCCATAATAAGGAAAATAGTCCAGATAGATGACAAAATAATTTGCTTTTTACAAAGATGATTGGCCACTTAAAGAATGATGGGATGGTGGAGAATCTTCTTACCCATTGAGTGTTTGGGGAGATATTTGTTTGGTGAAGTCACTCTTAAAACGAGACTTACCATTTATTTAGAAAAAGAAAAAAAATATTTTTATTTTATTTTAGTTGATCAAGCCCACATGTTATAATCAATAGAGTTTAATCCCTTATTATATAAACAATGTCAATAGAAAAAGGAAAAATGAAAGAACCAAGAGATAAGAAGATGGAAAATTGACTCAAAGTGAAAGATGGGTGTGTGTTATACCCCAAAATTTTCCCTCCCTTTTTACTCAAGACATTTTTCTATGGTTCTCAAATCCTCTAGGTTGCTCAAGAATTGATCAGACAAATTCTCCTCCTAAGCAATGAGCCTACAATTAGGGTTTATGTTTTCTCAAATAAAATTGAGCTTATAATGCCTCAAATTGATTTCATGAGTCCTCATATGTATTAAGGAACGCTCATGCCAAATTTCAAGTCATGCATCACAAGTTTGCTCAGTCAATTGCTTAAATGATTGAAAATCAACTGTATTGGACAAAAAGTAAATTACGATTAACATACAGTCAAACTTCAAATTTTTTGGTCACCATCAAGGTTTTGAAGTGATATTAATCATTTGATCAAGGGTTGATCATGATTCATCAAGGAAACTATCAAATCATCAAAAGTCAAAAGTTACTAAAATAGAGTTTTCCGTAGGAGAAGTCAACTGAACTTTGATCAGGCATAACTTTCACATGCTTCATCAGATTTTCCTCAACTAAAGCTTACTTTAAAGCAAGTTCATTTCTATACAACTCTGTATCTCTAAGATCAAGTCCAAAAAATGCTTCATTTGAGAGATATGGGCCAAAATATTATAGGTCATTTCAAAAGTCAACAAAAAGACACTTTATGTCAAGGCAACTTACATCAATATAAATTCTTCAAATGCAAAAATGGTCAAATGAGATATTGTAGAGGACACCTTGATATTTCCAAAAAGTCAAAGATCTCCTTCAAAGGATGAAAATTGAGAGAGTTATGACTAGTGCATGTTGGGAAATTTTGAGGAAATGCATGAATTCCAAATTAAGCCAATTTGTAGATTTGGATTATTGGGCCTAAATTTTCAGGTCCAAACGTGTTTCATGGCACACTAGGGAGCCTCTAAGCCTATCCATATATTTTTTTACTTTTATTTATTTTATTATGATTTTATTCTATTTAAAAATCAAAACAAATGAAATAAGATGTCCATTAAAATATGAGGTCCAAGCCCACAAAATTATTAACCTAATACATTCTATATATGCTCAGCAACTTCATGCACTCAAGGATGTATATCATCTCCAAACACAAACCCTAAAATCCTTAAAATTTTGAAGAAACTAAAGCAGAAGCAAACCCTATTCTCCAGCGGATTTCAGCCAGCTTTGAGCCTCCCATTAGCTTCCTGGAGTTCTCTGGATTCCATCCAAACCCTTACTCAGGCCCACCACACGCCAGAATCATTTAGCTCATCGTTGCCATTTGGTTTGTGTTCTTTGATCTCAAACTATTAAACCATGCCATTTAAATGAGTCATGTGTATATATATCTGTTCATTATCATGTTTAGAATCGTTTAGCATCACATGCTGCAAGTTTTAGTGCATGAACATAAATTCACCATGGCTAGGGCACCAAGATCGCGTTGTTTCGAAACCCTAGCTACGATAGTTTTTAGGTCAACAAACATGACCATTGAATTCGCAGGGGTCTAATTACCTAACCCGGGTCATTAGTTTTTGTTTTTCAATTGGGTTGGACATGTTTTCAAAAGAGCATCATCAGAGAAGATGATCTTCTCCTCTATATATGGTGGCCGGAGAATCCCTGGGCTGAATGGCGTCCATCCATTCATCCATTCAAATATTAGTGGGTCCCCTTGCGCACGTGTATTTGCTGATTAATATTTTTAATTTCTTGTTTGTAATACATTGCATGATGTTGATTAAATCAACGCGTAACACAATTGGCGTGATAGAAAGGGCGTGACTGGAATAGCATAAAGTGTGGGTTTGATCCCAACTGTTGTCACTTTTCTTTGTTTTTGCAATTTTTTAACTCAGGTTGTAACATATTGAGCGCATCCCATTCCTGAACAAACGTAACATCATGGCACAATGGTGAAAGAAACTATCCTGGAGGATGAGGGTGTGGGTTAGAGTCTCACTCCCTGTATTTTGCTTTTTATGTTTACTAACCTTAATTTTGTCCCATTATTTTCAAATTAATCACTCATAAACTCTAATTTTTTCTAAAGAAAAATAACCGATTAGAGTTAGGGTTTTGATTAATTAAACTAGACTTTAGGTTTTTTTATTATTATTAAAAAATCAATTAGACATTAGGATTTTTATTAACTTAATTTTCTTAAAATCGATTAGAATTAGGTTTAATCATTTGTTAACATTCAGTTCATTTTCTAAACAAAAACACCCATATTTTTTTAATACTTAGAATACTTAGAACAATTAATATTTTTCTTTAATATATTTTTAGTGTTTTCTTTTGCCTTTAAATTTGTAGAACAAATTTTACAGGTCGCATGTTTGGTTTGTAATAAGTAATTAGGGTTTTATTTTTCCCCGTATTTTTATTACTTGTACCCTCATTCTCGAAGCCATGTAATAACGTAGGAACATTTACTTTCCGTACTTTATTGCTTTATTATTTTCACTATTACTGTTAGTAATTAGGATTGTATGGCAAGAATAAAAAACAATCTAGCAAACCCTAATGAAAGATAAATAACTGAAACACAAATCACTTTGCACAACCGCACCTCTATGGTAACCTCCCTTGACGCCTTGGAAAAACAGTCATGTCCCTCGAACGTGGGGACACTTTAGCATTGTCCCTCGAAAACAAAGATCGTAGTACCTCGATGACCCTTTCGATGTTGCCTTTGGTAAACGATCTAGTCCCTTACGAAATTGCTAAAGCACCCTTATAAGTTGCCTTCTATGACTGAACGATGACCCACACATGTCCCTTCACATCCAACGATAGGGCTTCCTACTAACTAGTGGTGGGGTAGCACTATCTAAAGGAGGAGGAGAATTACAAGAAATACTTTGAGTAGGTAGATCACTCGTAACCACTTGCTCACAAACATTTCAAAATAAAAACATCTTTTCACAAATACTCTTCAAAAATATTTTCAAGAAACACTTTGTAAGCATTCTCAAGAACAAAAAACGAGAATCATTGCAAAGTTCTGCCTCACTATGGCAATTTTCAAAATATTTTTCAAACACATTCATAAAGCATTTTCAAAGTGAGCTAACGATTAAGAGCCCGTAGATAACTACGATGAAAAGGGTGATAACACTTTCCCTTTTCATAACCTACCCCCCGAACTCAAAATAATCTCAAGGTCTTTCCTGTTCTTTTCATCCTTTACTTATTGGATAAAAGAAAAGTCAGTGGCGACTCTAGAAATTTGCAATATTTACGATAAAACGCAAAAACCAAGTTAGTTCTCCCACCGTATTATAGAACTGGCGACTCTGCTGGGGAAAACTAAAAAGTGGGGTTACCTTAGAGTTATATCATTTTTAAATGCTTTCCTTGTTTGCTTTGTATACTTTACATTTGGGGCTTGCTTGGGTTTACTTTCTTGCAAGGATCCTATACTCGGATCTGGGGACATTTTAGGTAAGTAGCAATAGATCATGGTTATGTTAGTGCGACACATTGGTTGGTACTAGTGTCTCTCGAGTCAGTCAGGGAGAATACTAGGCTGTTGCGTGGTGTCATAAGCACTAACTGACCTTTAGAACATTAATTGACCCAACTTATCCATTAGAAGGTAGTGAGATAGCTGGATTTGGTGCAGTCCAAAGTTGGTTGATACTCGATGCTACGCTCATTGAGATTCGACTCTCGGGTTTTGTTTAGTGGCAAGTCAATTGTCGTGCTAAAAGAAACCAGTGGGGAAAATTAGTGATACTGAGACCCCTAGAACTCAGTTACTATTCTTAGGACAAGTTGAGCCAACTAAACTTCAAGAGGGTACTTACCTACGAACCCCATGCAAGCCTTAAAGCTAAGGCTCTTGTGGGCTCTGTTTGTGTTTGTTATCTATTTAAACATGACATCATAACATCATGACATCATACCATAGCATTTTCTTAACCATTTCAAGGATCTCAAGGGCCTATGATGCATGTTTATCATGGACCATACGTCTAGCAAGGGGCAAGAGGATTTATTTTCCTCTAACCAAATGTCGTCAAAGTATCATGAACCAGGCGTCTAGCAAGGGGCAAGGGGATTTATTTTCCTCTAACCCAATGTCGTCAAAAACCAAAGTACGTTATCTTGAGACAAAGGCTAGGACCCACTCGACGTGGTGAGCTTGATTCTCATAGAAGGACATCCAAAGATGCAAAGTTATTCAATCAAAGATGCAGCCAGACACAACTTCTAACATTTCCTTTTGTTTACCCCATGATATCCTTAAAAACATTGCATCCACATATCATGCATGTCATTACATAACAGGTACTTTTTAGATAGGTTTTCTCATCTCCTTGTTGTTTATTTCAGTAAAAGATGGCACTCGAACAAACTGTGAAAGAACTTCAAGCTTAGAACGCTCAGTTTCAACAAATGTTCTTGGACTTAGCTAAGGGACAAGACGATTTGAATACCCTTATCACAAAGGGGAATAAGAAGAAGAATAAAAAGCTAGTAGTCTTTCTTAATATGGGCAGAAGATTCAAAGGTCCAGTCAGAAGGGATCTAGATTTTGAGGTCCCCCTGAATGAAGACGATAACCAAGAAGAAGATGACAAGAGTGTGAAAGCTGAAGAGAATAACAACCTTGGTTCTGGCCAAGATACTGATAAAGACTACTCTGTCGAACAGTATCCTATCGTTGATGACAGATATAAGCAGTTGGAAGATCTCCTTAATACTATGGAGATACAGAACGTGCCTGGGCTGGACTTTGAAGAGTTGGGTGTTATTTTGGGGGTTGTTATCCCTCACAAATTCAAGGTTCCTACTTTTGCCAAATATGATGGTGTGTCCTGTCCAAAGCTTCATTTGTGGTGTTATGTTCGAAATATACAAGCCCATACTGCCGACAGAAAGTTACAGGTTCACTTCTCTCAAGAGAGTTTATCTGGGACACAACTTGAATGGTTCTATCAGCTAGAGGGAACCAATATCCGCACTTAGGAAGACCTGGCAGCTGCTTTTTACAAGCAATACCAATATAGTGCTGACCTTGCACCAACTCGCGTGCAACTACAAAGTATGACTATAGGCTCGAATGAAGGGTTTAAGGAGTATGCGCAAAAGTGGAGAGATTTGGCTGGAAGAGTGCAACCTCCCTTATCTGATAGGGAGCTGGTTGACATGTTCATGGGAACTCTGACAGGTCCCTTCTTTAACCATCTGATTAGAAGTTCCTCATCTGGTTTTACCGAGCTAATTCTAACTGGGGAACATGTCTAAAGTGGCATCAAGAGTGGAAAGATTCAGGTGGATACGTCTTCGAGTGCTGTGAAGAAGGAATTTAGTAGAAAGAAAGAAGTTAATGATGTTTATGGCTAGAAGGATCGTGTTAGAAGTGATCGCAACCAATTTGTGGTGGCAATGCTAATTTCTAATCATGCTCCTGTACAATAACATCAGCAAAACAATCAACGTAGGACTGACGCACCTAGAAGGAAGTTTACCAAAATCAGCATGCCACTGTCTCAGGCATTACAAGATTTATTGAAAGCAGAACTGATTACGTTAAGGGATCCTTCTCAGAATCCTAACACCTCCTCTCCTCGGTACAATCAAAATGAAAAGTGTGCTTACCATTCCAATAGCCCCGGGCACGACACCAATAACTGATGGGCTTTGAAAAACAAAATTCAAGACATGATTGACAAAAAATAGATTGAGTTCGATCCTCTCGAGACTCTGGATGTAATTAATGCACCTCTGCTGAAGCATGACAAAGGAATAAGTGTTATTGATGATGTTCTCTATGTTTCTACTGTAAGTGATCTGACTACTCCCATCCCGATTATCAAGAAGAATTTGTTGTAGGACAATTTATTTCTGGGTTATATTGAAAGGTGTTATTGCTACACAATCCAACCCAATGGCTTCAAGTTACTGGAAGAAGGTATTCACTGTCTAATGGACAATCATATAATTCTAGTTGAGAAGACTCCCTCTGCTGAGAATTTGTTTCAAGAATTATCTATAATATTTGGCACTCCTATCAGGATCACTTCCAAGGGTCTTGTAAGGATTAATGCCCAACCCAAAGCTACTCCTTTGATAATCACCACACCTGGACCAATTCTATATTCTTCGGATAAAGCTATCCCTTGGAACTATGGAGCTGATGTCTACTACCATGGTATCGAGCAAGAACTACCGATTATTATGAATGAAGGTATTGAAGTTGCTGATCCTGACATTGATAATATTACTGGGACTAGCAAGGTTACTAGAAGCGTAAGGGTTTTTTCCTCTGGAAATCTCCCTGGAAACTGTCTCTACACCAGTTTGAGTGACTGCTGCTAAGCCAACTGGTGAGACTCGGGGAAAAGAACAAATGACGGAGCCTGCCCAGACGGAGGCATCTAAAGAAGTCACCACTGATGATACTTCCAGGCAAGAGTTGGAGGAGGTATTGAAGATTATCCATAAAAGTGATTACAAGATTGTTGAATAGTTCGAGAAGACCCCCTTTAAAATCTCCATGTTATACCTGTTATTGTGTTCTGAAGCTCATGCACAAGCTTTGGTGGACTTCTTGAAGTCTGCTCACGTGCCACAAGATATTTCTGCCGATCAATTTGAGAATTATGTTGCTAGTTTGACGATTGAAAATGGGTTAGGCTTTTCTAATACCGACTTGACTCCTGAAGGAAGAAACCACAACAAGGCCCTGTATGTCTCCATCGAATGCATGGGCACTTAGCTCATGTGTTGATCGATACAGGTTCCTCGCTGAATGTTCTACCAAAGGGTGCTCTCGATGGACTTGATTGCGAAGGGGTTGTGCTGAAACCCAATGATATTATAGTCTAAGATTTTGACGATTCAAAGAGGATGGTACACGGAGAAGTGGATCTTCCGATTAAGGTAGGTTCACAAGTCTTTGAATCTACCTTCTATGTGATGGATATCCGACCAACTTATTCTTGTTTACTCAGATGCCCTTAGATTCATGGGGCAGGCGCGATTACCTTAACCCTGTACTAGAAGATGAATTATCCTATGAAGGGAAAGGTTGTCACAGTCTGCGATGAAGAAGAATATATAGTTAGTCACCTAAACTCATTCAGATATATTGAGATGGACGGCGAATTCATCGAGACTCCATATCATACTTTTGAAGTTATCCCTCCAACTGCTACTGAAGACATTTCTGCTATCCCCAAGGTTATCAGGGTTCCTCCCATAATGGCTTTTTTGAAGGATGCTAGAGTTGACGTAGAAGAAGGTGGTTGTACTACTTAGGGTCAGCTTCCTGACATTTCGTATAAATCTGACAAATTTGGTTTGGGTTTCACCGTAGAGGCTCAGAAGGCTGTTCGTCGTGCTCGAGATGGAAGAACACCATTTCGCATCATCAAAAATTGAGTCAACGCCATAGAAGATGCTGACAATGACTATGACCTTGACAGATGGATCTTTCTGACCATTGGTCATGGACTCAACAATTGCAAGGCTCAAGACATTATCTTAATCTCCTTTAGTCAGGCGTAATAGCTACTTTCTGTTTTATTGCTTACAAAGTTTTGGTTAAGTAATTTATTTAAACAATGACTTTAAGCCTCGTGCCTTACCTGAGGCACAATGGTCAACTTGTTAAGGGTTGTTGTAATATAGTGGGAGAACAGATTTGGTTTTGCATTTTATCGCAAATGTTGTAGATAGTAAGAGTCGCCACCGACTTTTCTTTTATCCAATAAGTAAAGGTGAAAAGAACATGAAAGACCTTTTAAGATTTTGAGTCCGGGGGGTAAGTTATGAAAAGGGAAGGTGTTAGTACCCTTTTCATCCGTAGTTTCTACGGGCTCTTAATTTCTTAGCTCACTTTAATTTTATTTGTGTGTGCTTTGAAAAGGTTTTGAAAATGCCAATGTAAGGCAGTCTGCTTTATAATAACCTTTCTATCAGTCCTCAAGAGTGTTTATAAAGCGTTTGAAATTAGTTGTTTTGAAAGTGTGAGGTGTGAACATAATTTTTGTTTGTGAGCAAGAAATTAAGGGTATCTTACCCACTAAAAGGTATTTAGTTATCCTTTTCCTTCTTCGTTAGGGATGGTGCTATCCATACCATAAGTTGGTAGGTATCCCCATCCATTGGATGTGAAGGGAAAAGCGTAGGGTCGTGGTTATGGTCATTGAAGGCAACATATAGGGATACCTTAGAAATTTAAAGGGACTGTCATCATATATTCATAGGCAACTCGAGGGATAAGATCATTTCTCGTAGGCAACTTCGAGGGACATCACGGGACTATGATCTTTATGATAACTTTAACCGATGGTCTTTGCTAATGGTATCCCAATGTTTGAGGGACATGACCATTGTTTCCGAAGGAAACAAGGGAGGCTACCCTAGAGGTGCATATATGAAAGAGAGATTTAGTTCAGTTATTTATCTTGATTAGAGTTATCTAACGATTGATTTTAAATATTGCCATACAAACCTATTACTAACAATTAAATATATACAGACAAGCAAGCATAATATAGGTGTAGAAAGTAAAGTGCGCAAAAGTAAACCCTAATTAAGATATTTCAAGGCTTTGGGGAAGATACAATAGTATAAATTTGCGAGAAATAAAACTACAACTATTACAAAAAAAATAAACTGTGCGACCTATACAATTTCTCTAAGAAAGTAAGGGGGCAAATAAATAAGAAAATGTTAGAAAAAATGTTTTAAAGTCCTAAAATCTAAAACATTCGAAATTAATTTTTTTTGTGTATTTTTGTAGTAAATAATTTAAGTTAATAATTAATAAAAACCTAATTATTCTTATTAATTTTACAAATTAAAAAAATAAGACCTAAAACCTAATTAAATGAAAGAAGTTAATTAAGAAAACCTAAAAGACTATTTTTTTATTTTATGTAATATTTTGATTTTATATATTCTGATTTTATATATTTTGATTTTAATTGTAAAAAAGAAATAAATTAGTGGAAATAGAGTTTCAAAGAGAGAATTCGATCGTGCCCTAGCCATGGTAACTCACCATCCTTATGTTAAATCTTGCATTTTCTTATTCAAACTTGTTCTAAACACCATGATGAACTCATTTGTGCACACAAAATTAGTTAAATATGCATAAATTAGAAGATTCGAATACAAGAAAATTACCAAAACCGGTGGGCTTGTGTAATCTATTCCAGACGTGAATTGATTTGTTTCTAGACTTGGTAAGATTCCTGGGAGCTTCAAGAACACGATTTGACTCTTGGTTTTGATTGAGAGTGGCTGAAAATTTTGATACGAGTTTGCACCTTTCTTTGAAAATTTGTGATTTTGAAACCTCGCTTCTATGGCAGCCACTTTGTGTTTTTTGCACTCGAGTGTTGCATGTATTTATAGAGGAATGAAAATGGATCAAAACAAGGCAATAATCTTGTATCATTATGTCACAATTCATTGAAAATAAAATACATTAAAATCTTTCCAAAATTATTTTAAAAATATTCTAAACTTGAAGATTCTTGTTCCCAACATGTTTTCACAGTTTTGGAAATCTCTTATGAGGTCTTGGGCCTTATAGAAGATATCCAAATGAAGCCCACATGCCCTTTGGTCCATCAACTCATATTTTATTTGATTTATTTTTGACTTAATTTGAATAAAATCAAAATAAATAAAATAAAAAATCAAAGTAATGTATAAATGGATTTAGATGTCCTCTAACATGTTATAAACATATTTAAACCTAAAAAGTTAGGCCCATTAGTCCAAAAGTTCAAGATTGCTCAAATGAAGTTTCATGCATTTTCTCAAAAATTTCCCAACTTGCACCAATCATAACTCTCTCAAATTTAATCGTTTGAAGGTGATCTTTGACTTTTTGGAAATCTCAAGATGTCTTGTATAATATCTATGTTGATCATTTTTTCATTTGAAGATTTTATCTTGATGTAAGTTGCCTTGACAAAAAGTGTCTTTTTGTTACTTTTGAAATGACCTATAATGTCTTGGCCCATATCTCTTAAATGAAGCACTTTTGGACTTGAGCTTAGAGAGACAGAATTATAGATAATTGAATTTCCTTCAAAATGTGCCTTGGTTAGGGAAAACTGATGAAGCATGTGAAAGTTATGCTTGGTCAAAGTTCAGTTGACTTCTCCTAAGGAAACCTTTATTTGGCAACTTTTGAATTTTGATGATTTGTGGGTTTTTCTTGAGGAATCATGATCAACCCTTGATCAAATGATGGATATCACTTCAAAATTTTGATGTTGACCAAAAATCTTATAGTTTGACTGTATGTTGACCATGGCTGACTTTTTATCCAATACAATTGATTTTCCATCATCTGAGCAATTGATTGAGAAAACTTGTGATACAAGGCATGAAACTTGACATGAGAATTCTTTGAAGTATATGAGGAGTTATGAAACCATTTGAGGTATTAGAAGTCTAATTTCCTTTGAGAAAAGCAAAACCCTAGTTGTAGGCTAATTGCTTAGGAGAAGACTTGTCTGATCAATTCCTTGAGTAACCTTGCACAATTGAGAAACCTAGGAAGATGAGGAGACCTTTTAAAATAATTTGGTTTGAAAATGAGAGGGAAATTGTTTGGGTACAACATCTGCCCATGTTCAATCTTCTTAAACCTGAAGGGTTAGATTGGCATGCTAGCCATTCGTGGTCTGAAGGTGGAAGAGGATTGAACACTTAAGTGCCCATAAATTTGCACTCGCATGCGCACAAAGTGACACTGTTGGTCGATTATACCGAGAATAGGCTTAAAGATTCCATTTGGAGAGTGATGGGATGTCATCAGAGATGGGCTTATAGATTCCATCTAGAGTGACTATTGATAGGAATATCAGAATGAGTCTACGCTTGACTTTGTCTGAATGATGTACCATAATGAGTCTACGTTCGAATTTGTCTAGAAGATGTATTTGGAATGAGCCTACACCTAGAATTTTTCCAAAAGAATAATCATAATGAAATCTACGCTTGATTTCATCTAGAAGATGTCTACGCCCGACTTCATCAAGAAGATATATTGGAAGGAATCTACGCCTGACTTTTTTTAAAAAGAGTTTCAAAAGAAAATCTATGCTTGATTTCATCTGAATGATGCACTAGAAGCTGTCTATGTCTAACTTCATCTAGAAGAGGTATTGGAAGGAGTCTACGCCTGACTTTTTCCCAAAAGAGTTTCAAAATGAAATATATGTCTGACTTCATCTAAATGATATACTAGAATAAGTTTATGCCCGACTTTGTCTAGAAGAGATATTAGAATGAGTCTATGCATGACTTTATTCCCAAAAAAGTATCAGAAGGAATCTACGCTTGACTTCATCTGAATGATGTACTAGAAGTTGTCTATGCCCGACTTCATCTAGAAGAGGTACTGGAAAGAGTTTACGCCTGACTTTTTCCCGAAAGAGTTTCACAAGGAAATATACGCTTGATTTCATCTGATGATGCACTAGAAGTTGTCTACGCTCGACTTCATCTAGAAGAGGTATTGGAAGGAGCCTATGCCTGGCTTTTCTTCCAAAAGAGTATCAGAAGGAAATCTACGCCTAATTTTATCTGAATGATATATTAGAATGAGCCCATGTCAAGCCGCGTCCGGAAATGTATTAGAAGGAACCCGTGTAAGGCTGCTTCAGGATGAGCCTGCGTTAGACTACACTCGGAAATGTCTTAGTAAGAAATTGTGTAAGATTTCTTCAGGATGAGACCGTATTAGACTACATTTGGAAATATATTTAGAAGGAGCCTAGGTATGGCTGCTTCAGGATGAGCCCATGCGAAGCTGCATCTGGAATTTTTAGAAGGAACCTGGGTAGGGCTGCTTCAAGATGAGGAAGCTTCATCTGGAAATTTTTAGAAGGAACCCGGGTAAGGCTACTTCAGGATGAGCCCATGTGAAGCTGCATCTGGAAATATTAGAAGGAACTCGTGTAAGGTTGCTTCGAGATGAGTCCGTGTGAAGCTGCATCTGGAAATATCTTAGAAGGAACTCATGTAAGATTGCCTCAGGATGAGCCTGTGTGAAGCTGCATCTGGAAATATATTAGAAGGAACCCGTGTAAGGCTGCTTCAGGGTGAGCCTGTGTGAAGCTTCATCAGAAAATATATTAGAAGGAACTCGTGTAAGGCTGCTTTAGGATGAGCCCGTGGGAAGCTTCATCTGAAAATATATCAGAAAGAACCTGTGTGAGGCTGCTTCATCTGGTCGTGTAAATAGTCGCCTGACTTGTTACGAGAATTGATCTTTGACCTGCTGTGAAAAAATTCGTCGGTAATGTTTGTCTGGTCGTGAACTAACTTGAAAACAAAGTTAGTTTTATGCAATGTCATGATGTATGAATGCATTTTGTAATGATGCTCTCAAAATAAATGATAATGTCATATGCATATTGTATGCATATGACATGATGGATTGTAAATGATGTATGGGTGTAAAATAAATCCCTGACTGTTGATGAGGGTGAAGAAAGTAATTATTCAATTTTGTTTTTAAAGACTTTACTGGGGATTCCCACTTTATTTTTGAGGACACTCTACTGGGGATCTTCGACTTCTGCTTGGGGATAAAAGCATTCAAAGAGAGTTGGTCTTTCATAGTTATTTTTGTTGAAGAAATTGATTTTTGTATACCCTGAATGGGGATAAAAGAGATGGATATTCCTCTGATGCACTATCTGACCAGGTTTCAGATACCGGTAGTTACTCTTCTAGGGATAGCCACTCTGAATGAAACCCTGCTAGAGAAGAGAATTTTGTCTGGGAATTTGTAGTATCAGAGAAATAAACTTCGTTGGGGAATTAAATCCTGTAGATTGCGTTAAGGAAATAATCTCTGATGGGGATTGAAATTTCATAGGCTGCAATGAGGAAGTTTCCACTGTATGCTAGAGAAATGATCAAACTTCCTTATCTACTGGGGATCTTTTGAGGAAGATGCTCCTGTCAAGCTATCTATCAGGGGTATGGAGGTGAACTGCTGGAAGTTTCCCCAGTTTCTGTCTGACTTACGTTTTAGACTTGTTGGGGAATGTTTCTCTGTTGAAGATGAGCTTGTGCAGATAGCTCTGTAGAGATAATTTCGTGGAAACTGCTCTGTGGGGATTTATGGATGACTTGAACATTATCTCAACTTCTAGAGTCCTCGATAAATGCTGATCAGGGTGACAAGTCTTCTACTAATAGACAAGTGATGAGATAACGGGACATAGTCGTACGCTTTAATCCCTAACTTTTTTTCTAGACCTCCTTTTCAGGTTTTCAGTCCACTAGGATACCCATTTTTTCCCAAGCCTCCTTTTCATGTTTTCGACTTTCCAGGTGTACAATTTTGTATATATCCCTAATTTTTGCCCGAACCCTTTTGGTTCTCTAGGATGCCCTTATTTTTGCCTAGGCCTGTCGATCTAGCGGGTCCTCTTTTACGATTAGTATTTTTTTTTATTATGTCCACATTTATAGGGTGCGGAGAATTTTCACTGTAAGTGTTGTAGCATGCTAGATAATATTTTCTTCATCATACGTGGCCCTTTGTTGGAACTCATGTTCAATGCCCTAAGTGATTCAGATGGAGGTCTGCCCCTGGTGTGATACAGTGGGAGAACTGACTTGGGATTTTGCGTTTGTGTTCGCAAATGTTTCGGTTTAGCAAGAGTCACCATCGACTTTTTATTTTTTCCTAAGGAAAGGTCAAAAAGCACAGGAAAGACCTTTGAGATGTTTTCTTGGGTTCAGGGAGTAGATTATAGAAAGGGAAGGTATTAGCACCCTTTCTATCCATGGTTATTCACGGGCTCTTAGTTACTTGTTTAGATCACTTGCTTTGCTTTTCAATTGTTTGAAATGGTGTTTTGTGTGTGATTTGGAAAGATATTTTGAAAAGAGGCCATCGTTGTGGCAACCTTTGTAATGATTCTTGTTTGAATGTATACAAAGGTGTTTTTGTCTTTTGAAAAGTCTTCAATGTTTGAAAGTAGGGTTTTGAAATTGTGTGGTGAAGTGTGTTTTGAAGATAGCAAGGATGTTTTTGCAAGTTTTTTGATCAAGTAACTAAGAATTATCTACCCTATTTTACTCAAAGATATTTCTTATGTTTTTAACCCTTTTAACAGTGTTGCTTCACCATTGTGTTTGGTGAACAACCTTGTGTTAGGATGTTAAACGGGACAGGCGCGGGTCATCGTATAGACCATGATAGCAATTGTGTCAAGTATTTTTGGCAATTTTCTTGAGGGACTTGATCATTTTGTTTAGGCAACTCAGATAGCGTCATCGAGGGACTATGATCTTTGTTTTGTTTTTGTTTTGCCAAAGTACTTGACATGCATACCATGGCCCATTTTTGAAGGCAACAAGTGGATTGAAACCCTAGGGGTGCAAGTGTGCATTGTGTTTGTTTTTTCATGCATTTTTGTCTTTGATTAGGTCAAACTATTTGTTAATTTGATTTTTGCATACAAACCCTAATTCTCTAATCATGGCATAATTGAAAACTTAAAGGTGCGAAATTTAAGTCCTAAACTATTACAACATGATATAGGGACGGGGGTACAAATTTGAATAGGAGATTATTTTGCAAGAAATTAAACCCTAATTACTATTACATCCAAATTGAATATCAAATGCAATCAAAATTTGAATATACAATATTTAAACAAAGTGAACAAATATTTAAATAAAATGTATTATGAAAAAAGGTTTTTATTTGTTCATGTATGCAAAATATTTTCAATGGGAAGAAATGTAAAGAAATAAATAAAAAGTTAATTTTAATTATTTTTAGGGCAAAACCCTAATTCCTTAAAGAAATGGTATTATTTATTATTTATATACAAAAATGTATCAATATGTACAAAAATAAAAGTATATTAAAAAAAGTATTTTTTAGTATAAAATATCAATAAAAATAAAAATGTATTACTTTTGTGTTTTTATTCTATGCTTTTAATGAAATAAAGTATATATATATATATATATATATATATATATATATATATATATATATATATATATATATATATATATATATATATATATATATATATATATATATATATATATATATATATATATATATATATATATATATATATATATATATATATATATATATATATATATATATATATATATATATATATTAAGTGTGTATAAAAATAAAATAAATTATTTACAAAAATGCAATATATTCAAGAAAATATTTTTGGTGTAACTAAAAAAAGAAATGAAAATAATAGTATTATTTGCATTATTTTCAAGTTTAAATAAAAGAATATATGTATTTAAATTGTTGTTTATATTAGGAAAAATTAAAATAAAATATCTAATAAATGAAAAAAATTGTGAAAATATTTTTAGAATATTTTTTATATTTGAAAATAAAATATTAAAGTCAGAAAAGAAATAAAAATACAAAAATGATGAAAATACAAAGAAATGGGTCAGGGGGTGCTGAAAGTAAGCTGGGAGGTGTCAAAAGCAAAGAAATCCAGGCCCAGCCCAGACTTCATCTTCAACCTCCAGAAGTTTGAAAAAACGCGCGCATGCCTGTACAAACTTGTATCTCCTGTATTTGTGATCTTTTGATAAAACTCAAAAAATGAAACTTGTAGAGCATCAAATCACGAATCTAACCATATAAAAAACTTGATCTAACTCTCAAAGACCAGAGAGAATTTCTATGGCCCTAATTTCTAACCTAGTTTTTTCAGAAAGTTCATGGATGAAATTCTCTTAGCACGATTAATATAAATGAAAACTAAGCACATGTATGGTTTCAGGGCAATGAATACAACATCTTTCATTCACAAACCTAAGTCTAAATGTTCCTAAATAGAGAGATAGAAGTTCATGAAATACCTGTTTCAGTTGAGTTCGAGCTGGACAATGCAACAACTTTCAATGGGGCCTGAGGTTCTTTTGAGCTTGCTTGATGTCCCATGAATCTTTCCCAATGCTTAGTTTGTTTTGAAGTGACCTGAATCGTGCTATAGAACTCAACCCGCAAAGCTTCCAAACAAAAATGGTGATGTGTGTAAATGGAGTTACAACAACTTGTGAATGGTCTGGACAGCTTAGGTATATGGTTTGGAATGTGTTTGAAATGATTTTGGACAAAACGCACGAGGGGATTTGATGGTGGCTTGTGATTTGCAGAACTGGCCCTGTTTTGCAAGAAAATGTAGTTTTTGAGTATGAGGAGGTTTGAGAGGTCAAGGGCTCGTGCTTCTGACTTACAAGGGTATGAAAAACTTGTTTGACAACTTTTCTTGAGGTCAATATATCAGATGTGTGAGTTATGAGCTTTTTGCCATTTGACTTGTTTTGAAAGCAAAGTTGGAAGTGAAGTGTGATAGGCATGTACAGGCTATCTCCAAGCATGCACCAACTTCTTGTACCTTTTCCTAAGTTTGTGGAACTTGTTTTCTGCAAAGAAAGAAGTTCAAAGCTCAAGAAAGACAACTTTGCAAAAGTTATGCTTTATGAAAATGGAAGTGTGATCTTTATGCCCAAAATGGAAATGTTCAATGTACAAAGCTCTCTTGATCAGAACAATGCCAATGTCCAATGTATTTGCATTCAGTTTTTGAGTGTTGAAGGGTTTAGAGACCTGCAATTATGTACTAAGCTAGTTTGGTCAGATTTGCAACTTCGTATGAACATGTATTGGCCATGGTTTCAAAGTGAGTTTTTGCAAAATTCAAGCATTCGATTCTCCCTAACCACAAAGGTGTTTGAGGAGTTCTTGGACAATTTGGAAAGCTTGCAACATGTACTATAATCCATATTTGAAATGGAACTTAAGACTCCAAGTGGAACTATGTGAAAAATGGCCAAGAAGATGGGTCAAAATCCTGCCTAAACTAGGGCAAAATTTCTCTAAGTTAAAAGTTTTAGGTACCCTTGTTCCAAAAATCATAACTTGATATCCAAGCTTCTTTTTGGAAAACTTTGTGAATCAAAGTTGTAGAATTTGTGATGGAATACAACTTTCATGTTGTAAGTTTTGTTTGAATCCATTTTCATCTTGGTGAGAAAATGGGACAAAGTTAGGAAAAAATAAGAAAGTTTTATAACTTAGAAAATTTCTAAGTTATGAAAATTTTCCATTTAAAACCCTAATTTGCAATTTTGGGTTTCTTGATGAACAAGTTTCATAATTTGACATGTCTTGATGAAAAATGACCCTTGGCACTTGATTTTGACCAAAAAGTAAAAGTTTGACTTTTCAGTATACAGTCAAATTTTGATCAGTTGACTGAAAAATTCATCTGTCAATCCTATGCATTTGAGATCTTTTGAACTTGTTGAATGGGTCAAGACAATTTCATTGAGTCCTTGTGTCCGTGGTTGAGCTTTATTTTCCATTGGTTAGGTCAAACAGTCAAAAATTGCCCTTGTGCAGTCAAAACCCTAAAAATGACCATTTTGCCCTTTTGGTGATCTGATCAAATTTCTTGTGGAATTGTGATCCAAACTTGATCAAATGGTTCATATGAGTTCATAATGTTGATGTGGGTCAAAATTCATGAGGTTTGACTATCAATTGGCCACAATTGACTTTTTCCCCAATACAGTTGATTTCTAGGTCAACTATTCAATTGACTGGGCAAAAATTTGAATCAAGGCTTGAAACTTGGTATGGGCAAACTTATGAGTCCAACATGAAGTATGAAAGTCACTTTGGGCATTGTAGGTCAAAAAATCCCTGTGCAAACTCAAACCCTAATTTAGGTCAACAGTGCAAGGAGGTGTCTTGAGCAGAGCAAACCCTAGCTTGATCTTGAGTTCCAAGAGTCTTGTGATGAGAAATGTTGATGAAATGAGAGGGAAAATTTTGGGGTATAACACCTGGCTATTCGGAACTTTTGAGAGATTCCTTGAATCTTGACTTGACTTCCCCCAGATTAGTTAGACACCATGCCATTCCCCTTGATTATGAAAGGTATGTAATTGGAAATGTCTTTCCATCTGAGGTGATTCTATTCATTAAGAGGATTTTCGTTCATTGAATATTTGTCGTGCAAATTTCTTTGTTGTCGAACAATTAGTCATATAGAAACAGTGGTATTAAAAATTCAAAGCTTATGTCTATCTTGAAGTTTTGAAAATGAATTTTTATTAAAAATAGAATTTTGTAAGAATATGAATTCAACTCAAGTTTTATAGTAAGCCTTATAGGAGTCAGGATACCTTTTGTAACAATATGCTTTCGAACTAACCTATGCTTCAGTTAAGACTTTTAAGAGTTGTAACGTAGCCTGGTTCACGATTTAAGAAGCAAAGGAAAAAAACTCAAAATTTATTTGTTCCCAACCCGTTCTCCATGATGTTCTTCAGCCCTATACTCAATTAATTGCGCGTTTAGATTCCAATTGAGTCTGGAATGATATTTTGGTGATAGTTTGGATACTGAAGTTTGTTTGAGAAGGCAGTCATATTTTGTAACATTTTTTCTTTTATTGAGGATTTGTAGCGACCTCTTTTGACTTGATTATCCCTAAGTTTTTCCCGAACTGTTTCTTCTGTGATTACAGTCACAGGATGCCCCGGTTTTTTTCCTAAGTCTCCTTCATAGGTTTTGACTTAGCGGGCTTTTCTTTTGAGAGATAATGACTGCCTGTTTTACGGGGAACCATCACCGTCTTTTGATTTGGAAGGACATCTTCGATACTATTGGTTGTGTATAAAGTGAAAGCTTGCGACTGAATGCGCCTTTGAATTAAGTGAGAAACTACCCTGCCCCAGGTTATGATTAATGGTTTTAATTTGTGTGAAAAAGAAAACTCATACTTCTTAGGCTTAAAGGGGTTGACTAGGGATTATCTTCCTTATAACTCTAATGTTTAGGATTTGAAACAACGCTTGTACATCATCAACAAGGTATGCTCAAAAGCATACTATAGAGATTATGGTATCGTTTTTGTCATCCTCCCTCTAAAGGCTTATATCTTTTAATCGAGTGTTGAATATCACAAAACAAAGTAAGAAATCAGTTTAAATATAGTGAAAATGATTTAATTCAAGTCAAACATATGCAATGCATTAATGGGGAAACCAAAGTTTGACATGACAGTAATTGTTTGAACAAACAAAGATATTACAAATAAAAATTCTAATGAAGAAGCTTCCATCGTTGGCAGTAGGGGAAATCCAGTTATTTAGGTCGTTGCTGCTATCGACATCTTCCACAACATTAGTCTGATCCTAATTATGATTCGACATGGGAGCAGTGATCATGTTGGGAGTCTCACGAGGATCGAATTCAATCTCCTTAGCGTCAATCATATTTTGAATCTTGTATTTTAGCGTCCAACAATCGTTAGTATCATGCTCAGGACTGCCAAAATGATAGGCACATTTTGCATCAGGATTTTAGTTAGGAGAAGAATTTTTGGGGTTTTGATGAGATTCTATCAACGTAATCAGATTCATCCTCAACATGTGTTGCAAAGATTGAGACAACGTCATGTTGATTTTGGTAAACTGTCTCTTGGGCTCGTCTTGCCTTCACTGATTACCCTGTTGTTGGTTTCGCACTAGTGCAAGATTAGAGATCAGAACTACTCCCACAGATTGGTTGTGGTTACTCTTATTATGACCCTTCTGGCTGTACATGGAATTGGACTCTTTCTTCCCATTGTATGGCTTCTTCTGAGTATCGAAAGATGTAGCCACTTGGATTTTACCACTTCTGATTCCATTCTCAACATGTTCCCCCGTCAATAGCAGTTCAGTGAAACCGACTGAAGAACTTCCAAGTAGGTGGTTATAGAAAGGACCTGTCAGCATGCTCATGAACATGTCAACCAATTCCTTTTCAGCTAAAGGAGGTTAAACCCTGCTTGCAAGGTCTCTCCATTTTTGGGCGTACTCTTTGAAGTTTTCATGAGAACCCATGGACATACTCTATAGTTGCATGCAGGTTTGTGCGAGATCAATATTATATTGGCACTTCTTATAGAAACAGGCCACAAAATTTTCCCAAGTATGATTGTTGGTCCCTTCCAGTTGATAGAACCATTCCAGTTGTGTTCTCGATAAGCTTTCTTGAAAGAATTGTACCCATAACTTTCTGTCAGCGGTATGGGGTTGGATCTTCCGAACATAAGACTTTAAATGAAGTTTTGGACAAGAAACACCATACTTTGCAAAAGTAGGGACCTCGAATTTGTGAGGGATAACAACACCCGAGACTAATCCCAACTCTTCAAAATCCAACCCAGGCACTCTCTGGATCTCCATAGCGTTGAGACGATCTTCCAGTTGTTTGTACTTTTCACCGGTGGGAGGATATTGTTCCACATAATAGTTTTCTTGCTCTCATAAACATATTATCCAAAACCAATGTTTCTTCCTCTCTCAGCCTTTACACTCTTACCATCTTCACCCTGATTATTCTCTTCGTCAGAGAAACATCACAATTTTTAGCTTGAAGTTCTTTGACGGTTTGTTCGAGATCCATATTTTTACTGAAATAAACAACAAGAAGATGAGAAAACCAATCTTGGGAAATACCTATTATGTAATGATATGTATTTATGTGGATGCATCTGTAATGTTTTCAAGGATCATTGGGGATAAACAGAGAGATAAATGAAATGTTAGAAGTTGAGTCTGCAACTTTATCTAAAAAGCTCCGGGTCTTCATCTTTGAATGTCCCTCTACAAGAATCAAGCTCACCATGTCAAGTGGGTCCTAGATTTTAACTTACGAGGACGTACTTTGATTTTAACAACATCTGGCTAGAGGAAAATAAATCCTCCTGCCTCTTGCTAGAAGTCTAGTTCATGATAAACCTGCATCACAAGTCCCTGAGATCCTTGAAATGGTTAGTAAAATGTGATGATATGATGTGATGATGTGATGACGTAATGTTTGAACAGATATTAAACACAAACAAAGCACACAAGAGCCTTAGGTTTAAAGGCTTGCATGAGGTCCATAGGTAAGTACGCTTTTCTATTGAAGTTCAGTTGGCTCAACCTGTCCTAAAAATAATAATCGGGTTCTAAGAGTCTCATATCACGAATCTTTCTTACATGTTTTATTTCAGTAGAGAAACTGACTTGCCACTGAAATATCCTGAAAGTCGAATCTCAACGAGTGTAGCTTCGAGTATCAACCAACTTTGGAATGTACCAAAGCCAACTATCTCACTACCTTCTAATAGCTAAGATGGGTCAATTAAGGTTCTAAAAGTCAGTTAGTGTTAATGACACTATGTGGAAGCCTAATGTTATCCTTGATTGACTCAAGAAACATTAGTACAAGCCATAGTGTTACACTAATGTAGCCATCATATTATCCATATTGGTCTATGCCGTAAAACCTTTCTGATTTATTGCTATTTACCTAAGGTATCTCTCGATTCAGGTGTAGGATCATTGCAAGAAATTTAAACCCAAGCAAACCCCAAATGTAAATCAAACAATTCAAATAAAGTAGATAAAGTGATCTAACTCTAAGGTAACCCCTCTTTTAAATTAATTCCCCAAAAGAGTCGCCAGTTTTGTAATACGGTGAGTGAAATGACTTGGTTTTGCATTTTATCGCAAATGCTGCAAATAACAAGAGTCGCCACCGAATTTTCATTTATCCAATTAGGAATGGTGAAATGAACAGGAAAGACCTTTTAAGATTTTGAGTTTGGGGGGTAAGTTATGAAAAGGGAAGGTGTTAGCACCCTTTTCATCCGTAGTTATCTACAGGCTCTTAATTGCTTAGCTCACTTTAATTTGCTTTGTGTATGCTTTGAAAAGGTTTTGAAAAGGCCAATGTAAGGCAGTCTGCTTTATAATAACCATTGAATCAGTCCTCAAGAGTGTTTATAAAGTGTTTGAAAGTGTGAGGTGTGAAAATTATTTTAGTTTTTGAGCAAGAAATTAAGGGTATCTTACCCACTGAAAGGTATTTTATTATCCTTTTCGATCTCCATTAGGGATGGTGCTATCCATACCATTAGTTGGTAGGTAGCCCCATCCATTGGATGTGAAGGTACAAGCGTAGGGTCGTCGTTATGGTCATTGAAGTAAACATATAGGGATACCTTAGCAATTTGAAGGGACTGACATCATATATTCGTAGGCAACTCGAGGGACAAGATCATTTCTCATAGGCAACTTCGAGGGACATCTCAGGACTATGATCTTTATGATAACTTTAACCGAGGGTCTTTGCTAATGGTATCCCTACGTTCTAGGGACATGACCATTATTTTCGAAGGCAACATGGGAGGCTACCCTAGAGGTGCATGTTTGTAAGAGTGATTCTGTTCAGTTATTTATCTTGATTAGGGTTATCTAACGATTGATTTTAAATATTGCCATACAAGCCTATTACTAACAGTTAAATATATACAGACAAGCAAGCATAATATAGGTGCAAAAAGTAGAGGGAGGAAAAGTAAACCCAAATTAAGCTATTACAAGGCCTTGGGGAAGATACAATAGTATAAATTTGCAAGAAATAAAATTACAGCTATTACAAAAAAAACTGTGCGACCTATACAATTTCTCTAAGAAAATAAAGGGGCAAATAAATAAGAAAATGTTAGAAAATATGTTTTAAAGTCCTAAAATCTAAAACATTAGAAATTAATTTTTTGTGTGTATTTTTGTAGAAAATAGTTTAAGTTAATAATTAATAAAAACATGATTATTCTAATTAATTTTACAAATTAAAAAAATAAGGCCTAAAATCTAATTAAATGAAAAGAGTTAATTAAGAAAACCTAAAAGACTATTTTTTGATTTTATGTAATATTTTGATTTTATATATTTTGATTTTAATTGTAAAAAAGAAATAAATTAGTAGAAATGAAGTTTCAAAAAGAATCTGATTGTTCCCTAGCCATGGTAACTCATCATCCCTGCGTTAAAGCTTGAATTTTCTTATTCAAACCTGTTCTAAACACCTTGATGAACTCATTTATACACACGAAATTAGTTAGATATGCATAGATTAAAAGATTCAAATACAAGAAAATTACCAAAACAGGTGGAATTGTGTAAGTTATTCCAGATGTGAATAGATTTGTTTCTGGACTTGGTGAGATTACTGGGAGCTTCAAAAACACGATTTGAGGCTTGGTTTTAATTGAGAGTGGCTGGAAATTTTGATACAAGTTTGCACCTTTCTTTCAATTTGTGATTTTGAAACCTTGCTTCTATGGCAACCACTTTGTGTTCTTTGCACTTTAGTGTTGCATGTATTTATAGAGGAATGAAAATGGATCAAAACAAGGCAAGGATCTTGTATCATTATGTCACAATTCATTGTAAAGAAAATACATTGAAATGTTTCTAAAATTGTTTTAAAAATATTCCAAACTTGAAGATTCTTGTTCCAAACTTGGGCCTTCTATAAGATATCCAAATGAAGCCCACACGCCCTTTGGTCTATCAACTCATATTTTATTTGATTTATTTTGACTTAATTTGAATAAAATCAAAATAAATAAAATAAAAAATCAAAGTAATTTATAAATGGACTTATAGGTCCTATAACATGTTATAAACATGTTTAAACCTCAAAACTTAGGCTCATTAGTCTAAAAGTTCAAGATTGCTCAAATGAAGTTTCATACATTTTCTCAAAAATTGCCCAACTTGAACCAATCATAACTCTCTCTATTTCATCATTTGAATGTGATATTTGACTTTTTGGAAAGCTCAACATGTCCTCTACAATCTCTATGTTGATCATTTTTGCATTTGAAGACTTTATCTTGATGTAAGTTGCCTTGACAAAAAGTGTCTTTTTGTTGACTTTTGAAATGACCTATAATATCTTGGCCCATATCTCTTAAGTGGAGCACTTTTGGACTTGAGCTTAGAGAGACAAAGTTGTAGGGAATTTAATTTCCTTCAAAATGATCTTACTTTGGGGGGAAAATGATGAAGCATGTGAAAGTTATGCTTGGTCAAAGTTTAGTTGACTTCTCCTAAGGAAACTCTAATTTGGTAACTTTTGACTTTTGATGATTTGAGGGTTTTTTTGAGGATTCATGATCAAACCTTGATCAAATGATGGATATCACTTCAAAATGTTGATGTTGACCAAAAATCTTAAAGTTTGACTGTATGTTGACCATGGTTGACTTTTTATCCAATGTAGTTGATTTTCTATCATCTGAGCAATTGACTGAGCAAACTTGTGATACAAGGCATGAAGCTTGGCATGAGCATTATTTTAAACATATGAGGAGTTATGAAAACCATTTGAGGCATTAGAAGTCCAATTTCCTTTGAGAAAAGCAAAACTCTAGTTGTAGGCTAATTGCTTAGGAGAAGACTTGTCTGATCAATTCCTTGAGCAACCTTGAGCAATTGAAAACCCTATGAAGATGAGGAGACCTCTTGAAATAATTTGATTTGAAAATGAGAGGAAAAATTTAGGCTACAACATTTGTCATTTCATAAACATATATTCATTTAATAAAGCATTAAACGTTTTGCATTCAAATTTTGTGCTCTTTGCCTTTCTTTTATTTTTATCACTTTCAAATAGCTATGTGTTCTTACACACACACACAATAAATTGCAGATCCATATCTACTTTGGATCCTATTGATAATGATTATGCTATTTCCACTTATGACTTTAAAAATCTGATCTACCAAGCCGGGGACGAAGGTGGGGAAGATTGTGAAATACCTGGTGACTTGTCAGACTATTAGTGCAAGAGGCAAAGGCTATAAACCCGCATGAAGAGTCGATCGAGGTTGTAAACTTGGGTACTGAAGCATACAGGAAAGAATTCAAGATAGGTGCTAATCTAGAAGACAATATCAAGAACAAGTTAATACAGATGTTGCATAAATATGTTGAGATCTTTGCTTGGTCATACAAGGACATGCCAGGGATCGATACTGATAGTATGGTTCACCGTCTGCCAATGAAAGAGGGTTATTCTCCAATAAAGCAGAAAGTCCGTCGTATGCGTCCCGAGATGTCAGAGAAGATCAAGGTCGAGGTTATGAAGCAATTCAATGCAGGTTTCTTAACAGTTACATCATATACTCAGTGGGTGGAAAATATGGTACCAATACCTAAGAAGGATGGAAAAGTGCATATGTGCGTAGACTATAGAGATCTGAACAGGGAAAGCCCCAAAGATGACTTCCCACTTCCATATATTGATGTTCTGGTCTACAACACCGCTTAAAACAAGTTATTCTCCTTCATGGATGGTTTCTCGGGTTATAACCAGATCAAGATGGCACCTGAAGATATGGAAAAGACTACTTTTGTTACACAGTGGGGAATTTTTTGTTACAAAGTTATGCCTTTTGGTTTAAAGAACGCCAGCGCGACATATCAACATGCCATGGTAGCTTTGTTCCATGACATGATACATCACAAGATAGAGTTTTATGTTGACGACTGTTGTACCCCAAAATTTTCCCTCTCTTTTCTCAAGACATTTCTCACCAAAGATCTCAAATGCTCGAGGGTTTAATCAGACAAGCTCACCTCCTAAGCACTGAGCCCACGTTTTGGTTTTCTCAAGGAAAATGGGGCTTTTGATGCCTCAAATGACTTTCATGGTTCATTATAGGTCTCCAAGATTGCTCATAGCAAGTTTCAAGTCTTGCATCACCAATTTGCTCAGTCAATTACTGAGATGATTGGAAATTAGCTGTATTGGGTAAAAAGTCAACTGTGGTCAATATACAGTCAAACTTCATGATTTTTGGAAAACATCAACATTTTGAGGTCATATTCATCAATTGATAAAGGTTTGATCATAATGCCTCAAGAAAATCACTCAAATCATCAAAGGGGAAAAATTGTCAAAGCCAAAACTTCAACATATATATTCAAATTTAAACTTCAAACATACTTTGAACTCTTCAACATAAAAGTTTCTTCGACCGTCCCCTTAGAAATAATTAGTCGAAGCTTTTACAAGACATTCCTTTCAATAATAACTTAGTATTAGACTTTTGACCATTTATACTCTATTATTGAAATTTCCAGGTAACAAATTGCCCCTGAAAATTGTGTATTTCGAAATATCTAAAGAAATGGACAATTTTTGAATAGCCTCAAATTTCAATACAACTGTCTCATGATGATCATTATTATTCATGACGTCATGGTCATAATGATTATTTCCTTCAAACATCTCATTAAGATGTGCGCTGATGCAGTTTTGACTGAGAATGACTGATCAATGATTTTTGACCTAGTACACGACCTAATGGTTTAAAGCATAACCTCAAGGACTCAAACACAACATGTTGACCTAATTCATGGCTCAAATCATTTTTCAAGATCAATGGATTGATAGTTGAAGTTTGATCAACTGATGAAAAGTCAACTGATACAAAAAGTCAAACTTTGACTTCTTGATCAACATTAAATTTCAAAGATCAAAATTCATCAAGACATTCAAAAATATCAAACTTGGTCAACAAGAATCAAGAAAGTCAATAAAGTCCATAAAAAGTCAAAGTTTTCAATACTTAGAAAAATTATAAATGTTTTTAACCTTGAAAATTTCACTACTTCATGACAATTTTTCACCAAGATGCAAGATGATTCAAGGAAAACTTTCAACATGAAAGTTATAGATCTTGATGAATTCTACAAATTTGTCTTTTAGGGTTGATGTATAAAAAATGCTTAGATTTGAATATATAGGCTCATGAAGTCATGACATTTTTCATAAAACATAGTGAAATTTCAACAAGTTTAGACAGATTTTTGACCTAACATCTTGCCCAATTTTCACCTAGCTCCAAGATGATTCAGCCAAAGTGGTAAACTTGAAGGTTTTAGACAATTTTTCAAGCTTTCTAAAATGTCTAAGAACTTGAAGAGATCATGCTTGAGCTAGGACAATAGAAGAGAAGAAGTTGGACATTCATTCTTGAATTACAAGGCATTTTCATGAAGATCACATAACCAAATCTCAAACTATGTTGTATGATCTTGCTTTGCAGGCCTCTTAACTTGAAAATCTATCCATAATCAGAGGTTTACATAAATAATTATTCTATGATCCAATAGCTTGAGCCATTCTCCAAGTGATCATTCTATTTAAGGAACAAAGTTCACATTTCCATTTTGGAAAAGTGACTTTAATCACAATGTCAACTCTCCTTGAGCCCATACATTGTTGCTTCTGACTCCAAAACATTTCAAAGCAAGAAGAAACATATCTACAACCTGTTAACCACCCTACAAGCTCTTGTACTTCACATTGAAACCATGGATTTCAACTTTCCTTCAAAAACAAGTTTCAATACCATAACATGTGATCTCTTGTTTTTTATCCCTTAAAGCTTCCAAACCTCTTGCCTATAAATAGATAGGTTATATGCAACCTAAGACACGATTTTACAAGCCTTGAGATACTTTGAAACTCGCTTAAACTTAGAACATGGACCAAAATAACCATTGGTGCAATTTCTGGCCAAAATCTCCAATCTCATAATTCACTCGTGTGTTTTCCCTCTAAATTATTCTCAAAGCTTCCATACTTCATTTATAACTCATCCCCATCCCTGTTTCAACACTCTAACATCATCTTCCTCATCTTCCAAACTCAAAAATAGAATTTTGCACATTGACTTCTCCAGCACGATTCAGGCACTTTCAGCACAAAGTAAGACTTGTATTAGCTTCCTAGGAGTCTAGTGAGGCTATCCAGATCATCACCACACTTCCAGGGTTGCTCAAACTCCATACATGATTTACAACTTTGAGGTAAGTTTTCTCAACTTTGAACTCTCTCTACAAGCATCGTTAATGGTTACTTTGTGAATAAAAAATTTAGACATCATATCCCTGAAGCTAACCATGCCTTTAGTTTTCATTTATGTTGCCTGCGTGATGCGAATTTTGAGTTTGAACTTTCTGAAAAAATTAGGTTTTTATTTGGTACCAGTAAAATTCTCATTCATCTTTTATTTATAGCTTATGAAATTTATATGGTTGGATTCGTGGTGAAATTTCAAGCAAGTTTCATGTTTATATTTTTTTAATTTGGTTGAGAAATGAAGAAGTTCCTCAAATAAAAAATGATGTTGTTGGTTCTGATACGCGTGCAAGGTTGAAGATGAAGTTCAAAATCTAAGAACTAAGTTTATTTTAAGTTTATTGCATGTTATATTATGACTGGATGAAACAGCTACTCTAGTGGCAAGAGAAGCGCATGTAAGGCATTAAACTATAGGGACCTGGATTCGAGCTCCAACAATACCCTTTTGTTTTTTCACATTTTCTTATTTAAGATCCAATGCAATCATGTATAAGGCGCTTACCATGGACTCCATATCAACACCACATGATCATCACGCAACCAGATCCAACACCCTACAAAGCAGGACCGTGACACACCTTCAAAAATTAGCCACACATAATCAAAATAGGCGTTGGATATTTGTGTTTGGGCCTGAGTTATTTCTGAGCCCTCACCCCCCCCCCCCTTTTTTTACTTATACTCAGGCCCATCCTTTTATTTTATTTTATTTTATTTTCTGACTAAACAAAAAAACATGTTTGGGCCTAGCGCCCTTTTTTCTATTTTTAAACCCCCATTTCACTTTTTTAACATCCCAGCCCAATACTTTTTATATTCTTTATTTTTTTGTTTTTATATTTTATTTATTTATTTATTTTATTTAACCAAAAATATACCAAAAATATATTTTCTTAAAATGATTAAATTAAAATATGTTAGTTTAAACACTTGTTTTATTTTCTTGTTAATATTTAGAACTAGATCTTGCTAATTTTCCATACTTTGAAACATATTTTTTTAAATTAATATTAGCATTTAAATTATTTTCTAAACAATATTTTAGACTTAGGTTTATTTTCTTCTTAATTTCAATTAAATTAGATTTTAGGTTTTGTTGATTATTAATTAAGTAAATAAAATTAATTAGTCTAATTAGGTTAATTACTAAAACCTTTTTCTCCATCAAAAACCCTAAAAATAGTTTTATTTTCTTCTTCATCTTTACATTTTTATGTATTATTATTCATATCCATTGGTTTGTAATATTAATTAGGACTTTATTTCTTTTCTCCCCTATTCACAAATTATACCCCCATTGCCAAAGTGTTGTAATAGCGTAGGATATTTAAATTCCGCAGTTTATCGTTTTCCTTATTATTGCTAGTAATTAGGGTTTGCATGACAAGACTAAAATTCAAACTTAGAAAAACATAATTCAAAGATAAAATACATGAAAACAACACACTTGGAACACATGCACCTCTAGGGTAACCCACACTTGTTTCCTCGAATAAAAACAGTCATGTCCCTAGAACGTGGGATGCTTTAGCAAAGACCCTCGATTAAAAGATTGTAGTCCCTCGATGACCCTTCGATGTTGCCTTCGGTAAACGATCTTAGTCCCTTACAACAATTGTTAAAATATCTTACAAGTTTCCTTCTATGACTGTACGATGACCCACGCCTGTCCCTCACATCCAATGATATGGATACTTACCAAACAATTGTAGAATAGCATTATCTAAAGGAGGAGGAAAAAAACAAAAACTTTTTGAGTAGGTAGATCGCTCGTAATTGCTTGCTCAGAAACAAAACCATTTATGCCTCATACTTTCAAAACACTTTTCAAAACAAACATTTTGTATACATTCTCAACGATACGAGAATCATTACAAAATTGCCTTACATTGGCATTTTCAAACATCTTTCCAAACATTCCTTTTCAAACAAATATTTTCAAAACTAACACTTTGTATACATTCTCAACGATACCAGAATCATTGCAAAGTTTGACGTACGAAGGCGTTTCAAAATATTTTCAAACATACACAAAACACAAAGCATTTCAAAGTGATCAAACAATTAAGAGCCTGTAGATAACTACAGATGGAAATGGTGCTAACACCTTCCCTTTTCATAACATACCCCCCGAACTCAAGAAAATTCTCAAAATTTATTTCTTGTTCTTTTCACCCTTTGCTTTATTGGATAAAAGAAAAGTCGATGGCGACTCTTGCTATCCGCAACATTTGCGATAAAACGCAAAACACCCATGTCATTTCTCCCACCGTATTATAGAACTGGAGACTCTGTAGGGGAAGAAATAAAACTAAAAGTAGGGTTATGTTGTACCCTAAAATTTTCCCTCTCATTCCTCAAGACAACTCTCATAAAGGATTCCCAAAATCGAAGCTTACACAAATATACTTGGATTTTTCAACATTAAGATTATAGAAGAAATTGTTAAAAAAGGAAAAAACAAATGAAAATGCCCTTTTTGACAAAATTAAAGGAAAACCAAGTTCCTTTCGATTCTGCATCCTTCGATTGAACACTTTGGCCTTGGTTGCATCTTTCGTTTGGGCGCTGGATTCCTTTGGGGCAAGTTCATTTCATGCTTCGATTGAGGCATTGGGCTCATTTGGCTAAGATCATTTACTGTTTCGTTTTGGCGTTAGACTTTGTTTGAAGGTTTGTGCAAGTCTTTCGTTTGGCCATACAACATCTTCCCTGCGTGTTAGCCAAGACATACAAGGAAAAAAGCTTCCTAATGATGTCCTTCGATTCAGGAGGCCAAAACCTCCCTTTTGCCCTCTTTCGATCATACATTTTTCCCTTACAAGCCTCCTTCATTTGGGGCAATGACTTTCCCAACGTTGCAAGCTTTGATTGAGCCTTCCATCCCTTGCACGCGTCCTTCGCTTGGGGGTGTGAATACTTGAGCACCAGTCTTTTATCATGCCTTTCGTTTGGACATCTGGCTCCTCTTTTACAAGTTTTCATTTGAACATATTTGCATAAGGTCACAAGGCAGGAATCTCTTGCACACATTCTTTCGTTGGGCCATGTGGCCCATTTGCAGACAAATTTGAGTGGGCAGGATCTCCTGTAAAAATGGCTTATTCCAAACTTACAAACTCTTCACTATGTCATTGCCTCAGGCGAAGAAAGAACCATGGTGGTACATTCGAAGAGTTTGTCAGGAATGTTTGGATGCCCCCAATCGAAGGACATATATTACTGACCCATCCCAAGATCATTAATTTGGCTCCTTCGAAGGATATCCATGGGAGTCATTCGAATGAAACTTCGATTTGAAAAAAGAGATGATTATTGAAAATTCTGGTCGAAAGGAAAGGCTAGGGAGTCAAGACAAAAGGTTGAGTGGCCAAAGGTACTTGTTGACCAAGTCCCATGCGCTTCCAGGATCAAGCCTGATACACTGGCCATAAAACTCCAAAATTACTGCACAGCAATCCTGCATTGCTGCCCTATTCCTTGCACCAAAATGACAATAAAACATTATCCCTGGAAAGCTACAAATACAACATACCCTTTTTGTTTGAACTTTTTATTTTCCCTCCCAAAGCATCAGCCCAAGCCACCTATAAAAAAGAGGCATCACCACACATATTAGGGGCACCTGAAGGATTGCAAGAAAACACTTGTGAAAATTCTCAAAAATTCTCAAACCCTTCCCAACATTCTTTTTCAAACATTTTTATACACTAAGAAAAAACCTTCGATTCATCCTCCAAGTGACACTCAAACCACCCTTCGACCCACTCACCCAGCTATCATACAGTAGACTTTTGAGTTACCCCATCACTTGTGATAAAAAATATTTCGACCCACTCACACAACCTCTTTCGACCCACTCACTGCTTTCACAAAGTAGCAACTGGACTAGCCTTAAGAGGGTCCCAATGAACTCTCATTTTCCATCAAAGAAAGCACTTACATATCCCTTTAATTTAAGGACTTCAAGAGGTAAGTTTTTCTTTCAAATTTGAGCCTATTCTATTTTAATATCATGTGCATATGCTAATAAAGAAAAATGTAGACATTTCTAGACTATGTTTTAGCTTTCGATTTTGACTGCCCGTATGCTGAAAACTCAACCTTAGTTTAGTTATACTTTGGACTTTGAGACCCATTAGTTTTCATGCTAACCCATGGATTATAGTTATGTTTAGATATTTCATTTTTAGACTTTAAGACAGGTTTGTTGTACCCTTCGATTGGCTAGCTGCACAAGCCTTTCAAATCATACTCTGATGACCCAATATGCTTACAAAGAGTTAGCAAGGAACTTGTGGCAAAGCATGAGTGTTGTTGCTTTTGGGCCTCAAGCGAAAGGCAAAACTATGCTGACTTCCAGGCCCGGACAAAAGGCATGACCATCTTGATTCCAACCCTCATTCGAAGGAGACAAAAAGGAAAATCGAAGGGCGTGACCCCACTGAATTCAGAATCCAAATCGAAGGAAGCCAAGAAATGCAGAATCGAAGGGTGTTTCAACCCAAATCGAAGGCCCCCTTTTTTCTTGCATTTATTTTATTTTGTCCTTTATATTTCCATGCAATTCAATATGGTTGTAATAGTGTAGGTTTTATTTCTTGCATTTTTATTGCTTTTGTATAAATGCTAGTAACTAGGATGTATGGCAAGATAAAAAGAACAAGTAGACAACCCTAATCAAAAACTAAATGCATGCAAATCAAAGACACCATTCATACATGCACCCTTAGGGTAATTCCACTTGTTGCCTCAGAAAAATAGTCATGTCCCTCGAACATGGGTGTTTTAGCAAAGACCCTCGATAAAAGATCGTAGTCCCTCGATGATCCTCAATGTTGCCTTCAGTAAACGATCTAGTCCCTAAATGACATTGCTAAAACGTTCCATAAGTTGCCTTATATGACTATACAAACGTCCCACGCCCGTCCCTTCACATCCAACGATGGGGTTTCTTACCAAATCAATGGTAAGATAGAAACATTTAAAGGAGGAGGAAAAAAACATTTAAGACCTTTTGAGTAGTTAGGTTACTCCTAGTTACTCGCTTGCTCATAATAAAAAATATTTTATACACCAACACTCCCACTTTGAACCATTTTCAAAAGACAAACACTTTGTACGCGTTCTTATAGAAACAAGAATCATTACAAAGACACCTTTTCAAAATACTTTCAAAACCCACACCACAAGCACATTTTCAAACAAAATCAAGTGATCTAGCAAGTAACTAAGAGCCCGTAGATAACTACGGATGAAAAGGGTACTAATACCTTCCCTTTTCATAACCTACCACTGAACTCAAGAAAACATCTCTAAAGGTCTTTTCTGTTCTTTTCAGCCTTTCCTTATCGGATAAAAGAAAAGTTTGTGGCGACTCTTGCTATCCGCAACAATTGTGATCAAACGCAAAACGCCCAAGTCAGATCTCCCACCATATTACATGTTACCTTAAGAACTAGATCACCTTTATTTGCTTTATTTGTTTGCCTTGTTTTCTTTACATTTGTGGATTATGCTTGGGTTTATTTCTTGTATAAATCATGTACCCGGATCTGGGGCATATTAGGTAAGTAGCAATAGATCGTGGGGAATATGCAGCATAATACCGACATGTTTGAAGCAATGGCTACATTAGTGTGACACATTTGTTGTTACCCGGTGTCCCTTGAGTCCAGACAAGGAGAATACAGGGTCATTGTTTGGTGTCATGAAGCACTAACTGACCGTAGAACCTTAGTTGAACAACTTGGCCATTAGAAAGTAGTGAGATAGCTAGTTTGGTGAAAGACTAAAGTTGGTTGATACTTGATACTACATTTATTGAGATTGGACTTTTGGGATATTTTGGTCGCAGTTTGGATGCTTGAGCGAAAACAATGCCCAATGAAGAAAGTTCAATGATATTGAGATTCCTTAGAACCCGGTTACTTTCTTTTAGGATAGGTTGAAACAAATAAAACTTCAAGAGGGTACTTCCTATAAACCTCATGCAAGCCTAAACTTAAGGCCTTGTGTGCTTTGTCTGTATAAGATTATTTGTTCATAACATCATAAACATCATGCTAGCATGCCATATCATTTTCACTAACCATTTCAAATACCTAGAGATTTATCTTTGTTCTATTTTGTAGGATATGTCTTCCACTTGCAGAAATACCATCTGAATCAACTTTGTAAGGGTTCCTCCTCAACTCAAAGAGTTAGCATCAAGGGTTCCTTAAAATTCTCTGTTCACCAAAATATATGATCGACTTCTCAATCTAGTTAGCTCAAGCTTTGAAGAAGACATGATGAGGGTGCTCTTTTAGTTCTTTGACCTTGTACATCATTGTTTCACCTTTCCCGACTATCAACTAGTGCCTATAATGGAAGAATTCTCTTAACTATTGGGGGTACCAGTCCTTGATCAAATGCCATTCACCAGTTTAGAGGAAACTCCAAAGCCTGAAGTCATTGCCAAGGCCTTACATTTGAAGAGTTCTGACATTGTATCCAATTGGGAGACAAGAAGTGGGTTCAAATGATTTTTGGCTAAATTCCTGATAGAGAAGACTCGACTATTTTGGGATGCTATGGATTTACAAGCTTTTGAGGAGATCTTGGCTATTTTAATGGGTTGGTGCTTTTTCCTAACCCTGACCAACTCATAGATGTGAATGCTGTCAAAATTTTCCTTACTCGTAACCCCGTGCTGAAACAACCGGCTGAAAATCATCAAACAATGAAGTCGCCATCGAACGTCTTTTATCCCACATGTAGGGAAAGGTAAACATCGAGAAAACCTGATGAGGGAGAAGTCATGGTCTTGCGACCGAGAGATCGGGTAAGGGAGTCTGTTACGCGAGGGGAAAGTATTAGCACCCCACACGCCCGTAGTACTCTACGGTATCCACTCTTGTTATCTATCTTATGGGTGTGTTGAATCTATGCTTACTGTCTACTATATTACTGAAGGGAGAATGCATGCAAAAAGAAAAGGGAAAAGAATGTAGGGAAAATAAAATTGTGCTCGCCTGGGCCCTACCCCAATGCCTACGTATCCTTTTTGAGGAATCAGAGCTACCGTAGTTCGGCTCACATTTTTTGTTTGTTTGTGTTTTTTGTGGACGAAGTTAATTCCGCCTTCTGCCGCAGCTCGACCTTTGGAGACTTATGCGTTGGCACAGAAGTAAATTAATCGTGTCCTTACCTGAAAAGGTTTTAAAATAAAAAGGTGCTCGAGCGCACAAAAGATTTGATTTTGTTTTGTATTTTGTTGTAGATGATGACTGATTGACCTCAAGGGAGAGATATTAGCCATTTTTCTACTTAGTCATGAAAGGAGTTTTCGAGAATTGAACCACACCTAAGCTTGAGATGAAGAACAATAATATCAAGAAGAGACCCGCTTATCATTTCTCGTACTAAGAAAAAGCATGATTCTCATCAATAGTTTTAAAGTATTTTGAATTTTGAAAGAAAAAGAAGTTTTTGTTTTAGATGCGTATGCGAAAGGAGAAAGAAAAGTCAGAAGGAGACTAGCTTACTTCTAAACCTAATGTTGTTATGCGTTAGTAGCCATAAGAAGAATCAAGGGGGTACAAGCTGAATTCAGGGTGGTGCAAGCCAAATCTAGGCGCTATGGCCCAACATGACATGAGTCCAATAAGCATTTTTAATAATTATTTACTTAGTTATTATTATTATTAATTTGAAATAAAAATAATAGAATAATAAGACAATTAAAAAAAAAGGAAAAACGTATGAATATTGGAAAAGGAATAGGGTTAAAGAAAAGATTGGAAAAGGAATAAGGTTAAGGAAAAGAATGTCTCTTCCTCTCAAGCGGAACAGCGGCGGCGCCGCCGGCCCTTCGTCCGTTGCATTGCTCCGTCTCAGTTTCCCTTCTTCTCATCACCGGCGCGGCTGTCATCATTTCTTCATCTCCGATCGATTGCTCAGCAATTTCAACCTTCAAAGCTTCAATATGTGCCTAAACCTCGTCTCAATCTCTCTTCCCTGACGAACTTGCTACGTCTTCTCTGACTCGGTTCCATTCGGTTCTAAATCAAGCTTTTATCTTTCTCTTCTCCCTACGTCAATTGAAACAACGCCGCCGTATCTATAGCTTCTTACCACGTTTCTACTTGTCAGCAACTTCAAGCAACGATTTCTTTAAAGCTCAGGAGCAATACTCGCTACATCATGATGCAAGAAATATGTGAAACGATGAAGGAGAAAAGCAATTCGACTTACCTGTCGGAGTCGCTCCGACGGTATTTCAACGGTGACGTTTGTAAGAAAACCAGAGGTAATGTGATGCTTTAGCTTCCGCGTTTGAGAATCTTCTTCCGGTCTTCTTTTTGTGTTGTCTCTCTATGGGTTCTGGTTTTGCGTTTGTTGCAATTTGATGTCGAAGTTTTTGTTTATCGAAGGTGATGATGATGTCAAGGTGCTAAGGATGAAGATTGGAGGAGGAGGAATTGGTGATAAAGATTGTTGCAGTTGTCGTTATGGATTCGTAGAGAGATGATCTGATAGATAAATTCTGCCAATTCAGAGATGAGTTTCTCCTTTTTCGTGAAGTTCTATATGAATTCTTCCTCTGAATTGTGTTCTTCAGAGAGGCAGGGAGAAAGAGAGTTCTTTTCTGGTGTATTGGCAGATGAATATGAGAGAAGAAAGAGATAATTTTCTGTGATTCTTCTTTCAGAAGTGAAGAATGAACGTGATGAAGATGAAGAAGAAAGGGAGAGAGCTTTCTGTATTTTTATGGTGATTGTGCAGTTGGAGAATGAGATGAAGATGAGAGGAGAAGAGGGAAAAGGTTTTTGGAGATTCTACTGCAAAATTGCAGAATGAGATGATTGAGAGGTAATCCAATCTTTTTTTGTGTTGAACTCTTATCTATTCTGTCCCCCTTTATACATATGTTGTGTACTCTATTTATATATGCTGGAAGTTTGTTATGGTTGAATTGAATCTGAACTGTTGAATTGAATGAGTTAGTTATGGAATAGATGGTGAGATTTGAATCAGCTAGAGGTTGTTTATGGACTTTGTAATTCTATTAGGATTAGTTGAGATATGGTTTTGGGTTAAGTTAGAAAAATGTTAGAAATTAGTTAGGAGTTTGTTACAGTTAGGAATGAGGGAAAAGTTAGTTATAGATATGTTAGTTGGTTAGAATTTGGTTAGGAAGCTGTTAGAATAATTAGGATGTCAGTTATATGTTAGGGATCTAATGGTGGAGATAAATCATGCTATGGGTCTGTTTCTATTTTGTTGTGTCAATAAGCGGAGAATTGGAAAGGCTTTGGTTTCCAGAGCTGGAAATGAATTGCGGCTGCCCAGAACCAGAAGAACCTGTGACAGCCATATTCTCTTTCAAAAATGTAGGGTGAGAAAATTGGAATGGAAGTGAAGTGTATGCGGTTCATGTTTATGACAGTTCATCCGATATATTTTTTTTTGCAGGTTTGGTTCATATCAGGGCTATTGGGAAGCAAAGGCAAAAGGAAAACACCAAGATGATATGAAGTTGGAACAAAGATGCATAACACGAAGTTTTGGAAGCTTGAAGTTTGAAACATGAAGAATGATTGAAAATTAGGATAGGTTTTGGTAAAAATGTATAGATGTTATGTATAATTGTAATGGAATTTGGATTTGTATGTATTTGAATAATTGTAATGTATGTTGACTTTATTTCCACATAATGAAATGTCCTTTGTATGAATTCAAAATAAATGGTATGAATCCAAAATATTTGCAAGGTAACCAAAAGAGACATGAATCTTGAATGAATCCAAGAGAGGCTATTTGGACAATATTTTGATGGTTGGATGAATTTGATGCATGCTTTTTCATATTTGTGGTTTGAATTCCAAGAAAAGCCACGCGAATATTTAAGAATTTTGATTTTCTCCAAATCCACTTCAAATATTGATGAATGAATTCTAATCAAACCACGACTTCAGTGAACCCCTAATTCAATTCAATTCCTCAGTATAAACCAAACTTGTGTGTCAAGCAATAAATATTTGAGATAATGACACCTTGGTTACAATCAACATCTTGTACCATGTCCCGACTATATGAGCACTGGAACAACGACGTCTTGGACCCCTTCTCAATAGATGATAATGACTATGCCCTGAGGGATTCTTTGCAGATGAATATGAAAGATGAGACATGCGAATACCTTGATATGGAATGAACCTCAGGTAGAATGCTGACAAGCTCAAATATGAAAATGTATAAACCCTGATTTTTAGCTTCGTCTCATAAAACCTTGCAACTTGATATTGAGAAGAAAAGAATAGCCTCGTAGCTTGATGATGATAAGGTCCATGAAATGAAAACCTAGCTTCAAACAAATTATTAATGGAGAAATCAACCGAAACAGGCTTGTGCGAAGATGGGAGCCTTAGAGCCATACACCAACCCTTATTCCTCGAAATCCATGATCTCATGCCAATTTATTGATTAATGATGCATGATGTGTTAGATGACCTAATGTGAGAAAAATGCAAAAATGCGTAAGCCAGATAGGAAGTAAAAGGGTAGGACAAATTTGGGGTATTACAGCTGCCCCTATTTAATTGTCTTAAACCTGAAAGTATGACTGGCACATGCCTTTCGGAAGTTCAAGGTTGAAGATGATTAAATATCAATGCCAAAAATTTGTCCTGAGAGAGAGAGTGAGTGTTTTCTTTATTTATTTTTGTGTTATCTATTGGGGAAGAGAAATTTTTTTTTTCAATGAAGAGACAAAGATTGGACTTGTAACGTGGCGTGATGCCAATACAAGACAAATGATTGGTATGAAAAGACAACGGACGAGGTCTACGGGCGACCTACGATCCCAAGGTGATACATGAGAGTGATTTGACAGAGAACCTAGCCAAAGGGCGATCTCAGGTTCGACGAAGGTTTGAAGGAAGAACCTAGCCAAGAGGCGATCTCAGGTTCGACGATGACTTGAGGGAGGAACCTAGCCAAGAGGCGATCTCAGGTTCGATGAAGGTTTGAAGGAAGAACCTAGCCAAGAGGCGATCTCAGGTTCGACGATGATTTGAGGGAAGAACCTAGCCAAGAGGCGATCTCAGGTTCGACAAAGATTTGAAGGAAGAACTTAGCTAAGAGGCGATCTCAGGTTCGACAAAGGTTTGAAGGAAGAACCTAGCCAAGAGGCGATCTCAGGTTCGACGATGATTTGAAGGAAGAACCTAGCCAAGAGGCGATCTCAGGTTCGACAATGATTTGAGGGAAGAACCTAGCCAAGAGGCGATCTCAGGTTCGACAAAGATTTGAAGGAAGAACTTAGCCAAGAGGCGATCTCAGGTTCGACAAAGGTTTGAAGGAAGAACCTAGCCAAGAGGCGATCTCAGGTTCGACGATGATTTGAAGGAAGAACCTAGCCAAGAGGCGATCTCAGGTTCGACGATGATTTGAGGGAAGAACCTAGCCAAGAGGCGATCTCAGGTTCGACGAAGGTTTGAGGGAAGAACCTAGCCAAGAGGCGATCTCAGGTTCGACGAAGGAAACATGGGTTACGACACGATGATTGTTTAGATAAGCGACACGGATGAGCATCAAGAAAGTTAAACACGGACGAGTGTTTGAATCAATACGGACGAGTATTGAAAGAAGATACGGACGAGTATCCAAGGTTAAACACGGACGAGTGTTTGAATCAATACGGACGAGTATTGAAAGGAGATACGGGCGAGTATCAAAAGTATAAACACGGACGAGTGTTTGATTCAATACGGACGAGTATTGAAAGAAGATACGGACGAGTATCAAAAGGTTACACACAGACGAGTGTTTGATTCAATACGGACGAGTATTGAAAGAAGATACGGACGAGTATCAAATAAGTATAAACACGGATGGGTGTTTGAATCAATACGGACGAGTATTGAAAGAAGATACGGATGAGTATCAAAAAGTATAAACACGGACGAGTGTTTGATTCAATACGGACGAGTATTGAAAGGAGATACGGACGAGTATCAAAAGGTTAAACACGAACGAGTGTTTGAATCAATACGGACGAGTATTGAAAGAAGATACATGCGAATATCAAAGGTATAAACACGGACGAGTGTTTGATTCAATACGGACGAGTATTGGAAGAAGATACGGACGAGTATCAAAAGTATAAACACGGACGAGTGTTTAATTCAATACGGACGAGTATTGAAAGAAGATACAGGTGAGTATCAAAGGTATAAACACGGACGAGTGTTCGAATCAATACGGACGAGTATTGAAAGAAGATACAGGCGAGTATCAAAAAGTATAAACACGGACGAGTGCTTGAATCAATACGGACGAGTATTGAAAGGAGATACGGACGAGTATCAAAAGGTGAAACACAGACGAGTGTTTGAATAACTGGCCCGGGTGGGTGTTTAGGAAACTTGACACATACAAGTGCTTAGGAATGGACACGGACGAGTGTTTAGGGAATGGACACGAACAAGTGTTTAGGGAAACGACTACCAGACATGAACTGGGTTTAGAACGGCAAAGTGTATTGATTTTGTTTGGCATTGAAAAGGTGAAGGTCACCAACTGGGGATTTCGGGCATGATACCCTCCTGTAGGGATGTATTGTTGTCCTTGAATAATTCAGGTCTTTGATGTAAGGTACCTGGTCTGGCTTATGCTTTGTATACATGTTTGAATTTCTTTTGACGCAAAGATCCACTCTGATGGATCAGCTACGCGCTTTTGAGGATGCAATGTTATGTAATGATAACTATATGCAACGCGAAGAAATAAACTTCATGGGGATAAGAGTAGGCTTGCTGGGAACCATTGTTCATTACTGGGGATGTCAATACATATCAACACTGGAAGTCCGTAGTACCAAAGATTGATGGGGATACTGATAAAGATCTGCACTGGGGAGCCCATAATACCGAAGATTATTGATGACTCTGCTGAAGACTGAATTGCTGACGAGGCGAGTCTTTAGGTACACTGCTGGATTCTGAATCGTACCGTTGAAGGAAGAGATAATCTGACCAAACCTCCATACATCCCGAACTGTTGAGGGGGTGATATAAGTGAATATGCTGAAGAATGGATACTGAACACCATGTGGATCCCTTCAAATACATGTTCCAAGTTTACGCACACTGGGGAATTGTTTCTTGAATCACTTGGGGATAAGAGATGGTCATGGACACTTATGAGTGCCCCGGTTTAGCTTTGCGAATGCCTCGGTTTAGCTCTGCGAATGCCCCGGTTTAGCTTTACTGATGCCCCAGTTTAGCTCTGCGAATGCCCTGGTTTAGCTTTACTGGGGATGCTCTTGATTAACTCCACTGAGGATGCACTTGTGCGTGTTGAGTCAAAAGACGGTTCTAAACTTTCTGAATTCACTTGGGGAATCAGATTTGAAATTGTCTGTAGCAGATGAAGGCAGCTTCGTGCACTGGCTAGGTCAGGGTGACCGTTATGATGCTTTTAGCTTGATCGTAGTCTTGTACAACGTAATTAGCTTTAGCAACTTTGCCAGTATGGATGAGGAATGCCCCTGTCTGGAGGGTCTCTAGGAAGATCTATGTTGAATAGAAGACCAAAATATTCATGCCACAATACGATATGAGGTGGCCTGCCCCAATGTCTTGAGCTATGAAATAAACTGCTCTTGATTACAGCTTTCTTGGAGAGATTTGTCGAATCTCGACGTAACTGCCCCATGTTGAATGAATTCTGAATAGATCCCTCGGCGTGATAGCCTCTGATTGACTGAGCTTGAAGAGATTTACCGATGTGATAGCCTCTGACTGACAGCCTGAAGAGATTAATCGACGTGATAACCTTTGATTGGTAACTTTGAGGGAATGCCCCAGATTTGGCTGAGCTTGGAGAGATTGATTCTCGACTTGATAGCCTCTGATTAATCGAGCTCTGAGAGAATGCCCCAAATTTGGTTGAGCTTGGAGAGATCGATTCTCGACTTGACGGCCCCAGATTAGAAGTTTAAAGGGAAAGCCCCAGATTGATGGAATCTGCTAACTTTACCCCTGAAGGGTACCCAAGCTATGAAGTACCAAGATGATTTCTCTTGACAGAATCTCTGGTTTAACATGCCTCTGGATTAGTCATTTCTCTTGTGACAGCTGACTCTCGCTTCAACAGGGTATTCAAGCCTCTCTTCTCTGACAAGATTGAGCTCTTTACCGATTGTTCATTGTGTAAACTTACTTGATGTTGATCAGTTGTTTTGTATGCAGAAGAATGTTTATTATGAGAATGATAATTCTAATGCAACATATATGTAAGTCTTGAAGTTTGAAAAAACTTTGAATGAAATGACGTCGCAACTCTGTTGTGAACGAGTCACTAGCTAGAGAGAAACATTTGCAAAATTTTTTTTTATGAAAGATAACGCAAGCATATGATGCCAAAACAGATATTGAGACGTACCTCTTAGGAGTCAGTTAAACGCTATATCGTTGTAGCATGCTTTCGAATTGACCCTTGCTTCATTTAGGACTTTGGAAGGGTTGTAACGTGGCCTGGTTCACGGTTTTAGAAAAAAGGATTTAAGGCTCAAAATTATTTGGTGCCCACCCATTCTCCATGATGTTCTCCATTCCTATGTTCAGTTGACCTGGTACAAGTATTCATCTCTCGAGAAGAGTTTGCGATGATTGTAGAACCACTGTGGTTTCTTGGACACGACAGTCACTAACTTCTTTGCCTTTGGTGTTTGATCACACGACTTTGTTCTTTGATGAGGATTTTCATTGGTAATCCTTTTCTCACCTTTTAGGCTTTTCAATTTCTTTATTGCTTTTGCCTGGACATATTCTTTTGAATTTCGATTTGGAAGTCCAGCGGGATGCCCCAATTTTTGCCTAAGCGACTTGTTTTCGAGTTTCGACTTGGCGGGGATTTTTGTTTCTTTCTTTTTCGTATTTTTTCATTTTGAACAAGTCGTTGATCTTCGCGTTGTTTTGATTTGTCGGAAGTGATCGTGACTGCCTGAGTCTTTAGTATCGTCATTTGTTGACCTCCTGATGTGCGAGAGATACCCATTGGGATATAGTCAGTAGGCGCACATTGTTGTTAGATGAGGGTTAACCATTCTGGTTTTGACTTTTCTCAACCTTTTGATGGATAACCATTGTCGTATCCTTGGATGCACACTCTTGATGAGTTTTGAATGCTTGAACAGATTAGCTGAACACTACCCGCCCCAAGGTTAAAATGAGGGTTTTTTCTGAATAGAAAGAAAACTCCTACTTCGAAGGCTCAGAGGGGTTGACGAGGGTCTATCTTCCTTATATCTCCGGTGTTTGGGGATTGAAATAAGGCATGTACATCGTCAGCAGGGTTTTACTCAAAAGCGTACCAACCAGAGATTTTGCGTTTTCAGATTGTCGTCATCCTCCTTTGAATCTTTACCTAAGCATAAGGCTAGGAAAATTGGCATCAATATGCAAGTAAAACATTTAAAGAGTGATAACAAATGGATGAGTAAAAATGAAAGGAATACTTCAAGACAAGCATACTTATTGCATTAAGATTTTCATTCAAAAATAGACAAGTTTCTATATACAAGCAATGTTTAAACAAACAAGCAAGAATGCAAATGAAAATGCATCAAAGAAACCAATGATTGCCATTGTTGAGGAGACTTGACTCCGTATGGACTTGCTGATTCTGACGACTTTCTGTAGTCTTGAAGCTCGAGTGTGCGAGAGAATCCCCTTTCAGATTTGATGTGAACACAGTAGTCTCTGGATTGAGCCTGTCTTGGACATTGTCTTTGGATGACATACCTTCTTCAACCGATTGGCCAGGTGCCCTAGTATAATATGCATCACCAAGCACATCATGTCTTAAAGAAATCATCATCAGAGTTTCCATGACCTGGCTTATCTGAGTATTTAATTCATCATCTTCCTGCTTGAGGAAATTTTTGACTACGAGCCAAAGCTTGCATGTACCACTCAGAGTTATTCCATCACTGATCTTTGAGCATGTGTGGAGAGAAATCAGGTTGAACCTTTGAAGAGAACCCCGGGTCTGAATAAGAATCCCCAATCTTCGGGTACCTGTAATGAATGCATGAATATACATGGAGTGTATGAATGAATGCCATGTCATGTTTTGTCATTTCCAAGGAATTTGCGTGCTTTGATTTTGTTTTTGCGCAAGTAAGGGATGGAAGAATTTTGGCACAAGACTTGCAAATATGATTCCTTGAAAATAACAGAACATGTATGTTAAGCATGCAGTTAGCCATGTTATGTATGCAAAGGCATGAGATCAAAGAGGATCATGGTTCCATCATTCCTGAATAAGGTTGTTGCACTGCTCTGGATCATGTGAGTATCATCAGATCAGAGGTCCGACATAACTTCTGCATATATAAGGACCAAGTACCCTGTGGATCTCCCATTGTCCGGGGTCAAGGCTTCTGGAACATTGGATACTGTTGAGAATTTCTGAACATGCTGGGGATACCAAGATTGAAGGATTGAATGAACCTCCAGGTAAACAAGTCAGGAACTCAGAAAATAAATCTGAGAACCGTACGGTCACCACAAGATATAGCATCTGCATAAAGTCTTAACATAAATCCAGAATATAGCCATCGGAACCAGTAGTCATTGTCTTAGCATAGTCACCATTTGTACCTGAATAACCATCTGAACACAGTCACCATCTGTACCTGTGACAAAAATTCCCTTCCCACTCACGGGTGAAAACTAGGTCAGGGTAAGATAACGGTAACTCGAAAATCACGGGTTCGCCTGAAAGTGCTATGGGCTTGCCCACAGACGTGGGTGCCGATAGTAATTCATTTGAACCTCATCCGAGCGTGGTATATGACATGACTGCACTAATCGGACCACGTCCTATAGCCTTCATGCCCCCACTCTATTCCTAGTGTCCTAGTGCACTATGGCCTGGGTACTGGGCCTCTTACCTCAATAGTGACATCCCCACCCAACATGGAAAACAGAGTCCAGCATAATAGATAATAGATATGGAAAGCCATAAAATGCAATGCAAACATGTACAAATGAGTAAACTGAAAGCATATAAATAAACACCCTAAGGAAAAAAAACAAGAGCTAGGAGCGACTCCGGGATGGACCAGCACTTGGTCGACCTATTCCCCAGTGAAGTCGCCAGCTGAAACAACCGGCTGAAAATCATCAAACAATGAAGTCGCCATCGAACGTATTTTATCCCACATGTAGGGAAAGGTAAACATCGAGAAAACCTGATGAAGGAGAAGTCACGGTCTTGCGACCGAGAGATCGGGTAAGGGAGTCTGTTACGCGAGGGGAAGGTATTAGCACCCCACACGCCCGTAGTACTCTACGGTATCCACTCTTGTTATCTATCTTATGGGTGTGTTGAATCTATGCTTACTGTCTACTATACTACTGAAGGGAGAATGCATGCAAAAAGAAAAGGGAAAAGAATGTAGGGAAAATAAAATTGTGCTCGCCTGGGCCCTACCCCAATGCCTACGTATCCTTTTTGAGGAATCAGAGCTACCGTAGTTCGGCTCACATTTTTTGTTTGTTTGTGTTTTTTGTGGACGAAGTTAATTCCGCCTTCTGCCGCAGCTCGACCTTTGGAGACTTATGCGTTGGCACAGAAGTAAATTAATCGTGTCCTTACCTGAAAAGGTTTTAAAAGAAAAGGTGCTCGAGCGCATAAAAGATTTAATTTTGTTTTGTATTTTGTTGTAGATGATGACTGATTGACCTCAAGGGAGAGATATTAGCCATTTTTCTACTTAGTCATGAAAGGAGTTTTCGAGAATTGAACCACACCTAAGCTTGAGATGAAGAACAATAAGATCGAGAAGAGACCCGCTTATCATTTCTCGTACTAAGCAAAAGCATGATTCTCATCAATAGTTTTAAATTATTTTGAATTTTGAAAGAAAAAGAAGTTTTTGTTTTAGATGCGTATGCGAAAGGAGAAAGAAAAGTCAGAAGGAGACTAGCTTACTTCTAAACCTAATGTTGTTATGCGTTAGTAGCCATAAGATTTAGGTTAAAGGGGAAATTTCTACCTGATGTTAGTATGCATATGGATTGCGATAAAGTACGAAAATGAAGAATAAAATAGATTTGCGACAATACCGAACGGAGAAGGTCCGTTTCCTCTTCAAAATTGTGCAAGCGGTAAGAAAATTCTATCAAAGTTTCCTCGAACGAGTGATTGAAGAGTTCACCCCGAGCATTCCACATTGCAAGAGTTATGTCGATGCTATCACAAAAATCTTGACTAAAAAAGTCAATAAAATGATTATCGAATATGAAAAATAAAATAGAAAAAATTCTAATTGAAATTCTAAAAAGAAATTCTATTCTAAAAATATTCTATTATTTTTTGTTTTATTATTGATTAAAAAAATTAAATTAGAAGAAAAAAACTAAAATAAAAATTAGAAGAATCAAGGGGGTACAAGCTGAATTCAGGGTGGTGCAAGCCAAATCTAGGCGCTATGGCCCAACATGACATGAGTCCAATAAGCATTTTTAATAATTATTTACTTAGTTATTATTATTATTAATTTGAAATAAAAATAATAGAATAATAAGACAATTAAAAAAAAAGGAAAAACGTATGAATATTGGAAAAGGAATAGGGTTAAAGAAAAGATTGGAAAAGGAATAAGGTTAAGGAAAAGAATGTCTCTTCCTCTCAAGCGGAACAGCGGCGGCACCGCCGGCCCTTCGTCCATTGCATTGCTCCGTCTCAGTTTCCCTTCTTCTCATCACCGGCGCGGCTGTCATCATTTCTTCATCTCCGATCGATTGCTCAGCAATTTCAACCTTCAAAGCTTCAATATGTGCCTAAACCTCGTCTCAATCTCTCTTCCCTGACAAACTTGCTACGTCTTCTCTGACTCGGTTCCATTCGGTTCTAAATCAAGCTTTTATCTTTCTCTTCTCCCTACGTCAATTGAAACAACGCCGCCGTATCTATAGCTTCTTACCACGTTTCTACTTGTCAGCAACTTCAAGCAACGATTTCTTTAAAGCTCAAGAGCAATACTCGCTACATCATGATGCAAGAAATATGTGAAACGATGAAGGAGAAAAGCAATTCGACTTACCTGTCGGAGTCGCTCCGACGGTATTTCAACGGTGACGTTTGTAAGAAAACCAGAGGTAATGTGATGCTTTAGCTTCCGCGTTTGAGAATCTTCTTCCGGTCTTCTTTTTGTGTTGTCTCTCTATGGGTTCTGGTTTTGCGTTTGTTGCAATTTGATGTCGAAGTTTTTGTTTATCGAAGGTGATGATGATGTCAAGGTGCTAAGGATGAAGATTGGAGGAGGAGGAATTGGTGATAAAGATTGTTGCAGTTGTCGTTATGGATTCGTAGAGAGATGATCTGATAGATAAATTCTGCCAATTCAGAGATGAGTTTCTCCTTTTTCGTGAAGTTCTATATGAATTCTTCCTCTGAATTGTGTTCTTCAGAGAGGCGGGGAGAAAGAGAGTTCTTTTCTGGTGTATTGGCAGATGAATATGAGAGAAGAAAGAGATAATTTTCTGTGATTCTTCTTTCAGAAGTGAAGAATGAACGTGATGAAGATGAAGAAGAAAGGGAGAGAGCTTTCTGTATTTTTATGGTGATTGTGCAGTTGGAGAATGAGATGAAGATGAGAGGAGAAGAGGGAAAAGGTTTTTGGAGATTCTACTGCAAAATTGCAGAATGAGATGATTGAGAGGTAATCCAATCTTTTTTTTCTGTGTTGAACTCTTATCTATTCTGTCCCCCTTTATACATATGTTTTGTACTCTATTTATATATGCTGGAAGTTTGTTATGGTTGAATTGAATCTGAACTGTTGAATTGAATGAGTTAGTTATGGAATAGATGGTGAGATTTGAATCAGTTAGAGGTTGTTTATGGACTTTGTAATTCTGTTAGGATTAGTTGAGATATGGTTTTGGGTTAAGTTAGAAAAATGTTAGAAATTAGTTAGGAGTTTGTTACAGTTAGGAATGAGGGAAAAGTTAGTTATAGATATGTTAGTTGGTTAGAATTTGGTTAGGAAGCTGTTAGAATAATTAGGAGGTCAGTTATATGTTAGGGATCTAATGGTGGAGATAAATCATGCTATGGGTCTGTTTCTATTTTGTTGTGTCAATAAGCGGAGAATTGGAAAGGCTTTGGTTTCCAGAGCTGGAAATGAATTGCGGCTTCCCAGAACCAGAAGAACCTGTGACAGCCATATTCTCTTTCAAAAATGTAGGGTGAGAAAATTGGAATGGAAGTTAAGCGTATGCGGTTCATGTTTATGACAGTTCATCCGATATATTTTTTTTGCAGGTTTGGTTCATATCAGGGCTATTGGGAAGCAAAGGCAAAAGGAAAACACCAAGATGATATGAAGTTGGAACAAAGACGCATAACACGAAGTTTTGGAAGCTTGAAGTTTGAAACATGAAGATTGATTGAAAATTAGGATAGGTTTTGGTAAAAATGTATAGATGTTATGTATAATTGTAATGGAATTTGGATTTGTATGTATTTGAATAATTGTAATGTATGTTGACTTTATTTCCACATAATGAAATGGCCTTTGTATGAATTCAAAATAAATGGTATGAATCCAAAATATATGCAAGGTAACCAAAAGAGACATGAATCTTGAATGAATCCAAGAGAGGCTATTTGGACAATATTTTGATGGTTGGATGAATTTGATGCATGCTTTTTCATATTTGTGGTTTGAATTCCAAGAAAAGCCACGCGAATATTTAAGAATTTTGATTTTCTCCAAATCCACTTCAAATATTGATGAATGAATTCTAATCAAACCACAGCTTTAGTGAACCCCTAATTCAATTCAATTCCTCAGTATAAACCAAACTTGTGTGTCAAGCAATAAATATTTGAGATAATGACACCTTGATTACAATCAACATCTTGTACCATGTCCCGACTATATGAGCACTTGAACAACGGCGTCTTGGACCCCTTCTCAATAGATGATAATGACTATGCCCTGAGGGATTCTTTGCAGATGAATATGAAAGATGAGACATGCGAATACCTTGATATGGAATGAACCTCAGGTAGAATGCTGACAAGCTCAAATATGAAAATGTATAAACCCTGATTTTTAGCTTCGTCTCATAAAACCTTGCAACTTGATATTGAGAAGAAAAGAATAGCCTCGTAGCTTGATGATGATAAGGTCCATGAAATGAAAACCTAGCTTCAAACAAATTATTAATGGAGAAATCAACCGAAACAGGCTTGTGCTAAGATGGGAGCCTTAGAGCCATACACCAACCCTTATTCCTCGAAATCCATGATCTCATGCCAATTTATTGATTAATGATGCATGATGTGTTAGATGACCTAATGTGAGAAAAATGCAAAAATGCGTAAGCCAGATAGGAAGTAAAAGGGTAGGACAAATTTGGGGTATTACACATGCCTACTTTGTTTGGAGACATTCTACATTGTCTTCACACTCGCACGATGAGGAAGAGAGGGTCTATTATGTGTTGCATTTCGTTGCTGTCTAGGTGGTTAATTCCGCACCTTCCTCAATCAGTATTGAAGAATGAGCAAGGTTTAAGGTGGTCGCAAAGGATGATGTCGCTTTCTCATTTGGATATCCATTGGTGCTCTCGATATCAAGAGGACATTACTATCATTGACTGTTGTAGGGAGTTCCAAAATGTTCCACTCTTGGGCATTAGGGGAGGTATTACTTATAACCCTTCTCTAGCTCTACGACAGTTTGGCTACACTCAAAGAGATGGTCCTCATGATGCGCTTATCCATGGTATTGTATTTGACTACAAGAACAATGTCTAAGGTTATCATCGAAGGTTTGTACATGCTTGGGGCATGGTAAGCAAGGTTGATAGCAAGACTTTGGGGCATAAGAATTCCATCTCTCTGGAGCCTTATCTCAAATGGGTGCGAGCTCGCGCTCAAAATCTCATGATGCCATACCCTCTATCCTACAAATAATTGTAGAGCCTGTTACCGAGGGAGATATTCCTTATACCATTATCCATCCTGACATGCCTACCGGCTTCGAGGAAATTCAAAGATCATGGATTCAACTCAAGGGGGAACGAGACACCTTTGAAGCTCGATTCTACATAAGCGGGAAAAAAGTGTTGGAGCTTACAAGGCAACTTCACAAGGAGCGAAGCCTGAACACACACATTGCACCAAAGAGGAAGTGTCTCTGGGAGACTTGAGCTTTTTGTTTTAGTAATTCATTTGTTGTATCTTTGAGACCTTTTTTATTTACACATTGTAAGCCCAATGGGAAATTTTAACTCTTGAATTTATTAATGCAATTGATGTTTCTGTTTCCTTTTTGGTTAGAAAATTTAAGTCTCTTGAGGTCCTTGAAAACATTACATCCGCATAGCATGGATCATATCATAAGCAGGTTTTCCAACACAGGTTTCCTCATCTTTTTACTGTTTATTTCAGTATGAGATGGTGTTGTACCCCAAAATTTGCCCTCGCATTTTTCCACAAGAAATCACAGTTTCGGACTCTTCCTGATTTTTCAGACTGGTTCAAGAACCGGTCAAACAGACTTTTCTCGTCAGTCAGACAAAATTAGGGTTTTCATGGCTCTAGAACAGTTCACACAGTTTGTTTAGGGTTTGGTTGATTTTGGCTCAGGTTTTGATCAGGCAGACGTTTCTTTGACATTTAATCAAGAACTAGGGTTTGTGCGCGCAGAAAGAATTAATTTTACAGTTCTTTTCAGTTTACTCTGAGATTTGGATTGAGGCATTTGAATCAAGAACTTGCAGTGTTTTGTTTAATTAGTAAAGGCTAAGGCATTTGATTGGAGATGAGATGAAAGCTGAGGTACTTAAATTGAGAATTTACAGCGTTTAATTTGATCAGTAAAAAGGTAAATATCTGGATATTGGTTTGATTAACTGTGCATTTGGATATTTGAGGCGCCGGGTTTATTATTGATTGATGTCAAGACCACAGTGTTTATCATTTGTTTATTTATTCTAAGATTAGAATAATTGGGATTTATTTCCATTTTATTTTAATCTAAGGGTTATAAACAATTAAATAAACATTTGAAAAGAAGAAAAAGAATTAACTGATCAAGATTGAATTTTATTCATCTTTAATTATTTATTACAATTGTTATTTGAATACAGTATTTATTTACAAAGTATTCATAATAATAATAGTTACAATAATTACAATTGAAATAAAATTTCATCCTAATTTCTAAGTCTTCATCTTCTATCCAATGCCTCTTCTTTCGCTCCATTTGATTGTTTATCTACAAAACAAAGAAAAGAAAGAAAAGTCAAAGCAGATAAAATAATTAAAAGTAGACAGTTAAAAAGATCATCATTATAAGCAACTGGCTGGGATCAGTTCGCCCTCTCTACAAATCACGAGATTTCTCCCGGTTCACAAAGAGGGATGAATAATGCTTGCAATGAAATATGAAATGCACAAATTTTAATATTGCACAAATTCAAAGTTTGTCAAAAAGCTGCATAATTCCAAGAGTTTCCAACAGCATGTACAACTATGAAAGTCCAAACTGAATTGCCTAACCAAATCAAAAAGGCAAACTGAATCACAGTTCCAAACTAAACAAAAAGCTGCCCAAAAGATATCTCAAGATATCAATGTACAAAATGCTGTCAATATGCAGAAAATCAGGATAAGAAGTGTGCAAAGAAGTACATAAAGTATGCAGAGCTAAACTACATTGCAAGCAAGGTTCAAGTCATCATTTCCCAAGCCATTGCTTTTTCAGAAAAAAAAGTGACTTCTAAGCAATATAATAATGCTTAAAAACTGTCAAGAGAGAGGAGAGAGAGAGTGAAAGAAGATAGGCTTACAGGCTTTAGGCAAGGAGATATAACAAACTTATCAAGACAGTAAAAGAGGCAGAAATATCACAAAGAGGATACCACAAATTGTAAGACAAAAAATATTACAGAGCTGCCTCCAAACACAAACTCATCAAACAGCATAAACCTTCAAACACCAAGCTCTCAAGAACCTTACAACCTACTGAAGCCCAAGCCTCCAGCACCAACCTGTCAAGCCTTAAACCTTACCTGATTAAAAACCCAAATCATGTCAAAGCTTACAAACCTCTAAGCTGCATAAGCCTTACCTGCTTGAACTGTCAAGCCATAGTTCCAAATATCCCATAAACCTTAAACCTGTGACTTCAAACCAGACAAACACATAGCCTAAAAACCAGAAGCCTTAGCCTTCATCAAGCCTAAAAACCAGAAGCCTTAGCCTTCATCAAGCCAAAGCCTTACCATTCAAAGCACCAACCCTGTCAAGCTTAAAGCTTATTGTAACATAAGCCAAAAAGCCTAAAACCTGCTTAAGCCTTGAACCTGTAACACAAGCCTAAGCCACAAACTGAAGCCAACATTCAAATACCAAGACCCTCAGAATGGTGTTCATCACTGGGCCAACACCAATGGGCAACTCATGAGCAAAGTCCATCAGAGGCAACAAAGCAATCAAAAATCAAGTAAGCTATTCCAAAGGAAACCAGAAGAAGTGAAACAATAAGCTAGGCAACTCGAAGTCAGGCAACACACGCCCTCAGAATTGCTTCATCACTGGGCCAACAACAACATTAATATTTCTCAGAGTCAGAGGCTAACAAGAAAAGAAGGCAACCAAACATATCAAGCATATTCAGGGCAAATCATCATCTTAGAATCAACAAGGCAATTCAGAATAAGCATATCAGCAGGCAAGTTATTGGAAGAGGAAAAGAAGTGAAGCAGACGAAGCAAGCATTCAAGAGGAAAAGAAAATTATCCAAAAGGTTCTCAGACATTATCATCATGAAACTTGAAGAAGGCAAAGAATATGAAATACCAGGTGTTCCAAGCAAAGCGCGTCACCACCAAGCCTCCGCCTTGGCCGCCTGAGCGCCTCCACGTCCGCCTCCTCCTCCGTCAAGGTAGTATTTCTCCTTTTTTCTTCCTTCCACCACCTCAAACAGAGATAATAACAAATCAATAAACGAAAAGTAAAGACATGCAAGACATAAAAATTCGAAACCCTAAGGTAAAAGAGGGACGTTTTACCGTTTCTTGGCGCCATTGTGCATACCCATGGGGAGAGAGGAAGCAGAGGTGGCGATCGGTGGCCCTGGACGGAGGATTGAATCAGTGACCATAGCTTGAGAAAGAACGAAGGAAGAAGATGAGTGCCGTTCGTAACAAACAAACCCTAGAATCCCCAAATGCACAAAACAATTAAAACCCCTTTGCATTTTCTTGTGTCAACGTTTGGGCCTTGCTTTTCCACGCCTAAGCCCATTACATTTGCACGCCTCACCCCCTCTCCTGGCGCCTCACCCCTTTCACTATTTCTTCACAAATTCAGTTTGGGCCAAATCCACCAAGCCCATTCATTTTCTAAAACTAATCTTTCTTTTTTTTATAAATTATATCTTATCCTTTTGTTAAACAAATTAATATATTTTTTTTATATAATTTACTTATTTTAATTTTACATGAACAATACTTTTTATATATATAACATGATTAAACTTTGTATAGAAACTAATCCAAATAATATCTTTCTTTAAGCTTAAAACATTTTTTAGTTAAAACTTTTGTACATGAATACATTAATACGTAAGACTCAAAACATTTCTTTTTTTTCTTTTCTTAAAAAATCTTTTATTTGTACATAAAAATATAAATTAAAATACATTATTTTTAAATACCTAAAAGAATAGAACTTAAAACATTTTCCTTTCTTTTAATTAAATTTCCTTATTTATGCATAATTAACAAAAGAACAAATACATACTTAATAATACATTAACATTTCTCATCTTATAAATAAATCACATTTACATACACTTACACATTTAGAATACACATTTGACTATCTTTATATATCGATACATTCATATTTGCTTATCTTGTATATTTGATACATTTTACTTTGCGAGCAATTCGATTTGGTTGTAATTATTTGGACACTACGCTCCTAAAGTCTCATCCCCATTTGTAAATTTGTACCCCCACTCCCGGATACTTATTTGTAATAGCGTAGACTTTAAATTCCCGCAATTTATCGCTTTCAAATATACCATGGTTAGACCTAGGGTTTGTATGTACATAAAATCAAACGCTAGATAACCTAATACAAGACAAATACATGAAATCAATACACAATCAGACTTGCACCCCTAGGGTAATCCCACTCGTTGCCTTCCAAAATGGGCCATGCTTGCACGTCGAGTTTCTTTGGCAAAACAGTTCAAATGATCATAGTCCCTCGATGACGCTTTCGAAAGTCGCCTATCAAAATGATCATAGTCCCTTCAAGCAAATTGCCAAAGACACTTGGCACCATTGCATTCTTGGTCCATACGATGACCCGCGCATGTCCCGTTAAACATCTTAAATGCAAGATTGTCCACCAAATACAATGGTGGAACAAAATTGTCAAAAAAGGGTTAAAACATGAGAAAAACCTTTGAGTACAATAGGGGTGGACAACTCTTAGTTACTTGATCAACTTGCAAAAACACTTGCTTACTTTTCAAAACCCACTCCACAAACACTTTCAAAACAAACTTTCAAAAAAACATTTGAAACATCTTTTCAAAAATATACACACCTTTGTGAAACACTCAAACACGAGTCATTACATTGGTTGCCTGAGACAAGGCATCTTCTTCAAAAACATTTTCAAAACACACACACACCACAATTTCAAGCAATTTGAAAATCAAAGGCAAGTGATCTAAAACCAAGTAACTAAGAGCCCATGGATAACCATGGATGAAAAGGGTGCTAATACCTTCCCTTTTCATAATCTACCCCCCGAACCCACGAAACATCTCAAAAGGTTTTTCCTGTGCTTTTTAACCTTTCCTTTAGGATAAAATAAAAAAGTCGGTGGCGACTCTTGCTAAACCGAACAAGTGCGAATACAAAATGCAAAACCTCAAGTCAGTTCTCCCACCGTATCACAGAACTGGCGACTCTGCTGGGGAACAAATCTAAAAGTGGGGTTACCTTAGGGTTTAGATCACCTTTACATTCTTGCTTTGATTGCTTTGATTGCTTTATCTTTTGGGTCCTTGTTTGGGTTTGTTGTAAATCCTACACCCGGATTTGGGGCACCTTTTTTAGGTAAATAGCAAAAAAAACTGTGAGGGAACTGTGCGGGGTATACCGACCTGGTTGAAGCAGTAAGCTATGTTAGTGTGACATATTTGTGAGTACCGGTAACCCTTGAGTTCAGTCAAGGAGAGTACGGGGCCGTTGAGTGATGTCGTGAAGCACTAACGAACTCTTAGAACCTTAATTGACCATCTTAGCCTTTTTAGGAGTAGTGAGATGACCGACTTTCGTGCAGTCCGAAGTTGGTAGATACTCGATACTACACTCATTGAGGGTTGTTTTCTTGGAATATTTTGGTCGCCAGTTAAGTGGCTAAACCAAAACAATGAACACAGAAAATAATCCAATGATATTGAGCTCCTTAGAACCCGGTTTCTATTTTAGGACAGGATGAGCCAACTAACTTCAAGAGGGTACTTACCTACAACCTCATGCAAGCCTAAACCTAAGGACTTGTTTGCTTTGTGTGAATATGATTGCCTGTATATACACTTACTTGTTTTGCATACATGTACATAACATCATAACATCATACCATAGCATTTTCAAATAACCATTTCAAGGATCTCGAGGGTTCTTTTGATGCAGGGTTACGTTGAACCAGACGTCTACCAAGGGGTAAGAGGTTTTCTCCTCTAAACAAATGCCATCAAAGATCAAGTACAACAACTTGAATCAGGGGCTATGACCCACTTGACATGGTGAGCTTGATTCCCGCGGAAAGACATCCACCGAAGCAAAGTTCTCCAATCAAAGATCAAGTACAACAACTTGAATCAGGGGCTATGACCCACTTGACATGGTGAGCTTGATTCCCGCGGAAAGACATCCACCATTGCAAAGTTCTCCAATCAAAGACTGAAGTTCAACCTCTAACATTTTCTTGTGTTTACCCCAAGAGATCCTTGAAAGCATGCATCCACATATCATGCATTGCATTTTGACAGTTTTTCCTTTTTCAGGTTTCCTTACCCTCCTACTGTTTATTTCAGTAAGAGATGGCTCTAGAGAGGACTGTCAAGGATATCCAGGACCAGACTGCTCAGCTTCAGGAGATGTTCTTAAACCTGTCCCTGGGGAAAGAAGAAATGAAAGCTCTCCTCACAAAGGGCTTGGTCCAGGGGAATTCAAGCAATGCCAGGAGTGATCAGTTGGAAGCACTACAGTTTAAGCTAACGACAATGAGGATCTAAATGACGGGGCAGCTAGTGGGCCAGATGGCTCTCATCCAAGACCTGTCTCAAAGACAAGAGGAACTCAGAGTTCTCGTCAACCAACTGCTTCGGAACAACCAACTGGGGAAAACATCTGAGGTTGAAGAGCAAGTCACCACTCAACCCCCATCCAATCAAGGAGACAAAGGGAAGGCTCCTTTGCTTGCTTCAGGGTCACAAGCCCGTCAACAACCTCGCCAGCATCAACGGGGTAATCGGTGTAAACAAGAAATGTCGGGAAGACAGTTCACGGAGACTGACATACCGTCATCTCTGATACTGGAGCGTTTGTTGGAAGTCAATCTGACTGCTTTGAGGGATCCTATCCGGAACCCAAATACCTCCGCTCCTAACTATCATCCCGATGCGTTTTGTGTGTACCACTCCTACAGCCCGGGACACTACACCGACGACTGTTGGGCCTTGAAGAATAAGATTCAAGATCTGATCGACATTGGAGTGCTGAGGTTCATGCCAGACGGCGAGATGAAAATCTTCCGTTAAGGGTGTCCACACCTGGAGTGACAAAGCTGTAATTTCTTTTGTTATTCAAACAATTAACTATTGATGTTAAACTCTGTTTCATTAATGCATTGCATATGTTTGTCTTGAGTTCATCCATTCGTTTTCACTACTCTCATGCTTTCTTTATGATATTTAACTCTTGATAAAAAGCTGCAAGCCTTTAGAGGGAGGATGACAAAACAATACCGTAATCTCACGCAGTATGCTTTTAAACGGACCTTGCTGATGATGTACAGGCATTTCTTTCAATTCCCAAACACTAGAGTTATAAGGAAGATAATCCCTAGTCAACCCCTTCGAGCCAAAGAAGTAGGAGTTTTCTCTTCTAAACAAATCAAAACCTTTGATATAAACCTGGGGCAGGGTAGTATCTCAGTTAATTCAAAAGAAAATGCGCATTGAAGTTGCAAACTCTGAGTTCGTAACACAACGAACGACGTCAAAAAAGAAAAGCATTCCTTTGGAATCAAAAGACAAGGGTGGTTCCCTATCACATAGGCAGTCAATCTCTCAAAAGAGAAAAGCCCACCAAGCCAAAACCTGTAAAGGAGGCTTAAGAAAGCTGGGGCATCCCGCTGACTGTGATCTCAAAAACAGAGACAGTCAGGCAAAAGTTAGGGATAACAAATCAAAATCAAAATAGAGAGGTCATTACAAACCCTCGACAACATGAAAAATGTTGCAAAAGAAAAAAGGAGATGATGATTGTCTCCCAATTCAACTGGTGAACCATCACCCAAAAAGTCGTTCCAAACTCGAATAGAGTGCGACGCACAATTAACTGAGTTTAGGTTTGAAGAACATCACGAAGAGCGGGTGGGTACAAATACACTTTGAGCCTTTATCCTTTGTTTCTTAAACCTTGAACCAAGCCACGTTACAACCCTTCAAAAGTCCTAATTGAAGCATGGGTTAGTTCAAAAGCATACTGTTACCAAAGGTATCCTGACTCCTGTAAGGCTTTGCTCTAAAATCTTGCGTTGATTTGTCTTATAAAAAGTTTTCTGCTAAAAAACACATTTTTCAAAACTTCGAGACAAACATAAACTTTGCATTGTATTGAATATCACTGTTTGCATTTGACTATTTGTTTGACAGCGAAGAAATTCATACAGCGAATGTTCGGAGGAACGAAAACTCTCTCAGTGAGTAAAATCACTTCAAAAGGATGACACTTCCAACGAAAAATCTCCTATCAACAAGGGGGCATGACATGTCACCATTCAATTAACCTGGGGCAGTCCAGTCAAGGTTGCAACAGATCTTTCAAAATTCAATCAACTTGGGGCAGTCCAGTCAAGGTTGCAACAGATCTTTCAAAGTTCAGTTAACCTGGGGCAGTCCAGTCAAGATTTCAAGAAATCTCTCAATTTGCAGAGTAATCTGATTCAAGACTCCTGCATCACCACTTGGGGCATTCGAATGTCAAAAGTGTTCAACAATTCCTTCATCACCTGTTGGAAGATACGGTCCAGATGTGCTCCAGACACGGTTGCCATTCTGTCACCTTTCTTAAGTTCCAGATCAACACCTGTAACAAGCCAGGAAAATATCTGTGGACGATTGATTATGGATTAACACCTGTAACAAGCCAGGAAATTATCTACATCACCACTTGGGGCATTCTAATGTCAAAAGTGTTCAACAATTCCTTCATCACCTGTTGGAAGATACGATCCAGATGTGCTCCAGACACGGTTGCCATTCTGTCACCTTTCTTAAGTTCCAGATCAACACCTGTAACAAGCCAGGAAAATATCTGTGGACGATTGATTGTGGATTAACACCTGTAACAAGCCAGGAAATTATCTACATCACCACTTGGGGCATTCGAATGTCAAAAGTGCTCCACAATTCCTTCATCGCCTGTCGGAAGATACAGTTTCAGATACGCTCCAAACACGGTAGCCATTCTGTCACTCATTCAGATCCTAGTTACAGTTTCAGATACACTCCAGACACGGAAGTCATTCTGCTACTCATACAGATCTCAACTCCAAGATACAGTTTCAGATACGCTCCAAACACGGTAGCCATTCTGTCACTCATTCAGATCCTAGTTACAGTTTCAGATACACTCTAGACACGGAAGTCATTCTGCTACTCATACAGATCTCAAATCCAAGATGTAGTTTTATACGAACTCATCATGAAGCAACCCTACACCGGTTCCTTCTCAAACTCAAAAGATTCTTGCAATCCCCAGCCAGAGAGACTTCCAGAAGCTAACTCCCCTCAGAGTCGAGTTTCAAAATCCCCAGTGGAGCCAAAACTATCAATCCCCAGCGGAGCTAAAACTTCCAGCTATCAATCCCCAAGCAGAGTGGAGACTCTCATTCTCAGTTCCTCACAGAATATTCGAATATTCCCCAGTGAAGATCTCCTCAAGACAGGAATTCCCCAGTGGATTGGCATACAACCCAAACTCCGGATTCCCCAACAGTGGTCCCAGGACTTCTTATGATCAAAGATTCTTGCCCTCCCCAGCAGCAGTCAATGAATTATTTTCCCCTGTGTGATCGGTGGATTTAGAACTGATTGTTTTTTAGCTGGTTTCGCGAAATGTCGCGGTAAGCAAGAGTCGCCACCGTCTTTTATTTTCTCCAACATGGACAGGACAAAAGCACAGCAAAATTCCTTATGAGATTGTTTCTCGGTTCGGGAGGTAGATTTATAGAAAGGGAAGGTGTTAGCACCCTTTCTATCCATGGTTATCCATGGGCTCTTAGGTACTTGCTCTTTGTGTTTTCAAAAGTGTTTGCTTTTCAAGTGTGAGTGGGTTTGAAAAAGTTTCGTTTAAAGATTTCAGATCGACTCTTGTATCAGTCTTCAAGAGTGTTTGAAAAATTGTTTTGAAAGCTTTTTGAAAAGTGTCGGTGTGAAAAGAGTTTTTGATTTGTTTTTGAATAGAGCAAGTATCTATGAGTCTTCTACCTACCCTAAGGAATTAGGCTGTGTAGAAGTCCTTAAGGTAGTGCCATCCCACCATTGATAGGTAGGTAGCACCACCGTTGGAGGTGTTCGGGTCAATTCGTTTGTTAGGGACAGTGTGGTCACCAAAGCAATAGTATGACACCTTAGAAGCTATCCTTATGCCATTGATCCTTTTTAATTCCGAGGCAACCGTTTCGAGGCAACTGGATCATGTTATGGACATAAGGACTTACTAAAACGTCCTATACTCGACGACCACGTTTCGAAGGTAAGGCAACAGTGAGGCGTACCCTAAGAGTGGTGTGTGAATTTGTGTATCGTTTTCATGTTATGTTTTATCTTGTACATGTATCATGGTGATCTACGCTTGTTTTTAATTTAGACCATACATTCTTTCATGCAATTAGAATTTAAAAGTGCGGAAATTTAAATGCGGAAAGATAAATCCTACGCTATTACAAGGCGCGGGTCTATACATCGCCAAATTACAAAGACCCGTTTGATAAAAAAAATGCGGAAAGTAAAAGACCTAATTACTATTACATGGCTTGAACAGTTACATAATATTCACAAGAAAATAAATGTGCGAAAGAAATAAAAATAGAATGTTCGAGGGCGTTGGACCCTTTTGAAATTAAATTGAATTAAAAAGTTAATTAATTATTTAATAAAATGAAAGAAATGTTTTTAGGTTTTTGATATTTAATGAAATAAGAAAAGAATTAAAATTAGAAGGAAACCCTAGTTCTAAATTGTTTTTAATTATTAAGGAAAAGGTTAAAGTTTAAAACCTAATTTATGCTAATTGATTATTTACATATTTATTTACAAAGATATTTAATAATAATAATAATGAGAAAATTATTTATTGAAAAAAAGATAAAAAGATTAGAAACCCTAATTTCTACATATTTTATTTATTTAAGAAAAAGTATTAAAATTGAAAACCTAAATTAACTAAATTTATTATTTAAAGTTTATTTACAAAATAAGTTAATAGAAATTAAATATAATTAAATATATTACACTTTTTGTTTTTTTTTTTTGTATCTTATATTATGAAAATTTATTTTATGAAATTAAAAGAAATAATTAAAAACATTAAAAAGAATTAAAAGAAAATCAAATTAAAAAAAATAATGCAAACCATGGGGGGGTATCAGGCCCATTTAGGATGTTTTTGTGAGAAATCTGGCCCAAGAATGCAAAGCCTGCGTTGACTTTCCAGCTTGAATGTTCATCCATTGACCGAGGTGTATGGTAAACCTCTTTTGTGGCCTTCAGATTGACCATCAGATCCACTTGGCAGGCTAGCGTAGGAGTGTGCATGGTGGGCCTTCTGATGGACGCTGCATGAAAACATATTAAGGGAAAAATTATGAAATATGTGAGGGGACCTGGGAATCAAACCCAGGTCCCAGCGTTTACCAAACGTATCACTGGCCAGTTGAGCTGTGCGCGCGCGTTGTATATGGAATGGGAAGCAAATAATATAATAACATAATAAAAATTAATGGTATAACTCAAAAAGCGCGCCAGATGTTTGAATGCTCCAACCCTGCAATGACACGATAGCTTCTTCTTCGTTTCGTACCTGCAAATATAACCAAATAGCGGGGGTTTTAAACCCCCACTAACTGCAATTCATGAAAATAGCGATTAGCATATGCCTCCATATAAAAAGGGCGCGAGGTCATGGTTGTGTTCGTATGGAGCTCCTGAGTTCAATGGTATAAGTCTTGAGATCCAATTTTTCCATATACAGAAATCCCTAATTCGAAGCTTCTGAAACCCTAGGTTTCAACAATGGTGGATTCTTATTTAGGCAGCCATAGTTCAATTGAATGGTACCAACAGCTTCAGAATATCATTATTAGCAAGAATCAACATTTAAAACTCATGAATAATGCATGTAAATTAAAAAACGATAATGGACAAGTTTGTGACAAGCACGATGTTGTTCTACCGTTTCTTGGGGTATGGAGATATGGTTTTGATTGTAATCGACTCTTGGATGCTTTGGCAATGTATTGGAATGCTTTTGGAGCGTTGAATTGTGCAGTAACTAGGATTTCAGTTTCCAACTTTTTGTGAAAATTTGGCAATTTGGTATGCAGCCTGTGTGTAGTTTTTCGTGTCCAATGCATTAGGTTTGAGTTGTGCCTATGTACTTGAGTGAAATTAGGTTAAGAAAACAAGCCCAAAGTCCATGTATTAATGTTTTCAATATTTGATTTTCTCCATATCTTTTCCAATCTTTTTGCCATGAAAATCATGCCAATTATGGAAGATTTGGCCTTGTTGATTGATGCACGAAATATTTAGCTCATAATGAGTGAATTTGCTGCACAAAAAGATTTGATAAGTGTTATTTGATATTTTTTCATATTTAAATCTAATTAAATGAATTAATAATAATAAAAATTCAAATAATTAATCAAAAATAAGAAAATAAATCCCTTAGAGGTCAATGGGTCGTGCATTGCCTTTGGGTAATGATTCATGAAAGAAATTGAGGCCCATTAGCATTTTTGAAGCTTTTGAAGCAAAGTTGACTTTTAAAAATTCCCAAAAATTTCCCAACTTCTACAAGGCATATCTTGCTCAATTTTGAAGCTATGATCATGTTCCTGGACATTTTGGAAAGGTCTTGAAGTCCTCTAACCAATGCCTTTGGTCCCATGTCATTTTGATTTACCAATCTCAAGTTATGGTCTTTGACTTAAAGTGCTTTTTTGTTGACTTTTGAAAATGACCTATAATGTTGAAATTGATAACTTTTTGTGAGAGCATTTCTTGGACTTGGAGTGTGAAGATGAGTTGTAGGAAATGTCATCCTCTTCAAAATTAGCTTTGGATGGGATTTTTATGATAAACCATGAAGAAGTTATGACTTGGTCAATTTGCAGTTGACTTTTTTAGCTGTCCAAAAATAGAAACTTTTGAATCTTGAGACCTTTTGAGCCATGCTTTGAGAATCATGATCAAGAATTGATCAAATGATGTTTGTGGCTTCAAAATAAGATGTTGACCAAAAAATTTGACTTTTGACTGTCAAATGACCATTTTGCCCCTGCAGTTGACTGTGGAGCAATTAGGGTTTTTGACTGTGCAACTTGATGCTGTGAGTCTTGAAACTTGGCATATGGATGCTTAACAATGTATATGGGCATGTGGGACTTGATTGGACCCTTGAAAACTTCAATTTCTTTGCAAGAACCAAAACCCTAATTTTGACTGTGTTAGGAGGCAATTGGACTGTGCAACCCTTGAGAGATTTTGAATCTTTTGGAGCTTGATCTTGGAAAATCTTGAAGAATATGGGAGGGCAAATTTTGGGGTACAACAGTTTCCCCTGTTCAATCTTCTTAGACCTGAGGATGTAGATTGGCTGTCGTGCCTTTCGTAATCCGAAGGTGGAAGATGATTGAACATTAGAGTGCCCAGAAATTTGCACTCACATAGTAGAGTATCAGCAGTGTGATGGTGGGAATGGGCTTACAGGTGCCATTTGGAGACTGGTGGATAGGAGGATGGGCTTATAGATGCCATCTAATTGTCGATCGCGTAAGAGTTTCCTTAGCGAGAACTTGCGTACCTGAGAAAGAAAAAATAATTACCTGGCCTGTTACAGGAGTTGATCTTCAAACTCTTTATGTAGATGTGCCCTGGCTAGTTACATGAATCGAATCTTTAAACTCTTCAGACGTGCCCTGGCAAGATACAGGAATCGAGTCCGGAGAATATAGTTGTCAACAGATACACCCTGGCAAGATACAGGAATCGGATCTTCGTACTCTTTAGACGTGCCCTGGAAGGATACAGGAATCGAGTCTGGAACATAGTCGTCAACAGATACACCCTGGCAAGATATAGGAATCAGATCTTCGAACTCTTCAGACGTGCCCTGGCAAGATACAGGAATAGAGTCTGGTAATGTTAGTCGTCAACAGATACACCCTGGTAAGATACAGGAATTGGATCTTCAAACTCTTCAGACGTACCCTGGCCGGATACAGGAATCGAGTCTGGTAATGTTAGTCGTCAACAAATACACCCTGGCGAGATACAGGAATCGGATCTTCGAACTCTTCAGACGTGCCCTGGCCGGATACAGGAATTGAGTCTGGTAATGTTAGTCGTCAACAGATACACCCTGGCAAGATACAGGAATCGAATCTTCAAACTCTTCAGACGTGCCCTGGCAAGATACAGGAATCGAGTCTAGAGAATGTAGTCGTCAACAGATACACCCTGGCAAGATACAGGAATCGGATCTTCGAACTCTTCAGACGTGCCCTGGCAAGATACAGGAATCGAGTCTGGTAATGTTAGTCGTCAACAGATACACCCTGGCAAGATACAGGAATCGGATCTTCGAAATCTTCAGACGTGCCCTGGAAAGATACAGGAATCGAGTCTGGTAATGTTAGTCGTCAACAGATACACCCTGGCAAGATACAGGAATCAGATCTTCAAACTCTTCAGACGTGCCCTGGCAAGATACAGGAATCGAGTCCGGAGAATATAGTCGTCAACAGATACACCCTGGCAAGATACAGGAATCAGATCTTCGAACTCTTCAGACGTGCCCTGGCCGGATACAAGAATCGAGTCTGAAATATAGTCGTCAACAGATACACCCTGGCAAGATACAGGAATCGGATCTTCAAACTCTTCAGACGTGCCCTGGCCGGATACAGGAATCGAGTCTGGTAATGTTAGTCGTCAACAGATACACCCTGGCAAGATACAGGAATCGGATCTTCAAACTCTTCAGACGTGCCCTGGCCGGATACAGGAATCGAGTCTGGTAATGTTAGTCGTCAACAGATACACCCTGGCAAGATACAGGAATCGGATCTTCAAACTCTTCAGACGTGCCCTGGCCGGATACAGGAATCGAGTCTGGTAATGTTAGTCGTCAACAGATACACCCTGGCAAGATACAGGAATCGGATCTTCGAACTCTTCAGACGTGCCCTGGCAAGATACAGGAATCGAGTCTGGTAATGTTAGTCGTCAACATATACACCCTGGCAAGATACAGGAATCGGATCTTCGAACTCTTCAGGCGTGCCCTGGCAAGATACAGGAATCGAGTCTGGTAATGTTAGTCGTCAACAGATACACCCTGGCAAGATACAGGAATCGAATCTTCAAACTCTTCAGACGTGCCCTGGCAAGATACAGGAATCGAGTCCAGAGAATGTAGTCGTCAACAGATACACCCTGGCAAGATACAGGAATCGGATCTTCGAACTCTTCATACGTGCCCTGGCCGGATATAGGAATCGAGTCTGGAATATAGTCGTCAACAGATACACCCTGGCAAGATACAGGAATCGGATCTTTAGTTGCGACCGTTGATAGTAATTATCTTTGTACTGACCTTTGCCCTGAAAAGACAAAACGTTAGTTGTATACGATGTCATGATGTATGACGTGCGGGATGTTCTCAAAATAAATGAGATTGTATGTTCATGATGCGTATATGCATGCTATAATGTATGAAGATGTGATGTTTATGAATGTATGTTTTTGTCTTAGGGAAATAAATCCTTGACGGGTGCCGGGAAGTCAAATCCTGGGCTGATGTCGAAGAGTAGAGTCTTTGTTTCCGCTGGGGATGATGGTTGCAAGAATACCGGTAGGAGAAGATGACTCCGTTGGGGAATAAACTTGGCGAATAGATTGCTCTGCGGGGAGATAACTCTGTGGGGAAAGAGATACTTTGCTGAGGTTGATGATAACTCCGCTGGGGATACCATTGATAAGTTCTGTTGGAAATTGATGAACTCCGCTGGGGGATAGGAAGACTTCGCCGAGGACAATCCTTCCGTGGCAATTGGCTGAGGATAACCCAATTATATCCTGGTGGGGAAATAACCTTTAAATAAAAAGTCTGGGGAGTGTTCGTACTATGTGGGTGACAAGCTTCCAGAATCTACTGGGGATAAGCTTTAAGATCTGTTGGGGAGATTGATTCCACTTTCCTGGGGAAACTTTTGGACTGGACTCTCCTGGGGAAATTTTTGATATGTACTGGGGAAGTGGCTCCACTGAATGTCTGGTATACTGCCGGGGAACAATCTTAGATCAAGACTGCCGGGGATGCTTGTTAGGAATGTTTATATACTCCGCTGAGGAATGTTGAGCTCTTTGGGGGATAGTCCAACTTCCTTAAGGCTGACGGGATAACTCTGCTTGGGGAGAGTGTGTTGACTTGCTGGCTCACTCTCTGGGGAACTAAGATATCTTGGTTATGTTCTTCAGCTGAACTTACCTTGGTACCTTGGTGGACAGAGCAATTAGATCGCTTAGACAACTCATTATTGCCCCTGTTTCTAATGTTACCTGTAATTAATCCTTTATTTCGTATGCAAATATTTATGAGTTAGCAATTATTATCAAATACATATATCACAAATTGAACATTGGACGTTCTTCGCAAAACAAAACAGGAAAAGGAAAAGCAATTGAAATTTGTCTGAAAAGTGAATTTGTATTGATTTTTGAATTTTCCTGAAAATAGGCGTTTATGTACAAGAGGCTGACGTCCTAGTAAGAGAACGCCGCCGAACAAAAGAGTTTATACAATTTGTGAAAAAGGAAAACAAAACAGCTGTGTGAAAAAGATAATCCCACTGGGTTCCAACTCTGTTATCGCCTTTATATCTTCGAGCGTCTCATCACTTTGCTGCTCAGTTAACGATGAAGCTGATTGATCGATGCCGTTGGAACTTGATAGTTAATACCGGATTCTGGATGCAAGATGATCCAATGAGACATAGTATTACGCTTTATCCCTAACTTTTGCCTGGACCGCCCTTTCGGGTTTTCAGTCCACCGGGACACCCATTTTTGCCCAAGCCGCCTTTTCAGGTTTTCGACTTGCCGGGTGTACAGATTTTTTTCATTTCATCCCTCATTTTTCCCGAACCCTTTTGGTTCGCCGAGAAGCCCTAATTTTTGCCTAGGTATGTCAACCTAGCGGGTCTTTTATCATGCGTAGTATCTTTTTACTATGTCTGCATTGGCGGGGTGAGGAAGGTCATCACCATCCATGGTGGTTAGGATCATGGCTCCTCCTGAGAACACATGTTCAACCACAAATGGCCCTTCATACGTAGGGGTCCATTTGCCCCTGGGATCACTCTGAGGAAGGATGATGCGCTTGATTACCAGGTCTCCGACTTGATACTCTTGTGGTCTGACCTTCTTGTTAAATGCCCTGATCATCCGTTTCTGATACGTTTGACCATGACAAATAGCAGTGAGTCTCTTTTCGTCAATTAGGTTTAATTGATCAAGTCAAGTCTGGATCCAGTCATCTTCGCTTAGATCTGCATCCTTCATTATCCGGAGAGAGGGTATCTGGACTTCAATCGGCAAGACTGCCTCCATGCCATAGACCAAGGAAAAGGGAGTTGCCCCGGTTGACGTTCTTGCTGAGGTACGGTATCCATGAAGAGCAAACGGTAACATCTCATGCCAATCTTTATAGGTCACTGTCATCTTCTGCACAATCTTTTTTATATTCTTATTAGCTGCTTCGACAGCCCTATTCATCTTCGGCCTGTAAGGAGAAGAGTTGTGGTGTTGTATCTTGAATTGCTCGCAGAGCTCAGTGATCATCTTGTTGTTGATATTGGTACCATTGTCCGTAATGATCCTTTTTGGGATGCCGTATCGACAGATCAGATTGTGTCGAATGAACCGTGCCACGACGTTCTTGGTTACCGTAGCATAGGAAGCTGCTTCAACCCACTTCGTAAAGTAATCGATCGCCACCAGGATGAAGCGATGCCCGTTGGATGCCGTAGGTTTAATCTCGCCGATCATATCAATTCCCCACATAGCAAAAGGCCAAGGTGCTGTCAAGACATTCAGAGGAACTGGAGGAACATGCACCTTATCTGCGTATATCTGGCACTTATGACATGTCCGAGAATGTTGGTAGCAGTCGGCTTCCATTGTGGACCAGAAATATCCTGCCCGAAGGATTTTCTTTGCCATGGTGTGTCCACTAGAATGTGTCCCGAAGGTACCTTCATGCAGCTCTGCCATGATTCTTTCTGCTTCAGTCTTATCCACACAACGCAGTAAGGTTGAATCATGGTTTCTCTTGTATAGAATGTCGTTACTGAGGAAGAACTTTGCTGCGAACCTTCTCATAAACTTCTTGTCGTTGACAGATGCACCTTCAGGGTATTCTTGAGTTTCCAGGTACCTCTTCACCTCATGATACCAGGGTTTTTCAGTCACTACCTCAGCCTCAAGATCACAACAGTATGCAGGTTCGTCCAGTTTCCAAATGATGATCCGGGGAGCCTCATTGTCCCATTTGACTTTGAACATGGAAGACATCATAGCTAACGCGTCCGCCAACTGATTCTCCTCTCTCGGGAAGTGTTCAAAAGTTATCTCTGTGAAATGGGGGATCAATGTCAACACACATTCTCTGTAAGGAATAAGATTCGGATGTTTCGTATCCCACTCGCCTTTGATCTGATTGATCACGAGAGAAGAATCTCCGAAGACACTCAGAAACTTGATCCTTAAGTCAATCGCAGCTTGAAGACCCATGATGCATGCCTCATACTCCGCCATGTTGTTGGTGCAGTTGAAACATAGTCGGGCAGTGAGTGGAGTATGAGTGCCTTGAGGGGATATGATCACAGCGCCAATACCATTACCCAAAGCATTGGAGGCTCCGTCAAAGTGCATAGACCATCGGGATCCTTCCTCAGGTCCTTCATCCGGTCCAGGTACTTCACAATCAGTCACTACCATGATGCTCTCGTCAAGAAATTCGAAGTTCATTGACTGATAGTCATCTACTGCCTGGTGTGCCAAGTGGTCTGCCAATACACTTCCTTTGATGGATTTCTGGGTCATGTACTGGATGTCGTATTCTATCAAGATCATTTTCCATCTTGCTATTCTTCCAGACAGAGCAGGCTTTTCGAATATGTACTTTATTGGATCCATCTTTGAGATCAAAAGAGTAGTGTGAGTCAGCATATACTGTCTCTGCCGGCGAGCAGCCCATACCAAAGCGCAGCAAGTTTTCTCGAGCAGTGAGTATCGGGTCTCACAGTCGGTAGACTTTTTGCTAAGGTAATAAATGGCATGCTCTTTTCGGCCAGACTCGTCATGCTGCCCCAGCACACACCCCATTGAGCTGTCAAGTACTGTCAGGTATAGTATCAGAGGTCTCCCTTCAACCGGTGGCATAAGAATGGGTGGTTCTTGGAGATACTCTTTGATTCTGTCGAAAGCGGCCTGACATTCATCGTTCCAACGTACTACCTGATCTTTCTTCAGCAGCTTGAAGATTGGTTCACAGGTAGCTGTTAGGTGTGAGATGAATCGGGCAATGTAATTCAGACGTCCTAGAAAGCCTCTGACTTCTTTCTCTGTCTTGGGTACTGGCATCTCTTGAATGGCTTTAACCTTGGCAGGGTCCACTTGAATACCCTTGTTGCTCACGACGAAGCCTAGCAACTTTCCAGATCTTACCCCGAAGGTGCACTTGTTCGGGTTCAACCTCAGCTTGTACAACTTCAGACGGTCAAACAGCTTTTGCAGATGGTCAAGGTGTTCCTCCTCAGTTTGGGACCTTGCAATCATGTCTTCGACATACACTTCAATCTCATGGTGGATCATGTCATGAAATAAAGCAACCATAGCACGTTGGTAGGTTGCCCCAGCATTTTTCAATCCAAATGGCATGACCTTGTAGCAGAAGGTGCCCCACTGAGTAACAAAGGTAGTCTTTTCCATATCTTTAGGAGCCATCTTGATCTGATTATAACCTGAAAAACCATCCATGAAGGAGAACACCTTGTGCTGAGCGGTATTGTCAACCAGAACGTCAATGTGAGGTAGGGGGAAGTCATCTTTGGGGCTTGCCCTGTTCAGATCCCTGTAATCAACACACATTCTGACCCTACCATCTTTCTTTGGCACTGGAACCACATTGGCAACCCACTGAGGGTAAGAAGTTACTGCAAGAAAACCGGCGTCGAATTGCTTCATAACCTCAGCTTTGATTTTCTCGGACATCTCTAGACGCATACGGCGGACCTTCTGTTTAACCGGAGGGCATTCTTCCTTGGTAGGCAAGTGATGGACCACAATGTCGGTATCCAACCCAGGCATGTCTTTGTAAGACCAGGCAAAGATCTCCACATAATCATGCAGCATCTGGATCAACCGTTGTTTCACGCTGAGTTCTAGATTGGCACCAATCTTAACTTCCTTTCTATCTGTCTCAGTACCCAGATTTACCGTTTCCACTGGCTCTTCATGTGGCTGAATGGCCCTCTCTTCCTGGAGTAACAGTCTTGCAAGCTCACCAGGCACTTCACAATCATCTTCACCTTCGTCTTCGGCTAAGTTGATCGGATTTTCGAAGTCATAACTGGCAGTAGCAGAGTCGTTACCAGTGAGATCCAGAGTGGATTGAAACCTGTATGAGTGAGTGTGTGTAAATATAGCTGTTTTGCAATATATAAAGAAAGAAAGAAAGAAAGAAAGAAAAGGAGCGCAAGATTTGAAATGCGAAAAACGTCCAATGTCTTTATTCATGATATATGGAAATGACAAGTAATGCCCTCACAAATGAAGCCAACGGTGCCCCGGGTAAGACACCGGGCCATAAAGTTTCAGTTTATTGTTTATTACAAATTAAAAAATAAAGGAATTCATTACTACGTAACAAAAGTAACAGGTATGTGATCTTTTGCAGTCCAATTAGTCAGTCCACCATCGGTCGTCGGGTAGATCCAGCTATCAAACTCTGATTCCTCCGTATCGCTCTCAATATCATTCACTCCCGGGTTGGTGATGAGCACGGGAGGTCTTCCGATCCTAGCTTTGTGCACAGCCCTCTGAGCCTCTACAGTAAAACCCAGTCCAAACTTGTCAGTCTTAGGCGTAAAATCAGGGAGCCTGCCCCAGTTAGCACATTCACCTTTCTCAATTACAGCTCGGGCGTCCTTTAAGGAATCCATCTTCAAAGGAAGGTCTTCTTCAATTACCGCTTCTGCTGCTGCCAATGTTGGAGGTACCTCTTCAAAATGTTGAAAGGGGGTTTCAATAAACTCCCCGTCCATCTCAATATACCGGAAGGAATTCAGATGACTAACCATGTATTCTTCCTCCCCCTGCACTGTAACAATCTTCCCTCTGACAGGGTACTTGAGCTTCTGGTGTAGAGTGGAGGTCACAGCCCCAGCTTTGTGAATCCAAGGTCGACCCAGCAAACAGGAATAAGATGGACGAATATCCATCACATAGAAAGTTGAATCAAAGACCTGGGAACCCACACGAATCGGAATATCCACTTCGCCATGCACCATCCTCTTCGACCCGTCAAAGGCTCGGACAATGATGTTACTAGGCTTCAACTCCAGGCCCTCACAATCCAACCGATCTAAGGCCTTCTTGGGCAACACATTCAGGGAAGAACCGGTGTCCACCAACACGTGTGCGAGAGTAGTGCCCCTGCATTCAATGGAGACATGCAGGGCATCATTGTGGTTTCTTCCCTTGGCGGTAAGGTCAGCATCAGAGAAACCCAAACCATTGTCAGCTGTCGGATTGGCCACACAGTCAGTGAATTGATCTGCAGATGTCTCTTGTGGCACATGGGTTGTCTTCAGAAATGAAATCAGGGCCTTGGCATGGGCCTCTGAGCATAGCAGCAATGATAGCATAGAGATCTTGGAGGGGGTATGCCCCAACTGTTCAACGACGTTGAAGTCTGTCTTCTTGATTATCTTAAGAATTTCCTCCATCTCTTGCTGGGAGGCTTCAACATTCACAGTCTTTGGTGCCTCCATCCGGGCAGGCACGTCATCAATCCCTTTGCCCCGAGTATTAGATGACTCGGCAGCAGGGGAAGCAACTTGATCAGAAGGGGGGACAGACGCACTTGCAGGCGTTATTATAAGAGGTCTTCGGATAACTGGTGGCGCAATGTCAGGCGAGAAGAGCCTGCCACTGCGGGTAACTTTGGCGGGACCAGTGATGTTACTGATACCAGTACTGGTGTTGAACTCCTGCTTCACTCCAAGTACATACACATCTGCCCCATAGTGCCATGGGACAGCCTTGTCAGATTCATAGGGGAGGGGCCCCGGAACAGTAATAATAATGGGTGCAACGGACATGATCTTGACTGGCTTCCTCGGGGGAGCCTTGGTAGGATTGTTGAAAATTGTGACGACAGATACTTCTTCAACAGGAACAAAAGGAACAGAGGTCTTCTTGAACAAAATCTCCTTGCTATCCATCAGGCTTTGGATGCCTGATTTCAGCAACGGACAACCAGTAGGGGAAACAGCACACAGAAGGCAACCCTTGCTACAACCCGGAAATAAATCGGCCAGCAACAGGTTCCTCTTAACAGTCAACAAAGGGGTAGCAACATCATCCACAGAAACGGCATACAAGTCTTCCTCAATGGCATTTACTCCATGCTGGGGCATAGGAGCAGTCACAACATTTGGCCTCTCGGGTGCTTCGAATTGTATCTCCTTCGCATCAATAAGGTCTTGAACCTTATTTCTTAGGGCCCAACAGTCATCAGTAGAATGCCCCGGGCTATCGGAGTGATAAGCACAGCGGGCATTTGGATTATACTTCGGAGAAGTCGTGTTCACAAGCTTCGGAGCCTCTCTGACGGTTACCAAGTTGGTCGATAGCAGTTGCGGCAAGATTTGTGACAAGGTCATACTCAGCCGAGTGTATTCTCTTCTGGGTCTCTCACCCCTTGGTTGGTTAGGTTGCTGAGGAGTGGCAGCAGGCTTTGCAATAACCACCGCGTTGACAGCTTGGCGGCGTTCTGGTTTATTTTGCCTTCTAGGCCCATACACAGCACTGGCTTCCTTTTTGAAAGGCTTCTTCTCAGAACTTGAGGACGCACCTTTCTGAATTTTCCCTGATTTCATGCCAGCCTCTATCCTTTCCCCAGTCAGAATGAGATCTGTAAACCCTGTAGACGAATTGCCAATGAGATGATTGAAGAACGGCCCGGATAGGGTCCCCAAGAACATGTCTACAAGTTCACGGTCTATTAATGGTGGCTGCACCCTGCCAGCCAGGTCCCTCCACTTCTGCGCATACTCTTTAAAACCTTCTCCTGATCCTAGCGACATACCCTGGAGTTGGATACGTGTAGGAGCGAGGTCGGCATTATATTGATACTGCTTGTAAAAAGCAGTAGCCAAATCCTCCCAGTTACGAACCTTAGTTCCATCCAGCTGATAGAACCATTTGAGATGAGTCCCTAAAAGACTCTCCTGGAAGAAGTGGATCCACAAGTTCTTGTCCACAGTATACGGCTGAATCTTCCGCACATAAGATCTGAGATGTAGTTTAGTGCAGGACGCCCCGTCATACCTTGCGAAAGATGGTGCTTTAAACTTGTGTGGGATGACCACACCAGAAGATAGACCCAAGTCTCTGAAATCCAACCCAGGCACTTGTTGAATTTCCATGGCATTCAGACGGTCTTCCAACTGCTTATACCTGTCTTCAGCTGGAGGATACTGCTCCTCATTAAAATCAGTCTCATTGTCAGAGACCACTGGACTAGGAACCCTTCCCCCTTGGGGACTGTCTTTCCCTACAGAAGAACCAGCTTGATCAACCTCATTCTGCAGCGTGTTACCAAACCTCCGACCAGTGTTGAATAGAACAGTTCTCTTCTTCTTCTTCTTGACCAGCAGGGCCTTCAATTCCTCCTGACTTTGGGCCAAACTCATAATCAGCTCTTGAAATTGGGCGTTCTGAGCCTGAAGGGCCTTGATGGACTGCTCGGTAGATGATTCAGGGTTCATGATGCTGAAATAAATAGCGAAGAACATTAAGCAACCTGAAAAGAAGAGTACCTGTGATGCACATGATGAATGGAATGCGTATGATTTATGTTTTCAAATACAATCGGGAATCAACTTTGTAAACAAAAAGGAACACACTTCATTAAATTCATTTTGAAATTTAAATTGTTCAACAGGTTGCCCTTAGGCGTTACATAAAATGGAAAATACTGAAAAGGGAAATAAAACTGTAAAAGAACATCCAAAGCTCATCATTGATCCCAGGGTCTCCTCTTCTCAGTACGGATGTAGTCATTCAAGGCTCACTCGTTCTCCAATTGCTTTGTCAGCTTCTGGATCTTCAATTCCTGCTCGTTGAACTTTTCCCGATAAGAATCCCGTTCTTCTCGCAGTTGCGCCCAAGACCTCTTTAGTGTATCAATATCAGTAGGTATCTGAGGAGGGAGGACAGTTGGAGGAGCTCCATCCTTATCAGGATATTCAAGGATGACGGGTCTGACAGCTTCGTACGGCATACCTAACTTCTGAGCACGGACGCGGACCCATTTGTAGTAGGCTTCCATAGGTAGAGAAGTCTTCGGTCCCAACTCTTGTGGGTCAGCTTTGTGAATTCTGTCCCAAGCCTTGATGAACCTACGACGCAGCTCGTCACTATCTACCTGAAACTCAAAACTGATGTGAGGCACCAACATCTCATGAGGCCCTGCTCTTCTGGCTCTTCCAAACTGACAGAGAGCTAGACATGGATTATAAGAGATTCCTCCTTGGGTACCAATCAAAGGAACATTAGGGTATTCTCCGCAACGATCAATAACAGCTACCTCATCCAAACCTCTGAGAGTCCAAATGATGTCCTTATCAGTGAGAGACATTAACCTATGAGCCCAACCTCTTCCTTCTTTGTTCTTCAACACGAACTTAGGGAGGTGCGAAATAAACCACCTCACTAACAAAGGAATACAACACCACAGAGTTCCTCGTCTTCGGGCAGTACGAGCATAAAGTTGTTGCAGGATATCACCCAAGAGAGTGGGCACAGGGTTCCGAGACATGAAGATCCTTATGGCAGTGACGTTAATGAAGTTATCAGGATTAGGAAACAAGACTAGACCATAGATTAAGAGAGCCAGAATGTCTTCATACGCCCTAAAGTCCAGGTCATTCCAGAAACTGTTAGCCTTACCAATCAGAAACTTGGCCAAGAAACCCTTAACTTTGCTTCTAGTCACCCAGTTGTCCATTACCTCCTTGTGGGTCAAAGGAAGAGCTGCAACAATCTCCTCAAGCCTAAGAGTCTTTTCCCAACCAGTGTAGGGAGTCTGATCTAAGATAGGGATACCAAGCAAATCAGAGAACTCTTCCAGGGTAGGGACCAGCTGGAAGTCTTGAAAGGTGAAGCACTGGTGCAAAGGGTCATAAAATTGGGTCAGGACACTCATCAGTTGTTGGTCCCACTTTTCCGCGACTAAACTGAGAAGAGAACCATGCCTCTGGATGAAGGAAGTAGTATTTGGAATTCTGCTAACCAATTCTTCAAGCAACTCAGGTGGGTGAACTAAATTGAACTGGATAGTGTTCCTTCACATAGGCATCATGATGTCCTACAAAACAGAGCAAAGGTGAAACCCTCTTGTCTTTGAAATGGTCAGTCCTTATGTAGGATGCATGCAATGTTTATGATGGCATGATGTTATGATAAAGCACACCACAAGTATTTCGCAAAGGCAAACATGATAAGGCACACAAGTCACACAAGACAAGCCCTTAGAGTTTAGGCCAGCATGGGGTCTAGGTATTACCCTCTTTCAGTTTGTGGGTTAAGACCTGTCCTATCAGAAGTAACCGGGTTCTAGAGGATCCCAATATCACTGACTACCCTCAATCGGTCATAACTCCAGCATCACAATCTTTTCTTGCGGCCAGAACCATCACGAGAGTTTAGCCTCAATGGGCGTAGCATACTGCTACTGTTCTATTGGCCAAGTTGGGTCATTTAAGTTTCTAAGGTCGGTTGGTGCTTAATGACTCCTCAGAAGACCCATATTCTCCTCGTTGCGACACAAGGGATATCGGTACAGACCAAGGCGCCACACCAATGTAGCCACTGTTTCACCCATGTCGGTCTACGCCGGACAGGTCCCTCACAGCTTATGCTACCTAACAGGGTATCCCCAGATCCGGGTTAGGATCTATGTAACTCCGATACAGCCCATAATAAAGCAAACAAACACTACAATTGAAAACACAAGTATGAGCTATCCTAAGGTACACCTCACTTTTATAAGGGTCCCCAGCAGAGTCGCCAGTTCTGTGATCGGTGGATTTAGAACTGATTGTTTTTTAGTTGGTTTCGCGAAATGTCGCGGTAAGCAAGAGTCGCCACCGTATTTTATTTTCTCCAACATGGACAGGACAAAAGCACAGCAAAATTCCTTATGAGATTGTTTCTCGGTTCGGGAGGTAGATTTATAGAAAGGGAAGGTGTTAGCACCCTTTCTATCCATGGTTATCCATGGGCTCTTAGGTACTTGCTCTTTGTGTTTTCAAAAGTGTTTGCTTTTCAAGTGTGAGTGGGTTTGAAAAATTTTCGTTTAAAGATTTCAGATCGACTCTTGTATCAGTCCTCAAGAGTGTTTGAAAAATTATTTTGAAAGCTTTTTGAAAAGTGTCGGTGTGAAAAGAGTTTTTGATTTGTTTTTGAATAGAGCAAGTATCTATGAGTCGTCTACCTACCCTAAAGAATTAGGCTGTGTAGAAGTCCTTAAGGTAGAGCCATCCCACCATTGAGAGGTAGGTAGCACCACCGTTGGAGGTGTTCGGGTCAATTCGTTTGTTAGGGACAGTGTGGTCACCAAAGCAATAGTAGGACACCTTAGAAGCTACCCTTATGCCATTGATCCTTTTTAATTCTGAGGCAACCGTTTCGAGGCAACTGGATCATGTTATGGACATAAGGACTTACTAAAACGTCCTATACTCGACGACCACGTTTCGAAGGTAAGAAAACAGTGAGGCGTACCCTAAGAGTGGTGTGTGAATTTGTGTATCGTTTTCATGTTATGTTTTATCTTGTACATGTATCATGGTGATCTACGCTTGTTTTTAATTTAGGCCATACATTCTTTCATGCAATTAGAATTTAAAAGTGCGGAAATTTAAATGCGGAAAGATAAATCCTACGCTATTACAAGGTGCGGGTCTATACATCGCCAAATTACAAAGACCCGTTTGATAAAAAAAATGCGGAAAGTAAAAGACCTAATTACTATTACATGGCTTGAACAGTTACATAATATTCACAAGAAAATAAATGTGCGAAAGAAATAAAAATAGAATGTTCGAGGGCGTTGGACCCTTTTGAAATTAAATTGAATTAAAAAGTTAATTAATTATTTAATAAAAGGAAAGAAATGTTTTTAGGTTTTTGATATTTAATGAAATAAGAAAAGAATTAAAATTAGAAGGAAACCCTATTTCTAAATTGTTTTTAATTATTAAGGAAAAGGTTAAAGTTTAAAACCTAATTTATGCTAATTGATTATTTACATATTTATTTACAAAGATATTTAATAATAATAATAATAATGAGAAAATTATTTATTGAAAAAAAGATAAAAAGATTAGAAACCCTAATTTCTACATATTTTATTTATTTAAGAAAAAGTATTAAAATTGAAAACCTAAATTAACTAAATTTATTATTTAAAGTTTATTTACAAAATAAGTTAATAGAAATTAAATATAATTAAATATATTACACTTTTTGTTTTTTTTGTATCTTATATTATGAAAAGTTATTTTATGAAATTAAAATAAATAATTAAAAACATTAAAAATAATTAAAAGAAAATCAAATAAAAATAAAAAATAATGCAAACCATGGGGGGTATCAGGCCCATTTAGGAGGTTTTTGTGAGAAATCTGGCCCAAGAATGCAAAGCCTGCGTTGACTTTCTAGCTTGAATGTTCATCCATTGACTGAGGTGTATGGTAAACCTCTTTTGTGGCCTTCAGATTGACCATCAATTCCACTTGGCAGGCTAGCGTAGGAGTGTGCATGGTGGGCCTTCTGATGGACGTTGCATGGAAACATATTAAGGGAAAAATTATGAAATATGTGAGAGGACCTGGGTCGAACCCAGGTCCCAGCGTTTACCAAACGTATCACTGGCCAGTTGAGCTGTGCGCGCGCGTTGTATATGGAATGGGAAGCAAATAATATAATAACACAATAAAAATTAATGGTATAACTCAAAAAGCGCGCCAGATGTTTGAACGCTCCAACCCTGCAATGACACGATAGCTTCTTCTTCGTTTCGTACCTGCAAATATAACCAAATAGCGGGGGTTTTAAACCCCCACTAACTGCAATTCATGAAAATAGCGATTAGCATATGCCTCCATATAAAAAGGGCGCGAGGTCATGGTTGTGTTCGTATGGAGCTCCTGAGTTCAATGGTATAAGTCTTGAGTTCCAATTTTTCCATATACAGAAATCCCTAATTCGAAGCTTCTGAAACCCTAGGTTTCAACAATGGTGGATTCTTATTTAGGCAGCCATAGTTCAATTGAATGGTACCAACAGCTTCAGAATATCATTATTAGCAAGAATCAACATTTAAAACTCATGAATAATGCATGTAAATTAAAAAACGATAATGGACAAGTTTGTGACAAGCACGATGTCGTTCTACCGTTTCTTGGGGTATGGAGACCTGGTTTTGATTGTAATCGACTCCTGGATGCTTTGGCAATGTATTGGAATGCTTTTGGAGCGTTGAATTATGCAGTAACTAGGATTTCAGTTTCCAACTTTTTGTGAAAATTTGGCAATTTGGTATGCAGTCTGTGTGTAGTTTTTCGTGTCCAATGCATTAGGTTTGAGTTGTGCCTATGTACTTGAGTGAAATTAGGTTAAGAAAACAAGCCCAAAGTCCACGTATTAATGTTTTCAATATTTGATTTTCTCCATATCTTTTCCAATCTTTTTGTCATGAAAATCATGCCAATTATGGAAGATTTGGCCTTGTTGATTGATGCACGAAATATTTAGCTCATAATGAGTTAATTTGCTGCACAAAAAGATTTGATAAGTGTTATTTGATATTTTTTCATATTTAAATCTAATTAAATGAATTAATAATAATAAAAATTCAAATAATTAATCAAAAATAAGAAAATAAATCCCTTAGAGGTCAATGGGTCGTGCATAGCCTTTGGGTAATGATTCATGAAAGAAATTGAGGCCCATTAGCATTTTTGAAGCTTTTGAAGCAAAGTTGACTTTTCAAAATTCCCAAAAATTTCCCAACTTCTACAAGGCATATCTTGCTCAATTTTGAAGTTAAGATCATGTTCTTGGACATTTTGGAAAGGTCTTGAAGTCCTCTAACCAATGCCTTTGGTCCCATGTCATTTTGATTTACCAATCTAAAGTTATGGTCTTTGACTTAAAGTGCTTTTTTGTTGACTTTTGAAAATGACCTATAATGTTGAAATTGATAACTTTTTGTGAGAGCATTTCTTGGACTTGGAGTGTGAAGATGAGTTGTAGGAAATGTCATCCTCTTCAAAATGAGCTTTGGATGGGATTTTTATGATAAACCATGAAGAAGTTATGACTTGGTCAATTTGCAGTTGACTTTTTCAATTGTCCAAAAATAGAAACTTTTGCATCTTGAGACCTTTTGAGCCATGCTTTGAGAATCATGATCAAGAATTGATCAAATGATGTTTGTGGCTTCAAAATAAGATGTTGACCAAAAATTTTGACTTTTGACTGTCAAATGACCATTTTGCCCCTGCAGTTGACTGTGGAGCAATTAGGGTTTTTGACTGTGCAACTTGATGTTGTGAGTCTTGAAACTTGGCATATGGATGCTTGACAATGTATATGGGCATGTGGGACTTGATTGGACCCTTGAAAACTTCAATTTCTTTGCAAGAACCAAAACCCTAATTTTGACTGCGTTAGGAGGCAATTGGACTGTGCAACCCTTGAGAGATTTTAAATCTTTTGGAGCTTGATCTTGGCAAATCTTGAAGAATATGGGAGGGCAAATTTTGGGGTACAACACCCGGCAGCAGTCAAAATTCTTCTGTGTCGAGCCATCCAGGATTCATCTACACTCAGCAAGACAGCTCATCAGCTTACATGCACATTCATCACATTCATATCATAAACATTGATATAACATACATCGCATCACGCATCATGACATTGCATACAGCTAACTCTTTACCTTTTCAGGTAAGATCAGTCGACAAACAAAGATCATCATCTTCCGAGATTCTTTCCAGAGATAGTTCATATGTGACCCAGACGGCGACATTCTGACACTTATTCCAGATTCATTCAGATGCAGTTTTACACTGACTCATCATCAGGAAACCCTACACCGGTTCCTTCTCCACTTCAAGACTTTTAAAAACAATTTACGGACGCTTCTCAACAACGAATGTTGCTCTATTGCTTATTCAACTCCAACTTCTGAAAATGGTTTACGGATTCTCCAAACATGGATGTCAATCTATTGCTTGTTCAGACCCCCAGTTCAGAGATGTTCCAAAACATGGATGCCTTTTTGATACTCGTCCACTCACCAATAACAGACAGTTCAACAATCATCTTCAAATGGCATCTGTAAGCCCACCCTCCTACCAACAATTCCAAATGGCATCTATAAGCCCATTCCCGACAAAGTTTCATCACACCTCCCGATGGCATCTGTAAGCCCATCTCCACAACTATCCATTACACCTCCAAAAGGCATCTTTAAGCCCATCACCAAATGGCATCTGTAAGCCCATTCCCTCTACCATCACATTACCGAGTGCAAATTTTTGGGCACTCTAGTGTCCAATCTCCTTTTACCTTCAAGTCGCGAAAGGCAAACTTGCCAATCTAACTCTTCAGGTTCAAGAAGATTGAACAGGGGCAACTGTTGTACCCCAAAATTTGCCCTCGCATTTTTCCACAAGAAATCACAGTTTTGGACTCTTCCTGATTTTTCAGACTGGTTCAAGAATCGGTCAAACAGACTTTTCTCGTCAGTCAGACAAAATTAGGGTTTTCATGGCTCTGGAACAGTTCACACAGTTTGTTTAGGGTTTGGTTGATTTTGGCTCAGGTTTTGATCAGGCAGACGTTTCTTTGACATTTAATCAAGAACTAGAGTTTGTGTGTGCAGAAAGAATTAATTTTACAGTTCTTTTCAGTTTACTCTGAGATTTGGATTGAGGCATTTGAATCAAGAACTTGCAGTGTTTTGTTTAATCAGTAAAGGCTAAGGCATTTGATTGGAGATGAGATGAAAGCTGAGGTACTTAAATTGAGAATTTACAGTGTTTAATTTGATCAGTAAAAAGGTAAATATCTGGATATTGGTTTGATTAACTGTGCATTTGGATATTTGAGGCGTCGGGTTTATTATTGATTGATGTCAAGACCACAGTGTTTATCATTTGTTTATTTATTCTAAGATTAGAATAATTGGGATTTGTTTCCATTTTATTTTAATCTAAGGGTTATAAACAATTAAATAAACATTTGAAAAGAAGAAAAAGAATTAACTGATCAAGATTGAATTTTATTCATCTTTAATTATTTGTTACAATTGTTATTTGAATACAATATTTATTTACAAAGTATTCATAATAATAATAGTTACAATAATTACAATTGAAATAAAATTTCATCCTAATTTCTAAGTCTTCATCTTCTATCCAATGCCTCCTCTTTCGCTCCATTTGATTGTTTATCTGCAAAACAAAGAAAAGAAAGAAAAGTCAAAGCAGATAAAATAATTAAAAGTAGACAGTTAAAAAGATCATCATTAAAAGCAACTGGCCGGGATCAGTTCGCCCTCTCTGCAAATCACGAGATTTCTCTCGGTTCACAAAGAGGGATGAATAATGCTTGCAATGAAATATGAAATGCACAAATTTTAATATTGCACAAATTCAAAGTTTGTCAAAAAGCTGCATAATTCCAAGAGTTTCCAACAGCATGTACAACTATGAAAGTCCAAACTGAATTGCCTAACCAAATCAAAAAGGAAAACTGAATCACAGTTCCAAACTAAACAAAAAGCTGCCCAAAAGATATCTCAAGATATCAATGTACAAAATGCTGTCAATATGCAGAAAATCAGGATAAGAAGTGTGCAAAGAAGTACATAAAGTATGCAGAGCTAAACTACATTGCAAGCAAGGTTCAAGTCATCATTTCCCAAGCCATTGCTTTTTCAGAAAAAAGTGACTTCTAAGCAATATAATAATGCTTAAAAACTGTCAAGAGAGAGGAGAGAGAGAGTGAAAGAAGATAGGCTTACAGGCTTTAGGCAAGGAGATATAACAAACTTAGAAAAACAGTAAAAGAGGCAGAAATATCACAAAGAGGATACCACAAACTGTAAGACAAAAAATATTACAGAGCTTCCTCCAAACACAAACTCATTAAACAGCATAAACCTTCAAACACCAAGCTCTCAAGAACCTTACAACCTGCTGAAGCCCAAGCCTCCAGCACCAACCTGTCAAGCCTTAAACCTTACCTGATTAAAAACCCAAATCATGTCAAAGCTTACAAACCTCTAAGCTGCATAAGCCTTACCTGCTTGAACTGTCAAGCCATAGTTCCAAATCTCCCATAAACCTTAAACCTGTGACTTCAAACCAGACAAACACATAGCCTAAAAACCAGAAGCCTTAGCCTTCATCAAGCCTAAAAACCAGAAGCCTTAGCCTTCGTCAAGCCAAAGCCTTACCATTCAAAGCACCAACCCTGTCAAGCTTAAAGCCTATTGTAACATAAGCCAAAAAGCCTAAAACCTGCTTAAGCCTTGAACCTGTAACACAAGCCTAAGCCACAAACTGAAGCCATCATTCAAATACCAAGACCCTCAGAATGGTGTTCATCACTGGGCCAACACCAATGGGCAACTCATGAGCAAAGTCCATCAGAGGCAACAAAGCAATCAAAAATCAAGCAAGCTATTCCAAAGGCAACCAGAAGAAGTGAAACAATAAGCTAGGCAACTCAAAGTCAGGCAACACACGCCCTCAGAATTGCTTCATCACTGGGCCAACAACAACATTAATATTTCTCAGAGTCAGAGGCTAACAAGAAAAGAAGGCAACCAAACATATCAAGCATATTCAGGGCAAATCATCATCTCAGAATCAACAAGGCAATTCAGAATAAGCATATCAGCAGGCAAGTTATTGGAAGAGGAAAAGAAGTGAAGCAGACGAAGCAAGCATTCAAGAGGAAAAGAAAATTATCCAAAAGGTTCTCAGACATTATCATCATCAAACTTGAAGAAGGCAAAGAATACAAAATACCAGGTGTTCCAAGAAAAGCGCGTCACCACCAAGCCTCCGCCTTGGCCGCCTGAGCGCCTCCACGTCCGCATCCTCCTCCGTCAAGGTAGTATTTCTCCTTTTTTCTTCCTTCCACCACCTCAAACAGAGACAATAACAAATCAATAAACGAAAAGTAAAGACATGCAAGACATAAAAATTCGAAACCCTAAGGTAAAAGAGGGACGTTTTACCGTTTCTTGGCGCCATTGTGCATACCCATGGGGAGAGAGGAAGCAGAGGTGGCGATCGGTGGCCCTGGACGGAGGATTGCATCAGTGACCATAGCTTGAGAAAGAACGAAGGAAGAAGATGAGCGCCGTTTGTAACAAACAAACCCTAGAATCCCCAAATGCACAAAACAATTAAAACCCCTTTGCATTTTATTGTGTCAACGTTTGGGCCTTGCTTTTCCACGCCTAAGCCCATTACATTTGCACGCCTCACCCCTTCTCCTGGCGCCTCACCCCTTTCACTATTTCTTCATAAATTCAGTTTGGGCCAAATCCACCAAGCCCATTCATTTTCTAAACTAATCTTTCTTTTTTTTATAAATTATATCTTATCCTTTTGTTAAACAAATTAATATATTTTTTTATATAATTTACTTATTTTAATTTTACATGAACAATACTTTTTATATATATAATATGATTAAACTTTGTATAGAAACTAATCCAAATAATATCTTTCTTTAAGCTTAAAACATTTTTTAGTTAAAACTTTTGTACATGAATACATTAATACGTAAGACTCAAAACATTTCTTTTTTTTCTTTTCTTAAAAAATCTTTTATTTGTACATAAAAATATTAATTAAAATACATTATTTTTAAATACCTAAAAGAATAGAACTTAAAACATTTTCCTTTCTTTTAATTAAATTTCCTTATTTGTGCATAATTAACAAAAGAACAAATACATACTTAATAATACATTAACATTTCTCATCTTATAAATAAATCACATTTACATACACTTACACATTTACATACACTTACACATTTACAATACACATTTGACTATCTTTATATATCGATACATTCATATTTGCTTATCTTGTATATTTGATACATTTTACTTTGCGAGCAATTTGATTTGGTTGTAATTATTTGGACACTACGCTCCTAAAGTCTCATCCCCATTTGTAAATTTGTACCCCCACTCCCGGATACTTATTTGTAATAGCGTAGACTTTAAATTCCCGCAATTTATCGCTTTCAAATATACCATGGTTAGACCTAGGGTTTGTATGTACATAAAATCAAACGCTAGATAACCTAATACAAGACAAATACATGAAATCAATACACAATCACACTTGCACCCCTAGGGTAATCCCACTCGTTGCCTTCCAAAATGGGCCATGCTTGCACGTCGAGTTTCTTTGGCAAAACAGTTCAAATGATCATAGTCCCTCGATGACGCTTTCGAAAGTCGCCTATCAAAATGATCATAGTCCCTTCAAGCAAATTGCCAAAGACACTTGGCACCATTGCATTCTTGGTCCATACGATGACCCGCGCTTGTCCCGTTAAACATCCTAAACGCAAGATTGTCCACCAAATACAATGGTGGAACAAAATTGTCAAAAAAGGGTTAAAACATGAGAAAAACCTTTGAGTACAATAGGGGTGGACAACTCTTAGTTACTTGATCAACTTGCAAAAACACTTGCTTACTTTTCAAAACCCACTCCACAAACACTTTCAAAACAAACTTTCAAAAAAACATTTGAAACATCTTTTCGAAAAGATACACACCTTTGTGAAACACTCAAACACGAGTCATTACATTGGTTGCCTGAGACAAGGCATCTTCTTCAAAAACATTTTCAAAACACACACACACACCATAATTTCAAGCAATTTGAAAATCAAAGGCAAGTGATCTAAAACCAAGTAACTAAGAGCCCATGGATAACCATGGATGAAAAGGGTGCTAATACCTTCCCTTTTCATAATCTACCCCCCGAACCCACGAAACATCTCAAAAGGTTTTTCCTGTGCTTTTTAACCTTTCCTTTAGGATAAAATAAAAAAGTCAGTGGCGACTCTTGCTAAACCGAACAAGTGCGAATACAAAACGCAAAACCTCAAGTCATTTCTCCCACCGTATCACAGATGGCTCTAGAGCAAACCGTTAAAGATCTACAAACTCAATACACACAGTTCCAAGAGACTCTCCTCAACCTAGCCAAAGGTCAACAAGAAATAATGGCACTCTTTTCCACCAAGAAGAAGACCAAGAAGAGGGTTGTTATCCTTAACATGGGAAGAAGGTTCAAGGGGTCGCCCGACTAACTCAAATAGAAGAGGCTTATTCTGAGGAAGAAGACAATCAAGACGAGGAAGTTAGAAGCACTAGAGCTGGGGGTGGAAACAACCAGATTACTGAGGACGAAACTATTTCGAAGAGCAGTACCCACCGGTGGATGACAAATACAAACAGCTAGAAGATCGACTTAAGGATGTAGAGATCCAAACAGGGCATGGTTTGGACTTTGGATATTTAGGCCTAGTCCCTGGGGTGGTCATTCCCCCTAAGGTCAAAGCCATCCAAGAAATGCCCGCTCCCCGCACCGAGAAGGAAGTCAGAGGTTTCTTAGGACGACTGAATTACATTGCCAGATTTATTTCTCATATGACTGCTAGTGATTTGAGGATCAAGTTATTATATGTGTATGGAGACTCGGTCCTAGTAATCAGTTAGATTAAAGGAGAATGGGATACGAAACACCCAAATCTCATTCCTTATTGAGAGCATGTGTTGACCTTAATTCCATACTTCGAGGAAATCACTTTTAAACATATACCATGGGAAGAGAATCAGCTGGCGGATGAAATTGCTACCATGTCATCTATGTTCAAATTCATATGGGACAACGAAGCTCCTCGAATTACTATTGAAAAACTAGACGAACTGGCACACTGCTACGAAGTTGACACTGACAGAGTAGAAGAGAATCTTTGGTTTCATGAAGTGAAGATATACCTCGAGGCTCAAAAGTACCTTGAAGGAGCATCTATCAATGGCAAGAAATTCCTACGGAGGTTCTCTGCTAAGTTCTTCCCGAGCAACAGAATTTTATACAACCGCAACCATGATTCAACTCTGCTTCGTTGTGTAGACAAGAAGGAAGCAGAGAAGATTATGGAAGATATGCACAAAGGTATCTTTGGTACTCATTCTATAGGGTATACAATGGCTAAGAAGATTCTGAGAGCGGGTTATTATTGGTCGACCATAGAAACCGATTGCCATCACCATTCAAGAACCTGTCACAAATGTCATATCTATGCTGACAAAGTACACGTGCCTCTGGTTCCTTTGAATGTATTGACTTCTCCTTGATGTTTGCAATGTGGGGAGTTGATATGATTGGAGAAATTAAGCCCGATGCCTCTAAAGGACATTGTTTCATCCTCGTCACCATCGATTATTTCACAAAGTGGGTTGAAGCGGCCTCATTTGCCCCCGTCACCGAGAATGTTGTGGCCCGGTTTATTAAGTATAACCTCAAATGTCAGTATGGAATCCCCAAAAGGATTATTATAGACAACGGTACTAATCTGAACAATACTATGATCACGGAACTCTGCACGCAGTTCAAGATCAAACACCATAACTTTTCTCTGTATTGGCCAAAGATGAATGGCACAATGGAAGCCGCCAATAAGAACATCAACAAGATCATATAAAATATGATGGTGACGTATAAAGACTGGCATGAGATGTTACCATTTGATTTTCATGGCTATTTCACTTTAAGAAGAACATCAACTGGGGAAACTCCATTCTCTCTAGTCTACAGTATGAAAGTTGTCCTACCTGTCGAAGTTTAGATTCCTTCTCTAAAGATTATGAAAGACACAAATCTAGACGAAGACGAGTGGATTGAGACTAGGCTGGAACAGTTGAATTTGATTGACAAAAAGAGGCTGGTGGTTGTTTGCCATGGTCATATGTATCAGAAGCGTATGATCAAAGCCTTCAAGAAGAAAGTCAAGCATCGGGTATATCAGGATGGTGACATCATAATGAAGCGCATCATTCTACCGCAAGGTGATCCCAGGGGAAAATGGACTCCCACATACGAAGGACCATTTGTAATCAAGAAAATATTTTCTGGCGGTGCTATGATAGTTACCACCATGGACGGTGAAGACTTGTCGTACCCTGTGAATGCGAACATAGTAAAAAGATACTACGCGTAAAAGAGACCCGCTAGGTTGACTGACCTGGGAAAAAATAAGGGCATCCCAGCGAACCAAAAGAGTTTGGGCAAAAATTAGGGATATATATAAAGATTGTACACCTGACAAGTCGAAAACCTAAAGAGGCGATTTAGGAAAAAAAGGGTGTCCCGGTGGACTGAAAACCTGAAAGGGCGGTCCAGGCAAAAATTGGTAAGATTATGTCCCGTTGGATCATCTACATACAATAAGCCTTATTATCAACGTCAAGTTCAAACGGTACAGATCAATTTAATCAGCTTCTTCCGACAGCGAGGGATGAGATGCTTGAAGACATAGGGGCAATAGCAGAGTTGAAATTCGATGGGATTGTTTCCACATAGCCGTCTTTCTTTGTTTTTCTTTGTAATCTTTTCATTTTGCGACGATTTCCTCTTACTAGGATTTTTGTCTCTATGTACAAAACCGTCTGTTTATAGGAAAATTTTCAATACAATTATCAATACAAGTTCAAAATTCAAATTTGTTTTACTTTTTCTGTTTTGTTTGCAAAAAACGTCCAATGACTAAATTGAATGAACATATGCATATGAATATAATTACTGTTAACAAATATATACATAAAAACAGGAATCAACATTTACTAAAGACTATAGGAATTTGGATAACGTTCAAGTCGTCCACAAATCCCCACAGAGCAACCTCCATGGGATTATCCCCACAGAGTTACCTTCACAAGCTCATCCTCGACATAGATACATTCCCCCCGCAAGTCTAATATGCCTTCAGACAGGAATTGGGGCATCTTCCAGCTATTAATATAACCATACTCCCCAACAAATCCCCCTAGCGGATGAAGGAGTCTGATCATTTCTCCAGTATATAGTGGAAACTTCCTCCACATAATCTACGGAATTTCAGTTCCCGTCAGAAATGATTCCCTTAGTACAACTCACAGGAACTTAATTCCCCATCTGAGTTATTTCTTCAACACCGCAAAATACTCTACAGAGTTCCCTTCTCCAGTAGAGCTTATTTCCTCAGCAAAGTATATTTCTCCAGTAGGGTTTATTTCCCCAACGAAATTTAATTTCCCAAAAAAAGTTCATTCCTCCAATAACTACAAATCCCCAGTAAGATTCTCTTCTCCAGCAAATTATAGTCCAAGTTGCTTTCCGCACAAAGTTGCTATGAAATCTGAAATCGAGCCAGAAATAATTTAACTTTGTCCTCCTCCAGAAGAGTTAACGTCCATATCGGAAACTCGATCATACGACACCTCTTAAGGTTATTCATCTCTTTTATCCCCAGTCAGGGTATATAAGAACTAAATTCCCCAATAGAGTCACGAACGACCAATATTCCCGAACTCTTCTATCCCCAAGCAGAAGTCAAACATACCCAGCAGGGTATCCTTAAACAGAAAGCAGGAACCCCCAGTAGAGACATTCTAAACTATATTGAAGATTACACATATTCTTCATCCCCAACGACCGTCAGGGATTTATTTTCCCTAGTTAAAGATGTTATACAAAGCTACCAAGACGCTTCAATGAAATCTCACATCCATACATCATTTACAAGTATCATAGCATATGCATATGAAACACATATAAAACTCTCTCATTTACTTTGAGAACATCATTACGCAATGCATACATACATCATGACATTGCACGAAACTGACTTTGTTTCTCTCAGGTTACTTCACAAACAAACAAATATCATTAGCAACTTTCAAACAGGTCAGAGATTAATTCCTGAAATAGGATGAGGCAACTATCTATATGACCAAGTCCAAGATTAATTCCCGAAACAAGACGGAGCAACTATCTGTACGACCAAGCGATATGAATTCTCAAAACAGGACGGGTTCGCCAACATAAAGCAGGTCAAAGATTATTTCCTGAAACATGATGAGGCAACTATTTGTATGACCAGGAAAATATTAACTCCCGAAATAGGATGGGGAAACTATCTTTATAACCAGGAAGAAATATTAATTCCTGAAACAAGACGGGGAAACTATCAACATAACCAGGTGGTATGAATTCCCGAAACAGGATGGTTTTACCAACAAAAACAGATTATGGATCAATTCCTGAAATAGGACAGGAGACTATCTACATGACAAACATTTACCTCAGTGATTGAATTATGACAAGCATTTCCCTCAGAGACTAAATCTGACAAGAAGCTACTTAAGCACCTTTCCCAAAGGTTCATTCTAGAAAGCGTTCTTCATATGATGTCAAGTGTACACTCATTCTGATACTCTTATCAACAATTACCTTGGATGGCATCTATAAGCCCATCTCTGACGAAATTCCGTCATCTCTCTGAATGGCATCATTAAGTCCATTCAAAAAATACAATCAACCAACAGTGTTACTTTGTGCACATGTGAGTGAAAATTTCTAGGCACTTAAGTGTTCAATCCTATTCTACCTTTAGATCACGGATGGCGTACATGCCAATCTAACTTCTCAGGTTTAAGAAGATTGAACAGGGGCAGCTGTTGTACCCCAAAATTTTCCCTCCCTTTTTACTCAAGACATTTTTCTAGGGTTCTCAAATGCTCAAGGTTGCTCAAGAATTGATCAGATAAATTATCCTCCTAAGCAATGGGTCTACAATTAGGGTTTTGGTTTTCTCAAAGAAAATTTAGCTTATAATGCCTCAAGTGGATTTTATGGTTCCTCATATGTCTCAAGGAATGCTCATGCCAAAAAGGAACAACAAGACCTACTAGAGATTGTCAAATTTCTTAGAGATATCCACCATATAAATATGTGATGATCATTTATAGTGAAAAGCTAGAGCATTACCAATAGGTAATTTCAAACGCTGATAAAGAAAAGTGATGGCTATACAAGAATAGATGAATTCCTTGCATGAGAATCTCCCACTTGTGTTGGTGAAATTTCCTAAAGGTAGAAGATCACTCAGTAACAAATGAGTATAAAAGATAAATTCTAAAGAGAATAAACTTATACCAAGATACAAAGCAAGTTTTTTTGTTAAAGGTTTTAATAAGAGAAAATGTATTTACATTGAATAAATTTTCTCACATGTGGTGAAGATGACTTATGGTCGAGTGATGCTTGGATTAGAAGTTAGCTTGAATCTAGAGGTTGAAAAACTTGATGAGAATATTTTTTCTTCTTCTTTATGGTGATTTACAGAAGGATACCTATATGGAGCAACTTGAGGTCTTTGAATTCAAAGGTAAATAAGAGCTTGTTTGCAGATTGAAAAAAAAATTGTATCATCTCAAGCAAGCTACGCAACAAAGTTACAAAATATTTGATTCTTTCATGGAAAGAAATGGTTATGTTAAACATGTTATATATCATTATGCATTTATGGAGAAATTTTCTGATGACAATTTAATTATTTAATTATTATATGTTGATGATATTTTGATTGTTGATCATGATACTAATAAGATTAAAAGCTTAAAGAAAGAGTTAAGTGAATCTTTTGTAATGAAAGACTTGTATCCTACACAACAAATCCTTAGCATGATAATTTATCGTGATAGTAAGAAATATAAATTATGCTTGTATCAACACAATTACATTGAAAATGTGTTAGAGGTTTAACACGGTAAATTCAAATCCTATGAGTATTCAACATGCTAGCCATTTCAAATTCAATTTGGAACAATGTCATAAAAATGAAGAAGACAAATAAGATATGAATAATATTCCTTATGCATTCACAATTGGAAATTTGATATATGTTATAATAAGACTAGATATTCCTATAGTGGTTAAGATCATTGGCAAGCAATGAAACTGGTTCTTAGATATCTTAGATGAACTTTTGAAGTGTGCTTATGATTTGAGAGTGATGAATCTATGTTATATGGCTACACATATGCAGATATTATAGGTGATACTGATTATAGAAAGTTTGTTGAGTTATCTACCACTGAGATAGAGAATATTGCAGAAACTGAAGTGTGTAAAAAAATTTATGGATGAAGAAATTCTTACAAGAATTGAGTGTTGAGCAAGATAAGTTTATGTTGTTTTATGCTAGTAAAATTATAATTCATCTTGATAAGAACCCGAGGTTTCATTCCAAGTCAATACACATTAAAGTGCAATATCATTGGATACGAGATGTGTTGGAGACGAAGACGTTTTCACTTGAAAAGATCCATAATAAGGAAAATAGTTCAGATAGATGAAAAAATTTGCTTTTTACAAAGATGATTGGCCACTTAAAGAATGAGGGGATGGTGGAGAATCTTCTTTTCCTTTGAGTTTTTGGGGAGAGATTTGTTTGGTGGACTCACTTTTAAAATGAGACTTACCATTTATTTAGAAAAAGAAAAAATATTTTTATTTTAGTTGATTAAGCCCACATGTTGCAATCAATAGAGTTTAATCCCTTATTATATAAAAACGTCAATAACAAAAGGAAAAATGAAAGAACCAAGAGAGAAGAAGATGGAAAATTGACTCAAAGTGAAAGACGAGTGTGTGTTGTACCCAAAGATTTTCCCTCCCTTTTTACTCAAGAAATTTTTCTAGGGTTCTCAAATGCTCAAGGTTGCTCAAGAATTGATCAGAAAAATTCTCCTCCTAAGCAATGGGCCTACAATTAGGGTTTTGGTTTTCTCAAAGAAAATTGAGCTTATAATGCCTCAAGTAGATTTCATGAGTCCTCATATGTATCAAGGAATGCTCATGCCAAATTTCAAGTCTTGCATCACAAGTTTGCGCAGTCAATTGCTTAAACGATTAAAAATTAACTATATTGGACAAAAGGTAAACTGTGGTCAACATACAGTCAAACTTCAAGATTTTTGATCAACATCAAGGTTATAAAGTGATATTTATCATTTGATAAAGGGTTGATCGTAATTCATCAAGGAAACTCTTAATTCATCAAAAGTTACTAAATTAGGGTTTTCCTTATGAGAAGTCAACTGAACTTTGACCAGACATAACTTTCACATGCTTCATCAGATTTTCCTCAACCAAATCTTATTTTGAAGTAAATTCAATTCCACACAACTTTGTCTCTCTAAGTTCAAGTCCAAAAAATGCTTCATTTGAGAGATATGGGCCAAAACATTATAGGTCATTTCAAAAGTCAACAAAAAGACACTTTTTGTCAAGGCAACTTACAATAATATAAATTCTTCAAATGCAAAAATGATCAAAATAAAGATTATGGAGGACATCCTGAGCTTTCCGAAAAGTCAAAGATCGCCTTCAAAGGATGAAAATTGAGAGAGTTATGACTAGTGCAAGTTGGGAAATTTTGAGGAAATGCATGGATTCCAAATTAAGCAAATTTTTAGCTTTGGGTTATTGGGCCTAAATTTGCAGGTCCAAACATGTTTCATAACACACTAGAGAAACTCTAAGCCTATCCATATATTTTTTGACTTTTATTTATTTTATTATGATTTTATTCTATTTAAAAATCAAAATAAACTAAATAAGATGTCCATTAAATTTTGAGGTCCGAGCCCACAAAATTCTTAACCAAATACATTCTATATATGCTCAGCAGCTTCATGCACTCAAGGACGCATATAATCTTCAAACACAAACCCTAAAATGCTTAAAATTTTGAAGAAACTAGGGCAGAAGTAACCCCTATTCTCCAGCGGATTTCAGCCAGCTTTGAGCCTCCCGTTAGCTTCCTAGAGGTCTATGGATTCCATCCCAACCCATAATCAGATCCACCATACGCCAGAATCACTCAGCTCGCCGTTTCCATTTGGTTTGTGTTCTTCAATCTCAAACTATTAAACCATGCCATTTAAATGAGTCTTGTGTGTGTGTGTGTATATATATATATATATATATATATATATATATATATATATATATATATATATATATATATATATATATATATATATATATATATATATATATATATATATATATATATATGTTCATTATCATGTTTAGAATCGTTTAGCATCACATGCTGCAAGTTTTAGTGCAAGAACATAAATTCACCATGGTTAGGACACCGAGATCGTGTTCTTTCGAAACCCTAGCTACGATGGTTTTCAGGCCAAAAAAATGTGACCATTGAATTCACAGGGGTCTAATTACCTAACCCAGGTCATCAGTTTTTGTTTTTCAATCGGTTTGGACAAGTTTTCAAAAGAGAATCATCGGAGAAGATGATCTCCTCCTCTGCGTATGGTGGCCGAAGACTCCTTGGGATGCGTGGCATCCATCCATTCATCCATTCAAATATTACTGAGTCCCTTTGCGCGCGCATATTTGCTGATTAATATTTTTAGTTGCTTGTTTATAATATATTGCATGATGTTGATTAAATCAATGCGTAACACAATTGGCGTGATGGCAAGGGGCGTGACTGGCATAACATAGAGTGTGGGTTCGATCCAAACTCTTGTCACTTTTCTTTGTTTTTGCAGTTTTTAAACGCAGGTTGTAACATATTGAGCGCATCTCATTCCTGAACAAACGTAACATCATGGCATAGTGGTCAAGGGCACTATTCTGGAGGCTGAGGGTGTGGATTTGAGTCCCACTCCCTGTATTTTGCTTTTTATGTTTACTAACCCTAATTTTGTCCCATTATTTTCAAATTAATCACTCATAATCCCTAATTTTTTCTAAAGAAAAATAACCAATTAGAGTTAGGGTTTTGATTAATTAAACTTGAATTTACGTTTTTATTATTATTAAAAAAATCAATTAGACATTATGGTTTTTATTAACTTAACTTTCTTAAAATCGATTAGAATTAGGTTTAATCATTTGTTAACATTCAGTTTGTTTTCTACACAAAAATACCCAGAGTTTTTTAATACTTAGAATACTTAGGATAGTTAATATTTTTCTTTAATATATTTTTAGTGTTTTCTTTTGCCTTTAAATTTGTAGAACAAATTGTATAGGTCGCATGTTTGGTTTGTAATAAGTAATTAGGGTTTTATTTTCCCCATATTTTTATTACTTGTACCCCCCATTCCCGAAGCCATGTGATAGCGTAGGAACATTTACTTTCCGTACTTTATTGCTTTATTATTTTCACTATTACTGTTAGTAATTAGGATTGTATGGCAAGACTAAAAAACAATCTAGCAAACCCTAATGCAAGATATATAACTGAAACACAAATCACTTTGCACACCTGCACGTCTAGGGTAACCTCCCTTGACGCCTCGGAAAAATAGTCATGTCCCTCGAACATGGGGACGCTTTAGCACTATCCCTTAAAAATAAAGATCGTAGTCCCTCGATGACCATTTCGATGTTGTCGTCGGTAAACGATCTAGTCCCTTACAAAATTTCTAAAGCGCCCCTACAAGTTGCCTTCTATGACTAAACAATGACCCACGTCTGTCCCTTTCTAACACCCCATTTCTACCCGGCAGATAATAATAAAATCAGAGTTCAACATAATTAGGATGCTACATTTTTCAACTTGAAATCAAACTTCATTTAAACGCATATAAAACAGATACATAACACTTAATTTGGATGAACCGATAACAACCTGATTTATTCTTTAAAATCAAACAACTTTCTATTGATAAGCAGCGAAATATACATATTCAACTTCAATTCACTTAACATATTTATTCAAATAAAAAAACTTCAAGACAACAGTTACTTCATGTAAACAACTTAAAGATCCAGCAACAAAAATAATAATCAGCAACTAAACATCAAGCGTTCATCACCCCCCCCCCCCCCCCGAGTGCTACATATCAGAGCGACGACACCGACTCGATACTGACGAGGGTAACAACTATTCTTCTTGATTACCTGCACGTTACCAACAGAGGACAACATTCAAACATACGGGGTGAGATATCGAACTATATAATTGAATGTGTGATCATTAATATATCAGAATTAGTTCATATAAAATCACCACTTCACAACTTTTCAAACATCTTTAATCTCAACAAAACATCAACACGACATAACAACTAATTCACAACCTTTAGATGATACCTGTCACAACATGTCAACAACATAAAGAAACCACAAATCTATCTTCACCACGACTCAATATGCAATATCAAATGCGACTCAATTACAATGCACATGCATGTGGTACCATTGGAGCAGAACTCCTAACTTAAAAACATTTTCCAGTAATCTCGAGGCACAAGGCATAAGCCTTAATCACAAACCATTTTGCCAATATAGGCCTTCACAAAATCCGCCAATACAGGCCTTCACAAATGCAAATGTATGAATGTACAACACATGCAACAACATCAATAAACACTTCACGAGGCATACGCCTATATCACTACTTCACTGGCCATAGGCCTAAATCTTCATCAAGGTAATTAACAACAATTCATCATTCATCGCAAGGCATAAGCCTACATTACCATTGTTACTAGTAAATAGAGGTAATTCAGCATCATCTAAAATTCTCTACAACTTCACATTATCAACAAGAATTCACAGCGAAAATCACAATAACTTAACAACTCAACATAATTCAACTTTGGCCATAAGCCTACAACTTGATATTTCAACAACGACAATTAACACAACGTTGGCATAAGCCTACAACTTAGTATGTCACAACAACAATATCATAACAACATGTTAACAACCATTTGACATTGGCCATAGGCCTACAACATAATATTGCCCATAATTATTCGGACAATTCTCGACTATATCGGTTAATTATTTATCTAAATGCTTATGTCTAATTAAAAACTTCTACAAATTGTTATACTATAATACTACATCATTATTATCATTTATATTATTATTATGAACCAAACATTATCATAAGATCATCATGTCATCATCATACTTCATCGCCATAAAACATCATGGTGATTTAATGCGGAAAAGCTAAACCTATCCTAACTTGGGTACTATAATTGTCCTTATTATCCTTCATTTTACTCCTTATAAATATATTTCATCGCATTAGCTTTCCAACGCTTAGAACGGCGCATCAAACGAAGTTACGGTTCAAAAGTTATGGAGTTTTCAAGTTTTCAAAAATACTGTCAAACAGTGAGCAATCGATTGCACTAACATGCAAATCGATTGCACCTTGTTCCAGAGGCCAAAATCACGTTTTTAAGCAGTGAAAATCGATTTCTCTTTTGCTGCAATCGATTTCTTACTGAAACAGAAGCCAAAATCCTAATTTTTAAGCAGTGCAAATCGACTGCTCTGTACTGCAAATCGATTGCACCCTGTGAAAACAGTTTTACGAATTCTGTAAAGTGCAGTACGAAAACCCATTTGTTTCAATTCCAAAGACACAAACTTCATGAAATAATACACAATCAAAAATTCAGTTATCATTTCTATCAACATACATCAATTACCACAATTACACCAACATCAACATAAAATAATTCTCCAACCACAGAGTCATCAATTGAATTTCTGCAACTTTATCAGGAAACACAACATTGCCGTAACAATAAAACAACAACCTTTCACACAAAATCACACACAATAATTTCATATAACCAACCCCACATATCATTTATCATATACCCAGTTATAGAGTAAGAATCTCACCCTTACCTTGGATTGAATGCAGCTCTAAGAAACTTCAATGGAATTTCTGGAAATTTGGCACTAGTAGCAACTTCCTCTTGTTCTTCTTCTCCTCTCAAAACTCTATTCCTCTTTCTCTTCTTTTTCTTTTCCTAATAACACTATACTCTCTTTCTCCTCTAATTTTTTAATAATAATATAATATTATTCTATTAGTCCAACTAAATCCAATTGGGCCTAAATGTTACACCCCACTCTTACTTCATACAACCATATAATTAAGCCCAACTAATTCTATTCTTATTTCTAATAAATTAATACTATAATATTTCATTAATCCCAACATAAGAATTATTATTAATCAACTAATTAATTAATTTATAATAATCCAATAACTTTTACCAATAATTCTTAACACCTCGCAACATCACAAATAATCCAAAATAATTAATCAAATTAACGGGCGTTACAACTCTCCCCCACTTAAAATATTTTCGTCCTCAAAAATCTATTCAATACTACCACTCCTAGTACAAGTTTCGCATCCAACTTGTTGATTTCCAAGTCGCGTCTGGTAACACTTCGACCACTACTTTCCTGATAACTCAATAACTCAACACGATTCAAATCGGCTACTCACATGCTAATCATTCAACACTTTGTGACATAATCGATACTAGCATCTCAACTACTCTACCATAATCTGACATATCAACGTTTAAAGTAGCAACAAATATAACACACTTATACTTGGATATGTATATATCATTGCAATATCCTCTTGACACTCTTTTCAACACCAAAACACATACACAATTTCATCTCCGTGTGTCAATTATCAATAAAATATCAACAACTCTAGTCATATCGTCGTATCACTCTTATAGTGACATCCACACAACCAACATAATCAACTCCGTCAAGTTATGGAGTACCATTCCTTACTTACGGATATCAACAATAACATCTCAATAGCGACAATGAAATCATTGCAACATCAACTTAACTGTATAACTCAGCAAGCATACCCATAGCTCACCAACAACCAACAATCCACAACAATCTTCTTATAAGATCTGAAATTATTTACTAACAAACATAGTACCCTAGAACATCATCCTTATATCAATAACCCACCAAATCAAGCATGTAGAGTCGTATACTCATAGCAACTGCGCCACATACGCTCCAGCTGTGTAACTCTGATAATCCATCTTAAGTCACCGTCCTCATTAAAGTTTTTTCCAACTATACAGTTTACAAGTCTCATTCCAGTTTCAGACTTTCCTCAACATCCACCATAAAACCATTGTTCAATTTATATTCTCAATCTTTCACTTTGCGATGTTAGCTCGCATATAACTTGCCACTCCGACTTGTTCAACACGTCTCAACTCTTTCTTAGTCACTCCTATATTAATTCACACAACCTGGTGAGCAACTATCCTCACAATATAACATCAATCACTTTACACACCATTAAGGTAGCAAGAAAAGTCTACACCATCCAACATAGTCTCGTCTACTATCAACAAGAGATTAAGGGTGATCAGTTCCTCAATTTGTCAATAGATAGCCGACAACCATAATGAAGTATAAACTATCGTTACCGAATTATAATAGTGTTTCTTTAGAACTTGTACTCAAGTCACCTAACGCACCATATACCAATAATTTCTAATGAGGTTTACAAATACTTCCACAATTTCCCTCTCATTCGATTTTGTCGATGAGACACCAACGCTCAACAACACTTACACTGTCACCATTAGCAGCATATAGAACTAACATCTTACAACCGAAACATACCCGAGAAGCAAAGCTTCTCCCCACTTATCTTCAACCCAACTCCTACATACAACTTGATTAGAAAAACAACAAGCACCGACAATATTTCACACACTTGTCGCGTACTAAGGAATAAATAACATTAGACAACTTGGTCGGACGGATCGACCTGCTCTGATACCACTATTGTAACACCCATTTCTACCCGAGGGATAATAATAAAATCAGAGTTTAACATAATTAGGATGCTACATTTTTCAATTTGAAATCAAACGTCATTTAATCGCATATAAAACAGATACATAACACTTAATTTGGATGAACCGGTAACAACCTGATTTATTCTTTAAAATCAAACAACTTTCAATTGATAAGCAGCGGAATATACATATTCAACTTTAATTCACTTAACATCTTTATTCAACAAAAAAAACTTCAAGACAACATTTACTTCATGTAAACAACTTAAAGATTCAGCAACAAAAATAATAATCAACAACTAAACATCAAGCGCTTATCCCCCCCCCCCCCCGAGTGCTACGTATCAGAGCAACGACACCGACTCGATACTGACGAGGGTAACAACTATTCTTCTTGATTACCTGTACGTTACCAACATAGGGCAACATTCAAACAAAAGGGGGTGAGATATCGAACTATATAATTGAATGTATGATCATTAATATATCAGAATCAGTTCATATAAAATCACCACTTCACAACTTTTCAAACATCTTTAATCTCAACAAAACATCAACACGACATAAAATCTAATTCACAACCTTTAGATGATACTTGTCACGACAAGTCAACAACATAAAGCAACAACAAATCTATCTTCACCACGACTCAAGATGCAACATCAAATGCGAATCAATTACAATGCACATGCATGTGGTACCATTAGAGCAGAACTCTCAACTTAAAAATATTTTCCATTAATCTCGAGGCTCAAGGCATAAGCCTTCTTCATGAATTATTTTGCCAACACAGGCCTTCACAAAATCCATCAATACAGGCCTTCATAAAATCCATCAATACAGGCTTTCACAAATGCAAATATATGAATGTACAACACATGCAACAACATCATTAAACACTTCACGAGGCATACGCCTATATCACTACTTCACTGGCCATAGGCCTACAACGTCATCAACGTAATTAACAACAATTCATCATTCATCGTAAGGCATAAGCCTACATTACCATTGTTACCAGTAAATAGAGGTAATTCATCATCATCTAAAATTTTCTGCAACTTCACATCATCAACAAGAATCCACAGCGAAAATCACAACAACACAATAACTCAACATAATTCAACTTTGGCCATAAGCCTACAACTTGATATTTCAACAACGAAAATTAACACAACGTTGGCATAAGCCTACAACTTAGTACGTCACAACAACAATATCACAACAACATGTCAACAACCATTCGACATTGGCCATAGGCCTACAACATAATATTGCCCATAATTATTCAGACAATTCTCGACTATACCGGTTAATTACTTATCTAAATGCTTATGTATAATTACAAACTTCTACAAATTGTTATACTATAATAATATTCATCATTATCATTGATATTATTATTATTAACCAAGCATTAACATAAGATCGTCATGTCATCATCATACTTCATCACCACAAAACATCATGGCGATTCAACACAGAAAAGCTAACTCTATCCTAACTTAGGTATTAGAAGTATCCTTCTTATCCTTCATTTTACTCCTTATAAATATAGATCATCATGTTAGCTTTCCAACGCTTCGAATGGTACATCAAACAGAGTTACGATTCAAAAGTTATGGAGTTTTCAAGTTTTCAAAAATATTGTCAAACAATGAGCAATCGATTGCACTAACATGCAAATCGACTGCACCTTGTTCCAGAGGCCAAAAATCACGTTTTTAAGCAGTGCAAATCAATAGCTCTTCTGTTGCAATCAATTGCTTACTGAAACAGAAGCAAAAATACCAATTTTTAAGCAGTGCAAATCAATTGCTCTGTACTGCAAATCGATTGCACCTTGTGAAAAAAAGTTTTACGAATTCTGTAAAGTGCAGTACGAAAACCCATTTGTTTCAATTCCAAAGACACAAACTTCATGAAATAATACACAATCAAACATCCAGTTATCATTTCTATCAACATACATCAATTACCACAAATACACCAACATTAACTTAAAATAATTCTCCAACCACATAGTCATCAATTGAATTTTTGCAACTTTATCAGGAAACACAATATTGCCGTAGCAACAAAATAACAACCTTTCACACAAAATCACACATGATAATTTCATATAACCAACCCCACATATCATTTATCATATACCCAATTATAGAGCAAGAATCTCACCCTTACCTTGGATTGAATGCAACTCTAAGAAACTTCAATGGAATTTCTGGAAATTTGACACTAGTAGCAACTTCCTCTTGTTCTTCTTCTCCTCTCAAAACTCTATTCCTCTTTCTCTTCTTTTTCTTTTCCTGGTAACACTATACTCTCTTTCTCCTCTAATTTTCTTATAATAATATAATATTATTTTATTAGTCCAACTAAATCCAATTGGGTCTAAATGTTACACCCACTCTTACTTCATACAAACATATAATTAAGCCCAACTAATTCTATTCTTATTTCTAATAAATTAATACTGTAATATTTCATTAATCCCAACATAAGAATTATTATTAATCAACTAATTAATTAATTGATAATAATCCAACAACTTTTACCAATAATTCTTAACACCTCGCAACATAAAAAATAATCCAAAATATAATTTAATTAAATATTTAATCAAATTAACGGGCGTTACACCCTTCACACCCAACGACAGGGCTTCCTACTAACTAGTTGCGGGGTAGCACTATCTAAAAGAGGAGGATAATTACAAGAAAGACTTTGAGCAGGTAGATCGCTCGTAATCGCTTGCTCACAAACATTTCAAAACAAAAACATCTTTTCATAAACACTCTTCAAAAATATTTTCAAGAAACACTTTGTATGCATTCTCAAGAACAAAAAACGAGAATCATTACAAAGTTCTGTCTCACTATGACAATTTTCAAAATATTTTTCAAACACATTCACAAAACATTTTCAAAGTGAGCTAGCGACTAAGAGCCCGTGGATAACTACGGATGGAAATTGTACTAACACATTCCCTTATCATAACTTATGCCCCGAACTCAAAATAATCTCAAGGTCTTTCCTGTTCTTTTAATTCTTTTCTTATTGGATAAAAGAAAAACCGGTGACGACTCTAGCTATCTGTATCATTTACGATAAAATACAAAAATTAAGTCAGTTCTTCCACTGTATTATAGTGTGTAACAATTTTTTTAAATTTTTACTACAATTTCAATATGTTTTTCCTATCGCTCATTTAGCTAATTATAATTATGTATATGTTGAGTAGCGTTACATTTTCTAATAGTTGTTTCGAAATGCCTACATTTAGGGAAAATGTTGTTTGGTGTGCGTTTTTCATTTTTTCTTTATTCGTGAAAGTGATTATTCCCCAGTGTTATTATGAAGATTTTTATGTATCCAATATTCATACAGTATAAGGTTTTTTTGGATTAAGTTTCATAGTTATTGTTTCACTTTAAAAAAGAAAATTTCATAGTTTTTATTCTTTCACTTTAAAAAGAAAGTTTTTCAGTTAAAAACTTTGTGTTCTGGCTATTTAATTTATTTTTTTTATTTTTATTATTATTGTGTTTTACAATCGATTTGTTAAATGTCTATTTAAATTTAACATATCTGGAAAAAAATTGCTTAAAGAAACTGATTTATTTGATTATTTTTTAAATGCTAAGGAGTCTCCCTCAAAGTTACAATACACTTTTTCATATTGTTCACGCGTGAACTCCTTTAACATAATCTTTCAAATCACTGAGGGCGAACTATATTGTGCGATTGTGGCCACAACATAAATGGAAATGTGGGGTTTGGATGTTAATTTCCACTCTTTTCTCTCAAACCATATGAGTTGAGAGTTTTATTATCATGTACTACAAGAGTTGTGCTATCATTCATTTGTTTTTATATTGAATTGTGTATTATTCGTTTAGTACTTTTTATTACTTGTAGGTGAAAATTTAGAAACTAATGATAGACATTTGACAACCAGCTTCACACAATTATATACACATTTTTTTAATTTTTGGAGTTTAATTTTGGATCCTATTTTTTCTAAATTACACGTGGGAAAGGAATCAAATACATTTCTACACATACATGTATGGTAGGATGGACCAATCAAGCAATTAAAGTGTTTCTCAAGTTTGGAATGTATATAAGTCTTGCAAGCAAACTAAAGGTACCCAAAATGGGACAAAAATCGTTCACACCAATGACACAATCGCATATAGCTCATCATCAATGATAAGGAGAAATGGGCCTAAGAAGATTACTGTGGGACAACTTCTCAAATTGAGGATGAAGTATATCATGAGGAATCTACATGGTACCCTTCATTTGGATATGATACCTTTATATATTTTATAAGGGAATTTGTTAATGCACCCATGTTTTTTTTAGCGTACCGTGCAAAAATATGTTTATGTGATTAGGTTTCGAGGATATATTTTCGGACGCATCAAACTTCTACACATTATTGAACAAGACCTTAAGTCAATAAAAATAATGTATTAGAGATGTATCTACATAAACCTTCTGTAGATGCATCTCCAGATGCACCACACTTCAGTACATATATTGCCTAGAATCTAATGTTACGCAAAATCATTCAGGGGATACATCTCCGACATATTTACGTAGATGTATCTCCAGACGCTATTGGTTCAAATACGTGCCAGCGCCCCTTTTCCTTCCCCACTTACTCATACTCTTTTCAAAACCATATCTTCAAAACACTACCCAATCCCATTAACCAAAACTACATCAATCTTCATCAAACAACAACCAAACTTCATTATACATCAATATTCAAACATCATTGAGCATCAAGAATCAAGTTGAAGAGATAAATTGTAAGTTTTTTAAAAAAAAATTATTGAGTTTAAGTAAAATTGTGTAGAACTTGAGATTTAGGTTATAAAATCGAAAGATTTTTAGTGTTTGTTAGCTTAGAACTACTAAGGAACGATTTAGTTAGGTAGTTGTTACAATCAATGTTTTTTTTAGGTTCTAAGGTTTTGCATTCCGCCATTGAAGGTCCTTGAAGTTGCAGGAATTTCTGAAGATGCATCTCCAAAACATTTCAACATTTACCTATAAACCGGAGATGCATCTCTGAAAATTTTCAATATTTATCTATAAACCGGAGATGCATCTCCGAAATAAGTCTGTTTGTAGTCTTTTTCCTTTTTTGTACATGAGTCGTTGTGTAACATTTGTCTTGTATATTTACATGAATTATGGATGAAAGACCATCCAGATTGAGACACGATTGGGTTGCACATCATGCTTCAGTTTAGAGGGAAAAAAGTCAACCATCCAATGCTCTTTCTACCTCTAAACCGGTTGATGCGAAGGCGGCGCCAAGTTCTAGAGCTCATATATTTTCTCCTTTTTCTTCGTACTCCCGCAGCAGGAGAGGTTCCCCTGCTCATGCCTCCCCACCTCCATCTTCATGTGGATGCATGAGTTCATCTATTCAGGTACCTGAGGTAGGAGAGGCATTACAGTCCTAGGCAACACCTGAGGTACCCCAGTCCCAGACCACACCGGTGGTATTTGATGCATTACAGCGCCAGGCGGCACATGAGGCATGACAGGCATCCCAATCCCAACTGGAACCTGATGCATCACAGGAAGATGAGGTCGCACCTGCGGCACCTCAAGGTTTTGGAGGAGGCATGTCAGACTTATCATTGCTGCCTCTTTATCTGAACCATGTTGTCAAACATATTTAGGACGGATAGGTAAAATTTAGTTGGAATTATTCATTTAAAATTTTTTTTTATGATTAACATTTGTTTGTTTCAATAATTCTTATTAAACATTGTATGCAGGAACATGCTCCCCTAAAAATTAACAACCATATACGGAAGATTAGTCACTTGGAAGAGCCTAATGATCCATGGTTTCGGGAAATTTTACAGCTATCAGGGTTGTGTGATTTGAGCTAGACTAGTTATACTACAGTTAACCATGGTATGATCAATGTTTTGTAGAGAAATGGAATAGGGAGACATCATTCTTCCATCTACCACACTGCAAGATGTCTATCACACTAGACTATGTTGCGTGTCTGCTGCATCTTCTAGTTAGGGGAGATTTTTAGATCATGGGAAGTGTGACAAAGAAGAGGGACTAGAGTTGATGGTAAAATACTTAGGAGTTAAACCAGAGAGTGCCATGAAGGAGCTTGACAAGACCCGTGAAGCTCATGCTAGGTTTAGCTATTTATAGAAGGTGTTTACTAATGAGATAGCGAGAGCACAACATGCTGATGGTGATGCAGAGCAGGTAGGGAAAGAAATAGCGTATGATATGATATTATACATGTTGTATTTGGTTGGCATTTCCATTTTTGTGGACAAGAGTTCCACTTATGTGGATGTCATGTACCTTCGGTACTTTGAGGACTTTGAGTGGATCCATGAGTACAACTGGGGGCCTCTTCTTTTGTCTACTTATATTCTAAGTTATCTAAAGGTTGCATGTGGAGCATGAAGCAAGTGACATGCAAATCACACTTTTAGTGGTAAATTTTTTTGGTCTTAAATGCTTGTGTGTCATTTTGTTAATTATTGTAACACCGTTACTAACTAATGATTCTTGTTTTCAGGCCTAGATTCTACAACACTTCCCAGACATCTCTGATTGGTCACTTAAGCCAACTTATACTGAGGATAAGTCGTGTGCTTTTGCATTCTCCCCGCTCAGAGGGAACCAGACGACTGAGCCATTCAAGGTGTATAGTGACCACTTGGTATTTAAGGATATACACTTCCATACATACATTGATCAACATGAGACAATTACCTTTGATGACATTGTCTTTTAATCGGGATGGTTGGCTTGTGGGTCACGTATGACAGCTGATCTGCTTGAGTGCGTCATGCATCAGTTCAATTACATGTTGTATATTCTCAGAGATCCTGTTGTGTCCGCTCCTACCATTGTGAAACACAATGATATGGATGTTATATTTGATGATTATCTTAATCATCCAGTACTAGATGAGGCATAAAATACCATAGCTCCAAAAGAATGGAGCTACACAGACGGTTACATCTGGTGGTTCTTCCGGGTGTCACATCCTTATATGGTACGTGATGCTCCAGGCGATCCACCTAGGCCAGCTCATTAGGAGATACTAGAGGATGAGCAGGCTAGGGAAGATAATGCTCATGATGTCTTGCCTAGGTGTCATTGTATCATGCAGTTTGGGAAGACATGTATTGATGGATGACTCTTTCCAGATGGATTTGAGGCGGTGGGTGTTATATATACCTTGATGGTGGAAGCTCAGGAGTCTCTGCAATATAGGAGGTTGCGCAGGAACGTGGGGAGACGAGGGTGAGGCCAACTCATAGTGCGTCATACACATTATATTATTATATTTGTACTCTTGATACATTTTGGATTGTATTTTATTTATCGACTTCGGTGTATCTTTGGATTGGATTTATGCAATCTTGACTTATATCTTTATATATGTCGTTTTATTCATATTGTTATTATAGTCGAATCTTAGAATATGATCTAATTTTATTTGATGTGAAAATAATTCACAAATTAACATGTCTAACTGTCTGCATAAATTTCAGAAGTACATCTCCGACAACATTACATAAATGTATCTTTGGCAAAATCTGACGTTAAAGAGAAAAGAGTGCATCCGGAGATACATCTCCAAAAACTGAGGGGCTTTCTAGGAATTGATGAATTTTTTTTGGGTATATAAGGTGCTTTAAGAAATCCCCTTTTATAATATTAAAAATAGCCCTTTATCTTTTTCATTAGCCAATATTTATAACATATTTTTTTAGTCCAAAAAAATCGGTAGTGTATACAAAAAATCTGATATAGGTTTTCACCTAATTATTTGAGAAAGTTATTGCGTTGCAAAAGACTTACTAGATGTTTTAAAAAATTCGATATATTTGATATTTTTCTAAATCTTAAAAATTCGGTAGTGTTATTTTTGTGTGGTTATGATTATGCTGACACTTTAATAGGATTATGATTGCACTGACACTTTTGTGTGGTCTATAATAACTTAAAACTTGTATAAACATGCCCCATATATTTTTTAACAAAAGCATCTTGCAATGTGTCAATTTTAGTATCTCGCATTTATTTACTTCAACAACATAATGATCTTTGGTCCGTCTAGCTCTACCTCCTCACTACTGGAGAGTATGCGGCATGTGAGTCTACTTAATCCTCCTACGGAGAGAATCAATGGGGACTGCTCTACACGTTATAGTCTACAACTGCTCTCTGTCATCTTTGTTGCCTCCACCAGAGCTCTTTGCAACAACTCTCTCGCTCATTATAAGAATAACAAGACCAAAAAATCAAAAAGAAAATTTAATCTACTGATTTTTTTAAACATCTTATCACACCCCTACATATATAAAAAATTCTAAAAGTTCAGTATGCATATATGTGTTTTCACCGGAATTTTAGAAATATTAAGTATGCATATATGCATTTTTACTAACAATTTCAAAATTGTCGATATAAACACATATACCAAATATTCCTAAATTGCGAGTAAAAATGCAAGAAAAATTTGAGATTATATTGCATATTTCTAAATTGCTGATATATAACCATAATTTTAGTACCACTAAAATTTACAAATTTAGCAAAAAAAACGAGCATGCTTTTCACTAAATATTTAATATCATGTCAACATATTCGGTAAAAATGCATAAATTTATTGTAAAACAACACTTATTTGTAAATATCTGGCATAAACTCCAAAATTATTATTAAAAATCTAAGTTTTTGAAAAAAATTCAAAAAAATGATAGTCAAAATGAATAATGAATATTCTATTTTTTAGCCATGAAGGTATTATGGTCAAATTAAGAATTATGTGCGGGTGTGAGAAACAAGTTAGGGGTGTCAAGTAGATTCTTCGAATATCATTGGTGTAAGATTAAATATATCTAGAATCGTCAAAATGGACTTAGGTGATATCAGCCAGTCTGAAAAGTTCAATAAAATATGGAGTTTGAGCTCTAAAACTAGAATACAAAATTTTCAGGGAATTTCTTTTCCCACCCTTATAGAGTGGGATGCATATCTGAAAACTCCAAAATACTCTTGGATTTATTTGGATATACATATATGAACGCACAAAATAATATTTATTACCAAAATTTAGTTCGGAGTTGCAACTACGAAGTTTTCGGAGGTTAATTCACATATACATCTCTGAACTTACCCTTGAAGCCCTTTTCCAACAATTTCATTTAGATGGTTTATTATTTAACCACTCAGTGGAATTTTCAGAGATGTATCTCCAAAAATATCCAGCGGGAAATAGAATATATGAACACCTTGCATGATCATCTCTCCCATACATCAAACTTCTTCCTTAACCAAAAACTCTTTAAAAAATTCCATTCTCAACAAACTTATCGATTCCAAACTAGTTTTTTTGGATTTTATCACATCAAAGAGAGAAAAAGAAGACAATTTAAGGTAAAGTTCACTCATTTCACCTCCCCCCCCCCCATTGTTTACATTAATCTTGATTTTGAGTTGAAAAAATATGCGTTATATCGAAAAATACATATCCGAACTCACCTACCATGGTTTCGGATGTGTATGTCCGAAATTTTATGTTTTAGTTCTTATTAGATATGGTGCACTCGAATATATTTCCCAAAGATGTTGTAAGTATGTTGCTACTGTATAGTAGCAATCAAAAGATTTTTTTTATCGCCTCCATAGGGATTAGTGCGATATCAACGTCGTTCAACAGTCACTATGATTTTAAGCTTAAGTTTGCAAAGTGTTTGGAAGTTTAAGATAAAACGAGCGAATAAAAAGGAAAGTTTCAGAGAGAAGAGAACTTATTAGGATTGGATTTCATCCACTGCTATAATATTCAATTTTTACCAATCAATTGTATACAATCTAAACATTCATCAATACCATCATGTATCGCTCACAACAACATTTATGTCTAAATATCTGATGAGATTTGAACCTTTTAATCAATGATGTCTCAGCCTATTAAATGGTTCCTACCTTATTATTTAATCGACAATCTCTCAGCCTATTAAATAACAAGGATAATTAAGATTCAATACTCTCTATGAATGTTAGCCTAAATATATGTCTAGAGTTTAGGAACTAATAGATGTTCATCTTAGTTTGAGTTTCGAACCATATTTCTTAATAACAATCCAAACCCATTAAGATAAGAAGTAAAACAAAGATAAAATCGATATAGATTCAGAAATAGATTGTATAAAACACCTTGATTACTAAAAATACATACAAAAACAGTAAACTTACATCTAATCTCAACAAGAAAGGGATTTAGCTACTCATGGTCGCTAAATACAAAGAGAAGAAAGAAGATGAATAAGCCTCAATCATGATTTACTAATTATCGACACAAACCCATCTCTCGATCTTCAAGATGCACCTTCTCTTGTTGTTTTCTAAGCCTTTGGCTCTCAAAAATGTGGTCTCTTTCCTAAAATGATAACTGAAATCTATTTATAAAAACTGAAAAGTGCATACCTCGCTAAGCACAAAATTTGGCGCTAAGCGCAAAATTCATCAAAACACATTAAACCGCCTTAAATTGCACTAAGCACGGGAAAGGGAGATTAGTGCGAAAACCTCTACCCCAACACCTCTAAGCACACTTTGACCGTGCTAAGCCCAACCTGTAGGACCGTTTTTTCTCAAATTTGCACGTTGAGGCCATTTCTTTGCCTTTTGGCGCCCAAAGCTTCACCATAGAAAACAAACCTACAAAATAAGGTAGAATTGATGAAACTAAACAATATTTATAAAGAAGTTGAGGTTTTGACATGAAAAGCAAAAGAAACAATCTAATAAGTGCCCAATATCGTTCTTACTAGGAGCTACATGAACCCGCTGAAGCCCAAGCGCTTGGTTACTTTAGTAATATATATTTATGAAAATAATATATTTATCTAAGTTAGTAGTTAATTGTTAGGTTAATATATTTTCAACTATATCTACTTTGAAATTAATAACATTTATATTAAATGTTTATTTTTTCATGATTTGAAAAAAAACATAATTTTAGTTTGTGTTTAAATTCATATGTCTATCTTAAATGGACAATGTTACAGTGAAGAATGAGCAATGCTATACATAGTGAAGAAAATTTTCGCAAATATTATGACTGACAATTTATATATTAAATTGTTATACCTTTCATTTAGGTTTTTTTGATAACAAATGATTAAGTATAGTAACCATCTTTTCATGTACCAAGATAGCTTATTAGATATTTCGTATTGTTATACTTCAAACACCGTAAAAAGAATAGCATAATTGATTATGATGATTTATGTACCAAGAGAGCTTATTTGATAGTTATGATGATTATTGGAAAGATGATGTAGGTTGAACTAACACAGTTGATGATTTAAGAACAATATAAAAAAAATTCAAGTTGACAACTCAATATAACATGTATTACTGTAGTTCAATTGTAAAAGATAGTATATAGAGATTAATCGTTGAAGTAGGTTTAGAGCAAGATAAAAAGATTTTTGCATATTCATTATTTTTTACGAAAATACTCTTGCTATTAAGCATTCTCCATTTTAAATTTCAAATTTATGAGAATATAGATAGTTGGAATGATAGTTGTTTTGTTAGATAATTTTTGTTAAAAATGATATTTTAGAGCTTATTTGATAGTTATAATAATTATTAGAAAGATGATGTAGGTTGAACTAACACAGTTGATGATTTAATAACAATACAAAAAAATTCATGTTGACAACTCAATATAACATGTGTTACTGCAATTCAATTGTAAAGGATAGTACCAAGGGATTAATTGTTGAAGTAGGTTTAGAGTAAGGAAAAACGATTCTTGAAATTTCATTATTTTTCACGAAAATAACCTCGCTATTGAGCATTATATATTTTAAATTTGAAATTTAAGGAAATATATAGGTAGCTGGAATAATAGTTATTTTGTTACATCATTTTTGTTAAAAATGAGACTTTAGAGTTTATTTGATAGTTATGATGATTATTAAAAAGATGATGTTGAACTAACTCAATTGATGATTTAAGAACAATATAAAAAAATTCAAGTTGACAACTCAATGTAACATGTGATAATGTAGTTCAATTGTAAAGGATAGTACTAAGGGATTAACCGTTGAAGTAGGCTTAGAGCAAGGAAAAACGGTTATTTCATATTCATTATTTTTTATGAAAATACTCTCGTTATTAAGCATTATTCATATTAAATTTGAAATTTAAGGGAGTATCAATAGTTGGAATAGTTGTTGTTTTATTAGATCATTTTTGTTAAAAATAAGATTTTTTCATTTTTGCCGAAGTTCAAATTTGTAACCTCAAATAAAGAATGAATAATGTATTCGTCTATTTGAAAAGTGAAAATAGATTTTTGAGGTGCCACACAAGACTATAGAATGATGTGACACAAATGAAATATAAGTATTAACATGTGTCATGATATAATCCGCTGCTTTAGAGTTAATATATTATATAGAATATAGATGTCCCCAAAGACGAGGGAACCACATATAGTTAGGTATTATAAAAAACTCATCTCGTAAATACCCGCAAGTAACATCCATTATAGATACGGGTAGGATGGTGTGATGCGGTGGGAGAACTGACTTGAGGTTTTGCGTTTGTGTTTGCAAATGTTGCGGTTAGCAAGATTCGCCACCGACTATTCTTTTATCCAAAAGGAAAGGTAAAAAAGCACAGGAAAGACCTTTGAGATGTTTTCTTGAGTTCGGGGGGTAGATTATGAAAAGCGAAAGTGCTAGCACCCTTTTCATCCATGGTTTTCCATGGGCTCTTAGTTACTTGTTTAGATCACTTGCTTTGTTTTGTTTGAAATGGTGTTTGGTGTGATTTTGAAAGTATTTTGTAAAAGAGGCCATTCATTTAGGCAATCTTTGTAATGATTCTTGTTCGTGAGAATGTATACAAAGATGTTTGTCTTTTGAAAAATGTTTTAATTTTTTTGTAAAATGATTTGAAATGTATGTGTGTTTGTTTTTGAAAATAGCAAGGATTGTTTTGAAATGGTACAAGTAACTAGAAGCTATCTACCTACTCAAATGTCTTTCTTGTGCATTTTTATTCCTTTGACATTGTTGATTTACCATTGATTTGGTAAACAATCATATCTTTGGATGTAAACGGGACGGACGTGGGTCATCGTATGACCATGATAGCAATGTTGCCAAGTATCTTAGCATGTTTGAGGGATCAAGATCATTTTTGTTTTAGGCAACCTTTGTATAGCGTCATCGAGGGACTATGATCTTATTTTGTGTTGTTTTGTCAAGATACTTCGCGTGCGTAACATGGTCATTTTATTTAGGCAACCAAGTGGGAGAAACCCTAAGGGTGCTTGTGTATAATGTGTGTCATTTTACATGCTTTTGTCTTGCATTAGGTTTTTTCTATTTGCTTGATTTTTGTTCTTGTCATGCAAACCCTAGTTTACTAAACATGGTATATGAAAGCAATAAATTGCGTAAAATAAACTAAGCTATTACAACAATTATTATGGGAGGGGAGATACAAGTTTTTGAATGGGGATATTGCACAAATATAAACCTAAAAATACTATTACAACCCAATCGAATATTGTGCGCATTAAATAAATATACAAATATTAAAATGCAATGCAAATGTATTTATGTGAAAAATGTTTTGTATTTGTTTAATGTATGAGAAAATAATTTATTTAAACCCTAGAAATAAGAGAAAAAATATTATTACTTTTGGAAAGGGATGAAACCCTAATATTTTTATTAAAAGAAAATAAAGTTTTCCTAATATTATTTTGTCCATTTTTGTACAAGAAATAATAAATAATATTATGTTTAAATATTAAAAATTAAATACGTATAAAAATAATTATTTATGATTATAAATGGTATAATAAAAAAATGTTAAGTATTTTTTAAATGTATTTATAAATTATATAAGAAAATAAGTCCTATTTATTAAAATAAACTATTTTCTCATGTAAAAAAAATAATAAAAAAAAAAATTGCAAAAAATTATTTAATTATTTTTTAGGATTTTTTAAATTTCAGAAAAAATAATCAAAATCAATAAATATGAAAATTTTAAAAAAATATGATATACAAAATTAGCCAAGGGGTGCATAAGTAATTCAGGGGGTGTGGATAACAGAAATAAAAAGGCCAGGCGCGCTAAAAAAGCCCAGGCGCTTCGTCCCTGTCCTCCAGCCATGTCCTGCGCGCGCGTTTTCCCTTCAAACTGTATTTTTCACATGTTTGCATAAAAACAAAATCTCATAACATAAAACATGTAGCATTTGAGATCACGATTCCAACAATATAAATTTTGTAACCTAACTCTCAAAGATCAGAGAGAATTTTGATGGCCCTAATTCGTGACCTAACTTTTTCAGCATTTTTAAACTTCAAATTCTCTAAGCACAGTTAATATAAATGAAAAGTATGCATATGTAAAGCTTCACCATGTTATAGACTACATCTTTTCTTCACAAATAGTGGCTTTAGGATGCCTAAATACAGAGATAGAGTTTTGAAAAATACCTCCTTCAGTTGGATTTGGATAGAGCAATGTAGGGACTTTGATGGAGGCCTGAGGATCGTGTGAGCTTCCTTGTACTTCCCTCAAGCTATTCCAATGCTTAGCTTGCTCTAAGGATGGCTGAAACTCTTTGTAGAAGTCAAGTTGCAAGCTTCCAAAGTGAAAATGGAAATGGCTGAAACAGGGGTTTCAGGAACAATGTAAAGGCTTGGCTTGCTTTGGTATGATGTATAGAAGGTGTTTGAAGTGTTAAAATACAAAACGCACGAGCCAAAAATGTATTGGCTATGGTTTTGCAGAAATCTGTATGTTTGGACAAAAAATTGGAGTTTTTGTGTTTTGGAGAGTTTCAGATGTAATGCAATTGTGTTCTTTGTTGCACAATGTCTGTGAATATGTATAGAATGGATACAAAGTCCACTCCTCACTAGCTCTACAAGTTCTGACCTTTTGGCAACCTTTTCTTGCATTTGAAGAAAAGTGAAGTGACCATTGCTACATGCTTGTACTGGCTGGCTTGTGAGATGATAGGAGTTGGTACACATTGCTTGATACCTGTAGAAGTTGTTTGTACCAAAGGGACAGGTCCAAGGCTCAAGATTTGTAAAGTTGTAAAAACTCACCTTTATGAAAATGGCATTGTAACCTTTATGCCTAAAATGGAATTATCTCTTGTACAATGTTCCAAAAGCCAAGATAAAGCCTTTAACTTCTGAGTTTGCAATTAATAATGGAGTGTAGAGTGAGTTTAGGACCTGTAAAGAAATATTCAAACATCAAAGATCTGATTTGCAACTTGATGCTTTGTAAAAATGACTTGATCAAAAGTGATAAAATGGCAACTTCTCCTCTTCGATCCCCCCTAACCAAAAATGATCTTGGAGAGTTCTTGGACATTTTGGAAAGCTTGTCATGTGATTTTTAATCCATCTTTGAAATTAATTTTTAGATACCTCTTGGAACTAGGTGAAAAATGTCCATGAAGTTGGGTCCAAAACCTGCCTAAATTAGGGCAAATTTTCACTAAGTTAAGAAGTTCATGGACCTATATTCACAAGTTCATAACTTGAGATCCAAGCATCTTTTGGGAAAAGTTTGTGAACCAAAGTTGTAGACTTCATGTAGGACTACAACCTTCATGTTGGAAGTTTTCTTTGAATCCAAATGACTCATGATGAAAAAGTGGTGAAAAGTTGGGAAAAAATAAGAAAATTTCCATACTTGGAAAAATTCTAAGTTATTAAAATTTTCAAATTCAAAACCCTAATTTTCAAAATTGGTTTTCTTGGTGAACAAGTTTCATATTTTGACATATCTTGATGAATTATAACCCTTGGCCCTTGATTTTGACCAAAAAGTTAAAGTTTGACTTTTTAGTGTACAATTGACTTTTGATCTGTTGACTGCAAAATTCATCTGTCAATCCAATGAACTTGAGATCTTTTGAACCATGTAATTAGGTCAATATGATGCCATTGGACCCTTGAAATCATGTTTGAACTCAATTGGCCATTGGATAGGTTAAAAATCAGAAATAGCCTTTTCTCAATCAAAACCCTAATTTTGACCATTTTGCCCTTTTGATGATTTGATCAAATTTCTTGAGGAGTTGTGATCCAAACTTGATCAAATGGTACATATGATTCTAAAATGTTGATATGGATAAAGAATTATGAATTTTGACTGTAAATTGGCCATGGTTGACTTTTTCCCCAATATAGTTGATTTTTAGGTCAACTGTCCAATTGACTGATCAAAAATGTGGTTCAAGGCTTGAAACTCAACATGAGCAATCTTAGGGGTCCAAGATGGTGTATGAAGGTCACATGAAGCATTGATGATCCAAAAATCCTTGTGAAAACTCAAACCCTAATTTTGGGTGATCTGTGCAAGATGAGATGTCTTGAGCTGACCAAACCCTAATCTTGTCTTGAGTCCAAGAAGTCTTGTGAGAAAAATCTTGATAAATGAGAGGGAAAATTTTGGGGTACAACATCTGCCCCTGTTCAATCTTCTTGAACCTGAAGAGTTAGATTGGCGAGCTTTTCCATTCGTGACTCGAACGTAAAAGATGATTGGATACTAGAGTGCCCATAAATTTGCACTCTTAAAATGTAGTTAAGGGAATGGGCTTAAAGATGCCATTTGGAGAGGTGATAGAATTTTTTTGGAGATGGGGTTATAGATGCCATCCAAGAATGTTTGTTGAATTGTAAGTTGTAGGTCAGAAGAATAAGTATTAGAATGGTGTCCGCGTCTGGAACGTATCTGAGCTGTATCTGGAGACTTGTAATCTGAATGAGAAACAAAATAGCATCCATGTCTGGAGCGTATCCGTACTATATCGAGAGTGTGAAATATGAATTTGAATAAGTATCAGAATGACATCCGTATCTGGAGCGTATCTGGACTGTATCTGAATTTGAATCTGAATAAGTGACAGAATGGCAACCGTGTCTGGAGCGTATCTGGACTGTATCTTGAAGTTGAGGTCTGAATGAGTAATAGAATAGCATCCGTGTCTAGAGCGTATCTAAACTGTATCTGAGCTTAAATTTGAAGGAGTAACAGAATGACTTCCGTGTCTGGAGTGTATCTTTACTGTATCTGAAAGCTGGAATCTGAATGAGTAACAAAATGACATTCGTGTCTGGAGTGTATCTGAACTCTATCTTGAAAGCTGAATCTGAATAAGTAACAGAATGACTTCCGTGTCTGGAGTGTATCTGAACTGTATCTTGAAAGCTGAATCTGAATAAGTAACAGAATGCCTTCCGTGTCTGGAGTGTATCTGAACTGTATCATGATTGCATATTGTTAAATGGTAGCTATTGATCTTATCCTGAAAAGGGTAAAATGTTAGCTGAAACACAAAGTTATGTTGCATGAAATGTATGATGCAATATATGTGTTTTGTCAATGTTTATGATATATGGATGTAATGTATGCGCATGTAAGCTGATTTGCTGAGGAAAATAAATCCTTGACTGCTGCCGGGGAAAAATAAATCCTTGACTGCTGAGGATAAGAAATCCTTGACGACTTCTCTGGGGATATAGGGATCCTTCATGTCTTGAAGTTGGAGTATTGACAAAAAATTATGTTGCGAGCAATGCCATATAATGCTTGAGTAATCTTCCTGGGGAATCCAGAGAATTTTGATGACTTCTACTGGGGATTACACAAAAGGAATCCTTGTTCCGCTGGGGAATAAAGAAAACTCCGATGAATTCTACGGGGAATTAATAAAGAGAATCTTCATTCTATTGGGGAGCAATGAAAACTCTGTAGGGAAGAAAAACTTATTCCTGTTTGGAAAAAGTTCAGGAGTTTCGGTCGTCTGCCACTCTACTGGGGAGTTATCCTAGGTTGGGGAGAGACAAAAGTTAACTGTTATATGGTTGCTTCAAGATAACTTGCTGGGGAATTTGGAGAAACTGAATGGTTTCCACTGGGGATTGAAAGTTTTAAAATTTGGCTCCGTTGGGGATTAGTAGTTTAAAGTTTTAGCTCCGCTGGGGATTGAGAGTTTGAAGTTTCAACTCCGCTGGGGATCTAGATGTTCTACTGTAGGGATTGCTTGTGGAATAGCCTAAATACGTTTTCCTATCCTTTCAGTCTGTCAGTAACTGTTCTTTTCCATCCTGTTTATTTGTAAACAGTAATTATGTTCAAATGCATATGTTCATTAATGAATCATTGGACATTTTTGCAAATAAAAACACAAGTGTAAAGGAAAAGGCAAATAGTTTTCTGTACTTTGAAAGAGATATCTTTGTATTTACTTTGAATAAGTATTTTGTACAAAGGAGACAGACATCCTGGTAAGAGTATGGTGTCATAAAAGTAAGAAAAATTTATACAAAGAAAGATAGTTATGTGTAAAAATCCCATGGGGTTCCCATTCTGCTATAGCCTTCGTATCTCTGAATATCTTGTCCATCCCTTGCTTCGTCCGAAGATGATTGAGTTGATCAGTAGCTTCAGAGTTTGTCAGTGAAGAGATTGTCCTTAAAGTGATACGACGAGACATATTTATACACTTTAATTCCCTAACTTTTTCCTGGACCGCCTTTTCGGGTTTTCAGTCCACCAGGAAACCCTTTTTTACCCAAGTCGCCCTTTCGGGTTTTCAACTTGCCGGGTGTACAGATTTTTTTATTTTATCCCTAATTTTTGCCTGAACCTTTTTGGTTCGCCGAGATGCCCTTGTTTTGCCTAGGTGTGTCAACCTAGCGGGTCTCTTATGCGTAGTATCTTTTGACTATGTCTACGTTCGCAGGGTGTGGCAGGTCGTCGCCGTCCATGGTGGTTAAGATCATTGCCCCACCAGAAAAGATGTTCTTAATTACAAATGGTCCTTCATAGGTAGGAGTCCATTTGCCCCTGGGATCACTTTGTGGTAAGATGATGCGCTTGATCACTAGATCTCCAACTTGATATATCGGGCGTCTGACTTTTTTGTTGAAAGCCTTGATCATCCGTTTTTGATACGTCTGACCGTGGAAAACAGCAGTAAGTCTCTTCTCGTCAATTAAGTTCAGTTGATCAAGCCGAGTCTGGATCCAATCGTCTTCACTCAAACCTGCATCTTTCATGATTCTCAAAGAGGGAATCTGAACCTCGATAGGCAAAACAGCCTCCATGCCATAAACCAAAGAATAGGGTGTTGCCCCAGTTGACGTGCGAGCTGTGGTACGGTACCCATGGAGAGAAAATGGTAGCATCCCATGCCAGTCCTTGTAGGTGACTGTCATCTTCTGTATAATCTTTTTAATATTTTTGTTAGCAGCTTCGACAACACCATTCATCTTTGGCCGATAGGAGGATGAATTGTGATGTTGAATTTTGAACTGCTCGCACAAGGCGGTGATCATAGTATTGTTAAGGTTTGTACCGTTATCAGTGATGATCCATTCGAGGATACCGTACCGGCAAATGAGATTTTTCTTGATGAAGCGGGCAACCACATTCTTAGTAACAGATGCGAAGGAAGATGCTTCGATCCATTTGGTAAAATAGTCAATGACCACTAGAATGAAGTGGTGTCCATTGGAGGTTGTAGGCTTGATCTCTCCAATCATGTTGATTCCCCACATAGCGAAGGGCCAAGGAGCTGTTAAGACATTTAGAGGAACCGGAGGCACGTGCACCTTGTCTGTATAGACTTGACACTTATGGCATGTCCGGGAGTGTTGATAGCAGTCAGCTTCCATGGTAGACCAATAATAGCCTGCCCGTAGAATCTTCTTCGCCATCGTATGCCCACTAGAGTGAGTGCCAAAGGTACCTTCGTGCAATTCGGCCATGATCTTTTCAGCTTCAATCTTGTCCACACAACGGAGCAGAATAGAATCATGATTACGCTTGTACAGGATGCCATTACTTAGGAAGAACTTAGCTGAGAATCTTCTTAAGAACTTTTTGTCATTGACTGAAGCTCCTTCGGGATATTCTTGAGCCTCGAGATACCTTTTGACTTCATGAAACCACGGCTGGCCCACTACTTCTTCGGTGTTAATCTCGTGACAGTGTGGTGGTTCGTCCATCCGTTCAATGGTGATTTGGGGAGCCTCATTATCCCAATTAAGTTTAAACATAAATGACATTGTAGCTAGAGCATCTGCTAGCTGATTTTCTTCTCACGGGAAGTGCTCGAAGGTAATCTGCTCGAAATGTGGTAACAATGTCAAAACATGTTCTTTATAAGGGATAAGGTTGGGATGCTTAGTGTCCCACTCTCCTTTGATCTGACTGATGACCAAAGCTGAGTCCCTAAACACATCTAAGGATTTGATTCCCAAGTCTATGGCAGCCTTGAGTCCAAAGATGCACGCTTCATATTCTGCCATGTTGTTCGTACAGTTGAAGCAAAGTCTGGAAGTGAAAGGAGTATGGCAACCTTCTGGGGATATGAGTACATCGCCGATACCGTTACCAAGTGCATTGGATGCCCCATCAAAGTACAGGGTCCATCGGGATCCTTGTTCAGGTCCGTCATATGGTCTGATCTCTTCGCAGTTGTCTACTATCATGATGTCTTCGGCAGGGAAGTCAAACTTCATGGACTGATAATCTTCTACAGCTTGATGGGCCAGATGATCAGCTAGCACACTTCCCTTTATAGCTTTTTGGGTTGTGTACTGTATGTCATATTCTGTTAGGATCATCTGCCATCTAGCTATCCTTCCAGACAGAGCAGGCTTCTCAAAGATGTACTTTATTGGATCCATCTTAGATATCAGCAAAGTGGTATGAGTCAACATATACTGCCTTAGCCGGCGAGCAGCCCATACCAAAGCGCAACAAGTTTTCTCGAGCAGTGAATATCTGGTTTCACAGTCAGTAAACTTTTTTCTTAGGTAATAAATAACGTGCTCTTTTCGGCCATACTCGTCATGCTTCCCCAGTACGCACCCCATTGAATTCTCTAAGACGGTCAGATACATGATTAGCGGTCTTCCCTCGACGGGTGGCATCAAGACAGGAGGATCTAGCAAATATTCCTTGATTTTATCGAAAGCAATCTAACATTCATCGTTCCATCTGACTACTTGATCTTTCTTCAACAGCTTGAAGATCGGTTCACAAGTAGACGTTAGGTGAGAGATGAATCTGGAAATATAGTTCAGGCGTCCCAAAAAACCTCTGACCTCCTTCTCAGTGCGAGGAGCAGGCATTTCTTGTATCGCTTTGACTTTGGCAGGATCAACCTTGATTCCTTTGTTGCTGACAATGAAACCTAAGAGTTTACCGGACCGGACTCCGAATGTACACTTGTTCGGGTTCAATCTTAGCTTGTACTCCTTCAATCTGACAAACAACTTTTGCAAGTGATCAAGGTGTTCTTCTTCAGTTTGTGATCGGGCTATCATGTCATCTACGTAGACCTCTATCTCATGATGTATCATATCATGAAACAAAGCTACCATGGCGCGTTGATAGGTTGCCCCGACATTCTTCATTCCGAATGGCATCACTTTGTAGCAGAACGTACCCCACTGTGTGACAAATATAGTTTTCTCCATGTCCTCAGGTGCCATTTTGATCTGGTTATAGCCTGAGAATCCGTCCATGAAAGAAAATACTTTGTGCTAGGCTGTATTATCGACCAAGATGTCGATGTGTGGAAGTGGAAAATCATCTTTAGGGTTGGCCCTGTTTAAATCTCTATAATCCATGCACATTCTCACTTTGCCGTCCTTTTTAGGCACGGGAACAATGTTGGCCACCCATTGAGGATAGGAAGTAACAGCCAGAAATCCAGCATTGAACTGTTTCATAACTTCTTCTTTGATCTTCTCTGACATGTCAGGTCTCATGCGGAAGACCTTTTGTTTCACTGGTGGACAATCTTCTCTTGTGGGTAGACGATGTACCACAATGTCTGTATCAAGTCCCGACATGTCTTCGTATGACCAGACAAAGATCTCAACATAATCATGCAATAGCTGAATTAGGCGCTCCTTGACACTCGGCTCTAGACTAGCACCCACTTTGATTTCCTTTTTATCTTCCTCGGTTCCCAAGTTGATTGTATCCAACAACTCCTCATGAGGATGAATTGCTCTTTCCTCTTGTTGTAGTAGTCTGGCCAATTCCCCTGGCACCTCACAATCTTCCTCACCTTCGTATTCGGCTTGGTAGATCAGATCTTCAGAGTCACTGAAGGCTATAGCAGTATCGTTACCCATGGGATCCGGAATGGAAGGGTACCTGCATTTATGAGTGTGGGTGTGTGTAAGGATATAGCCATCTTAAAACAACAAAATGTAAAAGAAAGACGATGAGCACGAAAAGTTTATATGTGAAAAAGCAGTCCATGATTCATTGAATGACATATGTAGATGAAATAAAAACCCTTACAAATGGACCATTGTGCCTCGGGTAAGACACAAGGTTTTTAAAGTGCGAATTGTTTGTGAATTATTACAAGTCCAACAGAAATGTAAAAGACAAACTACTGAGATATGAAAGTTATCGGAACAAAGTCTTTGGCTTCCCAGTTGCAAAGTCCTCCGCTGACAGTAGGAAATATCCAATCTTCCAAGATGCCATCCTCTTCATTGTCTTCCACTGCAATGACACTTTGATTGCTAATCTTCACAGGTGGCCCTCCAGCACGAGCACGACGCACAACCTTCTGACCAGTTAAAGTAAACCCCAAGCCAAACTTGTCTGATTTGTAAGGAATGTCTGGAAGCTGACCCCAGATTGTGCACCCCCCCTTCTTCCACTACTGCTCTCGCATCCTTTAGATATGACATCCAAAGTGGAGGTCTTGTGACTTTAGGAATCGAAGATACCGCCTTGGTCTCCGCTACTTCTGGAGAGACTTCTTCAAAATGTTGGAAAGGGGTCTCTATGAACTCGCCATCTAACTCCATATAACAGAAGGAATTCATATGACTAATCATATACTCCTCCTCCCCATGGACAGTTATGATCTTCCCTTGGACGGGGTACTTCAACATCTGATGCAAGGTGGAGGTGACAGCACCGACATTATGGATCCAAGGGCATCCCAACAGACAGGAATAAGAAGGATGGATGCCCATCACATAGAAGGTTGAGTTGAAGACCTGAGTTCCCACCTTGATTGGGGTGTCCACCTCCCCGTGGACCATCCTCTTAGAACCATCAAAAGCTCGCACCACTATGTTGCTAGGTTTTAAAGTCAGCCCCTCGCAATCCAACCTATCAAGGGCTTTCTTCGGCAAGACATTTAAAGATGACCCAGTATCAACAAAAACATGAGCTAGAGTTGTTCCTCTGCACTCTACTGAGACATGTAGTGCGTCTTTGTGTTTTCTCCCTCTGGGTGTCAAGTCAGCATCGGAGAAGCCCAGGCCATTATCAGCTGTCAAACTGGCCACACAGTCCTGGAACTCGTCAGCAGACGTCTCTTGCGGCACATGAGCTGTCTTCAGAAATTTGACCAGAGCTTTGGCATGTGCTTCAGAGCACAGCAGCAAGGCTAGCATACAGATCTTGGAAGGAGTCAGCCTCAACTGTTCAACCACATCATAATCACATTTCTTTATGATCCTCAGGATTTCTTCCATCTCCTTCTTGGATGTTTCAGGAATAGATAGTGATTGAGCCTTCGTCTGGACAGGCTCCTCTTGAACATTCTTTCCTTTATTCTCAGCAGTGGAAGTAGGGATAGGAATTGTATTGTCTTTGTTGGTAGGTACACTTGCAGGTACAATCACTGGTACAAATGTAATCTTCGGAATGGCCACGGGTCCAAAGACTGTTGTTGGAGGAGCAATCTCTGGAGAGAAGATCCTACCACTGCGGGTGATCTTGCTTGTTCCAACAATATTACAAATGTAGGAATTGTCCTCTTCGGAGCTTTCTTCTTCGGTAGTCAGTTCAACCTGTTTAATACCATGGTAGTAGATTTCTCCACCATAACTCCATGGTACTGATTTATCTGATTTGTATGGGGCTGGCCCGAGCATTGTAATCTTGAGTGGAGCAGTCTTTGGAGCAGGTGTAATCCTAACGGGTCTTTTAGGGGCCCTGGAAGGATTGGCGTAGATGGTTATTATTGAAACTTCTTTCACTGGAACGGGTGAAACAAGAGCATTCTCAAAAAAAAATTCTTAGTTATCCATCAGTCGTTGGATACCTTTCTTCAACAGAGGACAGTCAAACGATGAGGACAGGCAAACATGGCAGTCTTTGTCACAACTTGGGAATATGCCAGCTTTCAACAAATTCAACTTGATAATCGGGAGTGGAGTCAACAATTCATCCACGGTAGCAACAAACAGATCTTCTTCAATAACGTTGGCATTGTGACCATGCCTAAGCATTGGAGCGGAAATAACATTCGATTTCTCAGGCGCTTCAAACTCAACTTCCTTTGCATCTATCAGATCCTGGATTTTATTCTTCAGAGCCCAACAATTGTTGGTGTCGTGCCCTGGACTTTCAGGATGGTACGCGCATCTGGCGTTGGGATGGTAATGTGGAGACGTAGTATTAGGATTCTTTGGGGCCTCTTTTAGAGTGGCCAAATTTAACTTCAAGAGATGTGGTAGAACTTGGGCTGGAGTCATGTTAATCTTGGTAAATTTACGAACTGACCTTTCTACCCTTTGCTGATTATTTCTTGGTTGGTCTGATGCAGGCTTCGGAATCATAACGGCCCCCACTGTTGGTCGGCGCTCAGTTCTTCCCTGGTTTCTCTGAGAATACACAGCAGATACTTCCTTTCTTCCAGTGAAGGGCTTTTTTACAGCTGTTGAAGCAGACACGTCCTTTTGAATTTTCCCATTTCTTATACCAGCCTCCACTCTTTCGCCGATTAATATCAATTTAGTAAACCCTGCAGAGGAACTCCCAATCAGATGATTGAAGAAAGGGCCTGATAGAGTTCCCAGGAACATGTCCACCAACTCCCTCTCAGATAGAGGGGGTTGCACCCTTCTGGCTAGGTCTCTCCACTTTTGCGCGTAATCTTTAAAGCCCTCATTGGAAGCTATAGCCATACTTTGTAGCTGAGTACGGGTTGGCGCCAAGTCGGCGTTGTATTGATACTGTTTATAGAAAGCTGCTGCTAGGTCTTCCCAATTGTGGACATCATCCCTCTCCAACTGGTAGAACCAATCAAGTTACGTTCCTGATAAACTGTCTTGGAAAAAGTGGACCCATAGGTCTTTGTCGGCAGAGTGTGGTTGAATCTTCCTGACATAGGATATGAGGTGCATTTTAGGGAAAGACACCCCATCATACTTGGCAAACAGTGGCACTTTAAACTTTGGATGGATTACAATTCCTGATACCAGCCCCAATTCTTTAAAATCTAGCCCTGGTACTCTCTGGATTTCCATAGCGCTTAGTCGCTCTTCAAGGTGTTTGTACTTGTCATCAGCCGGAGGGTATTATTTTTCAGAGTGGTCCTCCTCTTCCTCTTCTTCTTCTTCTTCAGAATTTGATGGTACTTCCGTTTCTTTTCCTTTTCTTCCCCCTTCTTCAGATGTTGTTGGAAATTCTAAGGTCCGTCTGGCTTGTCCCTGAAACCTTTTGTCCATGATAACCACACCAGCTGACTTCTTCTTCTTTTTCTCTTTCTCTTTCTCTTTTTCTAGAAGAGTCTTCAGCTCCTCTTGCCCCTTGGCTAAGGTCATGAGTAACTGTTGAAATTGTGAATTCTGAGCTTACAGATCTTTGACCGTTTGTTCGATATCCATCTTACTAAGATAAACAGTAGAGAGATGAGGAAACTTGGTGTGAAGACCTATTTATGCTTATGATGAATGATATGTATTCATGCAATGTTTTCAAAGATTTAGAAATTCAAATTTGTTTTAAACAAAAAAGAAACACACGTCATATTAATAAGATAGAATTGTGAGTACATCAATGCCCCTTGGGCAAAATAATACAAAATTCGAAGGTAAAAAGACGTTGCGCATCCTCTTTGGTGAAATGTAGGTGTTGAGAGTCTACTCTTCGTGAAGTAACAGAGTGAGTTCCAAAACCTTCTTCTCGCTCGCGTAGAATTAGGCTTCGAAATTATCGCACTCTCCTTTAAGCTGTATCCAACTCCTTTGTAGGTCTTCGAGTGATGTTAGCATGTCAGGATGTAAGATGGTGTATGGAACCTCTCCTTCCTTAACAGGCTCTATAATCACTAGGAGAATGGTGGGATAAGGCATCATAAGACTTTGAACACGGGTTCGTACCCACTTGAGGTAAGGCTCAAGAGGGATGGAATTATTGTGTCCCAAAGTCTTGCTATCCACCTTGTTAGGCATCCTCCAAGCTCAGATGAATCTCTGACGGAGTCCTTGGTCATCGTTGTCGTAGTCAAAAACCAATCCTTGAATCAGCATATCATGTAGGCCATCCCTTTGGGCATAACCAAACTGTCTTAGAGCTAAGCACAGGTTGTAGGTGATGCCTCCCTTAATGCCAAGTAGAGGGACATTAGGGAATTCCCCACAACGGTCAATAATGGTAACATTCTCTTTGGATCGATAACACCAATGGATGTCTGAATGTGTAAGCGTCATTAACCTTTGTGACCACCTCAAACCTTGCTCATTTTTCAAGATTGATTGGGGAATATGAGAAATAAACCATCTTGCCAGTAGAGGAGTGCAACACATGAGAACACCTCTTTTCCTCATTGTACGAGTGTGAAAAGAGTGGAGGATATCCCCAAGCAATGTAGGCACCGGGTTGCGAGACATGAAGATTTTGACAGCGCTTACATCTATGAGTTGGTCAAGATTAGGGAACAAGACCATCCCATAGATTAGAAGAGCTACAATCTCCTCAAAAGCTTACAAGTCTAGGGAATTCCAACAGCTTTGGGCCTTCTCAAACAGAAACTTTGACAAGAAGCCTTTGACACCACTTCTAGTTTCCCAATGAGTTGTGACATCAGATGAGTGCAAGTGCAGGGCTTGAGCAATCTCTTCTGGATTTGGATCTCTTTCTGTACCATTGAAAGGTAGTTGATTGAGAATAGGAATCCTCAAGAGTTGAGAGAATTCTTCCAAAGTAGGCACAAGTTGATAGTCAGGAAATGTGAAGCAATGATGCAAAGGGTCAAAAAACTGGAAGAGAACTTTCATCATATCCTCCTCTGTGTTGGAAGTGACCAAAATGAGTAGACGGCCATGTCTTTCGGTGAATGAATAATTCTCAGGAATCCTTGAAGCTAGCTCCTTGAGTTGTGGAGGAATTCTTACAAGGTTGATTTGGATAGTTTTTCTGCGAAGTGAATCCATAACCTACAAAACAAGAACAAAGATGAACCTCCAAAATCCTTGAAATGGTTAGTGAATTCATATGATGTTCATGATGTCCATGATGTTATGAACCAGTATATATGTACAAGCAAATCACACAAGTTCCTAGTTTAGGCTTGCATGGGGTTTCATAGGTAAGTACCCTCTTAAAGTTTAGTTGGCTCAACCTGTCCTAGTAATAGTAACCGGGTTATAAGGAGCTCAATATCACTGGATTGTTTCCTTGTTCATTATTTCAATTCAAGCCTCTTTACTAACGACCGAAATATTCCAAGTAACCAACCCTCAATGAGTGTATTATCGAGTATCTACCAACTTTGGACTGCACCAAATCCGGTCATCTCACTACATCCTAAAAGGCCAAGTTGGTCAAGTAAAGGTTCTAAAAGTTCATTAGTGCTTCATGACATCACTCAGCGGCCCCGTATTCTCTTTGATTGACTCAAATTGCTATCGGTACCCACAAATATGTCACACTAATATAGCTATTGCTTAGACCATGTTGGTATACCCCACACAGCTTCCACAACATATTGCTATTTACCAATAATGTTTCCAAAATCCGGGTGGAGGATTCAAACCCAAACAATAGAACCAAAATGTAAAACAAACAAGTCAAACAAGGTAAGCATGTAAATGTGATCTAAAACCCTAAGGTAACCCCACTTTTAGAATTTATTCCCCAGCAGAGTCGCCAGTTCTGTGATGCGGTAGGAGAACTGACTTGAGGTTTTGCGTTTGTGTTCACAAATGTTGCGGTTAGCAAGAGTCGCCACCGACTTTTCTTTTATCCAAAAGGAAAGGTAAAAAAGCACAGGAAAGACTTTTGAGATGTTTTCTTGAGTTCGGGGGGTAGATTATGAAAAGGGAAGGTGCTAGCACCCTTTTCATCCATGGTTTTCCATGGGCTCTTAGTTACTTGTTTAGATCACTGGCTTTGTTTTGTTTGAAATGGTGTTTGGTGTGATTATGAAAGTATTTTGTAAAATAGGCCATTCGTTTAGGCAATCTTTGTAATGATTCTCGTTCGTGAGAATGTATACAAAGATGTTTGTCTTTTGAAAAATGTTTCATTTTTTTTGTAAAATGTTTTGAAATGTGTGTGTGTGTGTTTGTTTTTGAAAATAGCAAGGATTGTTTTGAAATGGTACAAGTAACTAGAAGCTATCTACCTACTCAAATGTCTTTCTTGTGCATTTTTATTCCTTTGACATTGTTGATTTACCATTGATTTGGTAAACAACCCTATCTTTGGATGTAAACGGGACGGGCGTGGGTCATCGTATGACCATGATAGCAATGTTACCAAGTATCTTAGCATGTTTGAGGGACCAAGATCATTTTTTTAGGCAACCTTTGTATAGCGTCATCGAGGGACTATGATCTTATTTTGTTTTGTTTTTCCAAGATACTTCGCGTGTGTAACATGGTCATTTTATTTAGGCAACCAAGTGGGAGAAACCTTAAGGGTGCTTATGTGCAATGTGTGTCATTTTACATGCTTTTGTCTTGCATTAGGTTTTTTCTATTTGCTTGATTTTTGTTCTTGTCATGCAAACCCTAGTTTACTAAACATGGTATATGAAAGCAATAAATTGCGTAAAATAAACTAAGCTATTACAACAATTATTATGGGAGGGGGGATACAAGTTTTTGAATGGGGATATTGCACAAATATAAACCTAAAAATACTATTACAACCCAATCGAATATTGTGCGCATTAAATAAATATACAAATATTAAAATGCAATGCAAATGTATTTATGTGAAAAATGTTTTGTATTTGTTTAATGTAGGAGAAAATAATTTATTTAAACCCTAGAAATAAGAGAAAAAATATTATTATTTTTGGAAAGGGATGAAACCCTAATTTTTTTATTAAAAGAAAATAAAGTTTTCCTAATATTATTTTGTCCATTTTTGTACAAGAAATAATAAATAATATTATGTTTAAATATTAAAAATTAAATACGTATAAAAATGATTATTTATGATTATAAATGGTATAATAAAAAAAATGTTCAGTATTTTTTAAATGTATTTATAAATTATATAAGAAAATAAGTCCTATTTATTAAAATAAACTATTTTTTCATGTAAAAAAAATAATAAAAATAAAAATAAAATTGCAAAAAATTATTTAATTATTTTTTAGGATTTTTTAATGTTCAGAAAAAATAATCAAAAGCAATAAATATGAAAATGTAAAAAAAAAATAAAATGAAAAATAAACAAAATTAGCCAGGGGTGCAAAAGTAATTCAGGGGGTGTGGATAACAGAAACAAAAAGGCCAGACGCGCCAAAAAATCCCAGGCACTTCGTCCCTGTCCTCCAACCATGTCCTGCGCGCGCGTTTTCCCTTCAAACTGTATCTTTCACATGCTTGCATAAAAACAAAATCTCATAACATAAAACATGTAGCATTTGAGATCACGATTCCAACAATATAAATTTTGTAACCTAACTCTCAAAGATCAGAGAGAATTTTGATGGACCTAATTTGTGACCTAACTTTTTCACCATTTTTTAACTTCAAATTCTCTAAGCACAGTTAATATAAATGAAAAGTATGCATATGTACAACTTCACCATGTTATAGACTACATCTTTTCTTCATAAATAGTGGCTTGAGGATGCCTAAATATAGAGATAGTGTTTTGAAAAATACCTACTTCATTTGGATTTGGATAGAGCAATGTAGGGACTTTGATGGAGGCCTGAGGATCGTGTGAGCTTCCTTGTACTTCCCTCAAGCTATTTCAATGTTTATCTTGCTCTGAGGATGGCTGAAACTCTTTGTAGAAGTCAAGTTGCAAGCTTCCAAAGTGAAAATGGCAATGGCTGAAATAGGGGTTACAGGAACAGTGTAAAGGCTTGGCTTGCTTTGTTATGATGTGTAGAAGGTGTTTGAAGTGTTAAAATACAAAATGCACGAGCCAAAAATGTATTGGCTATGGTTTTGCAGAAATCTATATGTTTGGACAGAAAATTGGAGTTTTTGTGTTTTGGAGAGTTTCAGATGTAAAACAATCGTGTTCTTTGTTGCACAATGTTTGTGAATATGTATAGAATGGATACAAAGTCCACTCCTCACTAGTTGTACAAGTTCTGACCTTTTGGCAACCTTTTCTTGCATTTGAAGAAAAGTGAAGTGACCATTGCTACATGCTTGTACTGGCTGGCTTGTGAGCTGATAGGAGTTGGTACACATTGCTTGATACTTGTATAATTTGTTTGTACCAAAGGGATAGGTCTAAGGCTCAAGATTTGTAAAGTTGCAAAAACTCACCTTTATGAAAATGGCATTGTAACCTTTATGCCTAAAATGGAATTATCTCTTGTACAATATTCCAAAAGCCAAGATAAAGCCTTTAACTTCTGAGTTTGAAATTAATTATGGAGTGTAGAGTGAGTTTAGGACCTGTAAAGCAAGATTCAAACATCAAAGATCTGATTTGCAACTTGATGCTTTGTAAAAATGGCTTGATCAAAAGTGATAAAATGCCAACTTCTCCTCTTCGATCCTCCCTAACCAAGAATGATCTTGGAGAGTTCTGGGACATTTTGGAAAGCTTGTAATGTTCTTTATAATCCATATTTGAAATGCATTTTGAGATACCTCTTGGAACTAGGTGAATAATGTCCATGAAGTTGGGTCCAAAACCTGCCTAAATTAGTGCAAATTTTCACTAAGTTAAGAAGTTCATGGACCTATATTCACAAATTCATAACTTGAGATCCAATCATCTTTTGGGAAAAGTTTGTGAAGCAAAGTTGTATATTTCATGGAGGAATACAAATATCATGTTGGAAGTTTTCTTTGAATCTAAATGCATCGTGGTGAAAAAGTGGTGAAAATTTGGGAAAAAATAAGAAAATTTCCATACTTAGAAAAATTCTAAGTTATGAAAATTTTCAAATTCAAAACCCTAATTTTCAAAATTGGTTTTCTTGGTGAACAAGTTTCATATTTTGACATATCTTGATGAATTATGACCCTTGGCACTTGATTTTGACCAAAAAGTCAAAGTTTGACTTTTTAGTGTATAGTTGACTTTTGATAAGTTGACTGCAAAATTCATCTGTCAATCCAATGAACTTGAGATATTTTGAACCATGTAATTAGGTCAAGATGATGCCATTGGACCCTTGAAATCATGTTTGAACTCAATTGGCCATTGGCTAGGTTAAAAATCAGAAATTGCCCTTTCTCAGTCAAAACCCTAATTTTGACCATTTTTCCCTTTTAATGATTTGATCAAATTTCTTGAGGAGTTGTGATCCAAACTTGATCAAATGGTACATATGAGTCTAAAATGTTGATGTGGATAAAAAATTATGAAGTTTGACTGTAAATTGGCCATGGTTGACTTTTTCCCCAATACAGTTGATTTTTAGGTCAACTGTCCAATTGACTGATCAAAAATATGGTTCAAGGCTTGCAACTTAACATGAGCAATCTTAGGGGTCCAAGATGATTTATGAAGGTCACATGAAGCATTGATGATCCAAAAATCCTTGTGCAAACTCAAACCCTAATTTTGGGTGATCAGTGAAAGATGAGATGTCTTGAGCTGACCAAACCCTAATCTTGTCTTGAGTCCAAGAAGTCTTGTGAGAAAAATCTTGATAAATGAGAGGGCAAATTTTGGGGTACAACGGATGGTTTAATGAGTATCCATAGATAAAATAAATAAATAAACATTTATTTTTTAACGGACATGGATATGAATTTGATGGTACCCGTGTCCGCAGGTATTTGTATTCATTAATAATTAGCAAAATCACTTAAATATTAATTTGCTTAATTTAAAATTATCATTTTTAATATGAAATTATTATTATTATTATTATTATTAAGATCTCTAATTGCAGATTTTGATTATTTTGTTGTAACAATCGAAGAGGCCAAAAATCTATCTGAGATGAAGTTGGAAGAACTTAAAGCTTCTTTGGAGGCTCATGAAATGAGGCTGCAGCAAAGAAACTTAGAAAGGGAGAAGACAGCTGAACAAGAATTGCAATCAAGATTCAACAAGAAAGCTGGAAAAGAGAAATCGAAGCAGCGTAAGAATCTTGCTGGTGATGAGAATTCAAGCAAGAATACTGATTCGAAAGGAGTGGGCAACAAGTATTTTGGGAAGAAAGTTGACACGAAAGGGGTGCAATGTTACAATTGTCAAGGTTTTGTCCATTATGCTAGAGATTGTCGAAGCAAGAAAGCTGCAAGGTCGAAAGATAGTGATAAAGCTCAATATGCACGAGCTGGAAGTAGTGATTCTGATGATGTGTTGTTGCTGGTGAACACTCAATTGAACACTGAAAAAAACAACTTGTGGTATCTAGATTCAGGATGTAGTAACCATATTGTTGGTAATAAAAAGTAGTTTACCAAGTTAGATGAGTCAGTCGAAAATGTTAAAAATTTTGCAGATGGAAGGCATATCAAATCAGGTGGTAAAGGAGACATTTTGATTATCAAGAAGGATGGTCGAAAGGCTACTATCACTGAAGTTCTATATGTACCTTCGATGACAAATAACTTGATAAGTGTAGGTCAATTACTTGCAAAAGGCTTCAACATGAAGTTGTAGAATAATCAGATGAATGTATATAGGGATGATGGGAGGCTAATCATGAAAGCACCATTGGCGGAGAAACCTTCAAAGTCGAACTCAACACATCAGATGAAAAATGTCTTGCTTCAACTATAAAAGAAGACAAGAACTGGCTATGACATCACATGTATGGACATCTAAACTTCAAAAGTGTATGTATGTTCAATCATAAGAATATGGTGCTTGGGTTTCTGTATATGAAGGAACCAAATCAGATATGTGAAGAATGCTGCAAAGTTAAGCAGGCAAGGAAGGCATTCAAACGTGATTTTCCTATAAGGTCAAGGCAAAAACTGCAACTGGTTCATTCAGATGTGTGTGGACCTTTTTAAGTAAAGTCTAATGGATGTAATAGGTATTTCCTTAATTTCATTGATGAATTCACCAGACATATGTGAATTTACCTCATTGAAAGGAAGAGTGAGGTATTCACACAGTTCAAGAAGTTCAAGATGCATGTTGAGAAACAAAGTGGCTGCAAATTGAAAAAGTTAAGAACTGATGGTGGTGGTGAATATACATTAGAAGAATTTGCCAGATTTTGCAATGAGGAAGGTATATAGCATGAGGTTGTTGCACCCTATACGCCTTAGCATAATGGCATCACTGAGAGAAAGAATAGAAGTGTACTGAACATGACCAGATGTATGTTGAAAGCTAAGGATATGCCTAAGATATTTTAGGCTGAAGCAGCTTCGGCAGCAATATACATTCTAAATAGTTGCCCAACGAAGAAGATGGTCGAAAAGACACCACATGAGGCTTGGACAGGGTCGAAGCCAAATGTAAGTCATCTTAGAATTTTTGGATTAATGTGTTTCAAGCATGTACCTGAACAATTGAGAAAGAAGCTGGATGATCGAAGTGAAGTCACGGTGCTCATAGGTTATCATTCGACTGGTGCATACAAGTTGTATTACCAATTGAAGATAAACTAGTGATCATTAGAGATGTTCTTGTAGACGAAAGCAAATGATGAGATTGCAGTCGAAGTGAAGTTCAACAAGAATCAGACACAGTCACAATTGTGTTCGAAGAAGATGAAGCTTCAACAAGTCAAAATGAACAAGGTGATACTTTGACTGATCGAAATGAAGAACCACCTGTGCAGAACGAAAGAAGATCCACAAGAATAAGAACTGAGTCAACTAGGCTGACTGGATATGAGAGGTTTCCAGATCAAGCAATAGATGCTGATGGTGACTTAATCGAAGAAGGCATGATGATGGCTGAAGTAGAACCAATTGACTTGGGTGAAGCCTTGAGCAATTTGAATTGGTGTGAAGCCCTGAAAGAAGAACTTAGAGCCATTGAGAATAACAACACTTAGGAGCTTGTCGAAAAAACCAACAAGAAACCAATTAATGTGAAATAGATCTACAAGGTGAAACGAAGGCTAGATGGTGAGATTGCAAAGTACAAGGCAAGACTGGTGGCCAAAGGTTTTCTAAAACAACCAGGTATTGACTTTGATGAAGTGTATGCGCCTGTTGCTTGGATCGAAACAATCAGGATTGTTGTTTCGATAACTGGATATAGAGGATGGAAAATGCACCAACTTGATGTGAAGTCAACATTTTTGGATGGGCCTCTGGAAGAAGAAGTCTATGTCACTCAACCACCAGGCTTCGATGTCAAAGGGCAGGAGTCAAAGGTTTACAGATTGAGGAAGGCGCTCTATGGCTTAAAGCAAGCTCCTAGAGCTTAGAATAAAAGGATAGATAGCTTCCTAATCGAAGCAGGGTTCACAAAGTGTGTCTCTAAATATGGAGTGTATGTAAATGATGTCGAAAGATCCAATCAAATCATTTTATGCCTCTATGTTGATGACTTACTCATTACAGGAGCAAATGAAGCTGAGATAATGAAGGTAAAGTCAAAGTTAATGTAGGAATTAGAAATGTCTGATTTAGGGAATCTTTCCTACTTCCTGGGAATGGAATTTAAAGACATCGAAGGAGGAGTTTTCTTGCATCAAACGAAGTATGCTCAAGATATATTGAATAGGTTCAATATGAGCAACTGTAAGGCAGCTGTTACTTCATTAGAGACTGGAGCAAAGCTGAAGAAGGAATCGAATGATGAATATGTAAGTTCGACCCTTTACAAACAAATCATTGGATCATTGAGGCATCTTTGCAATACTAGACAAGATATCTGCCAAAGTGTAGGATTGTTGAGAAGATTTATAGAGAAGCCTCAGGAATGTCATCTCATTGCAGTAAAAAGGGTGTTGAGATACATCAAGGGAACTGTTGATCATGGTGTGTTGTTGCCAAAAGAATCGAAGAATAGTACACAGGTCGAAGTGCATGGATACACTGACTCAGATTTCAGTGGAGATCAAGATGAAAAGAAGAGTACTGCAGTGTACATTTTCATTATCGAAGGAGCTCCAATCTCCTGGAGTTCGTGGAAGCAAAGCATTGTGGCTTTGTCTTCATGCGAAGCAGAATAATGTGGTTGCATCATATGCTGCATGCTAAGCAGCATGGATCAAAATGCTACTTGAAGAGCTCAGAATAATGGAATCGAAGATGAAGTTGTTTGTTGATAACAAGTCAGCAATAAATCTTGCGAATCACCCAATGTGTCATGGTCGAAGTAAACACATTGAACGAAGGTACCATTTTCTGAGAGACCAAGTAAACAAAGAGAAGCTTGAAATAGAACATTTCAAGACAGAAGTGCAACTAGCTGACATATTCACCAAACCTCTGAAGAAAGTGAGATTCGAAGAGTTAAAAAAAGGCATTGGGATGAGAAGTCTTGATAACATGAATTAAGAGAGTGTGTTAGTTGGTTAATTTATGTTAGTTGTTATTTGGGCTTTAGCTTGTATTTGGGTCTGGGCATGTTGCCTATATAAAGGGTCATTACTTTGTAATTCACATAACTGCAGTAACAATAATAACAGTTTCAGTTTAAGTGTTAGTTACACTAACTAACTCAACAATCTCTCACTCTCTCTTCTTCTTCTTCTTCTTCTTCTTCTTCTTCTTCTTCTTCTTCTTCTTCTTCTTATTCTTCTTCTTCTTCTTGTTTTTTCACAATATTCATCTTTCTTGAATCATTTGTTCCAACATCTATATCCATGAGAATCCATTATCATTCCTACATATAAATATCAGGTCTCGAGTTTGATGAATAGCAAATGACTTAGTAAGTTTAACATCTTTATTTTTTTTAAAAGTTAATTTCTTTGTGTTTATTTGGCATTTTCTCATTTTGTTTTCTTTCGCTAAGCCAAGTGTAGGTGTAACTTTTTATTTATAATATAACATTTCTTTATTTCTTAAAAAAATCACACATTACATTTTATTAAAATTTCGATAATATTATATTCAGTTTTTCTGTTTTAAATATTATATATTAATATAATTAAATTAATATTTAATTATTTTACGATTCACTCTAAAACATTATTGTATTCTATTGATTTGTGTTATATTTTTTTTAGAAATAGAGTATACTTTATGTAATTACAAGGATTAATTTCTCAAATCAGATAAGATCACAATAAATAATAAAATTCTTCTTCAAAAGAATTTAACGTTATTGCATGTCTAGAGTTAGGCTCGAGCCCGTGGCCATGACCTACGATTAAGAGGGATGCACTAATTTGTGTTATATTTTATATTTGTATATTATTTTAAACAATTTTAAATTAGTATTATATTTAAAAACATGTTAAAAATTTTTAAATAACATAATACATGAAAAAAAATTGATTTAAAGTAATATAATTTACATCAACGATACCATGTCATTCATGTTGGTTTTAGTTTCTCTATTTAAAGCATCATTACACATTGATTCTTTATAACCATATCCACATTTTCAACACCTTTCAACCATGATTCTCCATATTCATCTATCTATATTATTCTCCTACATTACATTCTTTCACCTCATTTCCATCACATTAGCTCAATCCGAAAACTATATCATCCGGATGAACTTATCAGCCATGCCCAAACCATTCACAAACCATCACACATGGTACCAATCAACTCTTTCTTCAGCATTACAAAACTCTCAATTCACAACAACAACCAATAATCTCAACTCTCTAATTTCTTCCAAGTTTATTTACACCTACACACATGTCATTAATGGTTTCAGTGCTAATTTGTCACCAAAAGAACATGAACTCCTCAAAACCTCACCAGGTTACATTTCTTCAATACCTGATTTACCTGTGAAGCTTGACACAACATACTCACCTCAGTTCCTTGGTCTCAATCCAAACAAAGGCGCTTGGCACGACTCAAATTTCGGTAACGACGTAATTGTTGGCTTAATCGACACCGGAGTTTGGCCAGAAAGTGATAGTTTCAAAGACCATGGAATGACTGAAATTCCTTCAAAATGGAAAGGACAATGTGAAAACAGCATCCATTTCAAAAAATCACTTTGTAACAAAAAACTCATTGGTGCTAAATTCTTCAACAAAGGATTATTAGCCCAAAATCCTAACGCTTCCTTAGGATTAAACTCCACACGTGACACAGAAGGTCATGGAACACACACTTCATCAACAGCAGCTGGAAGTAGAGTTGATAAAGCATCATTCTTTGGTTATGCAGCTGGAACAGCTTCTGGAATAGCTTCGAATTCTCGTGTTGCAATGTATAAAGCTATTTGGGTAGATGGAAGGTTATCATCTGATATAATAGCTGCAATTGACGCGGCAATATCAGACGGTGTCGATGTTCTTTCATTATCATTTGGTATTAATGATGTATCTTTGTATGAAGATCCTGTAGCTATAGCAACATTTGCAGCTATGGAAAAAGGTGTTTTTGTTACCACTTCGGCTGGAAATGAAGGACCTGCACATAGAACTATTCACAATGGAACACCTTGGGTTATAACTGTTGCTGCTGGAACTATGAATAGAGATTTTCAAGGAACTCTTACACTTGGAAATGGTAGCAAAATTGTGGGTTTGTCTCTTTACATAGGAAAATTTCCTTCTAACAATTTTCCAATTGTTTTCATGGGTTCATGTGACAATGTAAGGGAATTGAAAAAAGTGAAAAACAAGATTGTGGTGTGTGAAGACAAGAATGGAACTAGTGTTTATGATCAACTCCGTAATTTGGTTGAAGCAAAATCTTTTGGAGGTGTTTTGATTTCAAATGTCTCAGATGCATCCTTTACACAGAACTTTGCATTCATCGTTGTTAATCCAATCAATGGTGAAATTGTTAAAGCTTACATCAAGAGTCATAACTATAACTCCAAAAAGTCTAGTTCTATAGCAAACTTGTCTTTCAAGAAAACAGTATTTGGAACAAAACCAGCACCTAGTGTTGATTCTTATAGTTCAAGAGGTCCATCAAAAAGTTGTCCATTTGTTTTGAAACCTGACATTACTGCGCCCGGTACTTCAATCTTAGCAGCATGGCCTTCAAACGTTCTTGTTTCGTATTTGGGGACTAAAGAAGCTTTCAGCAGTTTCAATATGATAAGTGGAACATCTATGGCATGTCCTCATGTTGCAGGCATAGCGGCGCTTTTAAAAGGCGCGCACAGAGATTGGAGCCCAGCGGCTATTCGGTCAGCGATTATGACAACATCAGACATATTTGATAATACTAAGGAACATATCAAAGACATTGATGATAACAAAGATGCAACCCCTTTAGCATTGGGAGCTGGTCATGTTAACCCTAATAGAGCACTTGATCCTGGTCTTGTTTATGATGTTGGTGTACAAGATTATGTTAATCTTCTTTGTGCACTTAATTTCACACAACAAAACATCACTGCCATTACAGGATCATCTTTCAATGATTGCTCTAAACCTTCTTTGGATCTTAATTATCCTTCTTTTATTGCTTTCTTCAATGGTGGAAATTCTTCAAAAACATTACATGAATTTCACAGAACAGTTACCAATGTTGGTGAAGGGAAAACAATTTATACTGCTAGCATTACTCCTACTAAAGGTTTTAGTGTTAGTGTGATCCCAAACAAGTTAGTGTTTCATGAGAAGAATGAAAAGTTGAGCTTCAAGTTGAGGATTGAAGTTGAAAGAATGGCAAAATTAAAGAAAGTGAGTTTTGGATATCTAAGTTGGATGGATGTGAAGCATGTGGTGAGGAGTCCTATTGTGGTCACAACCATGAAAATGAATTCCTAGATTTTTCTTGTTATAATGTTGGAGAGGTTATTATCATATGAATCAAGTGAGAAATGTAAATTAAATAAGAAAATATTTGATAAATAATATTCACTTTTCACTGGACCAACTAGTCGCTTCAAGTTAGTAACAATAATAATAACTAACAAATTGATTTTTATTTTAGATAACTAACTTTGACTTGATGATGATAGTTTTTACCACTAAAGTTATAGACTTTTAGCTACGCTCAAAAGTGTGGCACTTAGACAATGATATAATAACCATGGTCAAATGTAGCTTTAGATAACTATGGTAACATTACCTTAACCATGCTTAAATATGCTTCAACCGTGCCTAATCGAAAGAATTGACATTAGATTATAGATCCTCCAATATGCTCCTTACTTGGGCATCACTGCCATCTAATTGAAAATGCATAACCTCAATTGAGTTTTAACAATGTTTATGACTTATCAGATACATAACATTATGAAATTGAAACATTGAAGCCGTGTGTTTTACTGTAAAATATAGTTTTTTTTTTTTTTTTTAATTTAATGGTTTTTTTTTTATTTTAAAAAGTTTAAATATAGTTGGAGTCCCTATAAATATCTCATAATTCAATTTTAGTCCCTCAATAAATTGCTTCAAACAATTGTCCTTCAAATTTTTTCTGTCCCTAAATTTTGTCTCTCCCGTTAAATGGCCATAATAGAAGCTGATGTGAACTGACGCGTAGGATAATTTTGTAAAACGTGGCGAAGCTGACATTTGAATTATAATGGGAATTATTTTTTAAAGAGCTTGTTTTGTCTTATTATGTAAAACACGTTAACCTAAATTTCTCTTTCTTCCTCAATTTCATTCTTCTTCTTCTCCACTATCGTGCTTCTTCTTCTCCATAAATATGTAAATCAATCATTTAAATCAAAACCTAATTGTTCCAATGTCGTCTTCCATTTCGAGGCCTAGCAAATATGTGTCCTTTTATTCCACTTCTATGAGTAATCGTCACGGGAGGTTTTGTGCGTGTCACGGTCGTATGGTATCCTTCCATTGTAAGAATGAAGCTAACATAGGAAGACTTTTTTGGAGATGTCAAAATCAAATCTTCATCTTTTTTCAATGAAAATCAAATCAAATCTTCTTATTTGAATAAAAAAATTTCCAATTTAATTTGGATTAACAAACTTCTTCCAAAAGCAATCTTCTATATCTTCTAAAGGGATTAAAACCAAAACAAATATGAAGATAATCTAAAGATAATCAGAACCCAATCTGCACGGAAAGATGTCTCACAACATAAGTTGAACATCTTGTTCGACAAGTTACCTATAAAAACAAGTCAATTGAAGGAACATCATTAATGATTCAAGTTTGAAGGAAGCACTCTCCTGATCATGAGGGACAAACAGTCAAGTTAATGACCTTAAATAAGCATTGTGTGGGAGACAACCCATATAACTGTGTATTTTATTTTGCTTTTATGTTTATTTTGGAAAGAATAAAAAGAAAGTTTTACAAAGGGAACCACCATCTTGTACCAGACGATATGCATCGACAAATGATAATCATGAGTGAGGTAATACATAGAAGCGGAACAACATAGTTAAGTCATTTTCCATTGCCTCTATCATAAAAAATGTGAGATTTATCTTTCCCTTTTTTTTTCACTATTAACATTAGGGACAATGGTTGGTTTAGATACTAGGGGATTTACATGTTTTCTAGTATAGTTATGTTTGTTATTTTTGCTTGTGTTTGGATATTTGCTAAGCCATTTTGAAAATCCTACCGTAGCTTGCAAATTATGAATTATTTTTTTTGAGTTTTGATTGTCGGTGTGAAGAGAAAGTATATTGAGCATACATGAAAAGATGTTTAAGGTTAAGGACCCTATGAAAATTTAGTAAACTTGGTTTGTCCCAACACTTATAATCTCCTTGTACGATAAAGATTAAACTCGATTTAACTTGTAACCTTTGTGATTTGTGCTTATCTTCAAATTAATTACATGAAATGGCCTGGCATAAACATTTTATTTGCATTACGTGGGTTGTTTGGCCAAGGACAAAATAAGTATATATAAAAAGAATAAAAGGACAGGGAACTAGAGTAAGTTGGGTATACCCTATTGTAATACGGTGGGAGAACTGACTTTTGATTTTGCGTTTTATCGCAAATGTCGCAGATAGCAAGAGTTGCCACCAATTTTTCTTTTATCCAATAAAGGAAAAGGTGAAAAGAACAAGAAAGACATTTGAGAATTTTTTAGTAAGGGGGGTAGGTTATGAAAAGGGAATGTATTAACACTCTTTTCACCCGTAGTTATCTATGAGCTCTTAATCGCTAGCTCACTTTTGAAAATGCTTAGTGAATGTGTAAGTTTGAAAATATTTTGAAAATGCCTAAGTTCGGAAACTTTGTAATAATTCTCGTATCAGTTGAGAATGCATACAAAATGTTTATTTTGAAAATATTTCAGAAGAGAAGTGTATTGTGTGAAAAATATTTTGAAATATTCGCGAGCAAGCGATTAAGAACTATTTACCTACTCAAAAGTCTTTTGTTCTTTTCCTCCTCCTTTAGATAGTGTTATCCTATCATTGGTTAGTAGGAAGCTCTATCGTTGGATGTTTTGAGGGACATGCGCGGGTCATCGTATAGTCATAAAGGTAACATATAGGGATACCTATAGAAATTCTAAGGGACTATCATCATGTATTCGTAGGCAACATTGAGGGACAAGATCATTTACCGAAGGCAGCATCGAAGGGTCATCGAGGGACTATGATCTTTATGATGATTTTTAACCAAGGGCTTTTGCTAATGGTATCCCTACGTTCGAGGGACAAGACTATTTTCCGAAGGAAACAAGTGGAGTCACCCTAGAGGTACGTGTATGAAAAGTGATTTATTTTCTGTTAATTTGTCTTGATTAGATTTTCTAGCGTTTGATTATTATCTTGCCATACAATCCTATATAGCTAACATTTATATATACATACAAGGCATACAAAATATAGACGCAAGAAAATAAAATGCGGGAAAGTAAAGACCTATTACATGGCTTTGGGAGATTTACAATATTTACACCTTTGTGAGAATTTAAATGCTAAACTATTACAAGAAAACGTATGCGACCTATACATTTGTTTCTAATAAAATAAATAGCAAAAGTAAATACAAAATATTTGCAAAATTATTTTTAAAAATCTTAACATCAAAAAGATTAGAAATTAAATTTTTGTGCATTTTTGGTTTGATTTGAAATATAAAATAAATAGACTTTAAACCTAAATTAAATATTTAATTAATTATAAAAGAAACATATGTCTAATTAATTAATTAAGAAAAATGTTGTCTAGATATTAAATTAACCTATTAAAAGTCTAGTTTTGATTTTATTATATTTTTTATGATTTTATTGATTAAAGAAAATGATTAAAAAGAAAAATTAAATTAATTAGACAAAATGAAAAAGAAAAATAGAAAAGGGTTAAAAAATATTGAAAAGAAGAAAAGAAAGGTGCAGACGCTGGGGTTTGAACCCACTCCTTTCTATTTACCGTATCCATCCTCTGCCATCTGAACCATGCGAGCTTGGTGTTTAAAAAATGGGATTTGATCATTTTATGATAAACCTGTAAAGATTGGGAAATAATAGAAAAAATATATTCTGCATTGTTGTACCTCAGAAGATCATTAATGGTGGTAGTATGCAATAAAACAAAATGAAAACAGAAAAATAAATTTGCAAGAAATTAAGAAAAATGTCGTAGCATGTATGCCCATTTCATGCTTTTTGGATCATTACAAATGATCTAAACTTACCCTATAATGCTCCTGGAAGTGAATGGAAAGGCTGATTTGTTTTAATCGTGACTGCAACTAGAGTTTACAGCTTGCCATAGTTTTGAGAATTTTGGAAATTTTGGAGTGTTTTTTTTTTTGGACCAACTTTTGTGTTTTGATGATTTGAGGTCTTTCCTTGAGGAATCATGATCAACCCTTTATCAAATGATGAATAATACTTCAAAATGTTGATGTTGACCAAAAATCTTGAAGTTTGACTTTATGTTGACCATAGTTGAATTTTTAACCAATATAGTTAATTTTGAATCATCTGAGCTATTTACTGAGAAATCTTGTGATGCAAGGCTTGAAACTTGACATGAAAATTGTTGAAGACCTAGGGAGAACCATGGAAACAACTTGAGACCTTTGAAACCCAATATTCCTTGAGAATCTTAAAACCTTAGTTATAGACCCTTTGCTTAGGAGGAAGTTTGACTAGTTAACCCTTGAGTATCCTTGAATACTTGAGACCCTTAGAAGAATGTTTTGGAATAAAATGGGCGAGGAACTTTTGGGGTACAACAACTTCCCCTGTTCAATCTTCTTAAACCTGAAGAGTTAGATTGGCATGTCCGCCATTCGTGACTTGAAGGTAGAAGATGATCGATCACTTAAGTGCCCATAAATTTGCACTTGCATGTGCAATAAGTAACGTTGTTGGTTGATTGTACAGGGAATATGCTTAAAGATGCCATTTGGAGAGGTTACGGAGTGCCATTGGAGATAGGCTTATAGATGCCATCCAAAGTGAGTGTCGATAGAAGTATTAGAAGGAGTCTACACTTGACTGCATCTGAGAAATGCTTTTCAGGATAAACCTATTTGATCCTGTCTGAAGGAGCTTCTTCTCAGAATGAATTTATGAAGGAAAGTGATTTTCAGAATGAATATCCTGAAGGGAAGTGTTCGTCATGTAGATAGTTTCCTCGTCCTGTTTCGGGAATTGACCTGCAGTCTGTTTGTTGGTAAACATGTCTTGTTTCAGGGATTCATACCCTGGTGATAAAGATAGTCGCCCCGTCCTGTTTCGGGAATTGGTCTTTATTTGACCATAAAGAAAGAAAGATAGTTTCCCCGTCCTATTTCAAGAGTTAATCTTCGATCTGTTTATGTAGATAGTCGCCCTGTCTTGTTTCGGGAATTGATCTACAATCAGTTTGTTGGTAAACCCGTCCTGTTTCGGGAGTTCATACCATTTGTGATAAAGATAGTCGCCCTGTCTATTTCGGGAATTGATCTTTATCTGGCCATAAAGAAAGATAGTTTCCCCGTCCTGTTTCGGGAGTTAATTTTTAATCTGTTTATGTAGATAGTTGCCCTGTCCTATTTCGGGAATTGATCTACAATCAGTTTGTTGCTAAACCCGTTCTATTTCAGGAATTCATATTGCTGGTGATAAATATAGTCGCCCCGTTCTGTTTCGGGAATTGATCTTTATTTAAGCATAAAGAAAGAAAGATAGTTTCCTCGTCCTGTTTTGGGAGTTAATCTTCCATCTGTTCATGTAGATAGTCGCCCCGTCCTGTTTCGGGAATTGATCTACAATCAATTTGTTGGTAAACCCGTCTTGTTTCAGGAGTTCATATCATTGGTGATAAAGATATTCTCCCCGTCCTATTTCGGGAATTGATCTTTATCTAACCATAAAGAAAGAAAGATAGTTAATCTTTGATCTGTTTGAAAATTGTTGATGATGTTTGTCTGTTGGTAGCCTTTACCTGAAAGGATAAAGATTTAGCAATATGCAATATCATGATGTATGAAATGCATTGCATAATGATATTCTCAAAGTAAATGAGATTGTGCCATATGTGTTTCGTATGCATATGCTATGATGTTTATAAATGATGGATGAATGTGAAATATCATTGAAGTGTAGCTCCGTATAACATCTCACTGGGGGAAATAAATCCCTAAATGGTGATGGGGATGAAAAATATGTGTAATCTTCAATCTCTTCTAGAATGTTGCCGTTGGGGACTCTTGCTCTCTGTTTGAGGAAACTCCGCTGGGGAACATTGATTTCTACTTGGGGAGAAGAGTTCAAATTATTTGTTGTTCATCGCTTTACCAGAGAATTTAATTCTTATATACCCTGAATGGGGATAACAAAGATGGATAACCTTTCGAGGCATTGTCTAACCGAGTTTCTGATATGGACACTTACTTGTTTGGAGAGGATAAGTTTGAACGATATCTAGTCCAATTTCAGATTCTTTAGCAACTCTCTAGGGATAATAGTCTGGATTGCCCTTTACTGGAGAGATAAATTTTTCTGGTGATTTATAGTAGTTAGGGAAATAGGCTCAAGGTGGGGAGAGTGAACTCTGTTGGAGAAATAAACCCTGCTCGGAGAAATAAACCCTGTTGGGGAAATAAACGCTAAACTTTGATCGAGGAATACTCTACTGAGGAAATACCCTTGCTGAGGACATGAGCTCCGCTGGAGAATATGAGTCTTGCTGGAGGAGAGAATTCTGCGGGGAATTTTATAGTGCTGGAGAAATAAACTCAGCTGCTGAAGAGAATTCCTATGAATTATGTTGATGACCTAATTTCTGATGAGGGTTGGGACTCTGTAAGTTGGCAATATTGTCGGAGTGATGATCACACTCGTTTATCCGTTAGGGGGATATGTTGGTGAGTACGATTATGTTAATAGCTAGAAGATGCCATACTTTCTGTCGTGAAGGCATATTATACTTGCGGGGAATGTATCTCTTGTTGAAGATGATATTGTACAGATAGCTCTGTAGGGATGATTCTGTGGAAACTGCTCCGTGGGGCTTTATGGATGACTTAAACATTATCTCAACTTCTAGAGCCCTCAGTAAATGCTGATCAAGATGATGAGTCTTCTACTGATAGACAAGAGATAACGGGACATAGTCGTACACTTTAATCCCTAACTTTTTCCTGGACCGTCTTTTCAGATTTTCAGTCCACCGGGATACCCTTTTTTGCCCAATTCGCCTTTTCAGGTTTTCGACTTGCCGGGTGTATAATTTTATTTATATCCCTAATTTATTCTCGAAATATTTGGTTCGCCGGGATGCCCTTATTTTTTCCTAGGCCAGTCAACCTAGCGGGTCTTTTTTCATGTGTAGTATTTCCGAGTATGTCCATGTTCACAGGGTGCGAGGAATTGTCACTGTCCATAGTAGTAAGTGTTGTAGCACTGTTAGAAAATGTTTGCTTGATCGTACGTGACCCTTTGCTAGAACTCATGTTTAATGCTCCAAGTGATTCAGATGGAGATCTTCCCCTGGCTATTAAGCACTTTTGAGAAATTCTTTGAATCTTGACTCGACTGCCACAAATGAGTTGGATAATAACATGTCATGCCCCTTGATTATGGAAGGCTTGTTATTGGAAGTTTCTTTCCATTTGAGGTGATTCTTTTCATTGAGAGGATTTTCGTTCATTGAATATTCGTCGTGTGAATTTCTCTGTTGTCGAACAATTAGTTATATGCAAACAGTGGTATTAAAAATGCAAAGCTTATGTCTGTCTTGAAGTTTTGAAAATGAATTTTTAGTAAACAAACCGAAATTTGTAAGAATATGAATTCAACTCAGGATTTATAGTAAGCCTTACAGGAGTCAGGATACTTTTTGTAACGGTATGCTTTCGAACTAACCTATGGTCCAATTAGTACCTTTAAGGGTTGTAATGTAGCCTGGTTCACAGTTTAAGAAACAAAGGATAAAGGCTCAAAATCTATTTGTACCCAACCCGTTCTCCGTGATGTTCTTCATCCCTATACTCAGTTAACTGTGCGTTTAGATTCCAATTGAGTCTGGAATAACGTTTTGGTGAAGGTTTGGATACTGGAAGTTTATTGAAATGGTGGTTATTTTTTGTAACATATTTCTGTTGTCGAGTATTTGTAGCGACCTCTTTTTGATTTTATTATCCCTACCTTTTTCTTAAACAGTTTCTTCTGTGATTACAGTCAGCGGGATGCCCCGGTTTTTTCTTAAGTCTCCTTCATAGGTTTTAACTTGGCGGTCTTTTATTTTGAGAGATAATGACTGCCTGTTTTACGGGGAACCATCACCGTCTTTAGATTTGGAGGGACGTCTTTGATACTATTTGTTGCGTATGAAGTGAAAGCTTGTGACTAAATGCGCGTTTGAGTTAACTGAGAAACTACCATGTCCCAAGTTATGATTAAAGGTTTCAATTTGTGTGAAAAATAAAACTCCTACTTCTTAGGCTCAAAGGGGTTGACTAGGGATTATCTTCCTTATAACTTCGATGTTTAGGATTTGAAACAACGCCTGGATATCGTCAACAAGGTCCGTTCAAAAGCATATTGTAGAGATTATGGTATTGTTTTCGTTATCATCCCTCTAAAGGCTTATAGCTTTTAATCGAGAGTTGAATATCACAAAAAGGAAGTAAAAGCATAGTTTAAGTATAGTGAAAACGAATGGATTAATTCAAGACAAACATATGCAATTCATTAATGGGGACAACCAAAGTATGACATAAATGTAAGTGTTTGAACAAATAAATAAATTAAAAATCAAAATTTGAATGAACAAAAAGCTTCTCCGCCTGAATTTGTCACTTCAGATGGTGTGCCTTTGAGGGATGACAGAAAAACTCAACTTGACCCTCTTATGTAAATTCCAACACTCCTTCATCAATTAATTCTTGAATATTATATTTCAACATCCAACAACTATCATTGTCATGCCCCAGACTGTTGGAGTGATATGCACACCTTGCATTAGGAATGTAGCTAGGAGCGGAAGTATTGGGATTTCGAGGAGGACCTTAAATGTGACCAAATTCATCTTCAACATGTGTTGCAAGGTTTGCGACATCAACATGTTGAGTTTGGTATATTTCCTTTTGGGTGTATCTTGCTTACGCTGACTACCCTGTTTTTGTTGGAGGGTTCGTTGTTAGGCTTGCAATGTAGTAGCAATCTGGAAAGGCCTACTTTAAACCAAACCAACTTCCTGTCTCATCGGAGATTGATTAATGATTTGGTCCTCAATTCTAATCGTTCGTCCTATACAGTTGTATTCGTCCGGATGAAGTTTGCTGATGAGAATTCTCAAATCTTCTTGTCCCCGAGCTAAGTTTTGGATAAGAGCCATATGACCCATCATCTGAATTCTCATATTTGCCATCTCAGCTAGCAATTGTTCCAACTGATCATCCTTGTTGTATTCAGGATTTTTCTTGGTCATGTTCTCAATGAGGAGTGCTTCCAATTCCTCTTTCGCCTTGGCTAAGCTTAGGAACATCTATTGGAATTGTGAATTTTGAGTTTGGAGATCTCTGACAGTCTGTTTGAGAGCCATTTTACTGCTGAAATAAATAGCGAGAAGATGAGAAACCTGTCTTGAGAACTACATGTTATGTAATGACATGCATGATATGTAAATGCAATGTTTTCAAGGATCTCGTGGGATAAAAAGAAGAAAACGTTAGAATACGACTACAACTTTGATTGAAGAACTTCGTATCGTTGAATGTCCTTCTATGAGAATCAAGCTCACCATGTTGAGTGGGTCATAGCCTTTGACTCAAGATAATGTACTTCGTTCTTTGATGGCATTTAGTTAGAGGAAAATAAATCCTCTTGCCCCTTGCTAGATGTTTGGTTCATGCTACTTCAATGGTATTAGGTTAGAGGAAAATAAATCCTCCTGCCCCTTTCTAGATGTCTGGTTCATGATACTTCGACATCATTCGGTTATAGGGAAATAAATCCTCCTGCCCCTTGCTAGACGTCTGGTTTATAATAAGCTTGCATCACAGACCCTTGAGGTCCTTGAAATGGTTAACGAAAATGCTATGGCATGATGTGTATGCTATGCACCAAGCAAATCGGTAAGGTGGTAAAAAAAATAAGTCTTGCAAGAAGTCCAAATTATTGGATAATGAATACAAACAAGTCCTGCAAGGAATTCACGTCGTTAGATGATGAATACCAACAAGCCCTATAAGGAGTTCAAGTTGTTAGATAACAAATGCAAAAAATCACATAAGTAGCCTTAGGCTCAGGGTTTCATGGAGTTTGTAGGTAAGTACCCTCTTGAGTTTTAGTTGGCTTGTCCTAAGAAAAGTAACCGGGTTCTAGGAGTCTCAATATCACTGATCTTTCTCTCAAACATTGTTTCAGCACATCATTTGATTTGCGACCGAAATATCCCGAGAGTCTGATCTCAATGAGAGTAGTATCAAGTATCAACCAACTTTAGTCTGCACCAAAGCCGGTCATCCCATTACTTTATAATGGCTAAGCTGTGTCAACTAAGGTTCTACGGTCAGTTAGTGCTTATGACACCATGCGACAACCCAATTTTCCCTGACTGACTCAAGGGACACCGACACCAACCAATGTGTCACACTAACGTAGCCATCACTTCAACCATATCGGTATACGTTGTATAATTTTCACAATATATTTCTACTTACCTAAAATGCCTCCAGATCTGGGTATAGGATTTTTACAAAAATAAACCCGAGCAAAAAACTCCGAAATTTAAAGCATACAAGTCAAGCAAGTAAAGCATTTTTAAATTTGATCTAAGTCTAAGGTAACCCCATTTTTAGTTATCCCCAACAGAGTCTCCAATTCTGTAATACGGTGGGAGAACTGACTTTTGATTTTGCATTTTATCGCAAATGTCGTAGATAGCAAGAGACGCCACTGACATTTCTTTTATCCAATAAAGCAAAGGGTGAAAAGAACAGGAAAGACCTTTGAGAATTTTTTTTATTAAGGGGGGTAGGTTATGAAAAGGTAAGGTATTAGCACCCTTTTAATCTGTAGTTATCTATGGGCTCTTAATCGCTAGCTCACTTTTGAAAATTCTTAGTGAATGTATAAGTTTGAAAGTATTTTGAAAATGCCTAAGTTCGATAACTTTTTAATGATTCTCATATCAGTCGAGAACACATACAAAGTGTTTGTTTTGAAAATACTTTAGAAGAGAAGTGTATTGTATGAATTTTTTTTTTGAAATGTTCGCGAGCAAGAAATTAAGAACTATCTACCTACTCAAAAGTCTTTTGTTCTTTTCCTCCTCCTTTAGATAGTTCTATCCTATCATTGGTTAGTAGAGAAATTCTGGTACAACAGACTCAGATGTCCTATAAGGATGTCGAGACATCTAATCTAACATAAACACCCATGCAAGATAAAATAGTACTGAAAAGATAAAGAACACACCAGAATTGTTTACCCAGTTTAGTGTACAACAACACCTACTCTGGGGGCTACCAAGCCAGGAATGAAGTCCACTATCAGTAGTATCAATTTGCAGTCCCTACAACCAACACACCTATTGACGATCTACACACTTAATCACTACCCAATGACCCTTCTACCTAGGTCCTCCCTAGATATGGAATATCCCCATCTCACTTCCAATCATCGCAATGATGTCTAGCATTCAACACCTCAGTCACTGCATAGACGGCCCTTCACTAAGATTTTGATCACACAGATAGACAATTTGGAAGACACACTTCCATGACAACCTAGATAAGTCTCCAAGCCAAACTCCACTGTTTGTTAGCTCTGCTCCTATCGAAGAACACATCTTGGAGTTGCTTCAAAGCTTCCTCTAAGAACAATACACCTATTACCTACAGGCTTCAAGGTGAACTTGGTAACCTTCCCACAACCCAGGAGGTTTACCTTGACAAAACCCTAGACTTCTACATCTTGAGCCGTATCTTTTCTAGGTTACAAACCCTTCTATTTATAATATGTTACCCAACTGGTTTTGGGTCTTCAATCACAGCAAATCAGCTATAATAAACTGCAAAAACTTATGCCCCAAGAAAGGTCTTCAATCTTTACTTTCCTAAATAATCTCCTTATTTAGAAAGTCTTCATTCTCCTTGATTTATGATTGAATTTTTTGGACCTTTAAATATGCGCCACATAGGATGCATAATATTCTCCTGAATATTCTACCTATGTTAAGAACAAACTGAATCTCATTAATCCAGTTCAGCAGGCGCGATGACAAGACATCTTCTTCGACATGTTGTTCCAGTTGTTGAAAAAGTTCAACACAACATGTTCTGACATTGTAATAGGATTTCTTGTTGTACCTATTCTTCTTATCCTATTCTACATTATATTATTGCTTCTATTATTTTTTTTACAAAAATTAAGCCAATCCTAAAACAAGAGAACTAACAATCTCCCCCTTTGGCAAATTTTGGCTAAAACAAATTATCTAAAAACAATTGCATTCTAGGAGATTACAATAATACAGAAATATAACCCTCAGTAGTAGTGTTCAGAAGCTACTGCACACAACAATAGATCTTTAGTTGAAAATAATGTCTCAACATCTTGTTCGACATCTTCTTTGCATCACTCTGAAGAACTCAATTGCATTAGCACCAACGGACATCAGCTTCAGGATAAAAGGAAGGAAAGTCCTGAAGTTTGGTTGATGCACACGAGGAAGAAGATAGCAGAAGACAACTTGTACTCCCCCTCAATGCAGGAACATCTTCTAAACATAAAAGACCAATGGTGGAATAAGAGAACTCTCAATAACTCATTAAGACCAAATCAACCACCGCCCCTGATAACTCAGAACACAGGTCACAACTGTGTTCATAACTCAGATCATAGGTCACAAACATATGTCACAGAAATAGGATCAAACATCTTACTTTGACATTTGTGAACATTAATAATAACCACTTGTGAAAGCAACAACATCACATCTATGAACATTAATAATAACCACTTGTGGAAGCAGCAACATCTGAGCTAATTCACCTTTCTCCCCCTTTATAGCCAAAACTTTGCAAAGGGGACCTTCATAATCTAGACCCAAGCACAACTTACCCAAACTCGAATAAAATCCATAAGAATTATGGACTCAAGAAGCTCATGGGGTTAGAGAGATACGGAGAACTCTATATAAATAACTGGGATTTTTTTACTTGGAAAATAACGATCCTAGATTGTAGCACCAATCTTGGCCAAAAGAAACGACATTTGAGGAGGAAACTTCAAATATCAATGTGCACCATCCATAATGGCTCTGAATGCTATAACTACTTCCTGTACATACACATGCATAGTCAGACAAATTTTTCTCCCCCTGTTTATAGCCATGTGTTTGAACACATACGCCACTCCACCCTATGTTGACCATGCATGAACATGTCCTGTATAATGTCCTGACACTAGGTCAGACATTGTCTTCTTATTTCAGTGATCAACACATCTTCTCCCACCAATCAGGGATGCTTCACCAGATTATCCACATGTTCATACTGGATTCTAAGTGTTATTCTTTCACTTAGAATTAGTGACATATACTAAGATATTAAAATATCACATTTGTGACATCTCTTAAAAATATAGACCCTCAAGGAGTCTTTTTGAAATCTATAGAGAAAAATAAATTCTCTCAGACTTCCCATTAAACTTTTAAGAGATATGTGAACTTCTGATCTTCACCAAGCTTCTCATAGTTAGAAACAACCATGTCTTGTTAAGTTTATCCTTAACTTCATAATGTCACAACATGTTGTTTAGACGTCATTTCCTCGTAGAACCTTTACAAAAGTGAACAATATTCTAGCTTGACAATACCTGTATCATTGCAGCAACAAATTACATATATCCACACGACTCCCTTTGTTATGAGTAACTAATGCTCCAACTGAAGATGAAGACTTGTGCACTAGATTATAAACTTCAGCACTTCCTGCATATGCTAAACCTTGACTCCCTCATTAGAGTCAAACCAGAGTCAGATATTCTCACTCCTTGAGAATAATTCCAGAACCCTGACTTCTTCACAACACAAGGACACATTTGATCATTGTCTTATGATAACCACACTCTGTATCATGACCTTTTGAATAGGAAATATGTCATGCATACTAGGTGTGAAGTCACTCACAAACTCCAAAAACTCTTAGTTTCTCCAGATCACCAAACTTTTTTTGGAGTTACTTGCAACAAAAAAATACCCCTTAAGTATTTGTTAGCAGCCTTCTGCCTTTATATCCACTAGTAGTTGTTGATACTAGTGGAGTCTTCAACAAAATAGTCATGCATTCATCAAGCATGCTACTGTAGACAGGATTAGACTCTTGACATTCTAATCCACATAGTCAGAAATGCCACTTCTCACAATAATGCTTATGCATCCAACTTCACATGAATAATCCCAAGCATTAAACAAAACAACCATCAACAATCATGATGTTAAGACATCATGTGGTACATCAAGTCCATAATACAAAACCTAATCAAACTGGTTCTCAATCATTTAAAGTACTCATTGTGCATAGAAATCCTTTAAGAAGCTCCCATTAGAACACACAGCCGGTGCACAGGTTCATGCATGCTTTACAGTCTGGTTTGCAGTAATGGCTTTGCACACCTGATTATCTGTCACTTCCAACTCACAGTAATCATCTTCAGACTTGCCCAAATAACTATTGATGACAGCAAGGAAAAATTCCACACAAACACTTTCCTATATTCCCCACTTCTGTGATCAGCACAAGTCAGCAAAAGAAATCAGCTCCATAATCTCTTTCCACTCCAGTGCACCTGCTCCAAATTCTCTTTCAAGAGAAATTCTTCTTTGAAACACATATTTCCACTTTTCAGCATTGCCAATAGAATGGAAGGAAATGTTGTCAAGATGAGCATCAGGCACCCTGACAGAAAGCTTCTTTCTTGCAGACTTCTTCAAAGGAGAAATGTCATGGATATCATCCTCGACATCATAACCAAAGTCAACATATTCTAACAACCAGCCAGATAGTCTTCTTTATCCCATTCACTACTACAGAGAAAAATAAATTATCGCAGAACTAGCACATCCTCTTGGAGAAGGATGGTATGCTCTAGCAACATCTGGATAGAGTCTTCAGAGACTCACAACGGCATAAACAACTACATTTTGTAGTAACATGTCTTAGCATGTTATCCAACATCATCCTCTTAGGAGGGCAATAACTCTATACGCTTAAACATCACAAGCTCTAAACAAACAAATTAGTCCACTGACTCCTCCTGTCATGGACAATAAAAAATTTCATTATGGAGAAAACACAACACTAAGCACCCACTAGTTCACTGGGAATAACTCCAAGTATAAGGACACATGATTCATTCCCTTGCACCTCCACATATATTGTCATGACTCTTTGGATGGCTAAGATGTCATGCAACCATAGTCTGAAACCAAATTCCAACCATTTCTTAGTGTGCTTAAAAGGTTTACTAAGATTCAGACTCTCCAACATAAGGAGTACCCCTTAACCAATGTGCTGATTAAATCCTCCTTATGCACATTACTAGTATTTGCTGACACTAGTGAAGTATTTAAACCAAGATTATAGTTATACATTACTTGAGCATACTTATCCTTCAATCAGAATATCCTTATTCCACACCATAGACAGAACTGCCACTAATGAGTGTGGAGTTTTAATATTGAGATTCATAGTTCCAAGTATCTTTAATAGACTATCATCAAAAATGATGTTCCAACATCATTTGAGACATCAGCAACATTACCACAAAGCTTATCTGCTTTGGTTCTAGAATCATCATCCAAGGGACTTATTTCCATCTATGCCCTTTAACAGACTCCTCATTCTCACAAGAGGATCTCACAAGGTCTCATATTCAGATTAATCACACAACAGAAATATTCTCTCACTATATTATGTAGTAAGCTTCTCACACTAGATAAAACTGACAACTTTCTTCTTCACACCTGTGATACTTGTTGAATCTTCGACAAGACATCCAATCATTGCAGCCAAAACATTCCAGGTTAGGCCAGTGACTTGACCTTAAGCTCAACCCATGGAGAAAATAGAGTATATTAGCTTCTCCTAACTAGAACCACATAGACCCAACAAAGGCATAGACAGCTACACCTAGTAGCCACAGGTCACAACATGTTGCCTGTAATCTTCACAAGCTTGAATTACACGCAAGCTCCATAACTACTACAACAATAACCATAGGTAGGTTCTAAGCTCCCCCTATCATGGACAAACAAGGCTTCTGCTGAGGATGAACACTTGGACACCAAGAGACTTCACGCACTCACTGAAACATATCCACACTCTTGTGAAAATAACTCATCCTGAATCTGATATACCAACTTCAGGTCTTCAGATTTTTACAAGGTCATGTCTGAAACATGGCCCTACATAACCACAAAAATATCCATACCTCTTTGGATAGCCAAGATATCGTGAACACATACTTGGACAAACACAAGCCCTAAAATATCTTGTTTTAAGCACACCAGTCTAACATACTTGCAACAGAGGAAAACCACTTTCTTCAAATTCCTTTTCTTTAATCATTACTAGCAATTGTTGGTACTAGTGAAGTATTTAACATAGTTTTTACGCATTCACCAAGCATACTACTAAAGACAAGATCAAGATCTGCATCTTCTAATCCACAAAGTTGGAACTCCTTCTTTTGACAACTATGTTTTTCCTCAATCTTCCATAATCATAATCCCAAACCTTCCTTTATAAAATGATGTTACAACATCATTTAGGACATCAATCTTTCTTCACAGATCCCAATAATCCAGTTCTTGATTTATCAACCAAAGAGTTTATTATGTTTGATAGTCTTTTTAGGAGAAGATCACAAAATATTACATCTTCTGCGACTCATTCGGGTTGATACAACCACCTGATCACCATAGAGAGAAATAAACTCTCAACAATATCTGAATCATCAGTTCATATAGTAGATTTGCATCCATACCTCATATAAGTACTCAACTCCCAACAAGGTCTTTATCATCAGTAACATGCACATCTTCACAAGATCAGACTTATACTTAGCTCCCGACAAGATATTTGTCATTAGAGGAAAAACTTCCCCACACACACAACCGCAGATGATACTCCTTTTCAACATATGTTAGAGCACTTGAACTGACATCCTTCTTCTTCATCGTTCAACATAAGAGGATCCTTTCAACATTCTAGACTTGGTCAGAGACTGGTCTTCAGCTCCAACATGATCAAACATTCCAACTTTGAACTTCACTGGTGAACAACAATACTCACCTTATGATCTACACAACAACTTTCTTTTTAGAGGAAGCACACACCTAGAGATGATGTCCCAACATCAGATACCACATCATCCATTGTTACTATGGTTCTGGGGGTAACTTCCATAGTAACTTATAATCAACACTTGTGGGGGTTAACACAAGGAAATAAACCAACAACAACTGATCAATCTTCAGGATCAGACTACCAACATATGCAGGGGATTGCGCGAGCCACATCTCAACAAGCTTTTCTTTAGACCTCATGTCTGACTTTGAGATGATGGATGCCATTGTCTGTACCTACAGAGGAAATTCCCTCTATTAGGTCTCTGGAACAGACTCTGGTAGGCATGACACTAAAAAATACAGACTTTTCAAAAGCATTTGTTTCCCTTGATTCTTCAAAAACAATTCCCTTCAAATTTTAACATCTTCAAAGATATCACGACATCCTATCTGACATCATATCAAACCTTTACAAGAGGATCTTTTTCAATAACTTCTGAAGGTACATAAATAGAAACACAAATTCTCTTCCTCAAGGACAATCAAAATAATACTCAAGAGCATCAAACACTGTGGTTGGATCACAATACTCCTCTTCAAACATAATTTGTTCTATGGCCACAAACAGGATTCCATGTGTCTGGTTCCTTTGATCAGAAGGATCTTCCAGATACAAGCTCATCTCATATACATAAAGGGCCTAGTGGATATTATTTTATGATTTCTTCTCAAGAGCATAGAGCTCAATCGGACACATGGAGTAGATAAACTATTGATCGTGTCCTAATCAACCTCCATAAACTAGATGCATTCTCTTCCAGATCAGGAGTAGGTTCCAAACAAAAAGTATTCATAACATTTTTGTTCAGCACCCAAAGCATCTGTTCTACAAACTGGTAGTTGCATGCCTGCTGAAATAATGTTATAACATCCCATAGAACATCGGTTCCTGTCTTCAAGGTATATATGCATATGTATATGAGCATCATTGATCAATCAATCTTATTGATAAATGTCTTTATGATTGGACTTGAGGAAAATATCAAGTATCTTTGACACTTTTAATACGGTTGAAAATGTCAGCATATATTCTATTGAGGGTAGCAACCCTAGAATCCTTTCCATACTTTTAGGGTTATATCAGAAACCATGCATTGGAATATAACGAACTCCTCAACAATATTAAGACACAATGCTTAAACCAATATCCAAGTACAAGCATGTCAACCTAGGATTGAATAAATAAATCCTATATATAACAACTTCCCACTAAGCTGCATGCCTGATGGCAACAACCAGGAACAATACATATCACATATAATCAATGATCCTTGCCAAGAGATGATCCATACAATAGTATGAATTGTCAAAGTTCATACCTCTTTTAAGTAAATACTTTCTTCCTTTCCCATGACCAGAAAGTACCTTCCCAGGATCTTACCCAGAGTAGAACATGATGCCTACTCTGATACCAATTGAAATTCTAGTACATCAGATTCATATGTCCTACAAGGATGTCAAGACATCTAATCTGACATAAACACCCAGGAAAGATAAAATAATATTGAAAATATAAAGAACACACCAAAATTGTTTACCCAGTTCAGTGTACAACAACACCTACTCTGGGGGCTACCAAGCCAAGAATAAAGTCCACTATCAGTAGTATCAATTTGCAGACCCTACAGCTAACATACCCGTTGAAGATCTACACACTTAATCACTACCCAATGACCCTTCTACCTAGGTCCTCCCTAGAAATGGAATATGCCTATCCCACTTTTAATCATCATAATGATGTCTAGCAGTAAACACCTCAATCACTGCATAGACGGCCCTTCACCAAGATTCTGATCACACAGATAGACAATTTAGAAGACACAATTCCATGATAACCTAGCTAAGTTTCCAAGACAAACTCCACGGTTTGTTAGCTCTGCTCCTAACTAAGAACACATCCTGGAGTTGCTTCAAAGCTTCCTCCAAGAAGAATACACCTCTTACCTACAGGCTTCAAGGTGAACTTGGTAACCTTCCCACAACCCATGAGGTTTACCTTGACAAAACCCTAGACTTCTACATCTTGAGTTGTATCTTTTCTAAGTTACAAACCCTTATACTTATAATCTGTTACCCAACTGGTTTTGGGCATTCAATCATAACAAATCAGTTGTAACTAACTGCAGAAACTTCTGCCCCAAGAAAGGTCTTCAATATTTACTTTCCTAAATAATCTCCTTATTTAGAAAGTCTTCATTCTCCTTGATTTCTGATTGAATTTTCATGACCTTTAAATATGTGCCACATAGGATGCATAATATTCTCCTGAATATTCTGCCTATGTTAAGAACAAACTGAATCTCATTAATCCAACTCAGCAGGCGCGATGACAAGACATCTTCTTCGACATGTTGTTCCAGTTGTTGAAAAAGTTCAACACAACATGTTCTAACATTGTAATAGGACTTCTTGTTGTACCTATTCTTCTTATCCTATTATACATTACATTATTGCTGCTATTATTTGTTTTACAAAAATTAAGCCAATCCTAAAACAAGAGAACTAACAAGTAGGAATCCCTATTGTTGGATGTTTTAAGGGACATGTGCGGGTCATCGTAAAGTTATAAAGGCAACATATATGGATACCTTTAGCAATTCTAAGGGACTATCATCATGTATTCATAGGCAACATCAAGGGACACGATTATTTATCGAAGGCAGCATCGAAGGGTCATCGAGGGACTATGATCTTTATGATGATTTTTAACTGAGGGACTTTGCTAATGGTATCCCTACTGTTGTACCCCAAAATTTGCCCTCCCATATTCTTCAAAGTTTGCCAAGCATCACCTCAAATGGTTCAAAGTCTACTCAAGGGCTACACAGTCAACCATCCTCCTAAGCCAGTCAAATTAGGGTTTTGGTTATGGCAAAGAAATTGAGGTTTTCAAGGGTCCAATAAAGTCCCATATGCCTATATACATTGTCAAGCATCTATATGTCAAGTTTCAAGGCTCACAAGGTCAAGTTGCACAGTCAAAAACCCTAATTGCCTCATAATCAACTATAGGGGCAAAATGGTCATTTGGCAGTCAAAAGTCAAATTTTTTGGTCAACATCTTATTTTGAAGCCACAATCATCATTTGATCAAGTCTTGATCATGATTCCCCAAGCATGGCTCAAAAATCATCAAGATGCAAAAGTTTCCATTTTTGGACAGCTGAAAAGTCAACTGTAACTTGACCAAAGCATAACTTTTTCTTGGTTCATCAGAAAAATCCCATCCAACGCTCATCTTTAAGGGGAAGACATTTCCTACAACTCATCTTCACATTCCAAGTCCAAGAAATGCTCTCACAAAAAGTTATCAATTTCAACATTATAGGTCATTTTCAAAAGTCAACAAAAAGGCACTTTAAGTCAAAGACCATAACTTGATATTGGTAAATAAAAATGACATGGGACCAAAGGCATTGGTTAGAGGACTTCAAGACCTTTCCAAAATGTCCAAGAACATGTTCATAACTTCAAAATTGAGCAAGATATGCATTGGAGAAGTTGGGAAATTTTTGTGAAATGGCCAAAGTCAATTATCCTTGAAACTTCATTTTTGACAAAAGGGCCCCACTTTTTCCACTTGTTTCAGATTGGCCATGCCTCCCACCTGTCCCACAATTTATTTCAAGATTAGAAATTAATTTTTCCATTTTTATTTAATTTTATTTGATTTAATTCACTTTAAATCTTTAAAATTCAAATAAAAATCAAAGAAATTAATGGAGGGATATTTTGTGGTTTGATTAGCTTTGATACACCATTATTCACATGCCAAACTCGTGCTAGACCTATTCCAAGCATAGAAATTAAAAATTGAAGCAAATATGGCAAGTGGTTTAATGGTGTTCATGGCAAAATCAAAACTTCATTGCAAAGGCTTAATGACCATTATTCTGATTGATACTCATTCAAAACCATATATGCAAGCTTCTGAGACCAAAGACACGACCTAGAAAGCTCAAAAATGGCCAAGGCAAATTTCATTTTTCAAGAGAAAAATCACAAACTGAAAACCATCTTCCAACACAATTCAAGCTCTCTCTTTGATCCAAACACACTCCTGGCCCTTCCAGGAACCTTTTGCAATCAGAATTAAGCCAAAAACCTCAAGAAATCTCGTTACACAACTCATACGGTTTATATTCTTTCTCAAAATTACAGTCATACATTTATGCATTTTTAACACTTTTTGTTGATGGCATTATGCTCACAGGATCAATACAAAGCTTTCCATGTGATTTAATTTGAGAAAGGTGCCTTAAATCGAAAATCACCATGGACGAATTTCTAGGTTTTCAGAGCTTGTTATTTAGGGCTTTTGCTATACTGTAAAATCAGGACTCCAAATGTACATGGCCAAACTCAGCACAATGAGACAAACGTGATGAACATATCGCGCCCTTTTTATATTGCATGAGCGTCTAATCGCTATTTTCATAATGCTTGTATTTTGTGGGGGTTTAAAACCCCCGCTATATGTTTTATGTTTACAGGAAAGCTTGAAGACGAAGGGCGTGGCAAGCAGGGAGTGGTCAATTCAAATTGACGCGCGCGTTTCAGCATATAGCGCGCTTGTATTATATAATATTTGTTGTTCATTAGGATTACAAATAAGCGCGTTTGGTGTAGTGGCTGGCAGTGTACTTGGTAATCTCTGGGACCTGGGTTCGATTCCCAGGTCCCCCTATAATTCCAATATCTTTTTTTCTAACACTTTCCTGTGCAGCACTCAAAAGGAAGCATATCATACATCTCATCCAGAAGTCAGCCATGTGTCCATGGAGGCAGATCTAAAGGCCCAGAAAGCAAGAGTACCATGCTCAGGAGTCAACAGCGCTCCACTCAATCCAAAAAGTCAACAGGCCTTGTTCAAATGGGCCTCAAATTTCAATCACACACCCTCATTCCTGGCCCAATACCCCCTTCCATTGGTTTATTCTTTTCTTTTCATTTTTTTATTTTCCAATTTAATTCCTAACGTTTTTTATTTTATTTCTTATTAACATAATTAACCAACTAATATTTTCATAAAAAATCAAAAAAAAAATAGAATTAACATTATTATTATTATTATTCTCATATTATTTTTGTAAATAAAATATTAACAAATAAATTAGTTTTAATTAGGCCATTTTAACTTTTTTTAATATAACTAAAATAACTTAGATTTAGGTTAACTTTTAATTTTATTTCTTTTTATTTTATTCCATAAAAAAACATAAAAAACACAAAAAAATATATTTTCTTTTAATTAAATTAATTAATTAGTCATTAGTTAGTTTTAATTTCATTTTAATTACAAAAAGACAAAAAAATTCAGTTTCTTTTCTTAAAAGGGTCAACACCCTTAAGACATTCCCGATTCTTTCTTTCGCGCGCATTTCAGTTTTAATTCCTTATTTATGATTATTATGTAACTGCCTCCGGATGTAATAGTAATTAGGATTTTTACTATTTTTATTTGCTTTCCGTACTTATTTACCAAAAACGGGTCTTTGTATTTTTTGGCGATGTATAGACCCGCGCCTTGTAATAGCGTAGAACTTTATATTTCCACAATTTACTTTCCGCACCCCCTAACTGTTAAATGCATGAAAGAACGTATGGTAAATAAAATCAACTCGTAGCTCACTAATTACAAAGACAAACATTAACTGAATACAACACACAAAGCACATGCCACTCCTAGGGTACGCTTCACTCGTTGCCTCGAAACGTGGTCATCAAGTATAGGACGTCTTAGAGGTCACCCTTTGTCTAAAGATCCAGTTGCCTCGAAACGGTTGCCTCGGATAAAAGGATCTAGGACGTTAGGGTTGCTTCTAAGTTGTCCTACCATTGCTTCGGTGACCACACAGTCCCGATAATCGAATTGACCCGAACAACTCCAACGATGGTGCTACCTACCTCTCAATGGTAGGATAGAACTATCTAAAGGACTCTTACACAACTTAATTCCTTAGAGTAGGTATATTCTCATAGGTACTTGCTCTTTCAAACAAACAAAACAACTTTTCACACCCTACACTTTCTAAAAGTTTTCAAACAAATTTTTCATACACTCTTGAGGACTGATACAAGAGTTACTTAGAAATTTTTCAAACGAAACTTTTTTCAAAACCCACACACACATTTGAAAAGCAAACAAATTTTGAAAACATAAGAGCAAGTACCTAAGAGCCCGTGGATAACCACGGATAGAAAGGGTGCTAACACCTTCCCTTTCTATAAATCTACCTCCCGAACCGAGAAACATTCTCATAAGGAATTTTGCTGTGCTTTTGTCCTTTCCGTGTTGGAGAACATAAAAGACGGTGGCGACTCTTGCTTACCGCGACATACGCGATCCAGCTTTAAAAACAGTCAGTTCTATTTCCACCGATCACAGAACTGACGACTCTGCTGGGGACACTTTAAAGTGAGGTGTACCTTAGGAATAGTTCATCATCATGTTTTCAATTGCTTGCTTTGCTTGATTTAATATTGTGGGCCTGCTTTGGGAGTTTCATAGATCCTAACCCGTATCTGGGGGATACCTCTTAGAAAGTAGCAACAAACTGTGAGGGAACTGTGCGGGGTATACCGACACGGTTGAAGCAGTTTGCTACGTTGATGTGGCACTTTGGTGAGTACCGGTAACCCTTGAGTCAAGTCAAGGAGAGTACGGGGCCACCGCGTGGTGTCGTGAAGCATCAACTGACCTTAGGAACCTTAATTGAACCATCCTGGCCTCTTTAGGGGTAGTGAGATAACTAACTTTGGTGCAGTCCGAAGTTGGTTGATACTCGATACTACACTCATTGAGGGTTGTTTTCTTGGAATATTTTGATCGCCAGTTCAGTGGCTAAATCAAAACAATGAACATAAAAAACAACCCAATGATATTGAGCTCCTTAGAACCCGGTTACTTTTGTTAGGACAGGTTTTTGAGCCCACCAACTTCAAGAGGGTAGTACCCCAAACTTCATGCTGGCCTAAACTCTAAGGGTTGTCTTGTGTGACTTGTGTGCTTTCAAACTTGACTACTTGCATGCTTGTTATCTAACACATGACTTTCTTGCAGGGTTTGTTTACAGTCCTTAACCTGGACTCATAACATGGTTTACCTACATTACTCCACGCATAGCATAACATCATGCCATCATACCATTGCATACATCCTACATAAGGACTAATCCATTTCAAGGATCTCAAGGGTTTGTGATGCAGGTCATGATGAATCAAATGTCTAGCAAGGGGCAAAGGGGATTTATTTTCCTCTAACCAAGGTTAATGACTTGAGTCAGGGGCTATGACCCACTCGGTATGGTGAGCCTTGACTCTTGAAGAAGGACTCTCAACAAAATGAAGTTCCTTCAATCAAGCTACCAAATTCAAGTTCTAACAATCTTTCTTGTTTATCCCGCGAGGTCCTTGAAAACATCGCATGCATACATACATATCATTGCATTACAGGTACTCTTTCCCACAGGTTGCTTAACCTTCTTCGTTGTTTATTTCAGCAGTCATCATGAATCCTGAATCATCCAATGAGCAAGCTATCAAGGCCCTCCAGGCCCATAACGCCCAGTTCCAGGAGCTGGTCATGAGCTTAGCCCAAGGACAACAGGAATTGAAGACTCTGCTTTTGAAGAAAAAGAAGAAGAGGACTGTTTTGTTCAACCCTAGACGCATATCGGGGAATACACTGCAGAATGAAGCTGAGAGGACTACTCCATCTGTTGGGGAAGGCAGTCACCAAGGGAGAGAGATTCCTAGTCCTGTGGTCTCCGACACCGAGACAGACTTCAATGATGAACAGTACCCTCCTGCTGAGGACCGGTACAAACAGCTGAAGGACCGTTTAAATGCTATGGATATCCAACGTGTGCCTGGGTTGGACTTTGGGGACCTAGGTTTATCTTCTGGGGTGGTGATCCCTCACAAGTTCAAGGCACCTGCCTTTGTAAAGTACGACGGGGCTTCCTGTCCTAAGTTGCACCTCCGTTCCTACGCAAGGAAGATCCAGCCCTACACGGCAGACAAGAATCTATGGATCCATTTCTTCCAGGAGAGTCTTTCAGGGACTCAACTCGAATGGTTCTATCAGCTGGACGGAACCACTATTCGTAACTGGGAGGACTTGGCTACTGCTTTTTATAAGCAGTATCAGTATAATGCCGACCTCGCTCCTACGCGTACCCAACTCCAGGGTATGTCACTGGGGACGGGTGAAGGTTTTAAGGAGTATGCGCAAAGATGGAGAGACCTGGCTGGAAGGGTGTAGCCGCCTTTGACTGACCGTGAGCTCATTGACATGTTCTTGGGGACCCTGTCCGGTCCTTTCTTCAACCATCTGATTGGGAATTCTTATGCTGGGTTCACAGATTTGATCTTGACCGGGGAGAGGATTGAAGCTGGTATCAAGGCTAGAAAGATTCAAGAAGTTGCACCTGCTGATGCTCATAAAAAGCCTTACAGTGGGAAGAAGGAGTCCAATGTTGTGCATAGTAAAAAGGGTCGCCATGATCAACATGTAGGGGCAACCCAGATCTATAATCCTAGGCCTGCTCAACAAGGACAGGGGCAACAACGTAAGGAGGTCGCACCCAAGAGACAGTTCACTAAGATCAACATGTCACTGGATCAAGCGCTACAGCAAATGTCGAAGGCAGGGCTGATTACCTTAAGGGCTCCTCTCCGGAATCCAAACACTTCTGCTCCTAACTATCATCCCAACGATAGGTGCGCATACCACTCTAATAGCCCGGGGCATACTACGGAGAACTGCTGGCCTCTGAAGAACAAGATTCAAGACATGATTGACGCCGGAGAGATTCAGTTTGAAGCACCAGAGACTCCAAACATAATCACTGCTCCTTTGCCCAATCATTGAAGGCTTTTGTTTATTTGAATTTCCGAGTTGTATTTTTTTTTTGCTTATACAAACAATTAATGTCATAGCAAACTCTTTTATTTCATTAATGCACTGCATACGTCTGTTTTTGAATTAATCCAATTATTTTCACTATATTCAAATTGTTTTCATATTTTTTTGTGATGTTCAACTCTCAATTAATAATTCTAAGCCTCTTGAGGGAGGATGACAAAAACGATACCACAATCTACAGTATGCTTTTGAACCGACCCCGCTGATGAGGTACAGGCATTGTTTCAAATCCTAAACACTGAAGTTATAAGGAAGATAATCCCTCGTTACCCCCTTTGTTGAGCCAAAGAAGTAGGAGTTTTCTTTTCACAAAAAAATTAAACCCTTAATCATAACCTGGGGCAGGGTAGTTCTGTCAGTTGATCCAAGTGCACAACAAACAGCATCAAATGAGTCCTTCTAAATCAAAAGACAGTGATGGTTCCGAATAATCATAAAGACAGACAGTCATTATTTCTCAAAATAAAAGCTCAATAAGTCAAAACCTATGAAGGAGACTTACAAAGCTGGGGCATCCCGCTGACTGTAATTCCAAAAAAGGAAACAATTCAGGCAAAAAACAGGGATAACAAAAATCAAAAGAGGCCCTACAAACCCTCGACAAAAGGAAATGACTGCCTATTCAAAATAAAATGTCAACATCCGAACCATCATGGGAATATTAGGACAAAGACTCGAACAAGGTCTAACGCACGATCAACTGAGTTTAGGTTTGAAGAACATCACGAAGAGCGGGTGGGTACAAATATAATTTGAGCCTTTTCCTTTGTTTCTTAAACCGTGAACCAGGCCACGTTACAACCCTTAAAAGTCCTAGCTGAAGCATGGGTTAGTTCGAAAGCATACTGTTACGAAAGGTATCCTGACTCCTTAAGGCTTGCGGTAAAATAACGAGTTGACATCACAGTTTACAAAATTCACTTGTTTTTACTGAAAAATACATTTGCAAAAAAAAAAACTTCGAGACAGACATACGCTTTGCATTCTTAAAATAATATTGTTTGCATATGACTATTTGTTCAACAGCAGAGAAATTCGCACGAAGAATATCTAGTGAACAAAAGCACTCCCAACCAAGGGGCAGGGCATGATCATTGTCTATCATCTGGGGCAGTTAAGTCAAGATTCTGAGAATCTCTCAAAAGGCCAACCAACTTGGGGCAAATCTCCATCTGGATCACTTGGGGCATTGGAAGATCTTCTGGTAGTAGGGCAACGCAACACTACTGACAGGGGCACCTCCCTACATCCTGAGAGCACAAACATAGTCGAAAAAATACTGCGCATAATCAAAGGCCCGCTAGGTTGACACACCTAGGCAAAAATAAGGGCTTCCCGGCGAACCAAAAGGGTTCGGGCAAAAATAAGGGATGAAATAATAAAAAATCTGTACACCCGGCAAGTCAAAAACCTGAAAAGGCGGCTTGGGCAAAAATGGGTATCCCGATGGACTGAAAACCCGAAAGGGCGGTCCAGGAAAAAGTTAGGGATTAAAGCGTACGACTATGTACTGTCATCTCGTCACTTGCCTACCGGAAGAAGGTTCATCAATCAGCAGTCATCAAGCACCTCCACAGGTATCTCCCCCCACAAAAGCTGGGGCAATCAGAATTGTCTAAGCGATCTAGTTGCTCTGTCCACCAAGGTACCAAGGTAGGTTCGGCTGAAGAACGTAACCAGGATACCTTCACTCCCCGTTAAGTAAGACATAATTCAACAACTCTCCCCGAGCATAGTTGGTCTCCCATCAACCCTGAAAAGGCACAACATCTCCAGCAAGTCAGCAACACTCTCCCCAAGCAGAGTTAGTCTACTATCAGCCTTAAGGAAGTTGGGTATCCCCAGAAAATCTCAATATTCCCCAGCGGAGTATACAGATATTCCTAAGAAAGCATCCCCGGCAACCTTAATATAAGATTGTTCCCCGGCGGAATACAAACATCCCAGTGGAGCCACTTCCCCAGTACAGTCTCAAAAGTCTCCCCATGAGAGTTGAATCAATCTCCCCTGTAGGAAGCTTATCCCCAGTAGATTCTAGAAGCTTATCCCATGCAGCACGAACGCGTCTCCCCGGCTTTATTCAAAGGTTATTTCCCCACCAGGGTATAACTGGGTTATCCTCAGCTAATTGCCACGGAAAGATCGTCCTCGGCGAAGCTCTTCCTATCCCCAGCAGAGTTCATCAAATCTTTCAACATAACATATCAACAGCATCCTCAGCGGAGTTATCATCAATTTCAAAACCTCAGCAAAGTGTCTCTTCCCACAGAGTAATTCCCCACAGAGTATCTCTCCAACAAGTTTATTCCTCAACGGAGTCATCTTCTCCTACCGGTTTATTCTTGCAACCATCATCCCCAGCGGAAACGAAGAACTCTACTCTTTAACATCAGCCCAGGATTCAAGCTCCCGGCAGTCGTCAAGGATTTATTTTCCTAGACAAAAATACATTCATAAACATCACATCTTCATACATTATAGCATGCATACGCATCATACAACACAAATCTCATTTATTTTTGAGAGCATCTTAAAATCACGCAGTTCATGCATCATGACATTGCATACAACTGATGTTTTGCCTTTTCAGGAAAAAGGTCAATCCAAAGACGGTTACTATCAACTTTCGCAATTCCAGATTCGATACCTGTATCCAGCCAGGGCATATCTACATTAAAGAGATTGAAGAGATAGCCGAGAAATGCTCCAGATATGGATGTTGTTCTTTTGCTTATTCAGATTTATCTCCAGAGATAGCTTAGAAATGCTCCAGAGATGGATGTTATTCTTTTGCTTATTCAGATTTTCTCTTCAGAGATAGCTTGGAAATGCTCTTGATATGGATGCTATTCTTTTGCTTATTCAAGAGTTTCCTTTCAGATATAGCTGGGAAATGCTCCAGAGATGGATGTTATTATTTTGCTTATTCAGATTTTCTCTTCAGAGATAGCTTGGAAATGCTCCTGATATGGATGTTATTCTTTTGCTTATTCAAGAGTTTCCTTTCAGATATAGCCGGGAAATGCTCCAGAGATGGACGCTATTCTGTTTCTTATTCAGAGTTGCTTGTTCAGAAATAGTTCAGATATGCTCCAGAACCGGACGCTATTCTGTTGCTTATTCAGGGCTTCTTTTCAGAGATAACTTAGAGATGCTCCAACCACGGATGCTATTCTATTGTTTATTCATAGATTCTTTCTAGAGATGGTTCAGATGTGATCCAGACATGGCTACATTCTGATACTTATTCCAGACTCCCTTCTAGAGATAGCTTAGAAATGCTCTGGACACGGATGCTATTCTATTGCTTATTCCAGATTCCCTTCTAGAGATGGTTCAGATGCGACCCAGACATGGCGACATTTTGATACTTATTCAGATTTCCTTTCAGATATAGCTTAGAGATGCTCCTGACCCGGATGCTATTCTTTTGCTTATTCAGATTTTCTCTCCAGTAATATCTCAGAGATGCTCCGGACCCGGCTGTTATTCTATTTTTTTATTCAGAGATCCCTTTCAGAGATAGCTTAGAAATGCTCCGGACACGGATGCTATTCTATTGCTTATTCCAGATTCCCTTCTAGAGATGGTTCAGATGCGACCCAGCCATGGTGACATTCTGATACTTATTCAGATTTCCTTTCAGATATAGCTTGGAAATGCTCCTGACCCGGATGTTATTCTACTACTTATTCAGATTTCTCTCCAGAGATGGCCTAGAGATGCTCCAGACCCGGACGCTATTCTATTGCTTATTCAGATTCAAACTTCTAAAGACAACTTAGAGATGCTCCATCCCGGATGCTATTCTATTGTTCAGTCCAGATACGATCCAGATTCGGATGACATGCTATTACTCATGCAGTATGGATATACCCCAGACACGGCGGTCATTCTACCATTTATTCAGACGTCAGCAATCAGACACTGTGATACGGTGGGAGAACTGACTGTGGTTTTGCGTTTGTTTTCGCAAATGTTTCGGTTGAGCAAGAGTCACCACCAACTTTTTATTTTATCCTAAGGAAAGGTTTAAAAAGCACAGCAAAAACCTTTGAGATGTTTTCTTGGGTTCGGGGAGTAGATTATAGAAAGGGAAGGTATTAGCACCCTTTCTATCCATGGTTATCCATGGGCTCTTAGTTACTTGCTTAGATCAACTTGCCTTAATTTTCAATTGTTTGAAATGGTGCTTTGTGTGTGTGTGGGTTTGAAAATGTTTTGAAAAGAAACCAATGTGGTGGCAACCTTTGTGATGATCCATGTGGGGATGTATACAAAGATGTATGTCTTTTGAAAAGGTTTTCATTTGTTTTTGAAAGTTGTTTTGAAAGTGTTGTGAGGTGTGGTTTTAGAAAATAGGCAAGTGTTTTGTTTTTTGCAAGTTTTGATTCAAGTAACTAAGAGGTTATCTACTCCTAAATTTCTCAAAGTTTATTGCTATGTTTTAAACCTTTTAATAAGTTTGTTCCACCATTGTATTTGGTGGACAATCTCATGTTAGGATGTGAAAGGGACGAGCGCGGGTCATCGTTTAGACCATAATTGCAACGGTGTCAAGTATCTTTGGGCAATTTTCTTTAAGGGACTTGATCATTTGTTTAGGCAACATTTTGAAAGCGTCATCGAGGGACTATGATCATTTGATTTGTTTGTTTTGCCCAAAGAGACCTAACATGCAATATGGCCCATTTATTTGAAGGCAACAAAGTGGAATACCCAAGGGGTGCAAGTGTGAGATGTGTTGTCCATTTTCATGCTTTGATTATCTTGAGATTAGGTCAAACTATTTTGTTCTTTTTATTTGCATACAAACCCTAATTCTAGCATGGTATATTTAGAAAGCGTTTAAAGTGCGAAAAGTAAAATTCCTACACTATTACATCACAATATGGGAAGGGGGTACAAATGTTCAAATGGGGGGATATTCAGACAAAGAAATTAAACCTAGCTATTACATCATTTCTGGAACATTTACAAATAATTGATTGCATAAATTAAATAGAAAATACAATAAAGATGCAAAAATGCAAAAAGGTTTTTATGTATATGAAAAAAAGGTATTATTTATGTCAAATAAATAAAAATAAATAAAAGATTATTTTTTGGAATATTTTCATATTTAGGGTAAAACCCTAATTTTCATTAAGTAACATATATATTATTTAATTTAATACAAGTATTTGTTTATTATATACAAAAATAAAATAAAATGAAATATATTTACAAAAAGTATTTTTATATTAAATATTAATAAAATAAAAAAATATATAAAAAATGTATGTATTTTGCATTTTTAACCCTAAGTATATATATATATATATATATATATATATATATATATATATATATATATATATATATATATATATATATATATATATATATATATATATATATATATATATATATATATATATATATATATATATATATATATATATATATATATATATATATATATATATATATATATATATATATATATATATATATATATATATATATAAAATAATAATAATATTTAATATTTAATAAAAAAGTATTTTTTCTATAAAATATTTTCAGAAAGTAAAACAAAAATAAAAATGTATAAAAATGTATTTGCACTATTTTAGTATTTTAAACAAAAATATATGTATTTATTTATTTATGTATAAATTAAAAGAAAACTAAATAAATGCCTAATAAATTCAAAAATGGTGAGAAAAAATATTTTTATATTTTTAATATCATGAGAAAAAATAAATAAGTCAATCAAAAAAAGAAAAAGTCAAAAAGTCAAAGAAATAGGCAAAATGGGCTCAGGGGGTGCAGAAGCAAATGTATGGTGCAAAAAGAAAAGTCAACACAAGCCCAGCCCATGAAGACCTTTCTTCAACCTCCAGAATTCTGTTTGAACAAAAACACGCGCCTCTTTCTTTCATTGCAAAGTCCTGATTCCTTGAGTTTTAGCAAAAACTTCCAACATCAAAACTGTTAGGCACCTTCTCACGAATTCACACATATAAAGAACATGTTTTAACTCTCAAAAATGAGAGAGAATTTCTTCTCTCCCAATTCTTAACCTAATTTTTATTCAAAGTTCAGACATCAAATTCTCTAAGCATACATAATATAAATGAAATCTAATTATATGGGCATGTTCAGGGCTATGAATGTGACATATTATCTTCACAAACCTAAAGCTAACAATGCCTAATAAGAGAGATACGAATCCATGAACTTACCTGTTCAGTTGAAGTTCTATCTGGCAATGGAGAAACTTTCAGTGCAAAGTGATGATTGGTATAGCTTCCTTGATGTCCAGGGATGCTATTCCAAGCTTTACTTTGTCTTGAAACCTTTTAAATCGTGCTAGAGCTCTTCACCTGCAAATCAGAAAAGTGAAAATGGTGGAACTGGTTAGAGGAATTACAAGTCGTGTTTTAGGTTTTGGTTAGCTTGCATTGATGCTAGGGAATGTGTTTGATGAGCTTTGGTCAAGAAAACATGCAAGGAATGAGAGATGGTGTTCAAACTGCAGGCCTTGCCCTGTTTTTGCAGTTTGAGAGTGATTCTGGCAATGGGGAGGTGTTGATGGTCTTAGGGTCGTGCTTCAGCTTGGTTAGGATGTTTGGAATGTGTCTACAATATTTGCTTAAGGTTCCTAATACTGAGCTGAAAGTTCTGTTGTGATATGGGATGTTTCTTAACACTTAAGCAAGAAAAGCCAAGTTGTGTTCTAGGCATGTAGAGGGCCCCTAATCATGCTGCAAAACTCCTCCTTGATCAGTGTGTTATGCTCATAATCTTGTGCCAATTAGATTGTATCTGTACTTGCTTGGATTTTCAATTTGACATAAAGCTTGCTTTTGCAAAAATGGATAAAGTACTTTATCTATTTTGGGATTAATCCACTATGCAATGCTAGAACACAAAGAACATGGTCTTGGCACAAATAATATGCATTAAATTTATGAGTGTAATTGAGATAAAAGGCCTGTAATCAAGTTGTGCAAGCTGAGATTGAAATGCATAGTGCTATGAACATGTAACTTGGCCTAATCAAAAGTGAGTTTTTGCCATATTGAAAAATTCGATTCTCCCTAACCATGAGGTTGTTTGAGAAGTTCTTGGACATTTTGGAAAGCTTGGAATGTGTACTACAATCCATCTTTGAAATGCAAAGTGAAATTCCAAGTGGAAGTGTATGGAAAATGGCCTTGAAGTTAGGTAGAAAACCTTGCCAAAATAGGTTAAAATTTCACTAAGTTAAGAATGGTTTAGTACCCTTATTCCAAAAATTGTAACTTGAGATACAAGCCTCATTTGGGAAAACTTTGTGAGTCAAAGTTGTAGATTATGCAACAAGATACAACTTTCATGTTTTGACTTTTGTTTGAATCCAAATGAATCTTGGTGAGAAAGTGGGGCAAAGTTGGGAAAAAATTAGGGTTTTCCATAACTTAGAAAAATTCTAAGTTATGAAAAATTTCCATTTCAAACCCTAATTTGCATTTTTTGATTTTTTGGTGAACAAGTTTCATGATTTGGCATGTTTTGATGAAAAATGAATCTTGACCCTTGATTTTGACCAAAAAGTCAAAGTTTGACTTTTCAGTATACAGTCAAAATTGATCAATTGACTCGGAAATTCAACTGTCAATCTTGTGCATTTGGGATCTTTTGAACTTGTTGAGTATGTAAAGACAATTCCATGGGGTCCTTGAGTCCATATGTGAGCTTGGTTTGCCATTGGCTAGGTCAAACAGTCAAAAATTGCCTTGGTGCAGTCAAAACCCTAAAAATGACCATTTTGCCCTTTTGATGATCTGATCAAATTTCTTGTGGAATTGTGATCCAAACTTGATCAAATGGTCCATGTGAGTTCATAATGTTGATGTGGGTCAATTTTCATGGGATTTGACTGTCAATTGGTCACAGTTGACTTTTTCCCCAATACAGATGATTTCTAGGTCAACTGTCCAATTGACTGGGCAAAATTTGGAATCAAGACTTGAAACTTGGTATGGGTAAACTTGGGAGTCCAATATGAAGCATGAAAGTCATCTTAGGCATTTTAGGTCAAAATCTCTTTGTGCAATCACAAACCCTAATTTGGGTCAACAGAGCAAGGAGAAGTCTTGAGCAGAGGAAACCCTAACTGGATCTTGAGCTCCAAGGTTTTTGTGATGAGAAAATATTGAGGAAATGGGAGGGAAAATTTTGGGGTACAACAGTTGCCCCTGTTCAATGTTCTTGAACCTGAAGAGTTAGATTGGCAAGTTTGCCTTTCTTGACTCGAGGGTAAAAGGAGATTGGACACTAGAGTGCCCGGAAATTTGCACTCGCATGTTGGAGTATCAACAATGTGATGTCGGGAATGGGCTTATAGATGCCATTCGGATGGGTGGTGGATAGGGAGATGGGCTTATAGATGCCATCTGGAGATGTGACAGAACCTTGTCGGGAATGGGCTTATAGATGCCATTTGGAAGTGTTGATCGCACAAGAGATTCCTTAGCGAGAACTTTGTGTATTTGAGAAAGACAGATGTTTTCCTGGCTTGTTACAGGTGTTTGATCTTCAATCTCCTTATGTAGATATGCCCTGGCTGGATACAGGTATCGAATCTACAATCGGTTGCTCCCAGATGTGCCCTGGCTGGATACATGAGTCGAATCTGGAAATAGTCGTCAATAGATATGCCCTGGCTGGATACAGGAATCGAATCTTTGAACTCTTCAGACGTGCCCTGGCTAGATACAGGAATCGAGTCTGGAAATGTGGTCAACAGATATGCCCTGGCGGGATACAGGAATCGAATTTGGAAATGTTGTAGTTGATAGATGTGCCCTGGCTGGATACAGGAATCGAATCTTTGAACTCTTCAGACGTGCCCTGGCTAGATACAGGAATCGAGTCTGGAAACTGATCACTCTCAGATATGCCCTGGCTAGATACAGGAATCGAATCTGGAAATGTTGTAGTTGATAGATGTGCCCTGGCTGGATACAGGAATCGAATCTTTGAACTCTTCAGACGTGCCCTGGCTAGATACAGGAATCGAGTCTGGAAACTGATCACTCTCAGATATGCCCTGGCTAGATACAGGTATCGAATCTGGAATTGTGACTGTTGAAGGTAGTTGTCTTTGGGATTGTCTTTTTCCCTGAAAAGGCAAAACATAAGTTGTATGCAATGTCATGATGTATGATATGCATGATGTTTTAACATGAGATAGTGTTGTATGCACTTTATCATGTATGTAAGCAGGATGTATGAAAACGTGAAATGTTTATGAATGTATTTTCGTCTTAGGAAAATAAATCCTTGACGATCGGCCGGGGGATTGCTCTGTGGAAGAGATACTTTGCTGAAGGTTTTTTTTTATGAGAGGCCTGCTGAGGACTTCAATGATGGATTCCCCTGGGGATAATGATGATAAACTCCGCTGGGGATACCAAAGATAAACTCTGCTGGGGATACCAACGATAAACTCCGCTGGGGATTGAAAGAACTTTGTTGATGGCGATCTTCCGTGGCCATTAGCTGAGGATAACCCAGTTATAAGCCCTTGTGAGGAATAAATCTGAATAAAGCTCGGGAGAGACGTCCGTATTCTGCAGGGAACAAGCTTCCAGAATCTACTGGGGATAAGCTTTAAGACCTGCCGGGGAAAGTTGTGCCTTTTCAGGATCGACGGGGGACCAACTCTGCTTGGGGAAATCATTGCTGAATCTTGTCTTACTCCGTGGGGAGTCGAGATGATTTGGTCACATTCTTCAGTTGAATCTACCTTGGTACCTTGGCGGACAAAGCAACCAGACTGCATCAGACAGCCTTACATTGCCCCTGTTTCTGATGTCACCTGTAATTAATCTTTTGTTTCATATGCAAATATTTATGAATCAGCAATTTAATATCAAATGCATATACCAAAAATGAACATTGGACGTTCTTCGCAAGACAAAACAGAGAAAGGAAAAACAATGGCAATTTGTATGGACAAGTGAATTTGTATTGATTTGAACTTTGCATGTGAATAGGCGTTTTTGTACAAGAGGCTGACATCCTAGTAAGAGGACGCCGCCGAATAACACAGAATTTACAATTCTGAAAAGAAAACAAAACAGCTATGTGAACAATCCCACTGGGTTCCAACTCTGCTATCGCCTTTATGTCTCCAAGCGTCTCATCGCTTTGCTGCCTAGTTGACGATGAAGCTGATTGGTCGATGCCGAAATCTGAGCCAGATAGTTGATGCCGAATTCCGGATGCGAAGTGATCCAATGAGACATAGTGTTACTCTTTATCCCTAACTTTTGCCTGGACCGCCCTTTCGGGTTTTCAGTCCACCGGGATACCCATTTTTGCCCAAGCCGCCTTTTCAGGTTTTCGACTTGCCGGGTGTACAGATTTTTTTCATTTCATCCCTTATTTTGCCCGAACCCTTTTGGTTCGCCGGGAAGCCCTTATTTTTTCCTAGGTATGTCAGCCTAGCGGGTCTTTTATTCATGCGTAGTATCTTTTCACTATGTCTACATTGGCGGGGTGAGGAAGGTCGTCACCATCCATGGTGGTTAGGATCATGGCTCCTCCTGAGAACACATGTTTAACCACAAATGGCCCTTCGTAAGTAGGGGTCCATTTGCCCCGGGGATCACTTTGAGGAAGGATGATGCGTTTGATTACCAGGTCCCCAACTTGATACTCTTGTGGTCTGACTTTCTTGTTAAATGCCCTGATCATCCATTTTTGATACGTCTGACCATGGCAGATAGCGGTGAGCCTCTTTTCATCAATCAGGTTTAATTGATCAAGTCGAGTCTGTATCCAGTCATCTTCATTCAAGTCTGCATCCTTCATTATCCGGAGAGAGGGTATTTGGACTTCAAATGGCAGGACTGCCTCCATGCCATAGACCAAGGAGAAAGGAGTTGCCCCGGTTGACGTCCTTGCTGAGGTACGGTACCCACGAAGGGCGAACGGTAACATCTCGTGCCAATATTTATAGGTCACTGTCATCTTCTGCACAATTTTCTTGATATTCTTATTGGCTGCCTCTACAGCCCCATTCATCTTCGGCCGGTAGGGAGAAGAATTGTGGTGCTGTATCTTGAATTGTTCGCAGAGCTCAGTGATCATCTTGTTGTTGAGTTTGGTACCATTGTCCGTAATGATTCTTTCCGGGACGCCGTACCGACAGATCAGATTATGCCGGATGAAACGTGCCACGACGCTCTTGGTTACTGTTGCGTAGGAAGCTGCCTCAACCCACTTCGTGAAGTAATCGATCGCCACCAAGATGAAGCGATGCCCATTGGATGTCGTCGGTCGGATCTCACCGATCATATCAATGCCCCATATTGCAAAAGGCCAAGGTGTCGTCAGGACGTTCAGAGGAACTGGAGGAATATGCACCTTGTCAGTATAGATCTGGCATTTGTGACAAGTTCGAGAGTGTTGGTAACAATCGGCTTCCATGGTGGACCAGAAATATCCTGCCCTAAGGATTTCCTTTGCCATGGTGTGTCCACTGGAATGTGTTCCGAATGTACCCTCATGCAGTTCTATCATGATTTTCTCTGCTTCAGCCTTATCCACACAACGTAGTAGAGTTGAATCATGATTCCGTTTGTAGAGGATGCCGTTGCTGAGGAAGAATTTCACCGCAAACCTTCTCATGAACTTCTTGTCATTGACAGATGCACCTTCAGGGTATTCCTGAGCTTCCAAGTATCTCTTCACCTCATGATACCAGGGTTTTTCAGTCGCCTTTTCGCCCTCAAGATTGCAGCAGTATGCCGGTTCGTCCAACTTCCAGATAACGATTCGGGGAGCCTCATTGTCCCATTTAACTTTGAACATTGAATACATCGTAGCCAGTGCGTCCGCTAGCTGATTCTCCTCTCTCGGGAAGTGCTCAAAAGTTATCTCTTCAAAGTGGGGAAGCAAGGTCAACACATACTCTTTGTAAGGAATAAGATTTGGGTGTTTCGTATCCCACTCGCCTTTGATCTGATTGATCACGAGAGCGGAATCTCCGAAGACACTCAGAAATTTGATTCTTAAGTCGATTGCAGCTTGTAGACCCATGATACATGCTTCATATTCTGCCATGTTGTTGGTGCAGTTGAAACACAATCGGGCGGTGAGTGGAGTATGAGTTCCTTTGGGAGATATGATTACAGCGCCGACGCCGTTACCCAAAGCATTGGAGGCTCCGTCAAAATGCATAGACCATCGGGATCCTTCCTCAGGTCCTTCATCCGGTCCAGGTATTTCACAGTCAGTTACCACCATGATGTCTTCGTCCGGAAAATCAAAGTTCAATGATTGGTAATCGTCCACAGGTTGGTGTGCCAAATGATCTGCCAGTACACTTCCTTTGATTGCTTTCTGAGTTGTATACTGGATATCATATTCTGTTAAGATCATTTGCCATCTTGCTATTCTCCCAGACAGAGCAGGCTTTTCAAATATGTACTTGATGGGATCCATCTTTGAAATTAATAGAGTAGTGTGAGTCAACATATACTGCCTCAGCCGGCGAGCAGCCCATACTAGAGCGCAACAAGTTTTCTCAAGCAGTGAGTAACGAGACTCACAGTCGGTAAACTTTTTGCTCAAGTAATAAATAGCGTGCTCTTTTCGGCCGGACTCGTCATGCTGTCCCAGCACAGACCCCATTGAATTGTCAAGTACTGTCAAGTACAATATCAGAGGTCTTCCTTCCACTGGCAGCATAAGAATGGGTGGCTCTTGGAGATATTCCTTTATCCTTTCAAAGGCAGCCTGACATTCATCGTTCCAGCGTACTACTTGATCTTTCTTCAGTAATTTAAAGATTGGCTCACAAGTAGCAGTTAGATGTGAGATGAATCAGGCAATGTAATTCAGTCGTCCCAGGAAGCCTCTGACTTCTTTCTCTGTCTTTGGAGTTGGCATCTCTTGTATGGCTTTTACCTTGGCAGGGTCCACCTGAATACCTTTATCACTTACAATGAAACCTAGCAATTTTCCGGACCTCACCCCAAAGGTGCATTTGTTGGGATTCAACCTCAGCTTATATAACTTCGGTCGGTCAAAAAGCTTCCTCGGATGATCAAGGTGCTCCTCCTCAGTTTGAGACCTTGCAATCATGTCATCAACGTATACCTCAATCTCATGATGGATCATATCATGAAATAAAGCAACCATGGCACGTTGATAGGTTGCCCCAACATTTTTCAATCCGAATGGCATGACCTTGTAACAGAAGGTGCCCCACAGAGTCACAAAGGTAGTCTTCTCCATATCCTCCGGAGCCATCTTGATCTGATTATACCCTGAAAAACCATCCATGAAGGAGAAAACCTTGTGTTGAGCAGTATTGTCAACGAGAACGTCAATGTGAGGTAGAGGAAAATCATCCTTGGGGCTTGCCCTGTTTAAATCCCTGTAGTCAACACACATTCTGACTTTACCGTCCTTCTTCGGCACTGGCACCACATTGGCAACCCACTGAGGGTAAGAAGTTACTGCTAGAAATCCGGCATCGAATTGCTTCATAACCTCAGCCTTGATCTTTTCGGACATCTCTGGGCGCATGCGGCGAACCTTTTGCTTTACTGGAGGGCAGTCTTCCTTAGTTGGCAGGTGATGAACTACAATGTCGGCATCCAAACCAGGCATGTCTTTATAGGACCAAGCAAAGATCTCCATGTAATCATGTAGCATCTGGATCAATCGTTGCTTCACGCTGAGCTCTAGATTGGCCCCAATCTTGACCTCTTTCCTATCTGTCTCAGTACCCAGGTTAACTGTTTCCACCAGCTCTTCATGTGGTAGAATAGCCCTCTCTTCCTGGAGTAGCAGTCTTGCGAGTTCACCAGGCACTTCGCAATCATCTTCACCTTCGTCTTCGGCCAAGTTGATCGGATTCTTGAAGTCATAACTGGCGGTAGCAGAGCTGTTACCAGTGAGATCCAGAGTGGATTGAAACCTGTATAAGTGAGTGTGTGTAAATATAGCTGTTTTGCAAGATATAACACAAAGAAAAAGAGCACAAGATTTGAAATGCAACAAACGTCCAATGTTTTGATTGATGATATATGGAAATGTCATACAAAAAGCCCTCACAAATGGAGCTACGATGCCTCGGGTAGGACACCGAGCCAATAAAAGTTTTAACACATTGTTTGTTACAAATTGAAAATCAAAAGAATTAATTACTGCGTGACAAATGTGATAGGTGTAAAATCTGTTGTCGTCCAGTTGTTTGGTCCGTTGCTGGTAGTTGGGTAGATCTAACTGTCAAACTCTGCTTCCTCTACATCCTCCTCAATAGCATTCACCCTTGGACTGGTGACAAACACTGAAGCCTTTCTGATTTTTTCCTTGCGCACAGCCCTCTGAGCCTCTGCAGTAAAGCCCAGCCCAAACTTGTCGTTCTTTTGAGTGAAGTCAGGAAGCTGACCCCAATTTGCACAATTGCCTTTCTCGATTACAGCCCGGGCATCCTTCAAGGATGCCATCTTCAACGGAAAGTCTTCTTCAACCACTGCTTCAGTTGATGCCAAAATTTGAGGTACTTCCTCAAAATGCTGAAAGGGGGTTTCAATAAACTCCCCGTCCATCTCGATATACCGAAACAAATTCAAGTGACTAACCATGTATTCCTCCTCACCCTGCACAGTAACAATCTTCCCTTTGACAGGGTATTTGAGCTTTTGGTGTAGAGTGGATGTTACTGCCCCAGCCTTGTGAATCCAGGGTCGTCCTAACAAGTAGGAGTAAGATGGACGAATATCCATTACATAGAACGTTGAATCGAAAACTTGGGAACCCACACGAATAAGGATGTCTACCTCACCGTGCACCATCCTTTTAGAACCGTCGAAGGCTCTAACAATGATGTTACTAGGTTTCAACTCCAGACCCTCACAATCTAAGCGGTCCAATGCCTTCTTGGGTAAAACATTCAGGGAAGAGCCGGTATCCACTAACACGTGTGCGAGAGTAGTGCCCCTGCATTCTATGGAAACATGCAGGGCATCATTGTGATTTTTCCCTTTGGCGGTGAGGTCAGCATCCGAGAACCCCAAGCCATTGTCAGCTGTCAAATTAGCCACACAGTCAGTGAATTGATCCGCGGAGGTCTCTTGCGGCACATGGGCCGTTTTCAGAAATGAAATCAGGGCTTTTGCATGGGCCTCTGAGCATAGCAGCAATGATAGCATAGAGATTTTGGAGGGGGTATGCCCCAACTGTTCCACAACATTGAAGTCACTCTTTTTGATGATTTTAAGAATCTCCTCCATTTCTTGTTGGGAGGCTTCCGCAGCAGCCTTTTTTGGTGCCTCCGTCCTGGCAGGCAAATCGATAGCAACTTCTTTGCCCCGAGTATCGGAGGACTCGGCGGCAGTAGTAGACACAGGAACTTGATTCGGAACATGCACACTTGCGGGTGTGATGGTGAGAGGTTTTCGGATAACTGGCGGTGCAATGTCAGGCGAGAAGATCCTGCCACTGCGGGTAATCTTGGCGGGACCAGTGATGTTACTAATACTGGTATTGGTGTTGAACTCCTGCTTCACCCTGAGCACATATACGTCGGCCCCATAATGCCAGGGGACCGCTTTATCAGACTCATATGGGAGAGGCCCCGGAATAGTAATAGTAATGGGTGCAACAGACATAATTTGGACTGGTTTCTTCATGGGAGCCTTGGCAGGATTGTAAATTGTGACAACAGATATTTCTTCAACGGAAACAAACGGAACAGCAGTTTTCTTGAACAGAATTTCTTTGCTATCCATCAGGCTTTGGATGCCTGATTTCAGCAGTGGACAACCGGTAGGGATAAGAGCACACAGGAGGCAACCCTTACTACAACCCGGAAATAAACCAGCTAGTAGTAAGTTCCTCTTAACAGTCAACAGAGGGGTAGCAACATCATTCACTGAAACAGCATACAACTCTTCCTCAATGGCATTTACTCTATGCTGGGGCATATGAGCAGTTACAACATTCGGCCTCTCAGGCGCTTCAAACTGAATTTCCTTCGCGTCGATAAGATCTTGCACTTTGTTTCTCAAGGCCCAGCAATCATCAGTAGTATGCCCGGGGCTATCAGAATGATAAGCACAACGGGCATTTGGGTTATACTTAGGAGATGCAGTGTTCACGACTTTAGGAGCTTCTTTGATGGTCACCAAGTTGGTTGATAATAGTTGGGGTAAAATTTGTGACAAGGTCATACTCAACCGAGTATACTGTCTCTTGGGCCTTTTACCTCTTTGTTGATTGTACTGCTGAGGAGCAGCAACAGGTTTGGAAATGACCAAAGCATTGACGGCTCGGCGACTTTCTGGCTTGACTTGTCTTCTAGGACCATAGATGGCACTTGCTTCTTTCTTAAAAGGCCTCTTCTCAGTATTTGCAGCAACACCCTTCTGAACCTTTCCTGACTTGATGCCAGCTTCTATTCTTTCGCCTGTTAAGATCAAATCGGTAAACCCCGCGGAAGAGTTACCAATCAGATGATTGAAAAATGGCCCAGATAGGGTCCCTAGAAACATATCAACGAGTTCCGGATCGGTTAAAGGAGGCTGCACCCTGCCAGCCAAATCCCTCCATTTTTGTGCGTATTCTTTGAATCCTTCGCCTGTTCCTAACGACATACCCTGAAGTTGGGTACGAGTAGGGGCAAGGTCAGAATTGTATTGGTATTGTTTGTAGAAAGCGGTGGCCAAATCTTCCCAATTTCGAACGCTGGTTCCCTCTAGCTGATAAAACCACTCCAATTGAGCTCCAGAAAGGCTGTCTTGAAAGAAATGAATCCAAAGGTTTTTATCTGCCGTATAGGGCTGGATCTTTCTCACGTAGGACCTGAGATGCATTTTTGGGCAAGACAACCCATCATACCTCACAAACACTGGCACTTTGAACTTTGGGGGAATCACAATCCCGGCAACCAAACCCAAGTCTTCAAAATCCAAACCCGGTACTCTTTGTAGTTCCATGGCGGCCAACCTGTCTTCTAGCCCCTTGTATTTATCATCAGCTGGAGGGTATTGTTGATCAGTATAATCTTCATCCTCTTCGACCTCTTCTTCTTCCGCATCAGACTCGGAAGGTACCGCAGCTCCACCTCCTTTGCTGGTTCCTTCATCAGAAGTAGGAGGAAATTCAAGCACTCTTCGAGCTTCTCCGTCAAATCTTCTCCCCAAAGTAGCCACCCCGAGTCTCTTTTTCTTCTTTTTCACTGGGTCTTTGTTCCCCAATTGAGTCTTGATATCCTCCTGACCCTTAGCCAAGGTCATCAGGAGTTGCTGGAACTGTGCATTTTGAGTTTGTAGGTCTTTGACTGTTTGCTCGAGATCCATCCTACTGAAATAAACAGCAGACAGATAAGGAAACCTGGAATGAGACCTGTTTATGCACATGATGAATGGTATGCTTATGTATGCAATGCATTCAAGGATTTAGGACATTCAAAATTGTTTCAGACAAAGAAGAACGCACATCATATTAATAAGAAGAAATTTGTCAGTACATAAATGCCCCATGGGCCAAATATTACAAAATAAACTTCTTAAGGCAAAAAGACATTGCGCATCCTTTTTGGTGCGATGTAGGTGTTGAGGGCCTCCTGCTCATGGAGTCGGCGGGTAAGCTCTAGAACCTTCTTCTCACTGGCGTAGAAGCTAGCTTCAAAAGTATTTCGTTCTTCCTTGAGCTGAATCCAACTTTTCTGCATTTCCTCCCACGATGTAGGCATGTCTGGATGTAGGATGGTGTAGGGAACCTCTCCTTCCTTGACGGGATCTTTAATCACAGGGAGAACATGAGGATAAGGCATCATCAGACTTTGGGCTCGGGCTCGTACCCACTTGAGATAAGGCTCAAGAGGGATGGAGTTCTTGTGTCCCAGAGTCTTGCTATCAACCTTGTTGAGTTTTCCCCAAGCTCTGATGAATCTTTGGCAAAGTCCTTGCGCATCGTTGTCGAAGTCAAAAACTAGGTCAGGAATCAACATGTCATGAGGGCCATCCCTCCGTGCATATCCAAATTGTCTCAAAGCTAGGCAAGGGTTGTAGGTGATACCTCCTCTAATTCCAAGTAAAGGAACATTAGGAAATTCTCCGCAACGATCGACGATGATGACATTTTCTCTGGACCGAGAACACCAATGTACATCAGAGTGAGTAAGAGTCATCAACCGTTGGGACCACCTTGAGCCTTGGTCATTCTTCAGGACAGATTGTGGAAGGTGCGAAATAAACCACCTTGCAAGGAGAGGAGTACAACACATGAGAACACCCCTCTTTCTCATTGTTCGTGTGTAAAATGAGTGAAGAATGTCCCCAAGCAATGTTGGTATTGGATTTCTGGACAAGAAGATTTTGACGGCGTTAACATCTACCAATTGGTCAGGATTTGGGAACAAGACCAACCCATAGATAAGGAGTGCCACAATCTCTTCAAAGGCTTGTAGGTCCAATGAATTCCAACATTCTTGTGCCTTCTCAAACAAGAATTTTGCTAAGAAACCTTTGACGCCGCTTCTGGTTTCCCAATGCCCCTTGATGTCGGATGGTTGTAGATGTAATGATCGAGCAACATCCTCCGGCTTTGGTTCCTTTTCCGTACCATTGAAGGGTAGTTGATTAAGGATAGGAATTCTCAGGAGTTGAGAAAACTCCTCCAAAGTGGGCACCAACTGGTAATCAGGGAAAGTGAAACAGTGGTGAAGAGGGTCAAAGAACTGGAATAGTACTTTCATCATGTCTTCTTCAATGTTGGTGTTGACTAGGCTGAGCAATCTACCATGTCTTTCACTGAAGGATGAGTTTTCCGGAATTCTTGAGGTGAGCTCCTTGAGTTGAGGAGAGATTCTCACAAGGTTGACTTGAATGGTGTTTCTGCGAGGAATTTCCATGACCTACAAAACAAGAACAAAGATGAAGATCCAAACCCTTGAAATGGTTAGTGAATGCATATGATGCTTCATGATGTTTATGATGTATGCACAAAACATGTGTACAAGCAATTCACACCAAACCCTAGTTTCAGGCTTGCATGGGGTTTCATAGGTAAGTACCCTCTTGTAGTTGGCTTAAAAACATGTCCTATAAATAGTAACCGGGTTCTAAGGAGCTCAATATCACTGGATGGTTTTCATTGTTCATTGTTTTGGTTTAGCCACTTAACTAGCGACCAAAATATTCCAAGAAAACAACCCTCAATGAGTGTAGTATCGAGTATCTACCAACTTCGGACTGCACCAAAGCCGGTCATCTCACTACCCCTAATAAAAGGCCAAGATGGTCAAGTAAGGTTCTAGGTCATTAGTGCTTAGTGACATCACTCAGCGGCCCCGTACTCTCCTTGATTGAACTCAAGGGTTACCGGTACTCACAAATATGTCGCACTAATATAGCTATTGCTTCGACCGTGTCGGTATACCCCACACAGTTTCCACAACGTATTGCTATCTATGAATGTTTCCCAAAATGCGGGTGTAGGATTGCAAACCCAAACAATAGAACCAAGATGTAAAGCAAACAATTCAAACAATTAGTCATGCAAGAGGGTGATCTAAGCCCTAAGGTTACTCCACTTTAAACAGTCCCCAGCAGAGTCGCCAGTTCTGTGATACGGTGGGAGAACTGACTGTGGTTTTGCGTTTGTTTTTGCAAATGTTTCGGTTGAGCAAGAGTCGCCACCGACTTTTTATTTTATCCTAAGGAAAGGTTTAAAAAGCACAGCAAAAACCTTTGAGATGTTTTCTTGGGTTCGGGGAGTAGATTATAGAAAGGGAAGGTATTAACACCCTTTCTATCCATGGTTATCCATGGGCTCTTAGTTACTTGCTTAGATCAACTTGCCTTAATTTTCAATTGTTTGAAATGGTGCTTTGTGTGTGTGTGGGTTTGAAAATGTTTTGAAAAGAAACCAATGTGGTGGCAACCTTTGTGACGATCCATGTGGGGATGTATACAAAGATGTATGTCTTTTGAAAAGGTTTTCATTTGTTTTTGAAAGTTGTTTTGAAAGTGTTGTGAGGTGTGGTTTTAGAAAATAGGCAAGTGTTTTGTTTTTTGCAAGTTTTGATTCAAGTAACTAAGAGGTTATCTACTCCTAAATTTCTCAAAGTTTATTGCTATGTTTTAACCCTTTTAATAAGTTTGTTCCACCATTGTATTTGGTGGACAATCTCATGTTAGGATGTGAAAGGGACGAGCGCGGGTCATCGTTTAGACCATAATTGCAACGGTGTCAAGTATCTTTGGGCAATTTTCTTTAAGGAACTTGATCATTTGTTTAGGCAACATTTTGAAAGCGTCATCGAGGGACTATGATCATTTGATTTGTTTCTTTTGCCCAAAGAGACCTAACATGCAATATGGTCCATTTATTTGAAGGCAACAAAGTGGAATACCCAAGGGGTGCAAGTGTGAGATGTGTTGTCCATTTTCATGCTTTGATTATCTTGAGATTTGGTCAAACTATTTTGTTCTTTTTATTTGCATACAAACCCTAATTCTAGCATGGTATATTTAGAAAGCGTTTAAAGTGCGAAAAATAAAATTCCTACACTATTACATCACAATATGGGAAGGGGGTACAAATGTTCAAATGGGGGGATATTCAGACAAAGAAATTAAACCTAGCTATTACATCATTTTTGGAACATTTACAAATAATTGATTGCATAAATTAAATAGAAAATACAATAAAGATGCAAAAATGCAAAAAGGTTTTTATGTATATGAAAAAAGGTATTATTTATGTCAAATAAATAAAAATAAAAAAAAGATTATTTTTTGGAATATTTTCATATTTAGGGTAAAACCCTAATTTTCATTAAGTAACATATATATTATTTAATTTAATACAAGTATTTGTTTATTATGTACAAAAATAAAATAAAATGAAATATATTTACAAAAAGTATTTTTATATTAAATATTAATAAAATAAAAAAATATATAAAAAATGTATGTATTTTGCATTTTTAACCCTAAGTATATATATATATATATATATATATATATATATATATATATATATATATATATATATATATATATATATATATATATATATATATATATATATATATATATATATATATATATATATATATATATATATATATATATATATATATATATATATATATATATATATATAATATATATATATATATATATATATATATATATATATATATATATATATATATATATATATATATATATATATATATATATATATATATATATATATATATATATATATATATATATATATATATATATATATATATATATATATATATATATATATATATATATATATATATATATATATATATATATATATATATATATGTATTAAGTTCTAAATATGTATTATATATATAAAAAAAAAAAAATTTAATATTTAATAAAAAAGTATTTTTTCTATAAAATATTTTCAGAAAGTAAAACAAAAATAAAAATTTATAAAAATGTATTTGCACTATTTTAGTATTTTAAACAAAAATATATGTATTTATTTATTTATGTATAAATTAAAAGAAAACTAAATAAATGCCTAATAAATTCAAAAATGGTGAGAAAAAATATTTTTATATTTTTAATATCATGAGAAAAAATAAATAAGTCAATCAAAAAAAGAAAAAGTCAAAAAGTTAAAGAAATAGGCAAAATGGGCTCAGGGGGTGCAGAAGCAAATGTATGGTGCAAAAAGAAAAGTCAACACAAGCCCAGCCCATGAAGACCTTTCTTCAACCTCCAGAATTCTGTTTGAACAAAAACACGCGCCTCTTTCTTCCATTGCAAGGTCCTGATTCCTTGAGTTTTAGCAAAAACTTCCAACATCAAAACTGTTAAGCACCTTCTCACGAATTCATATAAAGAACATGTTTTAACTCTCAGAAGTGAGAGAGAATTTCTTCTCTCCCAATTCTTAACCTAATTTTTATTCAAAGTTCAGACATCAAATTCTCTAAGCACACATAATATAAATGAAATCTAATTATATGGGCATGTTCAGGGCTATGAATGTGACATATTATCTTCACAAACCTAAAGCTAACAAGGCCTAATAAGAGAGATACGGATCCATGAACTTACCTGTTCAGTTGAAGTTCTATCTGGCAATGGAGAAACTTTCAGTGCAAAGTGATGATTGGATAGCTTCCTTGATGTCCTGGATGCTATTCCAAGCTTTACTTTGTCTTGAAACCTTTTGAATCGTGCTAGAGCTCTTCAACTGCAAATCAGAAAAGTGAAAATGGTGGAACTGGTTAGAGGAATTACAGGTCGTGTTTTAGGTTTTGGTTAGCTTGCATTGATGCTAGGGAATGTGTTTGATGAGCTTTGGTCAAGAAAACATGCAAGGAATGAGAGATGGTGTTCAAATGCAGGCCTTGCTCTGTTTTTTGCAGTTTGAGAGTGATTCTGGGTATGGGGAGGTGTTGATGGTCTTAGGGTCGTGCTTCAGCTTGGTTATGATGTTTGGAATGTGTCTACAATATTTGCTTAAGGTTCCTAATGCTGAGCTGAAAGTTCTGTTGTGATATGGGATGTTTCTTAACACTTAAGCAAGAAAAGCCAAGTTGTGTTCTAGGCATGTAGAAGGCCCCTAATCATGCTGCAAAACTCCTCCTTGATCAGTGTGTTATGCTCATAATCTTGTGCCAATTAGATTGTATCTGTACTTGCTTGGATTTTCAATTTGACATAAAGCTTGCTTTTGCAAAAATGGATAAAGTACTTTATCTATTTTGGGATTAATCCACTATGCAATGCTAGAACACAAAGAACATGGTCTTGGCACAAAGAATATGCATTAAATTTATGAGTGTAATTGAGATAAAAGGCCTGTAATCAAGTTGTGCAAGCTGAGATTGAAATGCATAGTGCTATGAACATGTAACTTGGCCTAATCAAAAGTGAGTTTTTGCCATATTGCAAAATTCGATTCTCCCTAACCATGAGGTTGTTTGAGAAGTTCTTGGACATTTTGGAAAGCTTGGAATGTGTACTACAATCCATCTTTGAAATGCAAAGTGAAATTCCAAGTGGAAGTGTATGGAAAATGGCCTTGAAGTTAGGTAGAAAACCTTGCCAAAATAGGTTAAAATTTCACTAAGTTAAGAATGGTTTAGTACCCTTATTCCAAAAATTGTAACTTGAGATAAAAGCCTCATTTGGGAAAACTTTGTGAATCAAAGTTGTAGATTATGCAACAAGCTACAACTTTAATGTTTTGACTTTTGTTTGAATCCAAATGAATCTTGGTGAGAAAGTGGGGCAAAGTTGGGAAAAAATTAGGGTTTTCCATAACTTAGAAAAATTCTAAGTTATGAAAAATTTCCATTTCAAACCCTAATTTGCATTTTTTGATTTCTTGGTGAACAAGTTTCATGATTTGGCATGTTTTGATGAAAAATGAATCTTGACCCTTGATTTTGACCAAAAAGTCAAAGTTTGACTTTTCAGTATACAGTCAAAATTGATCAATTGACTGGGAAATTCAACTGTCAATCTTGTGCATTTGGGATCTTTTGAACTTGTTGAGTATGTCAAGACAATTCCATGGGGTCCTTGAGTCCATATGTGAGCTTGGTTTGCCATTGGCTAGGTCAAACAGTCAAAAATTGCCTTGGTGCAGTCAAAACCCTAAAAATGACCATTTTGCCCTTTTGATGATCTGATCAAATTTCTTGTGGAATTATGATCCAAACTTGATCAAATGGTCCATGTGAGTTCATAATGTTGATGTGGGTCAATTTTCATGGGATTTGACTGTCAATTGGTCACAGTTGACTTTTCCCCCAATACAGTTGATTTCTAGGTCAACTGTCCAATTGACTGGGCAAAATTTGGAATCAAGACTTGAAACTTGGTATGGGTAAACTTGGGAGTCCAATATGAAGCATGAAAGTCATCTTAGGCATTTTAGGTCAAAATCTCTTTGTGCAATCACAAACCCTAATTTGGGTCAACAGAGCAAGGAGAAGTCTTGAGCAGAGGAAACCCTAACTGGATCTTGAGCTCCAAGGTTTTTGTGATGAGAAAATATTGAGGAAATGGGAGGGAAAATTTTGGGGTACAACAGACACAGACTAGATATGCTCCAGACACGGAAGCTATTCTATTTTCTTATTCAGATTCCACAACTATCCATCACAGTTCCAAATGGCATCTATAAGCCCATTCCCGACAAGGTTCTGTCACATATCCTAATGGCATCTATAAGCCCATCCTCCTATCCACCATCTCTCCAAATGGCATCTATAAGCCCATTCCCGCCATCACACTGCTAATGTTCCACTATGTGAGTGCAAATTTCTGGGCACTCTAGTGTTCAATCATCTTCCACCTTCGGATCACGAAAGGCACACAAACCAATCTACATCCTCAGGTCTAAGAAGATTGAACAGGGGCAACTGTTGTACCCCAAAATTTGCCCTCCCATATTCTTCAAAGTTTGCCAAGCATCACCTCAAATGGTTCAAAGTCTACTCAAGGGCTACACAGTCAACCATCCTCCTAAGCCAATCAAATTAGGGTTTTGGTTATGGAAAAGAAGTTGAGGTTTTCAAGGGTCCAATCAAGTCCCATATGCCTATATACATTGTCAAGCATCTATATGTCAAGTTTCAAGGCTCACAAGGTCAAGTTGCACAGTCAAAAACCCTAATTGCCTCACAATCAACTGTAGGGGCAAAATGGTCATTTGGCAGTCAAAAGTCAAAATTTTTGGTCAACATATTATTTTGAAGCCACAATCATCATTTGATCAAGTCTTGATCATGATTCCCCAAGCATGGCTCAAAAATCATCAAGATGCAAAAGTTTCCATTTTTGGACAGCTGAAAAGTCAACTGTAACTTGACCAAAGCATAACTTTTTCTTGGTTCATCAGAAAAATCCCATCCAATGCTCATATTGAAGGGGAAGACATTTCCTACAACTCATCTTCACATTCCAAGTCCAAGAAATGCTCTCACAAAAAGTTATCAATTTCAACATTATAGGTCATTTACAAAAGTCAACAAAAAGGCACTTTAAGTCAAAGACCATAACTTGAGATTGGTAAATCAAAATGACATGGGACCAAAGGCATTGGTTAGAGGACTTCAAGACCTTTCCAAAATGTCCAATAACATGTTCATAGTTTCAAAATTGAGCAAGATATGCATTGGAGAAGTTGGGAAATTTTTGTGAAATGGCCAAAGTCAATTATCCTTGAAACTTCATTTTTGACAAAAGGGGCCCACTTTTTCCACTTGTTTCAGATTGGCCATGCCTCCCACGTGTCCCACAATTTATTTCAAGATTAGAAATTAGTTTTCCATTTTTATTTAATTTTATTTGATTTAATTCACTTTAAATCTTTAAAATTCAAATAAAAATCAAAGAAATTAATGGAGGGATATTTTGTGGTTTGATCAGCTTTGATGCACCATTATTCACATGCCAAACTCGTGCTAGACCTATTCCAAGCATATAAATTCAAAATTGAAGCAAATATGGCAAGTGGTTTAATGGTGTTCATGGCAAAATCAAAACTTCATTGCAAAGGCTTAATGACCATTATTCTGATTGATACTCATTCAAAACCATATATGCAAGCTTCTGAGACCAAAGACACGACCTAGAAAGCTCAAAAACGGCCAAGGCAAATTTCATTTTTCAAGAGAAAAATCACAAACTGAAAACCATCTTCCAACACAATTCAAGCTCTCTCTTTGATCCAAACACACTCCTGACCCTTCCAGGAACCTTTTGCAATCAGAATTAAGCCAAAAACCTCAAGAAATATCGTTACACAACTCATACGGTTTATATTCTTTCTCAAAATTACAGTCATACATTTATGCATTTTTAACACTTTTTGTTGATGGCATTATGCTCACAGGATCAATACAAAGCTTTCCATGTGATTTAATTTGAGAAAGGTGCCTTAAATCGAAAATCACCATGGACGAATTTCTAGGTTTTCAGAGCTTGTTATTTAGGGCTTTTACTATACTGTAAAATCAAGACTCCAAATGTACATGGCCAAACTCAGCACAATGAGACAAACGTGATGAACATATCACGCCCTTTTTATATTGCATGAGCGTCTAATCGCTATTTTCATAATGCTTGTATTTTGTGGGGGTTTAAAACCCCCGCTATATGTTTTATGTTTACAGGAAAGCTTGAAGACGAAGGGCGTGGCAAGCAGGGAGTGGTCAATTCAAATTAACGCGCGCGTTTCAGCATATAGCGTGCTTGTATTATATAATATTTGTTGTTCATTAGGATTACAAATAAGCGCGTTTGGTGTAGTGGCTGGCAGTGTACTTGGTAATCTCTGGGACCTGGGTTTGATTCCCAGGTCCCCCTATAATTCCAATATCTTTTTTTCTAACACTTTCCTGTGCAGCACTCAAAAGGAAGCATATCATACATCTCATCCAGAAGTCAGCCATGTGTCCATGGAGGCAGATCTAAAGGCCCAGAAAGCAAGAGTACCATGCTCAGGAGTCAACAACGCTCCACTCAATCCAAAAAGTCAACAGGCCTTATTCAAATGGGCCTCAAATTTCAATCACACACCCTCATTCCTGGCCCAATACCCCCTTCCATTGGTTTATTCTTTTCTTTTCATTTTTTTTTATTTTCCAATTTAATTCCTAACCTTTTTTATTTTATTTCTTATTAACATAATTAACCAACTAATATTTTCATAAAAAATCAAAAAAAAAAATAGAATTAACATTATTATTATTATTATTCTCATATTATTTTTGTAAATAAAATATTAACAAATAAATTAGTTTTAATTAGGCCATTTTAACTTTTTTTAATATAACTAAAATAACTTAGAATTAGGTTAACTTTTAATTTTATTTCTTTTTATTTTATTCCATAAAAAAACATAAAAAACACAAAAAAAAATATTTTCTTTTAATTAAATTAATTAATTAGTCATTAGTTAGTTTTAATTTCATTTTAATTACAAAAAGACAAAAAAATCCAGTTTCTTTTCTTAAAAGGGTCAACACCCTTAAGACATTTCCGATTCTTTCTTTCGCGCACATTTCAGTTTTAATTCCTTATTTCTGATTATTATGTAACTGCCTCCGGATGTAATAGTAATTAGGATTTTTACTATTTTTATTTACTTTCCGTACTTATTTACCAAAAACGGGTCTTTGTATTTTTTGGCGATGTATAGACCCGCGCCTTGTAACAGCGTAGAACTTTATATTTCCACAATTTACTTTCCGCACCCCCTAACTGTTAAATGCATGAAAGAACGTATGGTAAATAAAATCAACTCGTAGCTCACTAATTACAAAGACAAACATTAACTGAATACAACACACAAAGCACATGCCACTCCTAGGGTACGCTTCACTCGTTGCCTCGAAACGTGGTCATCAAGTATAGGACGTCTTAGAGGTCACCCTTTGTCTAAAGATCCAGTTTCCTCGAAACGGTTGCCTCGGATAAAAGGATCTAGGACGTTAGGGTTGCTTCTAAGTTGTCCTACCATTGCTTCGGTGACCATACAGTCCCGATAATCGAATTGACCCGAACAACTCCAACGATGGTGCTACCTACCTCTCAATGGTAGGATAGCACTATCTAAAGGACTCTTACACAGCTTAATTCCTTAGAGTAGGTAGATTCTCATAGGTACTTGCTCTTTCAAACAAACAAAACAACTTTTCACACCCTACACTTTCTAAAAGTTTTCAAACAAATTTTTCATACACTCTTGAGGACTGATACAAGAGTTACTTAGAAATTTTTCAAACGAAACTTTTTTCAAAACCCACACACACATTTGAAAAGCAAACAAATTTTGAAAACATAAGAGCAAGTACCTAAGAGCCCGTGGATAACCACGGATAGAAAGGGTGCTAACACCTTCCCTTTCTATAAATCTACCTCCCGAACCGAGAAACATTCTCATAAGGAATTTTGCTGTGCTTTTGTCCTTTCCGTGTTGGAGAACATAAAAGACGGTGGCGAATCTTGCTTAGCGCGACATACGCGATCCAGCTTTAAAAACAGTCAGTTCTATTTCCACCGATCACACCTACGTTCGAGGGACATGACTGTTTTCTGAAGGAAACAAGTAGAGTCACCCTAGAGGTGTGTGTGTGTGTGTGTGTGTGAAAAGTGATTTGTTTTCAGTTAATTTGTCTTGATTAGGTTTTCTAGCGTTTGATTATTATCTTGCCATACAATCTTACTTAGCTAACAGTTATATATACATATAAGGCATACAAAATATAGGTGCAAGAAAATAAAATACGGGAAAGTAAAGACCTACGGCTATTACATGGCTTTGGGAGATTTACAATATTTACAACTTTGCGGTAATTTAAACGCTAAACTATTACAAGAAAACGTATGTGACCTATACATTTGTTTCTAATAAAATAAATAGCAAAAGTAAATACAAAATATTTGCAAAATCATTTTTAAAAACTTAACATCTAAAAGATTAGAAATTAAATTTTTGTGCATTTTTGGTTTGATTTGAATTATAAAATAAATAGACTTTAAACCTAAATTAAAGATTTAATTAATTATAAAAGAAACATATGTCTAATTAATTAATTAAGAAAAATACTGTCTAGAAATTAAATTAACCTATTAAAAGTCCAGTTCTGATTTTATTATATATTTTTTTTTGTGATTTTATTGATTAAAGAAAATGATTAAAAAGAAAAATTAAATTAATCAGACAAAATGAAAAATAAAAATAGAAACGGGTTAAAAATATTGAAAAGAAGAAAAGAAAGGTGCAGGCGCTGGGGTTTGAACCCACACCCTTCTATTTAAAGTCTCCATCATTTGCCGTCTGAACCATGCACGCTTGGTGTTTGAAAAATGGGATTTGATCATTATATGATAAACCTGAAAAGTTTGGAAAATAATAGCAAAAATATATCCTGCATTGTTGTGCCTCAGAAGATCATTAATGGTGGTAGTATGCAGTAAAACAAAATGAAAACAGAAAAATGAATTTGCAAGAAATTAAGAAAAATGGTGTAGCATGTATGCTCATTTCATGCTCTTTGGATCATTACAAATGATCCAAATTTATCCTATAATACTCCTGGAATTGAATGGAAATGATGGTTTGTTTTGATCATGACTGCAACTAGAGTTTACAGCTTGCCCTAGTTTTGAGAATTTTGGAGTGTTTTTTTTTTTGGGAGCATCTTTTGTGTTTTGATTATTTGAGGGATTTCCTTGAGGAATCATGATCAACCCTTGATCAAATGATGAATATCACTTCAAAATGTTGATGTTGACCAAAAATCTTGAAGTTTGACTGTATGTTGACCATAGTTTACTTTTTAACCAATATAGTTGATTTTCAATCATCTGAGCTATTGACTGAGCAATCTTGTGATGCAAGGCTTGAAACTTGACATGGACATTGTTGAATACCTAGGGAGAACCATGGAAACCACTTGAGACCTTTGAAACCCAATCTTCCTTGAGAAACTTAAAACCCTAGTTGTAGACCCTTTGCTTAGGAGGAGGTTTGACTAGTCAACCCTTGAGTATCCTTGAATACTTGAGACCCTTAGAAGAATGTTTTGGAAGAAAATGGAAGGGAAAATTCTGGGGTACAACACCTATACATGCCACCCTTCCCAAAAGTTGGTTATTCCCCTAATTTGAGTAAATAAAAAGAAAATCTTCTTAGCTATGCTCACCTTTATATCGTGATTTCTGTGTTAATGAAATGACTTAAACTGATCATTCAGGTGTTTGAAATTGGAATATGTATGTAATGGTGATTTAGAGTCAATCCATATTGTAATCGATATCTTATAGGTAGATTTTGGTTGAGTCTTCACGAAAACTTTGGACTGAACTAATATTATACGAATTGAATTTGAATAGAATTGACCATGAACTCTTATATAAGTAATTTCTCTTGACCATTGTGAATTTTTGTTTGAAAATCATGGCTTTGTCTAAATTCTTCCCAGGCAAGCCAAATTGCTTACGGACAAGCAATAGTTCAAGTTTGGGGGAATTTGATAAGTGGATATGTAGACTATTTTTAAGTAGGTTTTTAATTATAATCTTGTTACTTTAATCCTTGCTTTTGCTTCTTTTATGCATGTTTGTGTGTATTCTTTATCTTTCATGTAAAAATACCATTTGAGACTAAATATAAGCCAATTGAGAGTAAAGGCACAAAAGAGCATCAAAGAGGGAAATTGGTCATGAAAAAACAAATAGCCATTATTGTCTGGTCATAGCCTATGCTACGGGCTAAGAGGTCAGCAACCCCCCCTCCATAGTGAAAATCAAAAGATACTACATGTGACCCAGCCTGCACTAAGGGCCATAGCATTTTCTAGGACCACCTAGGTTGCACTAAGAGTCATAGCATCCAAAACGAGGTACTAACTTTGTTGTTTCTGAAACATTTTTGCTTTATTTTCCCATTCCAACTGTCTAATTTCTTAAGGAAACGGCTCTTGAATGAAAATCTTTTATGATGGAACCAGAATTGAGAAAAAGAATTGACAAAGATGGAGGATCAGAGATTCTAATGTAGTGGAGTAGGAGGGACCTGCAATTAACACTCCAAAACTCAAGTTAGTATATGAGGAAGAAGAGTAAATTCAAATTGTGTTTGAAATCTATTACTTGATTTTGGCTCCTTCTTTATATATAGTAGAGAGAGAATAACAAACTCGTTATTTGTTAGAAGTGATTGCGGAGAGTCATCATATGCTTTGTAGTTGATCTTTACTTATCACTAGAATGATAGTCTTTGTGTAATAGGAAAATTATAGAAGGAGTGGGACCTTTATCTGACTGTTGGTCGAGATTGGTATGGTCGGCTTAAATCCATTGGGGTCGATCTAGTCAGCCTAAAACATTTTCCCACCAAGCTCTTGCCATCTTGTAGGTAGGTGAGGGCTTGACATTACTACCCCATATGTCAATCAAATCCTTATTATTTTTAATACATATGAATAGAAAGCGTTCCAATTCTTAAGGAATTGCGCATTTAATGCACCATCCTTCAAACACTTTTTCATAGATATCACCATTATGGATCTCAGGAACCAGAACTCTTGAGTGTTGTGCGTGAGTAATTTAGGCATGTTTGTTGAATCCTTTTACATTCTATAATATGTTTTAAGAGGGTAAACACCACTTTTCTTCTAAGTATTTATATTCAAGTTCATTCGTCACTTTTTGTGAGTGTTCCTTTTCCCTGCAACTGCAAAGTTAGTGCAATATGAGTAAGAAATTTCAAAAAAATGGTTCATAAATCTCGAAGGATACTCTGTCTTCTTGGAAGGATGCTGACTATTCATCCACTGCTTCTACTTTTGCTAAAACAGGTGGTCTTGATGATGATTTACTGAAGTTGGTTTATCTTCTGACTAGGGAATGATGAGTCCTCTGAGGGTGAAATAATATGTTGTTCTTTTTGGTTGGCTATGTTATGGAAAACAACATGAAGTGTACAAGATGTTTTGGTGAAGAAAGGACACATGTGGGACACGATTTTCTAACATGTGTGCAACATCTGGCCCTTTCCAATAGGCCAATGTTATTGTTATTCTGAGCATATTTTTTTGGATGTGTGCAACGAGATTTGTTGTTATGTTTTAGCAATGTGTTATTTAGATTTTCTTGATATGATTGAATGAGATCAAATATATTTAAATGGAGATTTAAATTTGAATAAAAAATAAATCAAATCTTTTTGGAGGCATTTGGAAAAACAAATTGAAACAAAATCCTCTAGAAATTCGGACATGATCAAATCTTATGCCCATTGGAGAAAAGCTCAGAAATCACATTCCTATTTTAAGAAGACTCAAACCTAACGTTTGAAGGTGTGTGAAAGTATTGAAGATATTTGTGTTAGGATTTCTATTTTGAGTCTTTGTTTGTGTTTTATTTGTGCACCTCTCTAAGCGCCAAAGTTTCATATCTAAAGCTTAGAGATTAGTTTGTAAGTTGAGTTATAATTCAAACAATTAATATTCTGATTATTATATTAATCATTAGGGTAAGTAGTTAAGAGAAAGTGGGAGGGGTCTCATATTTAGGAGAAGTCCTAAACATAAATACATGGGTAGAATCAAGAAGAGGAGCATTGAACAAGAGTTGTTCATATAAGACACTTTGTACTAATTCTATTGAGAGTGAATTTCGTTTCTTAGATTGGAAGCCCCCCAAACGTAGGTGACATTACACCTAACCGGGTTAACAATCCTTTGTGTTTTGTATTGCTTTATGATTAAATTCATAGTTTCTATTTTTTTGTATACATTGTCCGAAACATCGTGTCTAACATCTGTCATCATTGTCCCTGACATCACGTTCAACATTTGTCCTTTTAAGAATAGAATTTCAGTTGGCATCAAAGCAGGAAGTCTGTTTTGTTTGGGTGTGTTCCAGGGTTCTTATCATGTTCAATATGGAGAATTTCACAGAAGGAGAAGCATTTCATAGACCAAAGATTCTTTATGGTATTAAGAATCCTCCAAAGAATAAATTTGAAGAAAACTATGAAGATTGTGAAGACCATGTAGATTATGATGCTAAAGAAAATATCAGGATTTCTAATATATTTAGTAAAGTCATGAGAAAATTAGATATGATATATGAGAATAATGTCTTTGAAAATGTTCAAGACAATCAAGAACACAATTTCAAGAGGTGTAACTTTCAGCGTAAAGGAATATAGGTGGTGAAAATTTCAACTGGAACCAATGTCTTAAATGCAAAGATTCTTTACATATTCAAGATGAATGCCCAATATTTCTAAGAATAAAAATAAAAACATAACATGTGAGTAAGGATGAGATAGATGAAGAAGGTGGTTTTGATCAAGCAAACAATGTTGTGACTTTCAAAGACATGAAAGAGGTTATACATACCGGTGAGCCATTAAATTCAAAGAATATGTGTTTTACTCCTATTAGAAAAATATAATGCATAATATCAGGTAACATGTCTCAACATTTTTTCAACATCAATACCAGTGCATTAATTTGTTCTACTAGATTCCATCATACTGTTGTACATTGTATGACAGACAACCACATCATTAACATATGTATCCTAAATGGAATGAGAAGTCTCAAAGGCATCATCAACAAGTTTGGTATGACAAGTGTTGTACCCAAAAATGTTCCCTCTCATATTCCTTAAGACATTGCAATAAAAATCTCCAAGTTGCTCAAGGTTGCTCAAGAGTTGATCAGACAAACTATCTCCTAAGACAGTCTACCCCAAATTAGGGTTTTTTGTTGCATCAAGATCCTTGAGTCCAAGTGACCTCAAGTGCTCACCAATGCCCTAATATGTTCTCAAGATCATCCATAACAAGTTTCAAGCCTTGCAGAGGAATTTTGCTCAGTCAATTGCTCGAAGGTCCAAAAATCGATTGTGCTAGGGCAAAAGTCAATTGTGACCTACAAACAGTCAAACTTCAAGATTTTTTTGTCAACATCCTCATTTTGAAGGAAATTTCATAATTTGATCAAGGGTTGATCATGATTCATCAAGGATTGCTCAAGATTCAAAAGTTGCTAAATTAGGGTTTTGCAGGAAAAGTCAACTCAACTTTGACCAAGCATAACTTTCTCATACTTTATGAGAAATGAGCCATCCAAAGCTCATTTTTAATAGGATGCAATTGAATACAATCCATATTCATACACCAAGATCAAAAAATTCACTCACAAGAAGTTATGAATTTGGACATTATAGGTCATTTTTGAAAGTCAACAAAAACACATTTTTTGTCAAATCTTATAACTTGAGAATAGAATATAAAATTGAGATGATACCAAAAGGGTTGATTATAGGACATCTCGAGCTTTCTAAAAAGTCCAAGAACACCTCCAAAAGTTCAAAATTGAAGAAGTTATGCATTGTTAAAGTTGGAATTTTTGCAAAATTGCCAAAAGTCAACTATCCCCAAAACTTCAAATTTTGTCAAATGGGCCCATTCTTTTTCACTTGATTTGAGTTTGCACCATTGCCCACGTGTCATAGCTTCAGCCATGTGTCCATATTTAATTTTTATTATTTAATTTGATTTTTAATTAAATTTATTTATTTTAAATCAAATAAAATCATAGAAAATCCAAAGCATTGATAATTCATGATCTCTTGGCTATTTCAGGCTCCACATTCAGCAATTACCATAATCAAATTCGTATCAAATCAAATCATGTGCAAAAAGATCCAAATCAAATCAAATTTGGAAGGTTTTCAATGGAGATCAAATCACATTCATGTGCATTGATATGGAGGGATTTTGTCCATGATTTTTACCCTAATGCAAAACACATTACATAAACAAGCAAAGGCATACGAAATCAGGGTTGGAAAGTGTGGAGAGAGGCAGAATAAGAATTGAAAAATTCACAAAAAAGTGAGAGATCAAAGTCCAAGTTAGAGGCAGTTTCAGGACACGAGAGTGGTCTCAATCACTTCCTGACCATTCACACAAGCTACCTGGATCCAAAGCAAGCATTTTCAGACGTCCAAACGCACTGTAAGTCTCACGTAACACAGCTCTGTTCTTGAATTCGATTTGGTCTATTCTGGCATCATTTGAATGAAATAACTGCATATTCATAACCCTCATATTATTTGCAAGCCATTGGCAATAATCAATTTGATTTATATGCACTGTAACCATGAAATGCCATAGTTAGGGTTTTTGTTCTGTTTTTTAGGGGTTCTTATTTCAGGTAAAATTGGTCCATGTGATGGGCATGGTTGCACTTAGGATAAGGAGACGAACACAACCATACCCTTGAAAGTCATTTTTATTGCCTGAAGACGATTTTAGGAATAAGCTGCGCTTTTAGCTGCGGATTCAATCCGCAGGTAATATTACAGTAATGGGAGGACAAGGATGAAGAGTTGTCGCTCGCTCATTGGGCCATTCAAAAAATGGCGCGCGTTTTTATTTTTTCTGACCAATTGACTTTGCTTTGCTATATCATTATTATTGCGTATTATATTAACAAACAGATCAACGTAGCGTGTTGGCAAGCATGTTAGTGCAATCTCCTTCAGGACCTGGGTTCAAATCCCAGGTCCTCCACTTTCTCAATTTTTTTTCTTTTCAGGTGATTGTATGCATGCTTCCGTTTGCAACCTACCATGCGCCCTCACCCATCCAAATGCCAGATGGCCAAGAGCCAGATCTGGTGGTCAAAAGCTGGAGGTCCACCATAGTCCAGGTCAAGGCATGCATACTGGATCCCAGAAAGTAAAAAAGACCAGCTGATGATGGGCCACGAAATTGCTATCAACACCCTTGAATCAGGCCCAATACTCCTCTCTTATTATTTTTTGTTTATTTACTTTATTTGTTTTATTTAATTTCTCTAACCAATAAAAAAAATTCCTTTTTATCAAATAAAACCACAAAAATATATTTTTATTTCAATCAAATTTTAAACTTTTATTTTTCTTAATAATTTTATTAATTAATTAGGTTTTAATTAGAAAACTTTAATCCCTTTTGAAAAATAAAATAAAATTAATTAGACTTAACTAGTTTTTAACCATTAATTTAATTATTATAATTTCTTTCCTAAATAATCAAAAACTCCAAAAAATATTTATTTTTCATTTAATTAATTAATTAATTTAATTTAGTAATTAATTTAGGATTTATTTCTTAAAATAAAAACAATAAAAAGACATCTTCTTTAACCAAAAGGGTCAAAACCCTAATCATGCGTCTGATTTAATTTTTGAGTCGCGATTTACTTTTTCATCCAATAATATACCTGTTTCCGGATTGTAATAGTTAAATAGGACTTTTAATTATTTTTATCGCTTTACTTTATTTTTCAAAGGGTTTGTCTTTGGCGATGTAAATACCCAACGCCTTGTAATTTAAATTCCGCATTTTATTCCGCAAATTATAACTGTTAGATGTTTGATAATAGGGTTGCATGACAAGACTGAATGCTAATCTTAAAATCAAATTAGATCACCTTTAACATGTACAAAGATAAAAAATAACTTAAAAATGACACACTCGCACATGCGCACTCTTAGGGTGCACCCCACTTGGTTGCCTTCGTACGCGGTCATTGAGCATAGGTCGCTTTAGAGGTCACCCTCTTGTCTAAAAGATCATAGTCGCCTCGAAATGGTTGCCTCAGATATTGTTTCCTCAAACAAATGATCTAAGACTTTAGGGTTACCGCTAAGGCGTCCTAACATTGCTTTGGTGACTGTATGTCCCTCATTCGAATTGACCCTTAAACTCCAACGACGGTGTTACCTACTCATTAATAGTGGGATAGCATCGTCTAAAGGACATTAGCATAGAACGATTCCTTTTTCGAGTAGGTAGATGGTTCTTAGATACTTTCTCTTTCAAAAAAACAAAATCTTTTTCACACTTACACTCCTTTTCAAACAAAGTTTTCAAAAACACTTCATTACGCTCTTGAGGACAGAAGCAAGAGTTAAATCGAAGTTTTCGAACAAAAACTTTTTCAAACCCATAAGCACAAAGAAAAATTTTTTGAAAACAATTGAGCAAGTACCTAAGAGCCCGTAGATAACTACGGATAGAAAGGGTGCTAACACCTTCCCTTTCTATAATCTACCCCCCGAACCCGAGAAATATCTCGAAAAAGGAATTTTTCTGTGCTTTTTTTCCTTTCCTTGTTGGATAAAATAAAAGTCGGTGGCGACTCTTGCTTACCGCGACATTTTGCGAATACAAACGCAAAACGCAAACCAGCATTCTAAAAAAACAGTCAGTTCTTCCCACCGTATCACAGAACTGGCGACTCTGCTGGGGAAATTTAATAAGTGTGGTGTACCTTAAAAATAGTTCATATTGTTTTCAATTGCTTGACTTGTATGCTTTATATTTGTGGGCTTGTATCGGAGTTACTATAGATCCTAACCTAGATCTGGGGGACACCCTTTAGGTAAGTAGTAATAAACTGTGAGGGAATTGTACGGCGTAGATCGATACGGTTGAAGCAGTAGCTACATTGGTGTGGCACTTTAGTTTGTACCGATATCCCTTGTGGCACAACAAGAAGAGTATGGGTCTTCTAAGGGGTCATTAAGCACCAACTGACCTTAGAACCTTTAAATTGACCAACTTGGCCATAGAATAGTAGCAGTATGCTACACTCATTGAGACAAAACTATCGCGATGATTCCGGGTGCAAGAAAAGGTTTCTAAACTGGAATTATGACCGATCGAGGGTGGTCAGTGATATTGAGATCCTCTAGAACCCGGTTACTATTTCTAGGACAGGTTTGAACCAACTGAACTGAAAGAGGGTAGTACCTAAGCTCCTTGCCAGCCTGAAATCTAAGGGCTATATGTGTGACTTGTGTGCCTTTACCATGTTTGCTATTTATGGATACTTGTGGTGTGTTATCTATCATGACATCATGACATCATGACACTGCATGCATCTTGCATTGGACTAACCCATTTCAAAGACAGAGGGGATTCATCTTTGTTCTGTTTTGTAGGTCAAGACACCCATGCGTAGAAACACTATTCAGATCAACTTTATCCAGATTCCCACCCAGCTTAAGGAATTGGGTGCAAATGTTTCAGATACTTCCTCCTTTATCAGAAGACATTGGCACCTCCTTGGTTTGGTCACCTCCAAGATGGATGAACAGATGATGAGTGTCCTAGTCCAGTTCTTTGATCCACTGTACCACTGCTTTACTTTTTCGGACTACCAGTTGGTCCCTACCTTGGAAGAATTCTCTGATCTACTTGGTATCTCTATTCTGGAGCAGACCCCGTTCACAGGTTGGGAGAAAATCCTTAGGCCGGAAGAGATTGCTTCATTCCTCCATCTAACAAAGGATGAGGTAATGTCTAATTGGGAGACTAGAAGTGAGATAAAAGGCTTCTTGACTAAGTTCTTGGTTGGTAAGGCTAATCAGTTCTGGGACAGTTTAGACTTTCAGGCGTTCGAGGACATCCTGGCTCTTCTTATTTATGGTCTGGTTCTGTTTCCAAACTCAGATGCTTTCGTCGACGTGAATGCAGTGAAGATTTTCATGTCTGGTAATCCTGTGCCCACTCTCTTGGGTGATATTTTACACTCTCTTTATGCTCGTACTGCTCGGAAACGGGGAACCCTTATGTGCTGTGCACCATTGCTGGCGAGGTGGTTTATTTCTCACCTCCCCAAATCAGTTTTTAAGAACAAGGAAGGCATAGGTTGGGCCTACAGGATTATGTCTCTCTATAATAATGACATCATTTGGACTATCAAGGGTGTGGAAGATGTGGCTATTATTGATCGTTGTGGGGAATACCCCAATGTTCCACTACTAGGAACCCATGGAGGAATCACCTATAATCTGTGTTTGGCCTTACGTCAATTTGGGCGAGCTAGGAGGGAAGGACCTCATGAGTTGCTGATGTTGAGTATTGTCTTTGACTTCCAAGGGGATAATGATGAGCAACGTCGCAGGTTCATACGAGCCTGGGATAGGGTACACAAGTCTGATCCGCATGAGCTGGGTGCGAAGACTTCTCTTCCAATGGAGCCATATCTCTGATGGGTTCGAATCCGTGCCCAAAAGCTGGGAATGCCGTACGAAGCCGTCTTGCCTATAATTGTTAAGGTTGCTGATGAAGAAGGGGTTCCTCCTACCATCCTCCATCCATACATGCCTACTGACATTGGGGCATTAAAGAGATCGTGGATGCAGCTGAGAGAAGAGCGAGATACTTACAGAGAAAAGTATCACGAGCAAGAGCAGAAGATCCAGAAGTTGACAAGGCAACTGGAGAATGAGAAGATCCTCAATGACTATGTCCGCACCGACAGGAAACGACCATGGGAGCACTGATTGTCTTTTGATTATTTCTAGTTTTTTATTTACTTTTCAGTTTTTCTTTCTTGTAATGCCTTAAAGGCACCTGTTGAACAATTGAATTCAAGTTTTTATCTAATAAAAGTGCGTTTCGTTCTTGTTTACGAATTTGAATCTCTCGACGCCTTTGAAATCGTATCATATGAATTTCATTCCATGCACCTCATAACAGGTACCCTTACAGGTTTTCTCATCTTCTTCGCTGTTTATTTCAGCATCATGTCTTCTGAACCATCAACTGAACAAGCAATCAAGGCTCTGCAAGCTCAAAACGCCCAGTTCCAAGAATTGATCATGAACCTGGCTAAGGGTCAGCAAGACCTGAAGGCCCTTATCTTGAAAGAGAAGAAGAAGAAGAAGAAGAAGAAGAAGAAGAAGAAGAAGAAGAAGAAGACAGTCCTACTTAATATGGGTCGCAGATTCGGAAACGATTTGCGAGAAGAGGTTGATTTGACCCACTCATCTAGAGGGGGAGATAATAAGGAAGAAAGGAGGGCTCCTAGCCCTGTGGTTTCAAACAACGAGACTGACTTTGACGAAGACCAGTATCCTCCGGCCGAGGATAGGTATAAGCAACTGGAAGACCGGTTGAGCGCGATGGAAGTTCAGAAAGTTCCTAGTCTAGACTTTGGAGACTTGGGTTTGTCATCTGGGGTGGTGATTCCCCACAAGTTTAAAGCACCAATCTTTGCTAAATACGACGGGGTTTCTTGTCCAAAGCTGCACCTCCGTTCGTATGTTAGGAAGATTCAGCCATACACCACTGACAAGAACCTCTGGATCCACTTCTTTCAAGACAGTCTCTCAGTAACTCAGCTGGAATGGTTTTACCAGCTGGAAGGAGCTAGTATCCATAATTGGGAAGATTTGGCCGCTGCTTTCTACAAGCAGTACCAATATAATGCCGACCTCGCTCCCATGCGTACCCAACTCCAGGGTATGTCTATGGGTGCGGGCGAAGGTTTCAAAGATTACGCTCAGAAGTGGAGGGACCTTGATGGAAGAGTGCAACCACCCTTGGCTGATAGGGAGCTAGTGGATATGTTTCTGGGGACCTTGTCTGGTCTGTATTTCAACCATCTGATTGGAAGTTCTTCATCCGGGTTTACAGAGCTGATTATGACCGGGGAAAGGATTGAGGCCGGTATCAAATCCGGTAAGATACAAAAGGGTGCTTCGTCAAGCACCAAGAAGAAACCTTTTAAGAAGGAGTCAAGCGCAGTTTACAGCGCAAAGAGCCATAATAAACCTGAACGCCGCCAAGCAGTCAATGCAGTGGTTATATCAAGACCTGTTGTTGCTCCTCAGCGCAACAATCAGCCGAGGGCCGAAAGACCGCGAAGACAATTCACTCAGACCAACATGACTTTATCTCAGATTCTGCCGCAGTTATTGAAGACCAACTTGGTGATTCCGAGGGAGGCCCCGAAGAATCCCAACACAACATCACCGATGTACGATCCGAATGCCCGTTGTGCTTTTCACTCTGATAGCCCGGGGCATGATACAGATAACTGTTGGGTTTTGAAGAATAAGGTACATGACTTGATTGATGCTAAGGAGATTGAGTTTGAGGAGCCTGAAAGGCCTAATGTTGTGATTGTTCCTATGCCTAAGCATGGAGTAAATGCTGTAGATGAAGACTCATTTGTGGTTTCTGTGAAAGACATTGTTACTCCCTTAATGACTGTGAAGAAGAACCTTTTGTTAGCCAATTTATTTTCGGGTTATGGTGAAGGTTGCCATCTGTGTGCCGTATTGCCTACCGGTTGCCATCTTTTGAAGTCAGGTGTCCAACGCCTGATGGATAATAAAGAAATTCTGTTTGAGAAGACTGTTGTTCCTTTGGTTCCTACTGAAGAAGTTGCTATAATCACCATTTTCGACAATTCTTCCAAGGCTTCCTCGAGAAATCCTGTTAGAATTACATCTGTTCCGAGAATTGCACCCTTGATCATCACTGTCTCTGGGCCTATCCCCTATACATCCAATAAAGCTGTCCTGTGGCACTACGGGGCTGATGTATATTATCACAGAGTTAAACAAGATTTGGATGCTGATACTGGCGTCAGCAAAATTGTTGGATCCAGTAAAGTCACCCGCAGCGGAAGGCTTTTCTCCCCTGAGATCTCTCCACCAACTGTTCAGAAGCCTGTTATTATTACACCTGCCAGTGCACCTGCTACTGTTCCTGTTCAAGTTCCCATTCTTACCCCTGTTGCCGAGGCATCTGACACTCGGGGTAAAGGGATCACCGGCGAGCCTGCCCAGACGGAGGCACCGAAGAAGATTACTGTTGAAGCCTCTAGACAAGAGATGGAGGAAATTCTGAAGATCATCAAAAAGAGAGACTACAATGTAGTCGAGCAGCTGGGGAAAACGCCGTCCAAAATTTCTATGTTATCTCTGTTGCTATGCTCAGAAGCCCATGCCAAGGCTCTGATTTCTTTTTTGAAGACTGCGCACGTGCCGCAGGAGACATCAGCTGATCAATTTAAAGATTGTGTGGCTAGTCTGACATCAGATAATGGGTTGGGTTTCTCCGACGCCGACTTGACTGCTAAGGGGAAGAATCACAATGATGCTCTACATGTTTCAATTGAGTGCAGGGGAACTACCCTTGCCCACGTATTGGTAGACACTGGATCTTCGTTGAATGTGTTACCTAAGAAAGCTCTAGACCGGTTAGACTGTGAAGGGTTGGAGCTGAAACCAAGAAACATTGTGGTTAGGGCCTTTGATGGGTCCAAGAGAATGGTACACTGAGAAGTGGATATTCCGATTAAGGTTGGTTCTCAGGTTTTCGCATCTACATTCTATGTCATGGATATTCGGCCATCTTATTCTTGTTTGTGGGGTCGCCCATGGATCCACAAAGCTGGGGCAGTGACGTCTACGCTCCACCAGAAGCTAAAGTACCCGGTGAAAGGGAAAATTGTGACAGTGCAAGGAGAAGAGGAGTACATCGTGATCCACCTCAACTCTTTCCGATATGTAGAGATGGATGGGGAGTTCATTGATACCCCGTTTCAACATTTTGAAGAGGTTCCCCTGACGCTGGCATCAACTGAGACTGTTGTTGAAGATCCTCCAATGAAGATGGCTTCCTTTAAGGATGCCCGGGCTGTTGTTGAGAAAGGTGGGTGTGCAAATTGGGGTCAACTCCCTGATTTTGCACATAAGACTAACAAGTTTGGTTTGGGTTTAACTGCAGAAGCTCAAAGGGCTGTTCGGAGTGCGCGGATCGGAAGACCTTCCCTGTTTATCAGCAATTCAGGAGTGAATGCCATTGAAGACAATGTTGAAGAGTCTGAGTTTGACAGTTGGATCTACCCAACTACTGATGGTGGACTAAGCAACTGGACAGCAAAGGACTTCGTCCCAATTTCTTTTATTACCCAGTAATGAGACTTTTTGTTTTGAATTTGTAACAGACAATGTTTTAAACTTTACGGTCCGTGTCTTACCCGGGGCACCGTGGCTCCATTTGTGAGGGATTTATGTGTGTCATCTACATATATCATTAATAAAAGCATTGGACGTTTCTTGCATTTCAAATTTTGTGCTCCTTGTTTTTCTTTTATTATATATATTACAAAACAGCTATTTTACACACACTCACATATACAGGTCTACATCCACTCTGGTTCCTATTGGTAACGACTCTGCTACTTCCAGTTATGACTTCGAAAGTCTGATCAACTTAGCCGAAGACGAAGGTGAAGATGATTGCGAAGTGCTTGGCGAACTTGCTAGACTGCTACTTCAGGAAGAGAGGGCCATACAGTCGCATGAGGAGCCCATGGAAACAATAAATCTGGGTACAGAAGAAGACAAGAAAGAGGTCAAGATCCATGCAAATCTGGAGCCTAGCGTTAAACAACGGTTGATCCAGATGTTGCGTGACTATGTTGAGATCTTTGCCTGGTCTTATGAAGATATGCTTGGGTTGGATACCGATATTTTGGTTCACCGCCTGCCTACCAAGAAAGATTGTCCTCCAGTAAAACAGAAAGTCCGCCGAATGCACCCAGAGATGTCTGAGAAAATCAAGGCTGAAGTGATGAAGCAGTTTGACGTCGGTTTTCTAGCAGTTACTTCTTACCCGCAGTGGGTGGTCAACGTGGTTCCGGTATCAAAGAAGGATGGTAAGGTTCGAATGTGTGTTGACTATAGGGATCTGAACAGGGCGAGTCCCAAGGATGATTTCCCTCTACCTCATATCGATGTTCTGGTTGACAACACCGTACAACATAAGGTCTTCTCCTTCATTGATGGTTTCTCCGGTTATAATCAGATTAAGATGGCTCCCGAAGACATGGAGAAGACAACCTTTGTTACTCAGTGGGGTACCTTTTGCTACAAGGTCATGCCTTTTGGATTGAAAAATGTTGGGGCAACGTATCAGCGCGCCATGGATGCTTTGTTCCATGACATGATCCATCATGAGATTGAGGTATACGTCGATGACATGACCGCAAGATCCCAGACTGAGGAAGAACATCTTGATCACCTTCAGAAGTTATTCGACAGGTTGAGGTTGTACAAGCTGAGGTTAAACCCGGACAAGTGCACCTTCGGGGTGAGATCCGACAAGCTGTTGGGTTTCGTCGTAAGTGACAAAGGTATTCAAGTGGGTCCTGCCAAGGTGAAGGCTATACAGGAAATGCCAGCTCCCCGAATAGAAAAAGAAGTCAGGATTTCTGGGACGTCTGAACTACATTGCCCAATTCATCTCACACCTGACTGCTACTTCTGAGTCAATCTTCAAGTTAATGAAGAAAGATCAAGTGGTAAGATGGAATGATGAATGTCAGACCACTTTCGAAAGGATCAAAGAGTATCTCCAAGAGCCACCCATTATGATACCTCCAGTTGAAGGGAGACCTTTAATCTTATACTTGACAGTACTCGATAACTCAATGGGGTGTGTGCTGGGTCAACATGATGAGTCTGGCCGGAAAGAGCATGCTATTTATTACCTTAGTAAAAAGTCTACCAACTGCGAGACACGATACTCGTTGCTCGAGAAAACTTGCTGCGCTTTGGCATGGGCTGCTCGCCGGCTGAGACAGTAAATGCTGACTCACACTACTCTATTGATATCAAAGATGGATCCAATCAAGTATATCTTCGAGAAGCCTGCCTTGTCCGGAAGAATAATAAGATGGCAGATGATCTTGACTGAGTATGACATCCAGTACACGACCCAAAAGGCAATCAAGGGAAGTGTGTTGGCATACCATTTGGCACATCAGGCAGTGGACGATTACCAGTCTATGAACTTTGAATTCCCGGATGAGAACATCATGTTGGTAACCGACTGTGAGATACCTGGACCGGGTGAAGGACCTGAGGGGGGATCCCGATGGTCTATGTACTTTGATGGAGCTTCGAACGCTTTGGGAAATGGCATTGGCGCCGTGATCATATCTCCTAATGGCTCTCATACTTCGTTCATCACCCGACTATGTTTCAGCTGCACCAACAACATGGCGGAGTATGAAGCGTTCATCATGGGCCTTCGAGCAGCAATTGACCTAAGGATTAAGTTTCTAAGTGTCTTTGGAGACTCCTCTCCCGTGATCAGTCAGATCAAAGGCGAGTGGGATATGAAACACCCAAATCTTATTCCTTACAAGGAGTATGTGTTGACGTTGCTTCCATATTTCAAGGAGATAACCTTTGAACACTTCCCTAGAGAGGAGAATCAGTTGGCGGACGTGCTGGCTACGATGTCTTCTATGTTCAAAGTCAATTGGGACAACGAGGCTCCCCGGATTATCATTGAAAGGTTGGATGAACCTGCACATTACTGTGACATTGAGACTGAAGAGGTATCAGATAAACCCTGGTTTCATGAGGTGAAGTGGTATCTTGAGGCTCTAGAGTACCCCGAGGGTGCATCTGTTAATGATAAGAATTTTCTGAGGAGGATCGCGGCGAAGTTCTTCATCAGCAATGGCATCCTTTACAAGCGTAACCATGATTCAACCTTACTGCGATGTGTGGATAAGAATGAGGCGGAAAGGATCATGGTAGAGTTACATGAAGGTACTTTCGAAACTCATTCCAGTGGACATACCATGGCAAAGAAAATCCTTCGGGCAGGATATTTTTGGTCCACAATGGAAGCCCACTGTTATCAGCATTCTCGGACCTGTCACAAGTGCCAAGTCTATGCAGATAAGGTGCACATACCTCCAGTTCCTCTGAACGTCTTGACAGCACCTTGGCCTTTTGCAATGTGGGGCATCGACATGATTGGTGAGATCAGACCTACGACATTTAACGGGCATCGTTTCATCTTGGTAGCAATTGATTACTTTACAAAGTGGGTTGAAGCAACTTCCTTTGCTACAGTGACCAAGAACTTCGTGGCACAGTTTATTCGGCACAACCTGATCTGTCGATATGGTGTACCAGAAAGGATTATTACGGACAATGGTACTGTGATACGGTGGGAAGAACTGACTTGTGTTTTGCGTTCGTATTCGCACTTGTGCGGTTAGCAAGAGTCGCCACCGACTTTTTATTTTATCCTAAAGGAAAGGTTAAAAAAGCACAGCAAAAACCTTTTGAGATGTTTCGTGGGTTCGGGGGGTAGATTATGAAAAGGGAAGGTGTTAGCACCCTTTTCATCCATGGTTATCCATGGGCTCTTAGTTACTTGGTTTTTTAGATCACTTGCCTTGTTTTTCGATTGCTTTGAAAATGGTGTGTGTGTGGGTGCTTTTTGAAAATGTTTTGGAAAAAGATGCCTTGTCTTAGGCAACTAATGTATTTGACTCGTGTTTGAGTGTTTTACAAAAGTGTGAATCTTTTCGAAAAGATGTTTTCAAATGTTTTTGAGAGTTTGTTTGAAAGTGTTGTGGATTGTGGTTTTTGAAAAAAAGAAGGCAAGTGTTTTTGCAAGTTTGATTCTCAAGTAACTAAGAGTTTTGTCTACCCTATTGTACTCAAAGGTTTTTGTCATGTTTTAACCTCTTTTAACAATTTTGTTCCACCATTGAAATTGGTGGACAATCTTGCGTTTAGGAAGTTTATTCGGGACAGGCGCGGGTCATCGTATGGACCATGAATGCAATGATGCCAAGTGTCTTTGGCAATTTGTTTTGAAGGGACTATGATCATTCCGTTTAGGCAACACTTTGAGACTTATGATCATTTGATTTTGTTTTGCCAAAGATACTCGACGTGCAAGCATGGCCCATTTTGGAAGGCAACATGTGGGATTACCCTAGGGGGTGTAAGTGTGATTGTGTATTGTTTACATGTATTTGTCTTGTATTAGGTTATCTAGCGTTTGATTTTATGTACATACAAACCCTAGGTCTAACCATGGTATAATTGAAAACTGTAAATTGCGGAATATAAATCTACGCTATTACAAAATAGTGTCCGGGAGTGGGGGTATAAATGTACAAGGGGATGAGACTTATAGTACCCAATAATTTACAACCAAATCGAATGTCGCAATCAAATGTAAATATCGAACATACAAATATAAGATAAAATGTGTGTAGGGTAATGTGTTGTGTAAGTGTACAAGTGTATATGTATTGTGTAAGTGTAAATATGTACAAGTGCGAAATGTGAAATTGAGTCGTATTAGGGTTTTGACCTAGATAAATGTTTTTAGATGAATCTTGATTTTTGTATGTTTAATTATGTACAAAAGAAAAATGTCTTAATCGAATGTTCAAGCTTTAACTAAGAAATGTATCTTTGTTTGCAAAAAAAGTATTGTGATTAAATGTTAAGTTTTAATTAAAAAGTATTTTAGTCCAAATGTTTGTGAATTTGATATTTAGAGAAAAATGTATTTAAATTGTTATGTATGAAAAAAGAATGTTAATTAAAAAAAGTTTCAATTTTAATTATGTATAAAAATGTATAATATGTATTTTAATCAAAAAAAGTATTTTCAATTTAATTGGTATAAAAAGTATTTTGTTATCGTTATGTACAAAAGTGTATTAATTAAAAAAGATGTTTTAAACGTATGATGAAAATGTATTTTATTCAAGTTAGTATTTTACAAGAAACAAATAAAGAAGTAAATATTGTTTTTATAAAATAAAATAAGAAAAGGTTAGTATTTTACAAGAAATAAATAAAGAAGTAAATATTGTTTTTTATAAAACAAAGTAATGGTTAGTGTTTTAGAAAAAGAAGTAAACATAAAATAAAAGAAAAGAAAGGGTTAATGTTTAATGAGATGATTTTCTTATTGGGCTTTAGAGGTGAACCAGAAAACGGGTCAGGCCCATATTGATCCAAAAACGAAATTTAGGGTTTAGGCATTGTTTCAGTGTGGAGCGAAGGCAGCGGCGCCGTGCGTAAGCTCATCTTCTTCGTTCTTCCTCATCTCCCTGAATGCTGAATGTGATGCCTAGTGATGCCGAGCCAACCCAACGCCACCTCCGGTTCCTCTCATCTCCGCGATTGGACTAAACCTAAACGAACAGGGTAACGATCTCACCTTCTCTATCTTAGAATTTTCACTCTTCTTCTTGCTTAGTCTGAGTTATAATCTTACTCGTTATTATCGTTTGTTTTTCTTTTCTTGAGATTGAGAAGGGGACGAAAAGCTACCTTAATTTTGGGAGATGGAGGAAAGGGAACCGGAACTGGAGGCGTTGAGGAGGCCAAAGCGGCGTGAGGAACTTTGAGCTTGCTTTGCTTTCGACGCTTTCTGGTATTTTCGCTCTTGTTGCTTATGATTAAGGTTTTGATGATGATACGTACTGAGAAACCCTAATTCCTCACTTCTTTATCTCTTCTACTTTATGTCCCTTTGAACTGTTGGTTGCTTTCTTGGACGATTTGCCTATGAAGAAGCTTGCTTCTGAGGCTCTCTTGATGCTTTTGAATTGTTGCCTTGATTATCTTGAATGATTTTGGACAGTTATTGCCTTGAGTGTGGGTTGGAATATGATGCTTGTACTGAGGGCTTATGTGTTTTATTATGCTTGACAGTTTTGGTACTGGTTGGTTTGGATATGACAGGAAGTTGGTATGGTTTATCAGGTTCTTGTGTGTTTTCGAAGGTTGAGGCAAGATGTTTTGAGTTTGTATGACAGGGTATTCTGAGTTTTGTTTGTCTGATGCAGGGTTCAACACAGTTTTCTTTGGCTAGGTTTGGATGATGCAGCTACTGAGTTGGCTTTTTATGACTTATGGCTTGGGTTTGAGATGTGTTATGTGTTTTTTTGATTCTGGACAGTAGGCTTTGGCTTGAGTTTGTATATTTTCTCTCTTCTAACCTTTGCTTCTTTGTATTAGCTTCTGTTTGTATTGAGGCAGAGTGGGTAAGTTTCGTATCTCTTTTTCTTCTGTCCTGCTATGCTGGACTGCTGCCTGCTATGCTGAACTCAGTCTTGGCTTTTGATTTGTATAATCTTTTTCTTCTGTCTTCTCTACTGTCTGCCTGCTATGCTGAACTCAGTCTTGGCTTTTGATTTGTATAATCTTTTTCTGTCTTCTCTACTGTCTGCCTGCTATGCTGAACTGTCTGAAAACCTGCCTATGCTTTATCTCTTTTTCTTCTCTCCTAGTACAGTTTTGAATTTTATATGATTATACTTGTACTTTTCTGAAGGGGCTAACTATGGGAAATGATGATTTAAGATGTTTAGCTTGCATAACACATTTTGCATCTTCTTTCTCCAGCTTTTGTGCTTTGCTCTGAATTTGCATTTTGATATCTTGGCCAAAATCTTTTCATGACAGCTTTTGAGCTTTCTTGATTTACTTTGACATTTTGACAGTTAGTGCCTTTGCTTTTGGATAGAAAGTTGAGATTTGAACTTTTCAGTTTGGATTGGATTTTGAATCTTGAATTTCTATGCAGCTTGAAATTTGTAACTTATGCATTTTTGACATTTGCATTTCATGAAATAAAATAATCTTCCCTCTCTGTGAACCGGGAGAAATCCCGTGATTTGCAGAGAGGGTCAACTGATCCCAGTCAGTGGCCCCTAATGATGAGCAATTTTTAACTGTCCTTTTTAAATGTCTTCTGACTTTTCTTGTTTCTTTTTGCAGATGAAAAACGGAATACCGGAGCGGAATGAAGAACGAAGAATATTAGAAAATAGGATAGTTTTTTCATTCTATGTAATATTTAAATTAAATGTAAATTATTGTCTGTAATAAACAACAATTTGTACAAATAATTCAAATATCAATAAAAGTTTAAATTATCCAATTAATTCTAATTTCTTTATTGTTTATTTATTTATTTAAAATTCTTAGAATTAAAACAATTGAAAAATAAATCCAACCATTTAATTTCAGAATAATAAATAACTTAAATAAAACAACATTGATCAATTAAACCCGTCTTATTCAACATCCAAAGCAAAGCAGCAATTAACTCAAATGGACTGATCAAACGCATAAGCACTGTGAATCCAATACTGCATCCTGTATCTGACTGGCCCAAACAAACTGAATTCGAACCACTGTCTCTTTTACTGATTAAACCAAGATAACGCGAATTTTAATCCGAATCTTGAAATAAACCGCAAAGTGCTGTGGAATTTAAATTCTTCTGAGAATATGCCCATAAAACCCTAATTCCCGATTAAATGCCAAATCACGCTCGCTTGATCAAAATTGAACCAAAAATCAACCAAACCCTATGCCCACTGTATGAAACAATTCAGAGCTCTGAAAATCAGTAAAAAACCCTAATTTTGCTTGACTGTCGAGAAAAGTCCGTTTGTCCGATTCTTGAGCCAGTTTGGAAAGTCAGGAAATGTTTGAAGCTGAGATTTCTTGTGGAAAAGCGCGAGGGCAAATTTTGGGGTACAACAGTTGCCCCTGTTCAATCTTCTTTGGCCTGAAGAGTTAGATTGGCAGGTTTGCCTTTCGCGACTTGAAGGTAAAAGGAGATTGGACACTAATGTGCCCAGAAAATTTGCGCTCGTCGATGTGACGGTGGAGGTGAATGGGCTTAAAGATGCCATTTGGTGATGGGCTTAAAGATGCCATCTGGTGCGAGAGAATTTGTCGGGGGATGGGCTTAGAGATGCCATCTGAGAATGGGCTTACAGATGCCATTCGGCGACTGCTGGTAGGAGGATGGGCTTATAGATGCCATATGGTGATGTTGAACTGTAGGTCAATGGTGAGTGGACAAGTATCAGAAGGGGATCCCTGTTTTGGGACATCTCTGAATCGGGGTCTGAATAAGCAACAGATTGACGTCCATGTCTGGAGAATCTGTAAACTATTTTCAGGAGTTGGGACTGAACAAGCAATGGAGCAGCATCCGTTGTTGGGAAGCGTCCGTAACCTATTTTCAAAAATTGAGAAGAGTCTGAATCAGTTGGTAGATTGACATCCGTTGTAGGGAAGAATCCGTAAACTGTCTTCAGAAGTTGAGAAGTCTGAACAAATCGGTAGATTGACATCCGTTGTAGGGAAGAATCCATAAACTTGTTTCAGAAGTTGAGAAGTTGAAGAGGAACCGGTGTAAGGTTTCTGCTAATGCGTCTGAATGAATCTGGAATAAGTATCAGAATGTTGCCGTGTCCGGGTCACATCTGAACTATTTTTGGATGAATCTCAGGAGATGATCTGTGTCTATCGACTGATCTTACCTGAAAAGGCAAAGGGTTATTTGTATGCAATGTTATGATGCATGATGCAATGTATGTGACATCAATATTTATGAATGTGATGGATGCGCATGTAAGCTGATGAGCTAATCTTGCCAAGGATACATGATTCCGAGATGGCTGAAGATAAAAGCGTCTTGACTGCTGCCGGGGAAAACAAATCCTTGGTCGTTACTGGGGAAGAGAATTCCTGATAACCTCTACTGGGGAGTTCCAACTAGTAGACTCATGCCGGGGAGACCAGATTGAGAATCTTTGGCTTGAGGGGGGGTAACCCTGGAGACTTCACTGGGGAACTCAAAAAATGCTTCCTCAAAACTCTGTGGGGAGAAGGATTATCCCCATAAGAGTCTAAAAGGTTATCCCCAGTGAAGTCGCAGCTGAAAGATCATCCCCAGCGGAGTTCTTCCCTTTCACAAACAAGAAGTCAATCCCCAAGAGGATTCAGTATCACCAGCAACGGTAATTCATCCCCAGCGGAATTTATCGGTGGAATCCTCAGCAGAGCATCTCTTCCCCACAGAGTAATCTCCTCATCAGTTTATTCCCCAACGGAGTTATCCTTTCCTGCAGGTTTATTCTCATAGTCATCTTCGTTCGCCATCCCCAACGGAAACGAAGAATTCAACTCCTTTCTCCAGCAGCTATCCGGGATTTATTTTCCCCAGCTAAAAGCATTACATTTCCATACATCATGACACATGCATATGTGCATCATACAACACAATCTCATTTATTTTGAGAACATCATTGCCTGATACATATCATGCATTACATACAACTAACCTTTACCTTTCAGGAAGGATGCAGTTGAAATTCTCACAAAATTCAAAGCCATGAAGCTTTTACCAAAGTCGAATTACTGACCAGTTCTTAAATCTCAACAGAATTATCCTCAGTTGAATTATAGATAAGGTTCTAAATCTCGACAAAGTTCCTCCGTCGAATTACTAACAGTTCTTAAATCTCAATAGAGTTTTCTCAGTTGAATTACAGACAAGTCCTAAATCTCGATGAAGATGTTTCCCACAGTCGAAGTACTGACCGGTTCTTAAATCTCAACAGAATTATCCTCAGTTGAATTATAGATAAGGTTCTAAATCTCGACAAAGTTCCTCCGTCGAATTACTGACAGTTCTTAAATCTCAGCAGAGTTTTCTCAGTTGAATTACAGACAAGTCCTAAATCTTGATGAAGATGTTTCCCTCAGTCGAAGTACTGACCAGTTCTTAAATCTCAACCAAATTATCCTCAGTTGAATTACAGATAAGGTTCTAAATCTCGGAAAAATTCCTCCGTCGAATTACGGATAGTTCTTAAATCTCAACAGAATTTTCCTCCGTTGAATTACAGACAAGTCCTGAATCTCGATGAAGATGTTTCCCTCAGTTGAAGTACTGACCGGTTCTTAAATCTCAACTGAATTATCCTCGGTTGAATTACAGATAAGGTTCTAAATCTCGACAAGTTCCTCCGTCGAATTACTGACAGTTCTTAAATCTCAACAGAATTATCCTCGGTTGAATTACAGAAAAGTCCTAAATCTCGATGAAGATGTTTCCCTTAGTCGAAGTACTGACTGGTTCTTAAATCTTAACCGAATTATCCTCGGTTGAATTACAGATAAGGTTCTAAATCTTGACAAGTTCCTCCGTCGAATTACTGACAGTTCTTAAATCTCAACAAAATTATCCTCGGTTGAATTACAAACAAGTCCTAAATCTCGATGAAGATGTTTTCCTTAGTCGAAGTACTGATTGGTTCTTAAATCTTAACCGAATTATCCTCGGTTGAATTACAGATAAGGTTCTAAATCTCGACAAAGTTCCTCCGTCGAATTACAGACGAGTTCCTAAATCTCAATAGAGTTTTCTTAGTTGAATTACGGGTAAGTTCTTAAATCTCGATGAATATGATTCCCCCCAGTTGAATTACGGACAAGTTCTTAAAACTCAGCAGAGATGTTCTCTCAGTTGAGGTACAGACAAGTCCTTAAATCTCAGCAAAGATTAGCCCCCCCCCCAGCGGAATCTTCTACAACAACAGGTATACAAGTTCTCGCTAAGGAATCTCTTATGTGATCGACACTCCTGCACATGGCATCTTTAAGCCCATCCTCCTGTTAGCAATCTCCAAATGGCATCTGTAAGCCCATTCCCGACATCACAAGGCTGATACCACTTCATGCGAGTGCAAATTTCTGGGCACTCTAGTGTTCAATCATCTTCCACCTTCGGATCACGAAAGGCACGAAAGAAAATCTACATCCTCAGGTTTAAGAAGATTAAACAGGGGCAGCTTTTGTACCCCAAAATTTTCCCTCTCATATTCCTCAAGACATTGCAAGAAAAATCTCCAAGTTGCTCAAGGTTGCTCAAGAGTTGATCAGACAAACTATCTCCTAAGGCAGTCTACCCCAAATTAGGGTTTTGTGTTGCATCAAGATCCTTGAGTCCAAGTGACCTCAAGTGCTCACCAATGTCCTAATATGTTCTCAAGATCATCCATGACAAGTTTCAAGCCTTTCAGAGGAATTTTGCTCAGTCAATTGATCGAAGGTCCAAAAATCGACTGTGTTAGGGCAAAAGTCAACTGTGACCTACAAACAGTCAAACTTCAAGATTTTTTGTCAACATCCTCATTTTGAAGGACATTTCATCATTTGATCAAGGGTTGATCATGATTCATCAAGGATTGCTCAAGATTCATCAAGATTCAGAAGTTGCTAAATTAGGGTTTTCCAGGAAAAGTCAACTCAACTTTGACCAAGCATTACTTTCTTATACTTTATGAGAAATTACCCATCAAAATCTCATTTTGAAGAGGATGCAATTTCCTACAATCCATATTCATACCCCAAGATTAAAAAATGCACTCACAAGAAGTTATGAATTTGGACATTATAGGTCATTTTTGAAAGTAAACAAAAACACCTTTTTTGTCAAAGATTATAACTTGAGCATAGAATATCAAATTGAGATGAGACCAAAAGGGTTGATTAGAGGACATCTCGGGCTTTCTACAAAGTCCAAGAACACCTCCAAAAATTCTAAATTGAAGAAGTTATGCATTGTTGAAGTTGGACTTTTTTGCAAAATTGCCAAAAGTCAACTATCCCCAAAACTTCAAATTTTGTCAAATGGGCCCATTCTTTTTCACTTGATTTGAGTTTGCACCATTGCCCACGTGTCCTAGCTTCATCCATGTGTTCATATTTCATTTTTATTATTTAATTTGATTTTTAATTGAATTTATTTATTTTAAATCAAATAAAATCATAGAAAATCCAAAGCATTGATAATTCATGATCTCTTGGCTATTTCAGGCTCCACATTCAGCAATTATCATCATCAAATTCGTATCAAATCAAATCATGTGCAAAAAGATCCAAATCAAATCAAATTTGGAAGGTTTTCAATGGAGATCAAATCACATTCATGTACATTGATATGGAGGGATTTGGTCCATGATTTTTACCCTAATGCAAAGCACATTACATAAACAAGCAAAGGCATACAAAATTAGGGTTGGAAAGTATGGAGAGAGGCAGAACAAGAATTGAAAAATTCACAAAAAAGTGAGAGATCAAAGTCCAAGTTAGAGGCAGTTTCAGGACGCGGGAGTGGTCTCAATCACTTCCTGACCATTCACACAAGCTACTTGGATCCAAAGCAAGCATTTTCAGACGTCCAAATGCACTGTAAGTCTCACGTAACACAGCTCTGTTCTTGAATTTGATTTGGTCTATTCTGGCATCATTTGAATGAAATAACTGCATATTCATGACCCTCATATTATTTGCAAGCCATTGGCAATAATCAATTTGATTATATGTACTATAACCATGAAACGCCATAGCTAGGGTTTTGGTTCTGTTTTTTAGGGGTTCTTATTTCAGGTAAAATTGGTCCATGTGATGGGCATGGTTGCACTCAGGAGAAGGAGACGAACACAACCATACCCTTGAAAGTCATTTTTATTGCCTGAAGACGATTTTAGGAATAAGCTGCGCTTTTAGCTGTGGATTCAAATTCACAGGTAATATTACAGCAATGGGAGGACAGGGATGAAGAGTTGTCACTCGCTCATTGGGCCATTCAAAAAATGGCACGCATTTTTATTTTTTCTGACCAATTGACTTTGCTTTGCTATATCATTATTATTGCGTATTATATTAACAAACAGATCAACGTAGCGTGGTGGCAAGCATGTTAGTGCAATCTCCTTCAGGACCTGGGTTCGAATCCCAGGTCCTCCACTTTCTTAATTTTTTTTTATATTTTCAGGTGATTGTATGCACGCTTCAGTTTGCAGCCTACCATGCGCCCTCACCCATCCAAATGCCAGATGGCCAAGAGCCAGATCTGGTGGTCAAAAGCTAGAGGTCCACCATAGTCCAGGTCAAGGCGTGCATACTGGATCCCAGAAAGTCAAAAAGGCCAGCTGATGATGGGCCACGAAATTGCTATCAACACCCCTGAATCAGGCCCAATACTCCTCTCTTATTATTTTTGTTTATTTACTTTATTTGTTTTATTTAATTTCTCTAACCAATCAAAAAAATTCCTTTTTATCAAATAAAACCACAAAAATATATTTTTATTTCAATCAAATTTTAAACATTTATTTTTCTTAATAAATTTATTAATTAATTAGGTTTTAATTAGAAAACTTTAATCCCTTTTGAAAAAATAAATAAAATTAATTAGACTTAACTAATTTTTAACCATTAATTTAATTTTTATAATTTCTTTCCTAAATAATCAAAAAATTCAAAAAATATTTATTTTTCATTTTATTAATTCATTAATTTAATTTAGTAATTAATTTAGGATTTATTTCTTTCTTAAAATAAAAACAATAAAAAGATATCTTCTTTAACCAAAAGGGTCAAAACCCTAATCATGCGTCCGATTTAATTTTTGCGTCGCGATTTACTTTTTCATCCAATAATGTATCTGTTTCCGGATTATAATAGTTAAATAGGACTTTTAATTATTTTTATCGCTTTACTTTATTTTTCAAAGGGTTTGTCTTTGGCGATGTAAATACCCAACTCCTTGTAATTTAAATTCCGCATTTTATTCCGCAAATTATAACTGTTAGATGTTTGATAATAGGGTTGCATGACAAGACTGAATGCTAATCTTAAAATCAAATTAGATCACCTTTAACATGTACAAAGATAAAAAAATAACTTAAAAATGACACACTCGCACATGCGCACTCTTAGGGTACACCCCACTTGGTTGCCTTCGTACGCGATCATTGAGCATAGGTCACTTTAGAGGTCACCCTCTTGTCTAAAAGATCATAGTCGCCTCGAAACGGTTGCCTCAGATATTGTTGCCTCAAACAAATGATCTAAGACTTTAGGGTTACCGCTAAGGCGTCCTAACATTGCTTTGGTGACCGTATGTCCCTCATTCGAATTGACCCTTAAACTCCAACAACGGTGCTACCTACTCATTAATAGTGGGATAGAATCGTCTAAAGGAAATTAGCATAGAACGATTCCTTTTTCGAGTAGGTAGATGGTTCTTAGATACTTGCTCTTTCAAAAAAACAAAATCTTTTTCACACTTACACTCCTTTTCAAATAAAGTTTTCAAAAACACTTCATTACGCTCTTGAGGACAGAAGCAAGAGTTAAATCGAAGTTTTCGAACAAAAACTTTTTCAAACCCACAAGCACAAAGAAAACAATTTTGAAAACAATTGAGCAAGTACCTAAGAGCCCGTAGATAACTACGGATAGAAAGGGTGCTAACACCTTCCCTTTCTATAATCTACCCCCCGAACCCGAGAAATATCTCGAAAAAGGAATTTTTCTATGCTTTTTTTCCTTTCCTTGTTGGATAAAATAAAAGTCGGTGGTGACTCTTTCTTACCGCGATATTTTGCGAATACAAACGCAAAACACAAACCAGCATTCCAAAAAAACAGTCAGTTCTTCCCACCGTATCACAACAAGCCTAATATTATTTCTTGTTCCTCCCACAAGAATGTTAAAGAACATGCTTCTGTCATGATGGATGTCTTTTTAGAAACTAAGCTATGGCGTAAAAAGCTTGGTAGCATGAGGAACTTTGTTACAGAGAAATCATCCATATGTAAGTTTGACTTCAAAAGTGAGGAATGTTAAATTTATGATGTTTTCCAAGTTGGGAAGCAAACCAAGATGTTGTAAAAGATGCTTCAACATCTTACTCGTGTTTATGAATTACCACTTATGGAATTTATGATACTCAAGCAAGAAGTTGTCAATGAAGGGAAGATCGATAGTTAGGCAGAAGGTCTTACCAACATTGAATATCCCAAGGTGGTCTAGAAGAAGAAGTTAAAGAAGATCAATGATTATGGCATAATTCTTCCTATTGGGGTTCCTTCTCATATTTCTAGAATTTTCACTATTTAAAAACATGATATTGTGTTTGCTAAAGTTTAAATTATTGTTCATCTTAGTCTATTGAATTTTAGTGATAAATTGTATGCCAGGAAACATGTCCAGAACATTGTTCCCCTTAATAGTCCACATTTTGATGATGTGACCTTTGATAATAACTTTGTGAGTGATGATGATCATGTCCATGGAAATTTTGAGGTTGATATTGTTATAGCCCATGTTGATGTTGTTAATGTTAATTCTCTATTTTTAGGATTGACATTAATTTTAGTAAAACAAATATAATATAAATATGTTAGATAGGATATGTTAACTTGCTAAACAGGAACAGGTTGAGCAAGAAGTCCTATTTGGAGCAACATGTCGAATAAGATGTCATATACAGGGTCATACGACATCGCACCTGAGCTGAGCTGGATTAGTGAATTCAATTATGATTTAACAGTTGCAGAATATTTTGGGAAGATTATGCAATCTTATGTGGTGCCGATTTAAAGGTCTAGAAGAATCAACTGGGAATATTGAAGAATATGCAAGTTAGAAAAATGGAGAAATATTAGGAAACTAATGATTGAAGACCTTGTTTATAGCAGAAGTTTCTGCTGATTTGTAACAGCTAATGTGTTGTGATTAGAAGCCCAAATCTAGTTAGGAATAGGTTATAAATAGAATGCTTGTAACCTTGAAAAGGCACGAATCCAAGATGTAGAAGGTTAGGGCTTTGTCTTTGTGCCACTCTCTAAGAGAGTTGGTATTTTTCTCCTCGAAGTTGTGAAGTAAGAGTGATTATTGTTCTTGGAGGAAGCTTTTAAGCAACTCCAAGTTGTGTTATTAGTTAGGAGTAAATTTGTAAACGGTGGAGTTTAGATTTAGGTCTTGACTAGGTATTGTCATGGAAGTGTGTTTGCTGTTTTTCTGTCATGGAAGTGTGTCTTCCTGTGTTATGTCCAATTGTTGTCTATGATTGATGAGGGATTGAGGAGGGCCTCATATCTAGGTGAGTCTTATATAGAAGTATAGAAAAAGTAGTGACTAAGTGAGTAGATCGTAAACTAGTATGTTTGTTGTAGGATCTATGAATTGATACTATCATAGTGGACTTGTCCCTAGCTTAGTATGCCCCTAGAGTAGGAGAGTTGCTCCAAACTGGGTTAACAATCTTTGTGTGTTATTTATTCCTTTCACTACTATTTTACATGTGTATACCTTGCCTGTGTTGTTTTTATTCGGATCATATGTCCCAACATGTCATAGGACATCTGAGTTCTGAACTACCAAAATCTCAATTGGTATTAGAGCAAGCATCATATTCTGTTTCTGGGTGAGATCCCGGGAATATACTTTCTGGTCATGGGCAAGGAAGGAGGTTATTACTGAATTTTTTTTTTAACTTGGATAAGTTCATATTGTGGTGTGAACGGTCCCTATAAGTGGATGATGGACTTTTTATGACAGGGTGTGTATTGGATCTGTCTGTTATTTTCAGGCCTGTAGCTTTGGTGGTGAGATGTTGTGTTAGGTTTGATTTATTTTCAAACCTAGGTTATTTTGCTTGCACTTGGACTATGGTGATTGTGTGCAAGGTATTTGTGTTGTGCCTAAAGAATGTTGAGGATAGTTTGGTGTGTGTTTCCACTGTATGGTATCTGTTGTAGCCCTAGTCGGCATGACATTAAGGTTTGGTCTCTGTGATACGGTGGCAGAACCAACTGTTTGATGCTGTTTTGCGTTTTGCATTTTGTGTTTGCAAAATGTCGCGGTAAGCAAGAGTCGCCACCGACTTTTATTTCATCCAATCGGAAAGGAAAAAAGTACAGAAAAAAAATCCTTTTTCGAGATATTCTGAGTACGGGGGGTAGATTATGGAAAAGGGAAGGTGTTAGCACCCTTTCCATCCATGGTTTTCCATGGGCTCTTAGGTACTTGCTCATCTTTTTAAAATTGCTGGTGTATATGCTTTGTTTTTGAAAAGTTTGGCTTCGTGATAACCTTTGTATCAGTCCTCAAAGGTGTGACAAAGTTGTTTTGAAAATTTGTTTGAAAAGTGTAAGTGTGAAAAGTTTTGATTTGAGCAAGTACCTACTAGCATCTACCTACTCGAAAAAAGATCATTTCTATTCTTGTTTCCTTTAGACAATGCTATCCTACTATTGAGAAATAGGTAGCACCGTCGTTGGAATTATAAGGGTCAATTCTAAAGGGACGTACGATCACTAAAGCAATGTTAGGACACCTTAGTAATAACCCTAGAGTCTTAAGATCATATTCGAGGCAACATTTCCGAGGCAACATTCAAATGGGACATTTGATCTTTTTAGACAGGAGGGCAACCCCTAAGACACCATATGCTTAATGATCGTTTACCGAAGGCAACCAAAGTGAGAGCATACCCTAAGAGTGATATGTGCGAGTGATTTGTTTTCAGTTATTTATCTTTGCACATTAGGGTTTTCTAACCGTTTTAATTTTATCATGCATTCTTGCCATTCAAACCTATTAGCATACATCTAAACAGTTAAATATTTGCGGGAATTAAATACGAGAAAATAAACCTACGCTATTACAAGGCTTCGTGGAGGGGGGTTAATTACATAGCCAAAAACCCGAGAATTTTAAACAATAAATAAAAATCCTAAATTAAACTATTACAAGCCACGAACAGTTACAAAAATATTGTCAAAATAAATAATAAGCGCGCGATGAATTAAATACGAAACGACTAGGGTTTTGACCCTTGACTAAACCTATTTGTGATTGATTAAAAAAGATGTTTTGTCATGTTTTGTTATTTAAGAAAATAAAGAAATCATTAAATTAAAAAGAAAATCCTAATTCTAATTGATTTTAATTTAAGAAAAATAAATTAATTCAATCTAAAAACCTATTTTTGTATTTTATTTATTTTAGAAAAAATAAAAGAATTAAATCAAGAGTTTAAGCCTAATTTGCTAATTAGTTTTAATTATAAAAATAAATTAAAATTTCCCTAAGTTAAACTAAATTAAATTAAATTTGGTAATAAAAAAAACTAATTCTAATTTGTTATGAATTCTTGATTTTATGATTTCATAAAAAAAGATTAATTTGTTAATTAAAATGATTAAAAGAAAAATTAAAAGAATTAAAGAAAAGAAATAAAATAAATAAAAAAGTTAGAGAGAGGCCTGATTGCTAGCAATTATGGGGGGTATGAAGTTGAAATTCTGGGCCCAAACAAATCCAAGCCCGTTTGACTTTGCCTGATCTGGTGCGTGTGTTGACCTGAGGAGCATGGTAGGCCTCCAATGATGGCACATTGGATCTTGGATGGAGATGTGTTTGATGGCCAGATATTGATGGCATATGATGGGCGCTTGAGGCTGCAGTGTACCTGATCACGTGAAACAAAATAATACAAACAAAGGTTGGGACCTGGGGATCGAACCCAGGCCCTTATGCTCGCTCCCAATACCACGCTGCCAACTGAGCTATGATGCTTAGTTGTAATTATAATGAGAACAAAAAATAATATAAGAAAACATGCATTAGTGGTCAAAACAAAAAGAAAAACGCGCGTCAGTTTGAATGAGCCAATGATGCTGTGCCATGCAAGCTTCTTCTTCCTCTCTCCGTCGTTTTAGCCTAGGACACTTTTACCTACAGACACCTTGTTGTAGGTACAAACCTGTGCATCTCAAAAATTGTCTACAAGCAAGATAAATGACAAGTGAGGGTACCAATCAACTCGTCTCATCCTCACGAGTATCATGGTACCGGAATCCAGGCCTAATTTTGCCTATACTGCAAACCCCTAAAACGAACCAAGGAACCCTAACAATGGCATATCTTGATTCCTGTACTATAAGTGCAATTAAGTTGTACCAATAGCTTGCAAACTCAATGATGAACAAGAATATATAATCAAAACGTGCATATGATGAGTAAATCAATGAAATCGAAATCAAGTTTTTAGGCAAACCGTGTGATTGCTACGTGCTGATTTTGGACCAGAGGCGGCTTGCAATTGATTGGGATACGTTCCTGGGATGTCCAGCAATCTGTTGGCAATGTTAGAATGGCTTGGATTGGCCTATAGGATGGAAATTGAATCACCACTTTTCTTTGAAATTTTGAAGTTTGGTTCTCTCTTTTCCACGACTGTCACCCCCTTTCCTTGCCTTGTCTTTGTTCATTATATATCCCTCAATGAATTAGGGTTACAAAACAGATTCAATCTTCAAGCTTTGATGATATTTGATTTGATTCTTTATCCATATGATATCTTTCTAAATTTGTCCTAATCATGCTCTTTTTGTTCCAAGTTCCATTGATTCGAATTGATCTTGCAAGCTCAGCATATCTTGGTTGCTAACCTGTCAAAAAAACCAATCAAATGAAATCTTTGATAATTTTCATCATTTATTTGATTTAATTCACTTTTTAATTAATGAAAAATCAAAATAAATTGAAAAATTAAGCAAACAATTAGTGGATAAGTATTTGAGTCGTGGACCACATTATAATTGAGGTGCAAGCATAAAAAGTTGGGCCCATTTAGCAAAAAATGCAAATTTGAGCACATTTGACTTTTGGCAATTTTGCAAAAATGGTCAACTTGGCCAATGCATAACTCTCTCAATTTTGACCCTAGAGAGGTCTTCTTGGACTTTTTAGAAATCCTAGGATGTCCCCTAAGCAACCCTTTTGGTATCATCTCAATTGAGTCTTCTATGTTCATGTATGAAGCTTTGACCCAAAAGGTGTTTTTGTTGACTTTCCAAAATGACCTATAATATTAAAATTCATATCTTTTTGTGAGTACATATTCTGAACTTGGGAGATGAATAATAATTTTAGGGAATTGCATCCTCTTCAAAATGAGATTTGGATGTATTATTTCTGATAAAGTATGAGAAAGTTATGCTTGGTCAAAGTTGAGTTGACTTTTCCTACAAAACCCTAATTTAGCAACTTTTGGATTTTGATGAATTGTGAGCAATCCTTGAGGAATCATGACCAACCCTTGATAATATGATGGATAATCCTTCAAAATGTGGATGTTGACCAAAAATCTTGAAGTTTGACTGTATGTGGGCCACAGTTGACTTTTGACCTTGCATAGTTGATTTTTAGGCATTTGAGAAATTGACTGAGCAAACTTCTTCTGCAAGGCTTAAGACTTGACATGGATGATCTTGAGAACATATTAGGACAATGGTGAGCATTTGAGTCCTTTGTGGTCCACACATCTTGATAAAAATAGAAACCCTAATTTGAGATAGACTGCCTTAAGAGAGAGTTTGTCTGGTCAACTCTTGAATTTCCTTGAGCAATTTGGGGGCCTCACTTGCCATGTATTGAGAAATATGGGAGGGAAAATTTTGGGGTACAATAGTCTCCACAATAGGTTTATCCTATGGTGATAGGATATGTGCAAGACTGTTTCAATCATATGTGTAAAGTTTCCAATGATACTTGAGTTTTATTTCTCAAGTACACTCATAAAGGAATTTTAGTGTGTGGTTGATATATTTTTCAAGAAACATGTTGTTTACAAGACATACTATTGAAGAAAGGATAGAGCCATTAATTTTGGCCCCTAAAAATGTCTTCCTAATTCTTAACCTAATTAGGAAAGTGACCCTGAGTCTTGTTGTTGTTGGTGTAGCTCGAGCTTGGACTAGTTTTGAAGTCCTTGAAGGTGATCCAAAGATGTTTTGATTTTATGGAAGAAGTAATGACTTTAGAACCAAGCTCAGCTTTGTGTTCAAGAAGAAAGGAACTGATGTCCTACCAGATGTTGGTGTCGCACCGCGGAAAAAACACAGAGTCGCCATTGAACTTTATTTATCTTGAAGGAAGGAAAGATATCGAGCGAACCCTAAAGAAACAGATAAGATGGTGTTGTGACTAAGAGGGGAAGGTATTAGCATCCCACACGTCTGCGGTACTCCACAGGATCCACTTTCATTTATTCTCATCTAAGGGTGTGTAAAAATTTATGTCTAAAGCTTACTGCTAAAAGAGAATACACGCGAAAGAAAATACGGGGAAAAGAACGAATATTTACAAAGTTTCAATCGCCTAGGCCCCACAACCTAGTGCCTATGTACTCCCTCGTGCAATGGGAAAGTCAGAGCATCACAGTTTGTCTCATATGTTTTGGTTTGTTTTGTGTTTTTTAATGGAACAATTCCAAGCGTCGCATTCTACCACAACTCGACCCATGGAGACTCACGTGTCTGTAGTAGAAAGGAACTAACATGTTCATATCTGACAAAGTATATTCAAAATAAAAATGCCCAAAGGCGGGTAATGCTTTGCTCATAACTCTTTGGCAAATAGGCATGGTTCAACCCGACCTTTGGGGGTTTACATGTCATATCGCCTAGAGTAGAACTAGCACATCCTTTTGAAAGTTTCTATGAAAGGCCCGAAGGCGAAAAGAGTTTGGATTGGTTGATGTTTTTACCTTGAAAAGGGGTTTTGCATTATTAAAGTGTCTTTTAATTTTGAAAGAAAAGGAAGGTTTTAGTTTTAATGCATATGTGTTGTACCCCAAAAGTTTCCCTCCCATTTTCACACAAGACATACTCCTAGAGGTCCTCAATTGCTCAAGGTTGACCAAGAATTGACTAGATAAATTCTCCTCCTAAGGCAATGAACCCAAAACTAAGGTTCCAATTTTCCTCAAGATGGTTGAGCTCCAAAGGCATCAAATGCTTTCCATGGTCCTAATATGTCTTCAAGATTATCCATGCCAAGTTTCATGCCTTGCACAACAAGTTTACTCAATCAATTGCTCAAATGCTTGAAAATCAACCGTGTTAGGTCAAAAGTCAAATGTGGTCCATGTACATTCAAACTTCAAGGTTTTTGGTTAACATCAACATTTTGAAGTAATATCCATCATTTGATCAAGGTTTGATCATGATTCTTCAAGAAATGCTCCTAATTCATCAAAGTCAAGAAATTGCTAAATTAGGGTTTCTATAGGAAAAGTCAACTGAACTTTGACCAAACATAACTTTCTCATACTTTATCAGAAATTTTCCAACCAAAGCTAATTTTGAAGATAATTCAATTCCTAAAAACTTATTTTCAGACCTCAAGATCAAGAAGTACACCATTTGAAAGATATGAGCTCAGACATTACAGGTCACTTTCAAGAAGTCAACAAAAGCCACTTTTTGCCAAGACCTTTTACATCAAGGTAACATATTCAAATGCAAAAGTGATAAAAATAGGGATTGAAGTAGACATATTAGGATTTCCAAAAAGTCAAATATCATCATTATGAGATAAAAATTGAGCAAGTTATGGCTTGCCCAAGTTAAGAAAATTTTGGAAAATTCAAGATATGGTGCATTGAGCAAATTTGAACTTTTATGGGCAATGGCCTAACTTTTTGGACTTCAAACTCTCTCATGATCTTATGAAGGACCTCTAAATCCATTTTTGTATGCCTTTGATTTTATTTACATTTATTTTGATTTTTGTTTAATTTAAAAATTAAATAAATACAAAATAAATGCATAAAATAATAGGATAATATTTTGGACATGTGGGCTAGTGTTTTGGGTCAGTCTTGAGGGCCATTTTTCGTGCACAAATGACCAGGTTCATTCAAGCAAGGATAAGGAATGTTTTTGCAAATTTGGAAGGCTTTGAATTTGTTGGATTTTTGTTAGAAAACATGAGTTATGGCCATGATCTTTTCCATTCAATTGTGTCTCCTCCATCTACACTATAAGTATAAAACTCTAGCCAACCAAATGCACGCACAAAAAGCTTGGAGAATTGCTGCACATTTTGCACAAAAATCTCAAAAAATTGTCAAACCCGAATTGCAAATTCCAGCTGTTTTTAGACCCAAGCAAAGGCTCAAAAACCTTCTTGGAAGCCCCCTGAAACACTTCCAAACGTTACCAGGCCCTGAAGCATGATAAAACGCCCAATACAGTAGCTCAAGGTTTGTGTTTTTTTGAAACTTGCTTTCTTTGATTTATGTAATATAAACATGTTTTAACCAGGAATTACTGAATGTCTTCGTGTTTGCAAGCTATCTGTATGTTTGAATTGGTTTTTGACGTAGGAATCGAGCGTCACCATATCTAGGGTTTGGACCTTAGATTTGGGGCTTCCATTGTTAGGCAAAATTAAGTTTGACTACTGATACCATCATGCTCAGGATGACGAGACCAGTTGATTCATGGTCTCACAATTTATTTTTGTTGCGTATTCTGCTTGTTTCAAATGCAGGGGTTACAATGACAGACAGTAAACCGTCACTATAGATCTTGTTATCTAATACGACAGACAGAGGTGGAAGACAATGCTTGGCTGTCCCCCACTAGACGATTCAAACTTGCGCGCATTTTGTTTTATTTTGTCTCAGATAGCACTTTATTTTATATATAATATATGGATGTTATATGTATGAATGATCAGGGTAGTTAAGTTGGTAAACATACGCGTTTGTGAGGGAGAGGACTTGGGTTCGAGCCCCGGGTACAACATTTTATTTTTCTAACATTTTTTAACTACAGATCCAGTATGCATTAGCTACGCCAGTCCAGCATGCGCCTCCAGATCACAACCATTAGATCTTGGTTGATCTAGATCAAAAGGTTCTAACATGCAAGTGCACCATGAGCCATCAAAACTACTCCCTACTGAATCCCAGTACAACCTCTGGGCTCCCTCTGGATTGGGCCTAGCATTTTTGATAATAGCACACCCCCATTTTGTTTTTGATGTCAGGCCCATGTTTTGTTTTATTTTTCTCATTTTATTTTATTTTGTTTATTATTTTCAAAAGTCATTTTTAATAAGTCATAAAAAATAAAAAAAATAATAAATAGATTTAGGTTCTTTCTAAAACTATTAATTAATTAATTAATTATTTTAATGTTATTTTATCAATTTAAAATCAAATTAGACTTATGTTCATTTTAATTTAAGCTATTTTCTTAATAAAAAAAATAAAAAATATTAGATTTGGATTTATTTCAACTTTTATTTTCTTAATTAGAAATAAATTTAAAATTAATTATTCTCTTAGCAAAACTGTGATACGGTGGCAAAACCGGCTGTTAATACTGGTTTGCGTTTTTTGTTCGCAAATGTCGCGGTAAGCAAGAGTCGCCACCGACTTTAATTTTATCCAATCAGGAAAAGGAAAAAGAACAGAAAAATCTTTTTCGAGATTTTTCTGAGTACGGGGGGTAGATTATAGAAAGGGAAGGTGTTAACACCCTTTCTATCTGTGGTTTTCCACAGGCTCTTAGGTACTTGCTCATTTTGAAATTGCTTTTCTGTGTTTGTGTGTGCTTGTTTTGAAAAGTTTTTTTTTACTTTGTGTTAACCCTTGTTTATGTCCTAAAGAGTGTTACGAAGTTGTTTTTGAAAACTTTGTTTGGAAATTGTTGGTGTGAAAAAGTTTTTGTTTGTTTAAGCAAGTACCTAGGAACTAATCTACCTACTCGAAAAAAGTCTGTTCGCTTTCCTTTTAGACAATGCTATCCAATTATTGAAAAATAGGTAGCATCTTCGTTGGAGTTTTTTAGGGACATTCGAAGGGACAAATACGATCACAAAAGCAATGTTAGGAAATGTTAGTAATCATCCTAAAGCCTTAAAGATCTTTTTCCGAGGCAACATTCGAATGGGTCATTTTAGATCTTTCGGGGCTAGAGGACAACCACTAACAAACCCTATACTTCATGACCGTTTACGGAAGGAAACCAGAGTGGAGTAAACCCTATGAGTGAGCATGTGCGAGTGTATGTTTACAGTTAATTTATCTTTGCACATTTAGGGTTTTCTACTGTATTAATTTTCAGTTTGTCTTTCCATACAATCCTATTAACATTCATCTAAGTAGTTTATAGTTTGCAGAAACAAAATGCGGGAAAGTTAAAGTCCTAGCTATTACATGGCTTTTGTCGATACATAATTATTTTGGACTTAAAATAAAAATGCGGAATTGAAAACCCTAATTACTATTACAAACTCAGAGCAGTTACAATAATAATAAAAAGGAAATTAAAAGCGCACGGCGAATTAAATGCGAGAATAATTTGCAAAACCTAAAAAATCTAATTGAAAAATATTTAGGTTATTTTTTGAGAAAAATTAGATTATGTACAAAATTAAACCCTAATTCTAATTATTTTTAATTATGAAAAGAATTAAATTGCCCTAATTTTAATTAAACTAATTAATTAAATAAATAGAATATTTTTATGAAAATAAATGATTTTTAATGTTTTTATCATTTTTTTGATTAAATAAAAAATGATTTTTTGTGTTATTTTTGTAAAAGAAGTAATTAATAAATAATTAAAAAAGAAATAAAGAAAAGAGAAAAATAACTTGGGCCTATGATGAAAGCTGAATGGGAGGTGCGACGCCTGAATTTCATTGAGCCCAAATCCTTTGGCCCAATCAGGCGTTTGGATCCAGTGCTGGCCACGTTTAAGGGTTCACCATGGTCTGCATGTGTTGAGTGTTAGATCTGGATATGATGAGATCTTGTGGTATGGTGATGGAAGTGCATGAGGAGCGCGCAGGGACCTGGAGCATTGGATCTGAAGACACAAATTAGTGAAAATTAACTTTGCAAAAGGGCTGGATCGAACCCACCCCCTTTTGGACTAAAGCCTTATTATGCCCTGTCTTGCCAACTGAACCAAGCGTGTTAATTGTTAACAAAATAATACAAAATAAATATAAGGCAAATAAAGATCTATGGCCACATGTCAAAAACGTGCGCGCTGTGGGTTCCCAATGGTTTGAATGGACGAATCAGTGAGCACCACGCCATAACCTTCTTCAGGGATTCGTCGTTTTAGATGGGGAACTTTTACCTACAACATTTTTCCGTCACTATAGGTTGTAGTGACAGATTTTGTTTGTAACTAAAAACCTGTAAAATTCAAAAACGCAGCACAAGCAGAATAAATTCAAACCAAAGGCATGAATCAATTGCAAATCATCTCATGAGAATGATAGTACCCTTAATTTTGTTCAATTTTTCCTTTATATAGAATTCCCAATTTGGGACCTCAAAACCCTAACAATGGCATCGTGCCATTCCTGCACTTAAACTTCAATCAAACCAATCAAAAACATTGCAAATAGCATGGATATATGATCAAAACATGTTTATGATGGATAAATCATTGAAAACAAATCTTGAAAAAAAGATGCAAATCGTGGCACTGTGAGGCGTGATTTATGAAGGTTTTAAGGCTTGGGGATGATTGGAATGGCTTCAGAAGATGTCCAGGAACAGATTGCTGGCCTTGGAATTGCTTGAAACAACCTGTTAAATCGAAACCGGCCTGCACTTTTTTGACAAAAAATTGAGACTTGTCCTCCTTCTTTCATGACCCCAATCCTCTTTTTTTGCCTTGAGAATGTTATGTCCTTATATTGGAATGAATTAGGTCAATAAAAACTAATCATATCTTTGCAAATTATGGAGATTTGATTTCGTTCTTTGTCTTGTATGATATGTTTCCAAAATATCCTAATCATGCCAATTTTGATTCAATTTGCCTTGATTTGATTTGGTCTGATTAATCCAACTCGAATAGATTTGATTGCTACAAAAAAATCAAATCAAATTCAATCTTTTGTATTTTTTTCCATTTATTTGATTTAATTTGAATTTTAAATAATAAAAAATCAAAATAAAATAAGTAATGAAGCAAATAATGTGTGGATGCAGATTTGGGTCGTGTACTATGTCTCCCATAAGATTCAATCATGAAAAGCTAGGCCCATTTGACAAAAAATGCACTTTTGAGCACATTTGACTTTTGGCAATTTTGCACAAATGGTCAACTTTGACAAGGCATATCTCCTCCAATTTTAACCCTAGAGAGGTGTTCTTGGACTTTTTAGAAACTTAGGATGTCCCCTAAACAACTCTTTTGGTTTCATCTCAATTGGGTCTTCCATGTTCATGTAAGAAGCTTTGACCCAAAAGATGTTTTTGTTGACTTTTCAAAAGGACCTATAATGTAGAAATTCATATCTTTTGATGAGTGCATATTTTGAACTTGTGGTCTGAAGATGAATTGTAGGGAATTGCATCCTCTTAAAAATGAGTTTTGGATGGAAAATTTATGATAAATTATGAAGAAGTTATGCTTGGTCAAAGTTTGGTTGACTTTTTTTGAGAAACCCTAATTTAGCAACTTTTGGGTTTTGATGAATTTGGGGCATTACTTGAGGAATCATGATCAAAACTTGATCCAATTATGGATATCACTTCAAAATGTTGATGTTGACCAAAAATATTGAAGTTTGACTGTATGTGGGCCACAATTTACTTTTGACCTAGTACAGTTGATTTTCAGGAATTTGAGCAATTGACTGAGCAAACTTCTTGTGCAAGGCATGAAACTTGAGATGGATGATCTTGAGAACATATTAGGACCATGGAAAGCATTTGGTACCCTTGGACTTCAACCATCTTGATGAGGAGTGAAACCCTAGTTTGAAGCTTGTTGCCTTAGAAGGAGGTTTTGTCTGGTCAATCCTTAGTCATCCTTGAGCAATTGAGGACCTCTAGAGGCATGTATTGAGTGAAATGAGAGAGTAAATTTTTGGGTACAACATCTGCCCCTGTTCAATCTTCTTAAACCTGAGGATGTAGATTGGTTATCTGCCTTTCGTAATCTAAAGGTGGAAGATGATTGAACACTAGAGTGCCTAGAAATTTGCACTCGTCTGAGATGGTGCCGGACTATGTAGGTAGTATCAGGAATGGGATTACAGATGCCATTTGGAGTAGATGATAGAAGGTCACCGGAGATGGGCTTAAAGATGCCATCTGGAAGATATGACGGAGAATCGTCAGAGATGGGCTTAAAGATGCCATCTAGAGGATGTTGATTTCCCGAGATATTCCTTTGATGAGAATTCTTGTTCCTGTCGTTGAGGAGGAATCTGCTGAGGAATGTTGGTCTCTGTCTTGGGAGAGATGGAATTTTAGGAACTTCAGTTGCCTGTTACTCTACTGGGGAATCATCTCTTAGTCAAGGAGATGAAAATGAACTGCTATCTGGTCGTGCTCCAGGCCTTACAGAGATGAACATGGAATTTTACAGTGACTTACTGGGGAGATGAGATTAAACTTGCTATCTGGTCGTGCTCCAGGCTTTGCAATTTCTCAATTCTTATCTGGTCGTGTTCCAGGCTTTAGAAGAAATTAAGTGGTTATCTGATCGCATCCTGGTTTCAACTTAAATTTAAGGCATACTAACATCTGGTCGTTTCCAAGCTTCATAGTAATTGGTCGAGTAAACTGCTATTTGGTCGAATTCCAAGCTTCGCAGTACCTCATACTGTTATCTGGTCGTGCTCCAGGTTTCACAGTGTCTCTTGCCGCTATCTGGTCGTGCTCCAGACTTCACAGCATCTTATACCGTTATCTGGTCGTGCTCCAGGCTTCAGTAATTTGGGGGAAATTAAGCTGTTATTCGGTCAGTTTTCGGGCTTCATAGCTTTTTTAACTGGAATAGAAATCTTAGTATCAATTTGACTAAACCAGGGAAAGGTCTCGAGTTATCTTCAACTGGGAGAGAAATCTTAGTATCGATTTGACTGAACCCGGGAGAGGTCTCGGATTAACTTTGACTGGCATAGAAATCAGGAGAATCTTAGTGGCAATTTGTCTAACCCAGACGAAAGTCTTAGAACATCTTCAACTAGAATGGAAACCTTAGTGTCGGTTTGACTGAACCAGAGAAAATCTTGAAAAGTGTTGGAATATCTTCAATTAGAACAGAAACCTTGGTGTCGGTTTGACTGAACCAGATAGAACTTGTGAGAACTTGATTGAATCTTTCCCTGAAAGGTAAAGAGTTAGTCGTATGTAATGTCATGATGTATGAAATGTATTGAGTAATGATGTTCTCAAAATAAATGAGATTGTGCTGTATAATATGTATGCACATGCCATGATGTATGGATATGCAATGCTATTGTGATATTCTCTAGCTGGGGAAAATAAATCCTGGACTACTGCTGGAGAGTATAAGGAGTTGAGTTCTTTGTTTCCGCTGGAGATAGTGACTGAAGATGATTAGTTGGGGATTTACATCCATTCTTCTTGAGAACATTCTACCGGAGGAGACTCTGCCTGAGAATAATCCTGCGGGGGAATGACTCTATGGGGAAGAGAGATACTCTGTTGGAAGATCTACTGATTTGGATAAATAAACTCGGCTGAGGATGAACTTCCATTGCTAGAGAGAAGAGCTCTATTGGAGATTGAGCTTCCGCTGTCAGAGAAATAAACTCTGCCTGGGAGATGGCTTTATAAACTACTCATGGTTATACAACTCAGCTAGGGAATGCAGATATCAGCTTTCTGAAGGAACCTGCTGGGGAAGGAATTCCTGCTTGGGGATACGGAGGTCGGACCATGGTTGTTTCGGCTCTGTGAGGAATATAGGTATCACTGGCTTGTATGTGATAGTGACTTTGCTTCCAAATGTCTCTGCCCCTTGTACCATGATAGAAAAAGTACATGCAGAGATTTTATGGATGGATCTATGTCGTGATTGTACTTGAACATGTATTTAATGAGTGTCAGGATGACATCCGTCTCTGGATCGTATATGAACTGTACTTGAAACATGTGTTGAATGAGTGTCAGAATGACACCCGTCTCTGGATCATATCTGAACTGTACTTGAAACATGTGTCGAATGAGTGTCAGAATGGCATCCGTCTCTCGATCGTACCTGAACTGTTTCTAAAAGAGAAGTCTGGAATAAGTATCAGGATAACATCCGTCTCTGGATCGTACCTAAATTGTTTCTCAATGTATGAAAATCTTGAATAAGTAGCAGAATGACATTCGTATCTGGATCGTATCTGAACCATTTCTTGATGTATGAAAATCTTAAATAAGTAGAAGAATGACATTCGTATCTGGATCATATCTGAACCGTTTCTAGATGTATGAAAATCTTGAATAAGTAGCAGAATGACATCCACATCTGGATCGTATCTGAACCGTTTCTCTATGTATAAAAATCTTGAATAAGTAGCAGAATGATATCCGTATCTGGATCGTATCTGAACCGTTTCTCGATTTTGGTGCTCTTGATGAATACTAATCAAGGTATAAGTCTTCCACTGATAGACAGGTGACAAGACATAGTCGTACGTTTTAAATCCCTAACTTTTTCCTGGACCGCCCTTTCTGGTTTTCAGTCCACCGGGATACCTTTTTTCCCAGGCGGCCCTTTCGGGTTTTCGACTTGTCGGGTGTACAAATTTTTTCATTTTTTTATCCCTAATTTTTGCCCGAACCCTTTTGGTTCACCGGGATTCCCTTATTTTTGCCTAGGTGTGTCAACCTAGCGGATCTTTTTTTTCATGCGTAGTATTTTCCGACTATGTCCATGCTTTCAGGATGTAGAGAGTTGTCACTGTCCATAGTGTTGTGTTGTAGTACTGTCAAAAATGTTTTCTTGATTGCACATGATTCGTTGCTGGAATGCGTGCTTAATTCCCCAAGCGATTCAGATGGAGATCTGCCCCTGATTATTTGGCACTTTTGGAAAGACTGCCCCAGGTGTGTTTAGACATCATGTCATGCCCCTTGCTTATGGAAGACCTGTTATTGGAAGTGTCTTTCCCACTGAGGTGATTCTGTCCATTGAGAGGATGTTTATTCATTTAATATCCATTGTGCGGATTTCTATGTTGTCAAACAATTAGTCATATGCAAACAATGTCATTTAAAGAATGCAAAACTCATGTCTGTCTTGAATTTTTTTTTTTGAAAATGTGTTTTGTGTAGTAAAACAAAATTTGCAAGAACGTGATATCAACTCAGGATTCGTAACAAAGCCTACAGGAGTAAGGATGCCTTTGTAACAATATTCTCTCAAACCAACCCATGCTTCAGCTAGGACTTTTAAGGGTTATAACATGGCATGGTTCACGGTTCAAGAAACAAAGGATAAAGGCTCAAATTTTATTTGTACCCAACCCGCTCTTCGTGATGTTCTTCAGTCCTATGCTCAGTTAATTGCGCGTTTAGGTCGCGATTGAGTCTGGAATCTTTAGTCTGATACTTGGTGATGATTTGTTTTGAAAAGGCAGTCATTTTTTTAATCTTCTTTTTGTCGAGGATTTGTAGTAACCTCTTTTTTTTGGTTTTCGTTATCCCTTCTTTTGCCTGAACTGTTTCTTTTGTGATTATAGTCAGCGGGATGCCCCAATTTTTCTCTTAAGTCTCCTTCATAAGTTTTGACTTAATGGGCTTTTATTTCGAGAGATAATGACTGACTGTCTTGACGATTATATGGAACCATCATCTTCTTCGATGCCATTCATTGTGTACAAAGCGACAGATTGTGATTGAATGCGCCTCTGAATTAACTGAGAAAACTACTATGCCCTGGGTTATGATTAAGGGTTTTAATTTGTGTGAAAATAAAAACTCATACTTCTTTGGCTCGAAGGGGTTGACTAGGGATTATCTTCCTTATAAATCCACTGTTTAGGATTTGAAACAACGCATGTACATCATCAGTGGGGTCTGTTCAAAAGCATACTGTAGAGATTATGGTATCATTTTTGTTATCCTCCCTCTAAGGCTTAGAGTTTTTAATCGAGAGTTAAATATCACGAAAAGGAAGTATAGAGAAGTTTAAGCATAGTGAAAATAGATTAATTCAAGACAAACATGTGTAATGCATTAATGAAATAACAAAGTTTTGACATGACAATAATTGTTCAAATAAACAAAGAAAATACAACTTGAGAATTCAAATGAACAAAAATGCTTTCGATCCTAGCCATGTTTTGGCAGGGGAGCAGTGATCACGTTAGGAGTCTCTGGAGGGTCAAATTCAATCTCTTTAGCATCAATCAGATCTTGTACTTTGTTCTTCAAAGCCTAGCAGTCATTGGTATCATGGCCTGAACTTTCCGAATGGTAAGCACAACGAGCATTCGGTTTATAGTAGGGAGAGGTGGTGTTCGGATTCTTCGGAGCATCCCTCAGAGTAACCAGATTGGACTTCAACAAACGAGGTAAAACCTGAGACAACGCCATGTTGATCTGAGTGAACTGTCTAGTTGGTATTTCTGCTCTTGGCTGATTGTTTCTTTGCTGAGTAGGTGCAGGTTTGGGAATCATAACAGCCCTTACCGCCGGATGGCGCTCGGTTCGATTCTGATTCTTTTGGTTATAGACGGCACTAACTTCCTTTTTACCTGTAAATGGCTTCCTTGTAGCACTAGAAGAGGCATCCTTCTAAATTTTTCCACTTCGGATTCCAGCTTCCACTCTTTCTCCTGTTAAGATCAGTTCAGTAAAACCCGCTGATGAACTTCCAATCAGATGGTTGAAGAATGGCCCAGTCAAAGTTCCCAGAAACATATCCACGAGCTCCCTGTCAGCCAAGGGAGGTTAAACTCTTCCAACCAAATCTCTCCACTTCTGAGCATAATCCTTGAAACCCTCGTTCGAACCCATAGACAGATTTTGGAGTTGTGTACGGGTGGGAGAGAGGTCTTCATTATACTGATATTGCTTATAAAATGAAGTAGCAAGGTCTTCCCAATTACGAACATTGGCTCTTTCCAGCTGATAGAACCAATCCAGTTGTGTTCCAGACAGATTGTCTTGGAAGAAGTGAACCCATAAGTCTTTGTCAGCAGTATGAGGCTGTATCTTCCTCATATAGGAGCGAAGATGCATTTTAGGACAAGAGACCCCATCATACTTAGCAAATATCGGTGCCTTGAATTTGGGGGGATGACAACCCCGGAGACCAGACCCAACTCTTCAAAATCAAGCCCAGGAACCTTCTGGATTTCCCTAGCACTCAGATGCTCTTCTAACTACTTATACTTTTCATCAGCCGGAGGGTAATGCTCCTCATTATAATCAGTTTCATTGTCAGACTCTTTAGGACTAGGGTCCTCTTCTCTGGCTTCACCCTCTTGATTCTCTCCCTCTTTAGATGAAGAAGCTAAATCAACAACCCGTCTTGGCGGCCCTCTGAACCTTCTGCTCATATGTGCCACACCGGCTGTCCTCTTGGTCTTCTTAGTGTTCTTCTTAACAATCAGAGCTTTCAGCTCTTCCTATCCTTTGGCCAGAGCCACAATCATTTGCTGGAACTTAGTGTTCTGAGTCTGAAGATCTTTCACAGTTTGTTCAATAGCCATTGCTGAAATAAACAACGGAGGAGATGAGAAACCTGTTATGAATCCTGTTATGCAATGATATGTATGATATGTATGCAATGTTTTCAAGGGTTCTTAAAGGCTCAAATTTTCTTAAACAAAAAGGAACAAACGCGAATTATATTAGTAAACTTGAATTGTTACAGAGAATGTATTTTGAGAGTACAATTAAGAAAAATAAAACAAAAAGAAGACTAGGTTTCCCACGAGCGCATCCTCTTTGGCGCGATGTAGGCGTTGATATTCCTCTCTTCATGAAGTAGCCTAGTGAGTTCCAAGACCTTCTTCTCGCTGGCGTAGAATTGGGCTTCAAATGTATCCTGCTCCTCTTTAAGCTGAACCCAGGACTTTTGTAACTCTTTGTGATCAGTTGGCATGTATGGATGAAGAATAAGATGAGGAGTGTCTCCCTCGGCAACTGGTTCCATAATCATAGGTCGGATAGCAGGATAAGGCATCATAAGAGTTTGAGCGCAGGCTCGTATCCATCTTAGATAAGGCTCGAGAGGTATGGAATTCTTATGCCTAAGTATCTTACTATCAACCCTATGTACCATACTCCAAACTTGTATGAACCTTTTGCGGTAACCCTGAACATCATTCTCATATTTGAAGGTGATTCAAAACTGTCGTAATGCTAAGCAAGGGTTATAAGTGATTCCTCCCCTAATGCCTAAGAGAGGGACATTAGGGAATTCACCACAGTGATCGATGATAGTAACATCTTTCGAGAACCGTGAAGACCAATGAATGTCTGAATGCGTAAGAGACATCAGCCGATGAGACCATCTTTTACCCTGTTCATTCTTCAAAGTAGATCTGGGTAGGTGCGGAATAAACCACCTAGCCAATAGAGGAGTGCAACACTGGAGGGTCCCCCTTATTTTTATGGTGCGAGCATGCAGAAAGTGTAGAATATCCCCGAGTAATGTAGGTACCAGATTCTGAGACAGAAAAACCTGGATTGTGCTCACATCTACGAGTTGATCCGCATTAGGGAACAGTACCATCCCGTAGATAAGGAGCGCCAAAACCTCTTCAAAAGCTTGTAGATCCAGGATATCCCAAAAATAGTAAGTCTTCTCGAACAGAAATTCAACCGGAATTCCTTGAACACTCCCTCTGGTTTCCCAATTTGTCACTATGTCGGACCGTTGTAAGGATATAGCTTTAACAATTTCTTCAGGTTTGGGATGTCTTTCCGTACCGCTGAAAGGTAGCTGATCAAGAATGGGTATCCCTAATAACTGAGAAAATTCCTCCATAGTAGGCACTAACTGGTAATCCGGGAATGTGAAACAGTGATGCAGAGGATAGAAGAACTGGAACAACACTTTCAACATTTCTTCGTCAGGTTTTGCAGTGACCAAGTTGAGCAACCGACCATGCTTTTCAATGAAAGGAGAGCTTTCGGGAATCCTTAATGCCAAGTCCCTTAATTGGGGAGATACTTTCACTAGGTTAATCTGAATAGTGTTCCTGCGGGCGGATGCCATATCCTACAAAACAGAGCAAAGATGAGCCCTCGAAACCCTTGAAATAGTTAGTATGATATGTTATGGTATGATGTTTATGATGTCATGATAAATCACAGGTATAACAAACGTAGAAAAATCACACCAAGTCCTTAGGTTTAAGGCCTGCTTGAGTTTTAAGGTCACACCCTCTTGAAGCTGGATTGGTTCAACATGTCCTATAAATATGTAACCGGGTTCTAAAGGGATCTCAATATCACCGATCTTTCCCCCAAGCCTTGTTCAATCAACGATTGATACAAAACTCAGAAGTCAAACCTCAATGAGTGTAGCATCGAGTATCTGACGACCTTGGGCATACACCAAAGCCGACAATCTTGCTACGTCCTACTGGCCAAGTTGTGCAATTAAAGGTTCTAAGGTCAGTTGATGCTTTATGACACTACGCGGCAGCCCCGTACAACTCCCTGATTGACTCAAGGGTTACGGGTACCAACCAAAGTGCCACATCAATGTAGCTACTACTCCAATCGTGTCGTTATACCCTAGCACAACTCCCTCATAGTTTATTGCTACTTTCCGAAAAGGTGTTTCTCGATCCGGGTGTAGGATCAAATAACCCAAACAGTTCCCATAAATGTAAAGCAAGTAAAACAATCAAGAGAAAGCAATTAGATATGACCTAGATCCTAAGGTTTACCCCACTTTATATTTTATTCCCCAGCAGAGTCGCCATTTCTGTGATACGGTGACAGAACCGACTGTTAATACTGGTTTGCGTTTTTTGTTCGCAAATGTCGTGGTAAGGAAGAGTCGCCACCGACTTTTATTTATCCAATCAGGAAAAGGAAAAAGAACAGAAAAACCTTTTTCAAGATGTTTCTGAGTATGGGGGGTATATTATAGAAAGGGAAGGTGTTAGCACCCTTTCTATCCGTGGTTTTCCACGGGCTTTTAGGTACTTGCTCATTTTGAAATTGCTTTTCTGTGTTTGTGTGTGCTTGTTTTGAAAAGTTTTATTTTACTTCGTGTTAACCCTTGTTTCTGTCCTCAAGAGTGTTACGAAGTTATTTTTGAAAACTTTGTTTGGAAAGTGTTGGTGTGAAAAAGTTTTTGTTTGTTTGAGCAAGTACCTAGGAACTAATCTACCTACTCGAAAAAAGTTTGTTCGTTTTCCTTTTAGATAATGCTATCCCATTATTGAGAAATAGGTAGCATCGTCGTTGGATTTTTTTAGGGACATTCGAAGGGACAAATACGATCACAAAAGAAATGTTAGGAAATGTTAGTAATCATCCTAAAGCCTTAAAGATCTTTTTCCGAGGCAATATTCGAATGGGTCATTTTAGATCTTTCGGGGCTAGAGGACAACCACTAACAAACCCTATACTTCATGACCGTTTACCAAAGGCAACCAGAGTGGAGTAAACCCAGGAGTGAGCATGTGCGAGTATATGTTTTCGGTTAATTTATCTTTGCACATTTAGGGTTTTCTACTATATTAATTTTCAGTTTGTCTTTCCATACAATCCTATTAACATTCATCTAAGCAGTTTATAGTTTGCAGAAATAAAATGTGGAAAAGTTAAAGTCCTAGCTATTACAGAGCTTTTGCAGATACATAATTATTTTGGACTGAAAATAAAAATGCGGAATTGAAAACGCTAATTACTATTACAAACTCGGAGCAGTTACAAAAAGGAAATTAAAAGCAGGCGGCGAATTAAATGCGAGAATAATTAGCAAAACCTAAAAAATCTAATTGAAAAATATTTAGATTATTTTTTGAGAAAAATTAGATTATGTACAACATTAAACCCTAATTCTAATTATTTTTAATTATAAAAAGAATTAAATTGCCCTAATTTTAATTAAACTAATTAATTAAAGAAATAGAATATTTTTATGAAAATAAATGATTTTTAATGTTTTTATCATTTTTTTTATTAAATAAAAAATGATTTTTTGTGTTATTTTTGTAAAATAAGTAATTAATAAATAATTAAAAAAGAAATAAAGAAAAGAGAAAAAGAACTTGGGCCTGTGATGAAAGCTGAATGGGAGGTGTGACGCCTGAATTTCATTATGCCCAAATCCTTTGACCCAATCAGGCGTTTGGATCCAGTGTGGCCACGTTTGAGGGTTCACCATGGTCTTCATTTGTTGTACCCAAAAATTTGCCCTCCCATATTTCTCAAAGCATGTCAAGAATAATCTCCAAGTGTTCAAGATGGCTCAAGAGTTGGACAGTCAAGTCATCTCCTAAGGCAGTCAATTCAAAATTAGGGTTTTGTGTTGCATCAAGGTCCTTACATCCAAATGACCTCAAGTGCTTACCAATGTCCTAATATGTTCTTAAGTTCATCCATGTCAAATTTCAAGCCTTGCAGAGGAAGTTTGGTCAGTCAATTGCTCAAGAGGTCCAAAAATCGACTATGCTAGGGCAAAAGTCAATTGTGACCTACAAATAGTCAAACCTCAAGATTTTTTGTCAACATCCTCATTTTGAAGGAAATTTCATAATTTGATCAAGGGTTGATCATGATTCATCAAGGATTGCTCAAGATTCATCAAGATTCAGAAGTTGCTAAATTAGGGTTTTGCAGGAAAAGTCAACTCAACTTTGACCAAGTATAACTTTCTCATACTTTATGATAAATGACCCATCCAAAGCTCATTTTGAATAGGATGCAATTTCCTACAATCCATCTTCACACCCCAAGATCAATAAATGCTCTCACAAAAAGTTACAAATTTGGACATTATAGGTCATTTTTGAAAGTCAACAAAAACACCTTTTTTGCCAAAGCTTATAACTTGAGAATGGAATATCAAAATGAGATGATACCGAAAGGGTTGGTTATAGGACATCTCTATGTTTCTAAAAAGTCCAATAACACATCCAAAAGTTCAAAATTAAAGAAGTTATGCATTGTTGAAGTTGGGCATTTTTCCAAAAGTGCCAAAAGTCAACTATCCTCAAAACTCCAATTTGTGACAAAAGGGCCCACTTTTTTCCACTTGATATGATCTTGTCACACCACACACGTGTACTATCTTCAATTTCATGACCAATAATTTATTTTTCTATTTTATTTAATTTTTATTGATTTAATTCATTTTAAATCAATATTAATTCAAATAAAATCCAAAAATTGATGGAATGAGATCTTTGTGATCATTACAGCTTTCAAATATCATGATACACTCAATCAAATTCGTATCAAGCATTGTTGTGCACAAAATATTTGATTTGATACAAATATGGAAGCTTTGTTAATGGTGGCAAAATCATATCTTGAAATCTCCAATGCACATGGATTGGAGGCCCAAGATTTGACCTAATGCAATCTCTTATACACACACAAGCCAGGCATATCAAAAGCACGACCTAAGAAGTGCAGAAACGGCAAAACTAAATTGGAGAAAAAGCTTGGAAAATTGAAAACTGAAATCCACCCTAGAGCACGATTCAGTCCAAAATCTCCACATAGCCTTCTTCCCTGAGATCCAGCGAAGCTATTGGGATCAAAATCAAGCCTTGAAGCAGCCCCAAACTCGCTGTAAGTGTTCTTGAACATAGCCCTGCACATGGAATCGTGAATCCATGTTCTTGCATCTTTTTGCCATTTTTTTTGTACAATCATGCTTAACGTCCAATTTCCAACATTTCTGCATTATTCAATTTTGTTTTCATGGCCTATAATCACGTACCCGAAGCTAGGGTTTGTGTTCTTGTTTTTTAGGCATTTTTATACAGGCAAAATCAAGACCAACCATGGCCATAGTTGTGTTCAGGGAAGCAAGACGAACACGATGATGGTCTTAGCTTGCGTTTACATGGCCTAGGATGAATTTTTGAAGCATCCCACGAATCTTCCTGCGGATAAAAATCCGCAGGTAAAAAAAACCAGGGATTTGTTGAAGAAGACGACCACGCGTCCTCTCATAACTGGTCAATTCAAACAGCGCACCATTTTTTTATTTTTTTTCCAGCATATTAATTGTTTATTACATATAATAATCCAGGGTTTGTTTTGTTAACAACAAAGCATCACAGCTCAGTTGGTGGAAGCGTTAGTGGATTATCCATTGGGACCTGGGTTCGAATCCCAGGTCCCCTAATACCTTTGTGTAATTTTTATTCAGGTACTCTCATGCAACGCTCAAGATGTAGTCCACCATATGCCTCATAGATCCAGGCGCCAGATGGCCTTCAGGCCAAATCTGAAGGCCAGGATTGAAGGTTCACCATGCTCTCCAGTCAGCGCACCTGCATGGAATGGCCAAGGTCAAAGCCGGCTTGAACGTTTGGGCCTGGAAAATTGCTGAACAACACTCAAATCAGGCCCAGCACCCCCCCCCCCTATTTGGTTATTTCTCTCTTTTTTTTTTATTTCATTTTATTATTTTGTTTTATTATTATTATTATTATTTACACTAACCAATTTATTTTCCTTAATAAAATCAGAAAACAAAAAAAATATTATTTTGATTTATTAAAACTAATTTCATTATTTTATTTTTGTAAATAAATAAATAATTAATTAATTTAGTGTTAATTAGGTTAATTTTAACATTTTTGCAATAAATTAAAATCAATTTAGAATATTAGGTTTAATTAACTTTTAATCAATTTTATTTTATTTCCTTAAATTAAAAAATCCAAAAAAATATCTCTTTTTATTAATTAACTAATAATTAGTTTAGGTTTAATTTCTTTTAACTCAAAAATAACAAAAACATGTTTTCTTTAACAAAAAGGGTCAAAACCCTAAAAATGCGCCGATTTAATTTTCTCGCACGCGATCTATATTTCCAATATTGTAATTGCTTCCAGTATGTAATAGCCCTTAATTAGGATTTTATTTATTTATCACTTTATTTTTACTTTCCGCAATTTAAATTAAAGGGTTGTTTTTGGCGATGTAAATACCCGACGCCTTGTAATAGTTTAGATTTAATTTCCGCAACTATTAACTGTTAGATGTTTGATAAATAGGGAATGCATGACAAGATCAATCTTTAACCTAAAATCAACATAGCTCACCCATGACATGTACAGATAAAATTAACAGAATTAACACACTCTCACATGTCACTCTTAGGGTACACCTCACTTGGTTGCCTCGAACGTGGTCATTGAGTATAGGAAGTTTTAGAGGTCGCCCTCTTGTCCAAAGATCATAGTTGCCTCGAAACGGTTGCCTCAGAAAAATGATCTAAGACATTAGGGTTACCGCTAAGGCGTCCTAACGTTGCTTTAGTGACCACACGTCCCTTAATCGAATTGACCCGAAAACTCCAACGACGGTGATACCTACTAATAAATAGTGGGCTAGCATTGTCTAAAGGATATTTGTACAGATTAATTCCTTTTTTGAGTAGGTAGATGGTTCTTAAGTAGTTGCTCCTTTTAAAACAAATCAAAAACTTTTCGCACTTACACTCCTTTCAAACAGAAACTTATTTTCAAACCCACAAACACAAAGAAAAGCAAACTTTTGAAAACACAATGAGCAAGTACCTAAGAGCCCGTGGATAACCATGGATAGAAAGGGTGCTAACACCTTCCCTTTCTATAATCTACCTCCCGAACCCGAGAAACATCTCAAAAAGGAATTTTTCTGTGCTTTTGTCCTTTCCTTGTTGGATAAAATAAAATACGGTGGCGACTCTTGCTTACCGCGACATTTTGCAAAAACAAACGCAAAACGCGAACCAGCATTCCAAAACAGTCGGTTCTCATTCCCACTGATCACAACATGTGTTGAGTGTTAGATCTGGATATGATGAGATCTTGTGATATGGTGATGGAAGTGCATGAGGAGCGCGCAGGGACCTGGAGCATTGGATCTGAAGACACAAATTAGTGAAAATTAACTTTGCAAAAGGGCTGGATCGAACCCACCCCCATTTGGACTAAAGCCTTATCATGCCCTGCCTTGCCAACTGAACCAAGCGTGTTAATTGTTAACAAAATAATACAAAAATAAATATAATGCAAATAAAGATCTATGGCCACATGTTAAAATGCGTGCTGTGGGTTCCCAATGGTTTGAATGGACGAATAAGTGAGAACCACACCACCACCTTCTTCATGGATCCGTCGTTTTAGATGGGGAACTTTTACCAACAACATTTTTCTGTCACTATAGGTTGTAGTGACGGATTTTTTTCGTAACTAAAAACCTGCAAAATTCAAAAATGCAACACAAGCAGAATAAATTCAAACCAAAGGCATGAATCAATTGAAAATCATCTCCTGAGCATGTTAGTACCCCTAAATTTGTCCAATTTTGCCTTTATATAGAATTCCCAATTTGGAACCTCAAAACCCTAACAATGGTATTGTGCCATTCCTGCACTTAAACATAAATCAAACCAATCAAAAACATTGCAAATATGATAGCAAGAATGGATATATGATCAAAACATGTTTATGATGGATAAATCATTGAAAATGAATCTTGAAAAAAAGATGCAAACCGTGGCACTATGAGGCGTGATTTCTGAAGGTTTTAAAGCTTGAGGATGATTGGAATGGCTTCAGAAGATGTCCAAGAACGGATTGCTGGCCTTGGAATTGCTTGAACGGCCTATAAAATCGAAACCGACCTGCACTTTATTGATAAAAAGTTGAGACTTGTCCTCCTTCTTTCACGACGCCAATCCTCTTTTTTTTCCTTGAGAATGTTATGTCCTTATATTGGAATGAATTAGGTCAATAAAAACTAATCATATCTTTGCAAATTATGGAGATTTGATTTCATTCTTTATCTTGTATGATTTGTTTCCAAAATAGCCCAATCATGCAAATTTTGATTCAATTTTCCTTGATTTGATTTGGTCTGATTAATCCAACTTGAATAGATTTGATTCCTACAAAAAAATCATATCAAATTCAATCTTTTGTATTTTTTTGCCATTTATTTGATTTAATTTGAATTTTAAATAATAAAAAATCAAAATAAAATAAATAATGAAGCAAATAATGTGTGGATGCTGATTTGGGTCGTGGACTATGTCTCCCATAAGATTCAATCATGAAAAGCTAGGCCCATTTGACAAAAAATGCACTTTTCAGCACATTTGACTTTTGGCAATTTTGCAAAAATGGTCAACTTTGACAAGGCATGTCTCCTCCAATTTTAACCCTAGAGAGGTGTTCCTGGAATTTTTAGAAAGCTTAGGATGTCACATAAACAAACATTTTTGTTTCATATTAATTGGGTCTTCCATGTTCATGTAAGAAACTTTGACCCAAAAGGTGTTTTTGTTGACTTTTCAAAAGGACCTATAATGTAAAAATTCATATCTTTTGATGAGTGCATATTTTGAATTGTGGGATGAAGATGTATTGTAGGGAATTGCATTATCTTCAAAATGAGCCTTGGATGGAAAATTTATGATAAAGTATGAAGAAGTTATGCTTGGTCAAAGTTTGGTTGACTTTTCTTAAGAAACCCTAATTTAGCAACTTTTGGGTTTTGATGAATTTGGGGCATTCCTTGAGGAATCATGATCAACCCTTGATCAAATGATGGATATAACTTCAAAATGTTGATTTTGACCAAAAATCTTGAAGTTTAACTTTATGTGGGCCACAGGTAACTTTTGACCTAGTATAGTTGATTTTCAGGCATCTAGCAGTTGACTGAGCAAACTTCTTGTGCAAGGCATGAAACATGACATGGATGATCTTGAGAACATATTAGGACCATGGAAAGCATTTGGGACCCTTGGACTTCAACCATATTGATGAGTAGTGAAACCCTAGTTTGAAGCTTGTTGCCTTAGGAAGAGGATTTATCTGGTCAATCCTTAGTCATCCTTGAGCATTTGAGGACCTCTAGAGGCATGTATTGAGTGAAATGAGAGGGAAAATTTTGGGGTACAACAAAAACCAAATTTTTTTTGTTGTTTATTTTTATTTATTAGATATTTAGATGTTTCTTTATTTCGCGTGCTTATATTATTATGTATCTACCTATGGTTTGTAATTTTATCGCTCGCGCATTTTATTTCCTGATTATGTATATGCCTATGTGTTGTAATAGTTTAGGATTTAAATTTACGCACTTTTAATTTTCGCACTTTACATTTTAGTCAGATATAACTGTAACTGTCCCGAAGCCTTGTAATAGCTGTAGGTTTTACTTTTCACACTATATTGTATGCTTGTATATAAACTGCTAGTAATTAGGCGTGTATGACAAGACTGTAAATTAAAACGTTAGCTAACCTAATAAAAAGACAAAAAATAACTGAAAAAAGCACATTGTTGCATACTTGCACCCTTAGGGTATTTCCCCACTTTGGTTGCCTCGGAAAACAATGGTCATGTCCCTCGAACGTAGGGATATCTTAGCAAAAGACCCTCAGTTTAGTAGTCATCATAAAGATCATAGTCCCTAAACATCCCTCGAGTTTACTACAAGAAATGATCATGTCCCTCGATGTTTCCTATATGATGACAGTCCCTTTGAATTGCTAAGGTTTCTCTACATGTTGCCTTCGATGACCATAAATGTCCCTTTCGATAGTCCCTTAACATTCGACGATAGGGCTACCTACTCACTAATAGTAGGATAGCACTATCTAAAGGAAAAGAGGAAAAGAACATCCTTTTTTTGAGTAGGTAGACAGTTCTTAAGTACTTGCTCAAATCTGATTTCCTTTTTACACTTACACACTTTCAAAAACTATTTTTAAAAATGCTTTATTACACTCTTGAGGACTGATACAAGAGTTACCATAAAGCAAACAAAAATATTTCAAAACACACAAACACGAAAAACAGTTTTAAAAAATGAGCAAGTACCTAATAGCCCGTGAAAAACCATGGATGGAAAGGGTGATAACACCTTCCCTTTCCATAATCTACCCCCTTACTCAGAAAATCTCGAAAAAGGTATTTTTATGTTCTTTTCACCCTTTCCTTTGTTGGATAAAAGAAAAGTCGGTGGCGACTCTTTCTTACCGCGACATTTGCAAACAAAAAATGCAAACCAGTATTAACAGTGAGTTCTGCCACCACATCACAGAACTGGCGATTCTTCTGGGGAGAAAATTTCAAAAGTGGGGTTTACCTTAGGGTCTAGTTCATTTATAATCTGTTTTATTTGTCTTGATTGCTTTATTTTTAAGGGTACTGTTTGGGTTACTATAGGTCCTACACCCGGATCTGGGGAAACCTTTTAGGTAAGTAGCAATAGATCGTGGAAACTGTGCGGGGTATACCGACATGGTTGAAGCGATGGCTACGTTGATGCGACACTTTGGTTGGTACCGGTAGCCCTTTAGTTAATCAAGGAGAATACAGGGCCGCTGCGTGGTGTCAGGAAGCATCAACTGGCCTTAGAACCTTTAATTGAACAACTTGGCCATTAGGACATAGTGAGATGGCTGTCTTTGTTGTATTCCCAAAGTCGGCAGATAATCGATGCTACACTCATTGAGATTTGACTCTCGAGTTTTGTTTGGTTGCAAGTCAGTTTCCTATCGAATGAAACTTGTAGGAAAGATCAGTGATATTGAGATCCCCAAGAACCCGATTACTATTTATAAGACAGGTTGAACCAATCCAAACTTCAAGAGGGTATCACCTTAAAACCCATGCAAACCTTAAACCTAAGGTCTTTGTATGATTTGCTTGTGCTTGCTATATATGTGATTTCTTAGCATAATCATGACATCATAACATGGCATATCATACTAACCATTTCAAGGATTTTCTAGGGCTTATCTTTGTCTTGTTTTGTAGGACATGACATCCGCTCGCAGGAACACTATCCAAATCAACCTTGTGAAAGTACCTCCTCAACTCAAGGAGTTAGCATCAAGGATTCCTGAAAGCTCTCCCTTCACTGAAACACATGTACGAATTCTCAACTTGGTTACTTCAAACCCTAATGAAGAAATGTTAAAGGTGCTCTTTCATTTCTTTGACCCATTGCACCACTGCTTCACTTTTCCTGATTACCAGTTAGTGCCTACTATGGAGGAGTTTTCTCAGTTATTTTGGGGTACCTATCCTTAATTAAATACCATTCAACGGTGCGGAAAGAGACCTAAAGCCTGAAGAGATTGCTCAAGCTCCATCTTTACAACGGTCTGATGTAGTGGAAAATTGGGAAACCAGAAGAGGTGTCCAAGGATTTCCAATTAAGTGTCTATTTGAGAAAGCTCACTATTTTTGGGATAACCTGGATTTACAAGATTTTGAAGAAGTGGTGGCCCTTCTCATCTATGGGAGGGTACTATTCCCTAACACGGACCAACTCATAGATGTGAATGCGATTAAGGTTTTTCTGTCTCATAATTCAGTGCCTACTTTACTTGGGGATATTCTACACTCTCTGCATACTCGCACTCTAAAGAGAAGAGGGACCCTTCTGTGTTGCACTCCTCTATTGGCTATGTCATTTATTTTGCACCTACCTTGGTCTATTTTGAGAAATGATCAGGGTATGAGATGGTCTCATAGGCTGATGTCCCTTACACATTCAGATATTCATTGGTGTTCCCGATCCTTGGAGAATATTACCATCATTGATCGCTGTGGGGAATTCCCTAATGTCCCTCTCTTATGCATTAGGGAAGGAATCACTTATAATCCTTATTTGGCGTTGCGACAGTTTGGTTATGCTATAAGGGATGGTCCTCACGATACACTCGTCCAAGGAATCACATTTGACTATGAGAATGATGTTCAGGGTTGTCGCAAGAGGTTCATTTGAGCTTGGGGCATGATAAAAAGAGTTGATAGTAAGACACTGGGGCACAAGAATTCCATCCCTCTTGAGCCTTACCTCAAATGGGTGCGAGCTCCTGCTCAATGTCTTATGATGCCTTACCCCGCCATCTTACCTGTGATTATGGAGCCAGTTGCTGAGGGAGACACTCCTTACATTGTGCTTCATCCTGGCATGCCAACTGATTTTGAGGAGCTACGGAAATCCTGGATCCAACTCAAAGAAGAACGAGATACCTTTGAAACCCAATTCTACATCAGCGAGAAGAAGGTTTTAGAGCTCACCAGGTTGCTTCACAAGGATAAGAGTATAAATGCTTACATTGCACCAAAGAGGATGCGCCGGTGGGAAGCTTAAGTCTCTTTGCTTAGAGAGTTATTTTTGCTTTGTTATCTCCTTTGTAAGCCCAAGAGGCATTATGGTGACCAATAAAACTTCTTAATACAATTAACGTTTGTTCTCTTCCTGTTTAAGCAATTTTAAGTCTTAGAAATCCTTGAAAACATTGCATACATATATCATACATATCATTGCATAAACAAGTTTCATAGCAGGTTTCTCATCTTCTTCGCTGTTTATTTCAGCAATGGCTCTAGAACAAACAATGAAGGATCTACAGACTCAGAATGCTCATTTTCAACAGATGATCATGGCTCTGACCAAGGGGAAAGAAGAAATGAAAGCCATGATTTTTAAAGAAAAGAAGAAGCCAAAGAAACCAGCTGGTGTGGTGAACTTGGGAAGAAGGATCAGAGGACCAGTGCGGCGAGCCTCTGAACTGGTAACTTCATCAAAGGAAGGAGGCAATCAAGAAGAGGAAACAAGAGAGGAAGACTCCAGTCCAAAAGAATATGAGGATGAATCTTACTATGATGAGGAGCAGTATCCTCCTGCTGATGAAAAATATAAACATCTGGAGGATCGTTTGAATGTAATGGAGGTCCGGAAGGTACCGGGTTTGGATTTTAAAGAACTGGGTCTGGTTTCTGGGGTTGTTATCCCGTAGAAGTTCAAGGTTCCTTTATTCGCCAAATATGATGGGGTTTCGTGTCCCAAGATGCACCTCCAATCTTATGTTAGGAAGATCCAGCCCCACACTACTGACAAGGACTTATAGGTCCACTTCTTTCAAGATAGTCTATCTGGGACTCAGCTAGAATGGTTCTATTAGCTGGAGGGGGTCAATATTCGTAACTAGGAAGACCTGGCTGCTGCTTTCTACAAGCAGTATCAGTATAATGCAGAACTTTCTCCCACCCGTACACAACTCCAAAGTATGTCTATGGGTTCGAGCGAGGGCTTTAAAGACTATGCTTAGAAGTGGAGGGACTTAGTAGGAAGAGTCCAACCACACCTTTCTGATAGGGAGTTAGTGGATATGTTTTTGGGTACCCTATCTGGTCCGTTTTTCAATCATCTGATTGGAAGTTCCTCAGCTGGCTTTACCGAATTTATTTTGATAGGAGAAAGAGTGGAAGCTGGGATTAGGAGTGGTAAGATTCAAAAGGATGCGTCCTCTAGTACAGTAAGGAAGCCATTTTCTGGGAGGAAGGAAGTCAATGCCACTTATAGCCAAAAGAATCAGGATAGAACTGAACGCCGTCTAGCGGTAGGGGCTGTTATAATCTCTAAGCCTGCAACTACTCAACAAAGGAATAATCAACCTAGAGGAGAAAGGCCTGTAAGACAGTTTACTCGTATAAATATGACCCTGTCTCAAGTTTTTCCGCAATTATCGAAGTCCAATCTGGTAACTTTGAGGGAAGGTCCGAAGAATCCTAATACTGCCTCTCCCCGCTACAATCCAAATGCTTGATGCGCCTACCATTCTGAGACTTCGGGGCATGACACGAACGACTGCTGGGCTTTAAAGAACAAGGTACAGGGTCTTATCGAGGCAAAGGAGATTGAATTTGATGCTCCGGAAACTCCCAACTTCATAACTGCACCCATTCCCAAGCATGGCTCGGGAATCAATGTTATTGATGTTGTCTCCACCACAGAAGATGCTGACAGTAGCTATGACATGGATGACTGGATCTTCCCTACAACAAACGGTGGACCCAGTAATTGGACGACTAAAGACTTTGTACCAATTACTTTTATTCATAAGTAATTATCTTTTTTGTTTTTGGATATGTAATAAACAATGTAAACTCTATGGCCATGTGTCTTACCCGGGGCACAATGGTTTATTTGTGAGGGTTATCATGTTTCAATTTCATATGGCATTAATAAAGCATTGGACGTTCTTGCATATAAATTTTGCTCTCTCTGTTTTTCTTTTCTGATTTTTACTTTGTCAATACAGTTATGCTCTTACACACACTCACGTATCAAACTGCAGATCCATATCCACTCTGGATCCCATTAATAACAGTTCTGCTATTGTCGGTTATGACTTTGAAAATCCGATCAACCAAGCCGAGGACGAAGGTGAGGAAGATTGTGAGGTACCCGGAGAACTTGCTAGGCTGTTATAGCAGGAAGAAAGAGCTATACAGCCTCATGAAGTGCCAGTTGAGACAATAAACTTGGGCACAGAAGAGGACAGAAAAGAAGTCAAGATAGGTGAAAATTTGGAGTTTAGTGTCAAAAAGCGGTTGATACAGATGTTGCATGATTATGTCGATATCTTTGCCTGGTCATATGAAGACATGCCAGAACTAGACACAAATATTGTGGTTCATCGTCTACCAACTAAAGAAGATTTCCCTCCGGTAAAGCAGAAGGTCCATCGTATGCGCCATGAAATGTCAGAGAAGATCAAAGCAGAGGTTATGAAACAATTCAACGCTGGGTTCTTAGATGTCACCTCTTATCCCCAATGGGTTGCTAACATAGTCCCGATACCTAAAAAGGACGGCAAGGTACGGATGTGTATGGACTACCGAGATTTGAACAGGGAAAGCCCCAAGGATGACTTTCCGCTTCCCCATATTGATGTTCTGGTTGACAACACCGCACATCATAAGATCTTTTCCTTCATGGACGGTTTCTCTGGATACAATCAGATCAAGATGGCACTCGAAGACATGGAGAAGACAACCTTCGTCACACAATGGGGCACTTTCTGTTACAAAGTGATTCTGTTTGGATTGACGAATGCTGGGGTAACCTATCAGCGAGCCATGGTAGTTTTTTTCCATGACATGATTCACCATGAGATAGAGGTCTATGTTGATGATATGATAGCCAGGTCTCAAACTGAAGAAGAGCACCTTGATCATCTACAAAAGCTGTTTGATAGGTTGAAGACGTACAAGTTGAGGTTAAATCCGAACAAATGCACCTTCGGGGTAAGGTCTGGTAAACTCCTAGGTTTCATTGTCAGTGACAAGGGTATTCAGGTAGACCCTGCAAAGGTGAAGGCTATACAAGATATGTCGACTCCTCGCACTGAGAAAGAAGTTAGAGGCTTCTTGGGACGCCTAAATTACATTGTCAGGTTCATTTCCCATTTAATTGCTACTTGTGAGCCCGTCTTCAAACTCTTGAAGAAAGATCAAGTGGTAAAGTGGAATGACGAATGCCAGACCGCCTTCGAGAGAATCAAGGAATACCTTCAAGAGCCTCCAATTGAAGGAAGACCTTTGATAATGTACTTAAAAGTGTTAGATAATTCAATGGGGTGTGTGCTAGGTAAACATGACGAGTCCGGTCGAAAAGAGCACGCAATATACTACCTTAGAAAAAAGTTTACTGACTGTGAAACAAGATACTCATTGCTCGAGAAAACTTGTTGCACTTTGGCATGGGATGCTCGCCAACTGAGACAGTATATGTTAACCCATACCACTTTGTTGATATCTAAGATGGATCTGATCAAGTACATCTTCGAGAAGCCCGCTCTATCTGAAAGAATAGCAAGATGGAAAATGATCCTGACCGAATACGATATCCAATACACGACCCAGAAGGCAAACAAAGGAAGTGTACTAGCTGATCATTTGGCTCATCAGGCTGTGGATGACTACCAGTCCATGAATTTTGAGTTTCAGGATGAAAACATTATGTTAGTGATTGATTGTGAAGAACCTGTACCGGATGAAGGACCTGAGGAAGGATCTCGATGGACTATGGTTTTTGACAGAGCTTCTAACACACTCGGTAATGGCATCATCGGTGTAATCATATCCCCTGAGGGCTGTCATACTCCTTTCACCGCCAGATTATATTTCAACTGCACCAACAATGTGGCGGAGTATGAGGCATGCATTATGGGCCTCAAAGCTGCTATTGAACTGAGGATCAAGTTCTTAAGTGTATTCGGGGATTCAGCCTTGGTAATAATCCAAATCAAAGGCGAGTGGGACATGAAGCACCTGAATCTCATCCCTTACAAAGAGCATGTGCTGACATTGCTTCCACACTTTGAAGAAGTCACCTTTGAACATTTTCCACGAGAAGAGAACGAGTTAGCGGATGCGCTAGCTACTATGTCATTTATGTTCTAGGTCAAGTGGGACAATGAGGCTCCTCAAATTACTATTGAGAGATTGGATGAACTAGCGTACTACTATGAGATTGACACTGAAGAAGTAGCAGACAAACTCTGGTTCCACGAAATGAAAAGGTATCTCGAGGCTCAAGAGTATCCCGAGGGGGCGTCTGTCAATGATAAGAAGTTTCTGAGAAGGTTCTCCTCAAAGTTCTTCCTCAGTAATGGAATCCTCTACAAGCGCAACCACGACTCTACTTTACTTCGGTGTGTAGACAAGAGCGAAGCAGAGAGGATTGTGGCATATTTACACGAAGGTACCTTTGTCACCCACTCTAGTGGACACACCATGGATAAAAAGATCCTAGGGGCAGGATATTATTGGTCCACTATGGAAGCAGACTGTTATCAGCATTCCCGTACTTGTCACAAATTCCAGATCTATGCTGATAAAGTACATGTACCTCTGGTTCCCTTGAATGTCTTGACAGCTCCCTGGCCTTTTGCAATGTGGGGCATTGACATGATCGGAGAGATTAGACCTACCGCTTCCAACGGGATCGCTTCATCCTAGTGGCCATTGATTACTTCACGAAGTGGGTTGAGGCTGCCTCTTTTTCTACTGTTACAAAGAATTTTATGGCGCAGTTTATCAAGTATAACCTGATTTATCGGTATGGTGTGCCAGAGAGAATCATCTCAGACAATGGTACAAATCTCAACAATACAATGATCACCGAACTCTGTAAACAATTCAAGATCCATCATCATAATTCTTCCCCTTACCGGCCGAAGATGAATGGCGTTGTGGAGGCTGCTAACAAGAATATTAAGAAAATCATACAGAAGATGACAGTGACATACAAAGACTGGCATGAGATGTTACCATTTACTCTTCATGGTTACGGCACATCAGTACGTACGTCAATAGGGGCAACATTGTATTCTCTGGTATATGGTATGAAGGTTGTCCTACCTATTGAGGTCCAAATCCCTTCTTTGAGGATCATGAAGGACGCAGGTTTGAACGAAGATGATTGGATCCAAACTCGATTTGATCAACTGAATCTGATTGATGAGAAAAGGCTTACTGCTGTCTGTCATGGTCAAATGTATCAAAAATGGATGATCAAGGCTTTCAACAAAAAGGTCAAACGTCAAGTATATCAAGTGAGTGATCTAGTAATCAAGCGCATCATACTGCTACAAGGTGATCCCAGGGGCAAATGGACTCCCACATATGAAGGGCCATTTATGATCAAAAGTATATTTTCCGGAGGAGCCATGATTCTAACCACCATGGATGGTGACGACCTTCCTCACCCTGTGAATGCGAACATAGTGAAAATATACTACGCGTAAATAAAGACCCGCTAGGTTGACTAGCCTAGGCAAAAATAAGGGCATCCCGGTGAAACAAAAGGGTTCGGGCAAAAATTAGGGATAAATAGAAGAAAAAAAACTGTACACCCAGTAACTCGAACACCTGCAAAGGCGGCTTGGGCAAAAAAGGGTATCCCGGTGGACTGAAAACCCGAAAGGGCGGTCCAGGAAAAAGTTAGGGATTTGAAGCGTACAACTATGTCCCATTGGATCACCTTGCGACTAGAATTCAGTATCAACTATCAAGCTCAAACGACACCGATCAATCCAGTCAGCTTCGGGCAAGTAGCAAAGTGATGAGACGCTCAAGGACATAGGGGCAATAGCAGAATTGAAACTCAATGGGATTATTACACATAATTGTTTTCTCTCTGTACACTGTTTTGTATAGTTTTCATTTTCACGACGGTGTTCTCCTACTAGAACGTCAGTCTGTTTGTACAAAAATGCCTGTTATAGGCAAACTTCAAAAATCAATACAAATCATTTCTTTGAAAGTACAAAACCACTTGTTTTCTATTTTTCAGTTTTGTTTTGCAAAAACGTCCAATAATTTTTTTTGACATATGCATTTGAATATGATTACTATTTACAAATACTTGCATAAGAAACAGAAAGACAGTTACTAATGACTTTAAGAAACAGGGCAAAGTCTAAAAAAGCAATTTGTAGTCCCGACAAGTACTCTTTCCAGTAGGTACAGGGGCAGAGACGCCTTGGGACGAAGTCACCGCTACATCCTTAGCATACGGCCCAGTGATGTCTATGTTCCCCACAGGGTGGAAACGACCAAAATTTTGATCTCTTCTCCCCCAAGCAGGAATTACCTCCTCCAGTAAGGTTCCCTCAGAGAGGTTACCTCAAAGATCCCCAGCTGAGTTTTTACAAATCTCAAACAGTTTATAAAGCCTTATCCTGGGTAGAGCTTATGTCTCTAGCTGCGGAAGTTTATCCCCCAATAGAGTTTATTTCTCTACATCGGTAAAATCTTCCAACAGAGCATCTTCCTCCCTGTAGAGTCATTCTCAAGCAGGAATCAAAGATCCCCGGCAGAATACCCTCAAACGGAAAGAGGATATCCCCGGCAAATCATCTTCGTTCATCATCCCCGGCGGGAATGGAAGAATCACTTTCCTCACCTACCAAACAGCAGTCCGGGATTCATCTTCCCAGTACTCTCTAGCAGCAGTAGGGATTTACTTTCCCAGACTAGGAGATATCGTAACAACATTCCATATTCATACCTCATGGCATGCGCATACACATCACATACTGTATAATCTCATTTATTTTGAGAACATCATTACACAACGCATTTCATACATCATGACATTGCATACGACTAACTCTTCACCATCTCAGAAAAGATCAAATAAACAAATACCTTTGACTACTTACATGACCTGGCAGTCTTCTCAAAGGTTATGTCTGACGAAGGGCTATTTCAGCATCTTCCTCAAAAATATTTTCTCAAAAGACCTTCTCTGGTTCAGTTAGATTGATACTAAGATCTCTTTAATTTCTATTCCAGTTGAAGATAATCCAAGACTTTTGTCTGGTTCAGTCAAATCGATACCAAGATTTTTCTGATTTCCATTCCAGTCAAAGTTAATTCAAGATTTTCCTCTGGTTCAATTAGATCGATACTAAGATCTCTCTGATTTCTATTCCAGTTGAAGATAATCCAAGACTTTTGTATGGTTCAGTTAAATCGATACCAAGATTTTTCTGATTTCTATTCCAGTCAAATTTAATTCAAGATTTTCCTCTGGTTCGGTTAGATCGATACTAAGATCTCTCTGATTTCTATTCCAGTTGAAGATAATCCAAGACCTTTTTCCGGTTCAGTTAAATCGACACTAAGATTTTTCTGATTCTTATCCAGTCAAAGATAAATCAATACCTTTGTTGGTTCAGTTCGAATCGATCGTTGATTTATTACTGATTCTTTTCCGGTAGATACTTTCTCTGGTTCAGTTAAATCGACCCTATGATTTTCTGATTCTTATCTAGTTAAAGATACTGTAAAGCCTGAAGTCCGACCAGATATCAATTTATTAATCACTATGAAGCTTGGACCCGACCAGATTATATATAACCTATGACACCGAAGCCTGGACTCGATCAAATAACGGTATACCTCAGATTCAAGTTGAAGCCTGGATCCGACCAGATAACAACTTAATTTCTTCAAACCGTTGAAGCCTGGTGTTGTACCCCAAAATTTGCCCTCCCATATTTCTCAAAACATTTCAAGAAAAATTCACAAGTCCAACCTGGCGCGTCATATTCAGGTATTCTTTCGCCAAGATATCTCTGATAACGTATTCTCAAATTCAGGTTCGGCTCAAGAGTCAATTCTTTAAAGAAGGTATCCGAATGTGTGAGTTTTCTTGAAGAAATATAGTGAAAAAGTGTGCTGAAAGTGCAGTTTTTACGCGCTAAAAAATTCATAACTTGAAGATCGTGACTCATTTTGAACCTGTTCCGGTGGCCAAAATTCCGTCTTGACATTATCTACGTTTTCATCTCTCACGGATGGAAGCCAATTTCGATCAGAAGGTCTTCAAAAATGTGGATTTATCAAGTATTTTCGTGCAGAAAATATGTGACAGAAGTTTATTTACGTCATGTTCAAAAAATCATAACTTGGTCGATTTTCATCGTATCGAGCTGGTTCCGGTGCCAAAATTTCACAAATTGAGTTGGATACATTTTCACATAAGGTATTGAGTTCAAACGGTATTCAAAAGGCCTTCGTTTTTTGCTCAGAGTGCGTGACACGCTGAAAATCCTGAATGCTGAATATTATTTCATCTGGGCCGAAACTTCGAAAATTCATAACTCGGTCAATTTTTATCGGATTGGGCTCATATTTTTACACAAGGTCCCTGACTCGTAGATCTACAACTTTTCTTCAAAAGTCGAGACCGGATTATGCTCTGATCAATACCAGTTTTTTATTGAAGAACGTGTCAGAGTCGACACTGAAGCCCAAAATAAGTTTGTTTGAACTGAAACTTCAAAAATTCATAACTAATTCACTGTTTATCCGATTGAGTCGATTTTCGGACAGGAGTTAGTTCTCGATGTCGGCTACATTTTGTTTTCACATTTCAACTTCAAAAAATGCACTTAAGTCTCTACGATTTAGCCTGGAAAATGACGAATTCAAGTGAATATTGGAGGCCCAATTGCACATTCAAAGCCCATTTGTTTTACCCTAATTTTCATTATATAATCACCTTCTTTTCACACAAACCGGGGAGGAGAAAAAGAGAGAAAAAAACCTTGCCATAACACTGTTAGAATATCAAACTCTTTCAAGAACCCTAAAACCTTGAAATCCTTATTACAAATCCCTCTCTCACTACAAACAAGCCATCACAGTTACAAACCAACACCTCACTACTTCTTCAGTAAGGGTAATGCTGACTTGATCTCCATGATCCTAATTTTCCAGTAAGGCATAAAAGCATTCAGGTCACTAGTTTTCCAGTAAGGGTAAGATTGATTTGATCTCCATGATCAAAAGGGTATAATCATTCATACATGCCATATTGTGCCTAAACACTAAATTTCTTCATATGTTGGTTTTATTTGAATTTTTATGATTTTATTTAATGTGTTCATGAGGTTGCAGATTTAGACAGGATCTCATGCAGGTTCATCAAGGAACGTTGAGGCCAAGACACAAATGGCCAAAAGCCAAAAGCCAAATGGCTAAAACAGAACATTTTACACATGACACCAATACATGGCGAGACAGACATCCTGAGAAGATTAAGAAACGTTGAGGGCAAAACGCAAATGGCCAAAAGCCAAAAGCCAAATGGCCAAAGTAGAACAACTTATGCATGATGAGGCCAGAACACAAATGGTCAAACCACTCCAATTCACCTCCAAAAAGGGGACAGAAACCCCCCAAGGTATTGTATTTTTTTTCTTTTCCTTATTTTATTTATTTCAATTATTTCTTTTTTTAATTAATTCCTTTAATTTAACTTATTTTCATAAAATATAAAAAATAGTAAAAAACAGAAAAGTCATAAAAATCAAAATATATTTATTTAATTAATATTTTTTTGTAAATAAATTTCACTAATAATTAATTATTTATTTTTATAAATCAAAATTGCATGTAAATAATTAGATTAATTTTAGGTTTAATTTTAACATGTTTTTCTTAATAAATAAAAAAAATTAGAATTAGGGTTAATATTTTAATTTCATTTAATCTTTCTCATAAAAATACATAAAAAAACATAAATACCAAAAACTAAAAAAAAAAAAAAAATTTCTTTTTTCTCTTTAATTTCATTAGTTTAATCATTTAATTTAATTTCATTAAAAAGGGTCCAACGCCCTCGTTTCCAATTTTAATTCCTATTCGCGCATTTTTATTTATTTCCTTCTTTTAAATATTTATGTAACTCTCCCAAAGCCTTGTAAACTTAATTTCTCGCACTTTATTTTATTTCTTTATTTACTTTCCGTCAAATCGGGTCCTGGATTTTAATTTTGGCGATGTGGACCCGCGCCTTTGTAATAGTTTAGAACTTTCAATTTCCGCAATTTTTAACTATTAATAATGACATGCAAGAATGAATGATAAAATAAAAACAAACGCATAGATCACTTTGACAAAAGACAAAAATAAATGAAAACGACACACAAATCACACACCACCCCTAGGGTACGCCTCACTGTTGCCTTGCCTCGAAAGGTGATCGTCGAGTAGAGGATGTCTTAGTAAGTCCTCATGATCCGGGAACCTGGCATGAGGGTAGCTTCTAAGGTGTCTTCCCATTGCTCTGGTGATCACCATGTCCCGAACCTCGAATTGACCCGAACACCTCCAACGGTGGTGCTACCTACCTCTCAATGGTGGGATGGCACTACTTTAAAGGACATTTACACAGACGAATTCCTTAGGGTAGGTAGGTTCTCGTAGATACTTGCTCTAAATTTCAAAACAAATTCAAAAATACTTTTCACACCAACACATTTTCAAAAAGCTTTCGAAAGCATCTTTTCAAACACTCTTGAGGACCGATACAAGAGTCGAACTGGAATTTTCAAAGAAACTTTTTTAAAACCCACATTGAAAAGCAAACAAACCATTTTTGAAAACACAAATGAGCAAGTATCTAAGAGCCCATGGATAACCATGGATAGAAAGGGTGCTAACACCTTCCCTTTCTATAATCTACCTCCCGAACCGAGAGCAATCTCTTTAAGGAATTTTTCTGTGCTTTTGTCCTTTCCAATTGGAGAAAATAAAAGACGGTGGCGACTCTTGCTTCTGCGACATTTCGCGAACCAGCGTTAAACAGTCAGTTCCAGATCCACCGATCACAGAACTGGCGACTCTGCTGGGGACACAAACTTAAAGTGAGGTGTACCTTAGGGATAGTTCATAACTGTGTTTTCAATTGCTTTCTTTGCTTGCTTTATTATTGTGGGACTGTCTTGGGAGTTCTGTAGATCCTAACCCGGATCTGGGGGATACCTTCTTAAAAAGTAGCAACAAGGCTGTGAGGGAACTGTGCGGGGTATACCGACATGGTTGAAACAATCTGCTACGTTGATGTGGCACTTTGGTGTGTACCGGTAACCCTTGAGTTCAGTCAAGGAGAGTACGGGGCCTCCGCGTGGTGTCGTGAAGCATCAACAGACCTTAGGAACCTTAATTGAACTATCTTGGCCTCTTTAGGGTAGTGAGATAACTGACTTTGGTGCAGTCCGAGGTTGGTTGATACTCGATACTACACTCAATTGAGGGTTGCTTTCCTGGAATATTTCGGTCGCCAGTTCAGTGGCTAAATCGAAACGATGAACAATGAAAGCAATCCCGTGATATTGGGACCCTTAGAACCCGGTTACTTCTAATAGGACCGGTTGAACCCACCAACTTCAAGAGGGTACTACCCAGACCCCATGCTGGCCTTAAACCCTAAGGGCTTGTCTTGTGTGCCTTGTGTGCCTTACATGTTTGTCTTTGTAAATATCTGTGGTGTGTTTAATCATAGCATCATGACATCATCCAGCATCATATGCATTGACTAACCATTTCAGGGGTTCGAATCTTCATCTTTGTTCTTGTTTTGTAGGACATGGAAACTGTTCGTAGAAAGACAATTCAAGTCATCCTTGTAAGGGTCCCTCCTCAGCTTAAGGAACTTATATCCAGGATTCCCGAGAACTCTTCATTCAGTGGAAGACATGGAAGTCTCATCAGCCTGGTCAATACCAACATTGAGGAAGATATGATCAAGGTCCTGTTCCAATTCTTTGACCCTCTGCATCACTGTTTCACCTTCTTGGACTATCAGCTGGTACCTACATTGGAGGAGTTCTCCTGGCTCCTGAAGATCCCTATCCTTGATCAACTACCCTACAACGGTACGGAAAAGGAACCCAAGCTCGAAGAGATTGCTAAAGCCTTGCACTTACAGTCATCTGACCTCAAGGGACATTGGGAAGTTAGAAGTGGTATCAAAGGGTTCTTAGCCAGGTTTCTGTTTGAAAAGGCCCATGAATGTTGGAACTCCCTTGACTTACAAGCTTTTGAAGAAGTTATGGCCCTCCTTGTTTATGGTTTGGTGTTGTTCCCTAACCCAGATCAGCTTATAGATATCAGTGCTGTCCAGATCTTTATGTCCAGGAATCCTATACCTACGTTGCTGGGGGACATCCTTCACTCATGTTACACTCGAACCATGAGAAAAAGAGGTGTCCTTATGTGTTTCACTCCTCTCCTGGGAAGGTGGTTTATTTCGCACCTTCCACAATCAATTTTGAAGAACGAGCGGGGTTTGAGATGGTCACAACGGCTGATGACTCTCACACATGCAGATATACATTGGTGCCCTCGGTCCAGAGAAGATGTCACTATCATTGATCGTTGCGGGGAGTACCCTAATGTTCCTTTACTTGGAATCAGAGGAGGTATTACTTACAACCCATGCCTGGCTTGGAGACAGTTTGGCTATGCTCGAAGGGATGGTCCTCATGACATGTTAATTCCTGACATAGTTTTTGACTTCGACAACGATACTCAAGGACTTTTCCAGAGATTTATCAGAGCCTGGAGGATGCCAAGTAGGATAGACAGTAAGACACTGGGGCACAGGAACTCCATCCCGTTGGAACCTTATCTCAAGTGGGTACGAGCCCGCTCCCAGAAGTTAGTGATGCCTTATCCCCATATGCTCCCTGTGATCAAAGAGCCAGTCTTTGAAGGAGAAGTGTCCTACACTATTCAGCACCCTGATATGCCCACATCCTGGGAAGAGATGCAGAAGAGTTGGATCCAGCTTAAGGAGGAACGGAATTCTATTGAGACCAGTCTACATGCTAGTGAAAAGAAGGTCTTGGAGCTCACCCGCCTGTTGCATGAGGAGAGGAATCTCAACACTTACATAGCTCCAAAGAGGATGCGCAGTGTATTTTGGGATTGATTTGCTTTTGTATTATTTTGTCCATGAGGCTTTGATGTACTGAACGATTATTTCCTTAATGATAATGTGTGTTCCTTTTTGTCTACAACAAATTTGAACTTTCGAACCCTTGAATGCATTGCATAGACACATATCATTCATCATGTGCATAGCAGGTTTTTCTCTTTTCAGGTTGCTTACAGTTCTTCGCTGTTTATTTCAGCATCATGAATCCTGACTCATCATCAACTGAGATGTCCATCAAAGCTCTTCAGGCGCAGAATGCGCAATTTCAGGAACTAATCATGGGTTTGGCTCAGGGCCAAGAAGAGCTGAAGGCTCTGCTCCTGAAGAAGGAAAAGAAGAAGAAGAGAAGAATTGTTCTGTTCAACTCGGGCCGAAGGTTTGGCAATACTCTACAGAATGAAGAGGCTAGTTCTTCCATTGGCAAGGGTACTCCTCTAGCGGAAAAAGGTCCTAGCCCGGTAGTCTCTGACAATGAGACTGATTTTGATGAAGAGCAGTATCCTCCTGCAGAGGACAGATACAAGCAGTTGGAGGACATGCTGAATGCTATGGAGATCCAACAGGTACCTGGGATGGATTTTGGAGATTTGGGTTTGTCTACTGGTGTGATTATTCCTCGTAAATTCAAAGCACCATCTTTCACTAAGTACGACGGGGCGTCTTGTCCCAAGCTACATCTCAGGTCATATATTCGGAAGATTCAACCGTACTCAGCGGATAAGAATTTGTGGATCCACTTCTTCCAGGAGAGTCTTTCAGGGACTCATCTCGAATGGTTCTATCAGCTGGATGGGACCAAGGTTCGTAACTGGGAGGAGTTGGCTACTGCTTTCTATAAGCAGTATCAATATAATGTCGACCTTGCCCCTACACGTACCCAACTCCAGGGTATGTCATTAGGATCAAGTGAAGGTTTTAAGGAGTACGCTCAGAAGTGGAGGGATCTGGCTGGCAGGGTGCAGCCTCCGTTGACTGATCGGGAGTTGGTAGACATGTTCTTGGGGACCCTATCTGGGCCATTTTTCAACCATCTTATCGGGAATTCGTCTGCAGGGTTCACTGATCTGATTCTGACTGGAGAGAGAATTGAGGCTGGGTTGAAGTCTGGAAAGATTCCGAAGGGTGCATCGTCTAGTTCTGAGAAGAAACCCTTCAAAAAGGAGGCTAGTGCTGTATATGGCTCCCGGAGACTAGAGAAATCTGAGCGCCGCCAATCTGTCAGTGCGGTAATGATTGCCAAGCCTACTGCCGCTCCTCGGCCAACCAATCCTCAAAGGGCTGAAAGACCCAGGAGAGAGTTTACCCGTTTGAGCATGACCCTGTCCCAAATCTTGCCGCAGTTACTATCCACCAACCTAGTGACTGTCAGAGAGGCCCCCAAAGGTGTAAACACTGCCTCTCCCAAATACAACCCAAATGCTCGCTGTGCTTACCATTCTGATAGCCCGGGGCATTCCACTGATGACTGTTGGGCATTGAGGAATAAGGTGCAAGACCTTATTGACGCGAAAGAGATACAGTTCGAAGCGCCGGAGAGGCCGAATGTGGTGACTGCTCCTATGCCTCAGCATGGGGTAAATGTTGTTGAGGAAGAGGTGTACGCTGTTTCTGTGGATGATCTAGCCACTCCCTTAATGACTGTCAAGAAGAACCTACTGCTGGCCGGTTTATTTCCGGGTTGCAGTGAGGGTTGCCTGTTCTGTGCTGTTTCCCTATCTGGTTGTCCCTTGCTGAAGTTAGGCATCCAAAGCCTGATGGACAGTAAGGAGATTCTGTTTAAGAAGTATGTTGTTCAGTTGGTTCCGGTAGAAGATATTTCTGTGGTTACCATCTTCAATAATCCAATCAAGGCTCTCCCGAAGAAGCCTGTTCAAATCATGACTGTTGCACCTGTGGTTATTACGGTTTCGGGGCCTCTCCCCTACGTATCTGATAAAGCTGTCCCCTGGCACTATGGGGCAGATGTATATGTGAATGGGATCAAACAAGAATTCAACACTGGCGCCAGTATCTGTGATATCACTGGCCCATCCAAGGTTACCCGCAGTGGCAGGCTCTTCTCGCCTGACATTGCACCGCCCGCTACTCGAAGACCCCTCCTCATAACACCTACAAGTGTACCTGTTCCTGTTGCTGATCAAGTTGTTTCCCCTGCTGCCAAGTCATCCAATGCTCGGGGCAAAGGAGTTGAAGATGAGCCTGCCCGGATGGAGGCACCGATACCTATAAATGATGAGGCCTCCCAACAAGAAATGGAGGAGATTCTAAAGATAATAAAAAAGAGTGACTTCAATGTTGTGGAACAGCTGGGGCATACGCCCTCCAAGATCTCCATGCTCTCCTTACTCCTGTGCTCCGAGGCCCATGCTAAGGCCTTGATCTCATTCCTCAAGACGGCCCATGTGCCACAGGAGACATCTGCAGTCCAGTTCACTGACTGCGTAGCAAATCTGACAGTAGATAACGGCTTGGGTTTCTCAGATGCTGACCTGACTGCGAAGGGAAGAGACCACAATGACGCCCTGCATGTCTCTATCGAATGCAGGGGCACTACTCTGGCACATGTATTGGTGGATACTGGTTCTTCCTTGAATGTTCTACCAAAGAAGGCCTTAGACCGTTTGGATTGTGAAGGTCTGGAATTAAAACCCAGCAATATCATCGTCAGGGCCTTTGACGGTTCAAAAAGGATGGTTCATGGAGAGGTTGACATTCCTATTCGTGTGGGCTCTCAGGTGTTTGACTCTACTTTTTATGTGATGGATATCCGTCCATCGTACTCTTGTCTACTGGGTCGACCTTGGATCCATAAAGCTGGGGCAGTGACCTCTACCTTGCACCAGAAGCTGAAGTACCCCGTCAGAGGGAAGATCGTCACTGTGCAAGGAGAGGAGGAGTATATGGTGAGCCATTTAAATTCCTTCAGATACATCGAGATGGACGGGGAATTTATTGAGACCCCCTTTCAGCATTTCGAGGAGGTGCTTCCAATTTCAGCAGCAGCAGAAACAGCGGTCGAAGAGGATGTTCCTTTGAAGATGGCTTCTCTAAAAGATGCCCGGGCTGTGGTTCAGAAAGGTGAATGTACTAACTGGGGCAGGCTTCCCGACTTTACACAGAAAACTGACAAATTTGGGCTGGGTTTTACTGCAGAGGGTCAGAAAGCTATGCGAAAGGCGAAGACCAGAAGACCTCCTGTGCTCATCACAAATCCAGGAGTGAATGCTGTTGGGGAGGACAGTGAAGTGGACGAAGCTGAGTTCAATAGCTGGATTTACCCGACGACCGAAGGCGGATTGACCAATTGGATTGTCAAAGACCATACTCCTGTTACATTTGTTACGCAGTAATAAACTTCTTTGTTTTGTTATTTGTAATAAACAATAAATAAACTCTATGGCCTGGTGTCTTACCCGAGGCACCGTGGTTTCATTTGTGAGGGCATATAAATTGTCATTTCATATATCATAAATGAAAATCTTGGACGTTTTCTCGCATTTCAAATCTTATGATCCTTTTCTGTCTTTCCTTCCTTTACATATTTTTCAAAACAACTGTATTTACACACACTCACTCATACAGGTTTCAATCCACTCTGGATCTCACTGGTAACGACTCTGCTACTGCCAATTATGACTTCGAAAATCCGATCAACTTAGCCGAAGACGAAGGTGAAGATGATTGCGAAGTGCCTGGCGAGCTTGCAAGACTGTTGCTCCAGGAGGAGAGGGCAATTCAACCACATGAAGAGCCAGTGGAAATAATAAACTTGGGTACCGAAGAAGACAGGAAAGAGGTAAAGATTGGTGCCAACCTAGAGCTCAGCGTGAAGCAACGGTTGACTAAGATGCTACATGATTATATGGAGATCTTTGCCCGGTTCTACGAAGACATGCCCGGGTTGGATACCGACATTGTGGTCCATCACTTGCCTACTAAGGAAGACTGTCCTCCGGTTAAGCAAAAGGTCCGTCGTATGCGTCCAGAGATGTCTGAGAAGATCAAAGCCGAGGTTATGAAGCAGTTTGATGCCGGGTTTCTTGCAGTGACTTCTTACCCTCAGTGGGTTGCTAATGTGGTGCCGGTACCAAAGAAGGAAGGTAAGGTCAGAATGTGTGTCGACTACAGGGATCTGAACAGGGCCATCCCCAAGGATGACTTCCCTTTACCTCACATTGATGTCCTTGTTGACAATACAGCCCAGCATAAAGTGTTCTCTTTCATGGATGGCTTTTCAGGTTACAATCAGATCAAGATGGCACCTGAAGACATGGAAAAGACTACATTTGTTACTCAGTGGGGCACCTTCTGTTACAAGGTCATGCCTTTTGGACTAAAGAATGTTGGGGCAACCTACCAACGTGCCATGGTTGCTTTATTTCATGATATGATCCATCATGAGATAGAAGTGTGTGTTGACGACATGATTGCAAGGTACCAAATTGAGGAAGAGCACCTAGATCATCTGCAGAAATTGTTTGACCGTCTGAAATTATACAAGCTGAGGTTGAACCCGAACAAGTGCACCTTCGGGGTAAGATCTGGAAAGTTGCTAGGCTTCGTTGTAAGTGATAAGGGTATTCAAGTGGACCCTGCCAAGGTTAAAGCTATTCAAGAGATGCCAGTTCCTAAGACAGAGAAGGAAGTCAGAGGCTTTTTAGGACGCCTGAATTACATTGCTCGGTTCATCTCGCATCTAACCGCTACCTGTGAACCAATCTTCAAGCTGCTGAAGAAAGATCAGGTAGTACGTTGGAATGATGAATGTCAGGCTGCTTTTGATAAAATCAAAGATTATCTCCAAGAACCACCCATCCTTATGCCACCGGTTGAAGGGAGACCTCTGATATTATACCTGACAGTACTGGACAACTCAATGGGGTGTGTGCTGGGGCAGCATGACGAGTCTAGCCGAAAAGAGCATGCCATTTATTACCTTAGCAAAAAGTTTACCGACTGTGAGACCCGATACTCACTGCTCGAGAAAACTTGCTGCGCTTTGGTATGGGCTGCTCGCCGGCTGAGACAGTATATGCTGACTCACACTACCTTGTTGATCTCAAAGATGGATCCTATAAAGTACATATTTGAAAAACCTGCTCTGTCTGGGAGAATTGCAAGATGGCAAATGATCTTAACGGAATACGATATTCAGTACACAACTCAGAAAGCCATCAAGGGAAGTGTATTGGCAGACCACTTGGCACATCAGGCAGTAGATGACTATCAGTCAATGAACTTCGAGTTTCCAGATGAAAGCATAATGATAGTAACTGATTGTGAAGTACCTGGACCGGATGAAGGACCTGAGGAAGGATCCCGATGGTCTATGCACTTTGACGGAGCCTCCAACGCTTTGGGAAACGGTATCGGCGCTATAATCATATCACCACAAGGCACTCATACTCCGCTCACTGCCCGGCTATGTTTCAACTGTACCAACAACATGGCGGAGTATGAGGCATGCATCATGGGTCTTCAAGCTGCGATCGATCTAAGGATCAAGTTTCTGAGTGTCTTCGGAGATTCCGCTCTCGTGATCAATCAGATCAAAGGAGAGTGGGATACGAAACATCCGAATCTTATCCCTTACAGAGAATGTGTGTTGACCTTGATCCCCCACTTCACGAAGATAACCTTTGAACACTTTCCAAGAGAAGAGAATCAGCTGGCGGACGCGTTAGCTACAATGTCTTCTATGTTCAAGGTCAAATGGGATAATGAGGCTCCCCAGATCATCATCTGGAAACTGGACGAACCGGCATACTGTTGCGATCTCGAGACTGAATTGGTGACTAAGAAGCCTTGGTACCATGAGGTGAAGAAGTATCTGGAAACTCAGGAGTACCCTGAAGGGGCGTCTGTCAATGATAAAAAGTTTCTGAGGAGGTTCGCAGCAAAGTTCTTCCTTAGCAACGGCATCTTGTACAAGCGAAACCATGATTCAAACCTACTGCGTTGTGTGGATAAAACTGAAGCAGAAAGGATCATGGAAGAGCTACATGAAGGGACCTTTGGTACACATTCCAGTGGACATACAATGGCAAAGAAGATCCTTCGGGCAGGGTATTACTGGTCCACAATGGAAGCTGACTGCTACCAACATTCTAGGACATGCCACAAGTGCCAGATTTATGCAGACAAGGTGCATGTTCCTCCAGTTCCTCTGAATGTTCTAACTGCGCCTTGGCCGTTTGCAATATGGGGCATAGACATGATCGGTGAGATTAAACCTACAGCATCTAATGGGCATCGCTTCATCCTAGTGGCGATTGATTATTTTACGAAGTGGGTCGAAGCAGCTTCCTACGCTACAGTAACCAAGACTGTTGTGGCACGGTTCATTCGGCATAATCTGATCTGTCGATACGGCATCCCAGAGAGGATTATTACGGATAACGGTACCAATCTGAATAATAAGATGATCGTTGAGCTCTGCGAGCAGTTCAAAATACAGCACCACAATTCTTCTCCTTACAGACCGAAGATGAATGGGGCTGTAGAAGCGGCAAATAAAAATATCAAGAAAATTGTGCAGAAGATGACAGTGACTTATAAGGATTGGCACGAGATGTTACCGTTCGCTCTACATGGGTACCGTACCTCAGCCAGGACGTCAACCGGGGCAACTCCTTTCTCTTTGGTTTATGCTATGGAGGCAGTCTTACCAATCGAAGTGCAAATACCCTCTCTCCGGATAATGAAGGATGCAAATCTGAACGAAGATGATTGGATCCAGACACGACTTGATCAATTAAACCTTATTGATGAAAAAAGACTTGCTGCTATCTGTCATGGTCAGACGTATCAGAAACGGATGATCAGGGCATTTAACAAAAAGGTCAGACCACAGGAATATCAAGTTGGGGATCTGGTAATCAAGCGAATCATCCTTCCTCAGAGTGATCCAAGGGGCAAATGGACCCCTACATACGAAGGGCCATTTGTGGTTAAACATGTGTTCTCAGGAGGAGCCATGATTCTAACCAACATGGACGGTGACGACCTTCCTCACCCCGCTAATGCAGACATAGTAAAAAGATACTACGCATGAAAAAAGACCCGCTAGGCTGACATGCCTAGGCAAAAATTAGGGCTTCCCGGCGAACCAAAAGGGTTCGGGCAAAATGAAGGGATGAAATGAAAAAACATGTACACCCGGCAAGTCGAAAACCTGAAAAGGCGGCTTGGGCAAAAATGGGTATCCCGGTGGACTGAAAACCCGAAAGGGCGGTCCAGGCAAAAGTTAGGGATAAAAGCGTAATACTATGTCTCATTGGATCACTTTGCATCCAGAATCCGGTATCTGCATCAAGTTCAGACGGCATCGATCAGTCAGCTCCATCTTCAACCAAGGTCATCAAGTGATGAGACGCTCGGAGATATAAAAGCAATAGCAGAGTTGAAACCCAGTGGGATCATTCATTTTACACAGCTGTTTTATTTTCTTTCGTACAAAATTTGTATAAACTCTCTTGTTCGGCGGCGTTCTCTTACTAGGACGTCAGCCTCTTGTACACAAAACGCCTATTTTACAGGCCATTCAAAATCAATACAAATATATCTTTCAGTTAAAATTGCCAATTGTTTTTCCTTTTCTGTTTTGTTTCGCGAAGAACGTCCAAGGTTCAATTTGTGATATATGCATTGACAATAATTTGCTAACGCATAAATATTTGCATACGAAACAAAGGATTAATTACAGGTAACATTAGAAACAGGGGCAATAAAAGAGTTGTCTAAGTAATCTAATTGTTCTGTCCTCCAAGGTATCAAGATAGGTTCAGCTAAAGAACATAACCGGCATATCTTAATTCCCCAGAGAGTACGTCAGCAAGTCAATACACTCTCCTCAAACTTAAGGAAGTTGAGTATCCTCCAGCAGATCTCAACATTCCCCAGCAGCATATATATTCTTAACAAGCATCCCCGGCAGTCTTGATTTAAGATTGTTCCCCGGCGGTATATCCAATATTCAAAGGAATCATTTCCCCCGCAGTTCAAAACTTCCCCAGGAGAGTCCAATCCAGTTTCCCCAGGAAAGTTGGAATCATCTCCCAAGAAATTAAGCTTATCCCCAGTAGATTCTGGAAGCTTATTCTCGCAGAGCACGAACGCGTCTCCCGGCTTTATTCAAAGAGTTATTTCCTTACTAGGATATAACTGGGTTATCCTCAGCCAAAAGCCATGGAAAGATCGTCCTCGACACAGTCCTCTTATCCCCAGCGAAGTCTATTAACACTTCCAGCACAACAAGGGTATCCCCCAGCAAGTTATTATCAACTCAGCAAAGTATCTCTCTCCCCACATATTATTGCTTCCCAGCAAGATCGTTAGAGTACTTTTCTCCCTGCAGAGTTATTCCATTCGCCAAGTTTATTCCCCAACAGAGTCATCTTCTCCTACCGGTATTCTTGCAATTATCATCCCCAGCGAAAGCAAAATCTATTCTCCAACATCAGCCCAGGAGTGACTTCCCGGCACCCGTCAAGGATTTACTTTCCTAGACGAAAAACATACATTCGTAAACATCACATACATCATTATAGCACGCATATACGCATCATATCTTACAAATCTCATTTATGTTGAGAACATCATTGCTTGATCCATATCATGCATTGCATATGACTGACCATTACCTTTCAGGAAAGATTCAGTTAAATTCTCAATCATATTTAAAGACCTAGACCGGTTCAGTTAATCGACTCCAAAGATTTCTTATCCAGTCAAAGGCCTTCTCTGGTCCAGTTAAATCGACCCCAAACAGATTTTTCTGATAAAGACCCAGTTGAAGACATTCCAAGACCTAGACCGGTTCAGTTGATCGACTCCAAAGATTTCTCTATTTTCTTATCCAGTCCAAGGCCTTCTCTAGTCCAGCTAAATCGACCCCAAACAGATTTTCCTGATAAAGACTTAGTAGAAGTTATCTATGGTGCTCTCCCCGATCCTGAGGAGTTGGTAATCCCAGGCTTCTCTCAACGATTGCTGTTGAAGTTGAAGTTATCCAAGGTTTTCTCAATGATTGCTATTGAGATTGTAATCGCCTATGGTTCTCTCCCCGATCCTGCGGAGATGATAATTCCACCCAAGGTTTTCTCAATGATTGCTATTGAGATTGTAATCGCCTATGGTTCTCTCCCCGATCCTGCGGAGATGATAATTCCCACCAAGATTCTCTCAATGTTTGCTGTTGAGGTGGTAATCGCCTATGGTTCTCTCCCCGATCCTGCGGAGATGATAATTACACCCAAGGTTTTCTCAATGATTGCTATTGAGATTGTAATCGCCTATGATTCTCTCCCCGATCCTGCGGAGACGATAATTCCATCCAAGGTTTTCTCAATGATTGCTATTGAGATTGTAATCGCCTATGGTTCTCTCCCCAATACTGCGGAGATGATAATTCCATCCAAGGTTTTCTCAATGATTGCTATTGAGATTGTAATCGCCTATGGTTCTCTCCTCGATACTGCGGAGATGGTAATTCCCACCAAGCTTCTCTCAACGATTGCTGTTGAAGTTGAAGTTATCCAAGGTTCTCTCAATGTTTGCTGTTGAGGTGGTAATCGCCTATGGTTCTCTCCCCGATACTGCGGAGATGATAATTCCATCCAAGGTTTTCTCAATGATTGCTATTGAGGTTGTAATCGCCTATGGTTCTCTCCCCGATACGGCGGAGATGGTAATTCCCACCAAGATTCTCTCAATGTTTGCTGTTGAGGTTGTAGTCGCCTATGGTTCTCTCCCCGATCCTGCGGAGGTGGTAATCCCAGGCTTCGCTCAACGATTGCTGTTGAAGTTGAAGTTATCCAAGATTCTCTCAATGATTGCTATTGAGGTTGTAGTCGCCTATGGTTCTCTCCCCGATCCTGCGGAGGTGGTAATCCCAGGCTTCGCTCAACGATTGTTGTTGAAGTTGAAGTTATCCAAGATTCTCTCAATGATTGCTATTGAGGTTGTAGTCGCCTATGGTTCTCTCCCCGATACTGCGGAGGTGGTAATCCCAGATTTCGCTCAATGATTGCTGTTGAAGTGAAGTTATCCAAGATTCTCTCAATGATTGCTATTGAGGTTGTAGTCGCCTATGGTTCTCTCCCCGATACTGCGGAGGTGGTAATCCCAAGATTCGCTCAATGATTGCTGTTGAAGTTGAAGTTATCCAAGATTCTCTCAATGATTCCTGTTGAGGTTGTAGTCGCCTATGGTTCTCTCCCCGATACTGCGGAGGTAGTAATCATCCCAAGATTTTCTCAAAGATTGCTGTTGAGGTTAAAGTCATCCAAGGTTCTCTCACCGTTCCTGTTGAGGTAGTAACCATCCCTGGTTCATTCATCATCGTTTGAAGCTCCAGATCCAGCTCTTGTAACCAGTCAGGACACATCTACAAAGAGTCTGAAGACCAGCTCCTGTAACGGGTCAGGTAATCTTTTTCTTTTGCAGGTACGCAAGTTCTCGCTAAGGAATCTCTTACGCGATCAACATCCAGATGGCATCTATAAGCCCATCCACCATCTTCCAGCATCTCTCAGCATGGCATCTATAAGCCCATCATCCTATCCATCAATCTCCAAATGGCATCTATAAGCCCATTCCCATCATCACACTGCTACTATGTGAGTGCAAATTTCTGGGCACTCTAATGTTCAATCATCTTCCACCTTTGGATTACGAAAGGCACGTCAGCCTATCTGCATCCTCAGGTTTAAGAAGATTGAACAGGGGCAACTGTTGTACCCCAAAATTTGCCCTCCCATATTTCTCAAAACATTTCAAGAAAAATTCACAAGTCCAACCTGGCGCGTCATATTCAGGTATTCTTTCGCCAAAATATCTCTGATAACGTATTCTCAAATTCAGGTTCGGCTCAAGAGTCAATTCTTTAAAGAAGGTATCCGAATGTGTGAGTTTTCTTGAAGAAATATAGTGAAAAAGTGTGCTGAAAGTGCAGTTTTTACGCGCTAAAAAATTCATAACTTGAAGATCGTGACTCGTTTTGAACCCGTTCCGGTGGCCAAAATTCCGTCTTGACATTATCTACGTTTTCATCTCTCACGGCTGGAAGCCAATTTCGATCAGAAGGTCTTCAAAAATGTGGATTTATCAAGTATTTTCGTGCAGAAAATTTGTGACAGAAGTTTATTTGCGTCATGTTCAAAAAATCATAACTTGGTCGATTTTCATCATATCGAGCTGGTTCCGGTGCCAAAATTTCACAAATTGAGTTGGCTACATTTTCACAGAAGGTATTGAGTTCAAACGGTATTCAAAAGGCCTTCGTTTTTTGCTCAGAGTGCGTGACACGCTGAAAATCCTGAATGCTGAATATTATTTCATCTGGGCCGAAACTTCGAAAATTCATAACTCGGTCAATTTTTATCGGATTGGGCTCATATTTTTACACAAGGTCCCTGACTCGTAGATCTACAACTTTGCTTCAAAAGTCGAGACCGGATTATGCTCCGATCAATATTAGTTTTTTATTGAAGAACGTGTCAGAGTCGACACTGAAGCCCAAAATAAGTTTGTCTGAGCTGAAACTTCAAAAATTCATAACTAATTCACCGTTTATCCGATTGAGTCGATTTTCGGACAGGAGTTAGTTCTCGATGTCGGCTACATTTTATTTTCACATTTCAACTTCAAAAAATGCACTTAAGTCCCTGCGATTTAGCCTGGAAAGTGACGAATTCAAGTGAATATTGGAGACCCAATTGCACATTCAAAGCCCGTTTGCTTTACCCTAATTTTCATTATATAATCACCTTCTTTTCACACAAACCGGGAAGGAGAAAAAGAGAGAAAAAAACCTTGCCACAACACTGTTAGAATATCAAACTCTTTCAAGAACCCTAAAACCTTGAAATCCTTATTACAAATCTCTCTCTCACTACAAACAAGCCATCACAGTTACAAACCAACACCTCACTACTTCTTCAGTAAGGGTAAGGCTGGCTTGATCTCCATGATCCTAATTTTCCAGTAAGGCATAAAAGCATTCAGGTCACTAGTTTTCCAGTAAGGGTAAGATTGATTTGATCTCCATGATCAAAAGGGTATAATCATTCATACATGCCATATTGTGCCTAAACACTAAATTTCTTCATATGTTGGTTTTATTTGAATTTTTATGATTTTATTTAATGTGTTCATGAGGTTGCAGATTTAGACAGGATCCCATGCAGGTTCATCAAGGAACGTTGAGGCCAAGACACAAATGGCCAAAAGCCAAAAGCCAAATGGCTAAAACAGAACATTTTACACATGACACCAATACATGGCGAGACAGACATCCTGAGAAGATTAAGAAACGTTGAGGCCAAAACGCAAATGGCCAAAAGCCAAAAGCCAAATGGCCAAAGTAGAACAACTTATGCATGATGAGGCCAGAACACAAATGGTCAAATCACTCCAATTCACCTCCAAAAAGGGGACAGAAACCCCCCAAGGTATTATATTTTCTTTCTTTTCCTTATTTTATTTATTTCAATTATTTCTTTTTTTAATTAATTCCTTTAATTTAACTTATTTTCATAAAATATAAAAAATAGTAAAAAACAGAAAAGTCATAAAAATCAAAATATATTTATTTAATTAATATTTTTTTGTAAATAAATTTCACTAATAATTAATTATTTATTTTTATAAATCAAAATTGCATGTAAATAATTAGATTAATTTTAGGTTTAATTTTAACATGTTTTTCTTAATAAATAAAAAAATTAGAATTAGGGTTAATATTTTAATTTCATTTAATCTTTCTCATAAAAATACATAAAAAACATAAATACCAAAAACTCAAAAAAAAAAAAATTCTTTTTTCTCTTTAATTAGTTTAATCATTTAATTTAATTTCATTAAAAAGTGTCCAACGCCCTCGTTTCCAATTTTAATTCCTATTCGCGCATTTTTATTTATTTCCTTCTTTTAAATATTTATGTAACTCTCCCAAAGCCTTGTAAACTTAATTTCTCGCACTTTATTTTATTTCTTTATTTACTTTCCGTCTAATCGGGTCCTGGATTTTAATTTTGGCGATGTGGACCCGCGCCTTTGTAATAGTTTAGAACTTTCAATTTCCGCAATTTTTAACTATTAATAATGACATGCAAGAATGAATGATAAAATAAAAACAAACGCATAGATCACTTTGACAAAAGACAAAAATAAATGAAAACGACACACAAATCACACACCACCCCTAGGGTACGCCTCACTGTTGCCTTGCCTCGAAAGGTGATCGTCGAGTAGAGGATGTCTTAGTAAGTCCTCATGATCCGGGAACCTGGCATGAGGGTAGCTTCTAAGGTGTCTTCCCATTGCTCTAGTGATCACCATGTCCCGAACCTCGAATTGACCCGAACACCTCCAACGGTGGTGCTACCTACCTCTCAATGGTGGGATGGCACTACTTTAAAGGACATTTACACAGACGAATTCCTTAGGGTAGGTAGGTTCTCGTAGATACTTGCTCTAAATTTCAAAACAAATTCAAAAATACTTTTCACACCAACACATTTTCAAAAAGCTTTCGAAAGCATCTTTTCAAACACTCTTGAGGACCGATACAAGAGTCGAACTGGAATTTTCAAAGAAACTTTTTTAAAACCCACATTGAAAAGCAAACAAACCATTTTTGAAAACACAAATGAGCAAGTATCTAAGAGCCCATGGATAACCATGGATAGAAAAGGTGCTAACACCTTCCCTTTCTATAATCTACCTCCCGAACCGAGAGCAATCTCTTTAAGGAATTTTTCTGTGCTTTTGTCCTTTCCAATTGGAGAAAATAAAAGACGGTGACGACTCTTGCTTCCGCGACATTTCGCGAACCAGCGTTAAACAGTCAGTTCCAGATCCATCGATCACACCTGGATACGACCATATAACAGTTCAATGTCTACAATTACTGTAAAGCTTGGAACCAACCGAATAGCAGTTAATTTCATATTCCCCAATAAGTCGATGTGAAGCCTAGAATACGACCAGATATCAGTCAGTCTTATTATTCTCAACAAGTTGCCGCGAAGCCTGGATTCCGACCAGATAATAGCTCGCTTTCAAGAGATAACTCCCCAATAGAGTAATGGACAACCGAAGCTCCCAGACTCTATTCCCCTGAAAAAGATTCCCCAACAGACTCCTCCTCAGACAATATGAGCAGGAATCCCCACAAAGAGAATTCTTATGAAGTCAACATCTATTTTGGATGGCATCTTTAAGCCCATATCCGACGACTCTCTGTCATAATCCTTGGATGGCATCTTTAAGCCCATCTCCGACAGTCTTCTGTCATCTTTTCCAAATGGCATCTGTAAGCCCATTCCTGATATTATTCACCAACAGTCTCACTTTGGACGAGTGCAAATTTCTGGGCACTCTAGTGTTCAATCATATTCCAACTTCAGATCACGAAAGGCAAACAAGCCAATCTAAATCTTCAGGTTTAAGAAGATTAAACAGGGGCAGCTGTTGTACCCAAAAATTTACCCTCCCATTTTCACACAATACATACTCCTAGAGGTCCTCAGTTGCTCAAGGTTGACCAAGAATTGACCAGACAAATTCTCCTCCTAAGGCAATAAACCCCCAACTAGGGTTCCAATTTTCATCAATATGGTTGATCTCCAAAGGTCTCAAATGCTTTCCATGGTCATAATATGTCTTCAAGATTATCCATGCCAAATTTCATGCCTTGCACAACAAGTTTACTCAATCAATTTCTCAAATGCTTGAAAATCAACTATGTTAGGTCAAAAGTCAATTGTGGCCCATGTATAGTCAAACTTTAAGGTTTTTAGTCAACATCAACATTTTCAAGTGATATCCATCATTTGATTAAGGGTTGATCATGATTCCTCAAGAAATGCTCCAAATTCATCAAAGTCAAGAAATTGCTAAATTAGGGTTTCTATAGGAAAATTCAACTGAACTTTGACCAAGCATAACTTTCTCATACTTTATCAGAAATTTTCCAACCAAAGCTTATTTTGAAGAGAATCCAATTCCTTACAACTTCTCTTCAGCCCTCAAGATCAAGAAGTACACCATTTGAAAGATATGAACTCAGACATTACAGGTCACTTTCAAAAAGTCAACAAAAGCCACTTTTTGCCAAGACCTTTTACATTAAGATAAAATCTTCAAATACAAAAGTGAGCAAAAGTGGGATTGAAGTAGACATCTCGGGATTTCCAAAAAGTCCAAGATCATCATCATGAGATAAAATTGGGCAAGTTATGGTGTTGTACCCCAAAATTTTCCCTCTCATTTATCAAGAATTTGCTTACAAGATCTCTTTTGGTTCAAGACTACACTAGGGTTGATCAGCTCAAGACACCTACTTATGCACTGACGACTGGAAATTAGGGTTTGAGATTTCACAAGGATTTTTTAACTTCCAATGACCCATATGACTTTCATGGATCATTAGGGACCCCCAAGATTACTCATGACAAGTTTCAAGCTTTGGATCACACTTTTGATCAGTCAATTGGATAATTGACCTAAAAATCAATTGTATTGGGGAAAAAGTCAACCATGGCCAATTTACAGTCAAACTTCATAATTTTTTATCCACACCAACATTTTAAACTCATATGTATCATTTGATCAAGTTTGGACCACAATTCCTCAAGAAATTTGATTAAATCATCAAAAGGGCAAAATGGTCAAAATTAGGATTTTGACTGGAAAAGGGAAATTTCTGGTTTTTGACCTAGAAAATGATCAATTGGGTTAAGACATGATCTCAAGAGTCCATTTTCATCACTTTGACCTAATGACATGTTTCAAAACACTACAAGTCCATTGGATTGACAAATGAATTTTTCAGTCAATTGTATACTGAAAAGTCAAACTTTGACTTTTTAGTCAAATTCAAGTGCCAAAGATCATAATTCATCAAAACATGTCAAAATATGAAACTTGTTCATCAAGAAATTAAGAATTCAAGATTTTGTTTTGAAAAGTTGAAATTTCTTAACTTAGAAAATTTTCTAAGTATAGAAAATTTCTTATTTTTTCATAACTTTGAGCTAATTTTTTACCATGATGCAAGATGATTCAAAGGAAACTTACAACATGAAAGTTGTAGATCTACAAGAAATCTACAACTTTTCTTCACACAACTTCTCCTAAAAATTCTTGGATCTCAAGTTATAATTTTGTGAATACATGCTCATGAACTAAAAATAACTTAGTGGATTTTGCCCTAGTTAGGCAGATTTTTGATCTAACTTCATGGAAATTTTTCACATAGTTAAAAGGGGAATCTTCAAAATCAATTCAAAGATGAGTTGTAGAGCATATTGCAAGCTTTCCAAAATGTCCAAGAACTCCTTGAGATCATTCTTGAGCAAGGGGAATCGAAGAGATGAAATTAGGGTTTTGTCACTTAAATTTAGGTCATTTTCATGATGAACACAAATGCAAATCCATGCTAGGCTGCATAATCTTTTCTTTTTAGGCCTCAAACTTGTCTTTCACTCCATAATTAAATGTTTTCACAGCTGTTGGAAGCTTTAGCCCAAGCATTCAATGCATTGTACAAACTTAATTCCATTTTGGGAAGAAAGACAACATTGCCATTTTAGAAAAGTAAGCTTTATGCAAAGTCAGCTTGCATTGAGCCTTGCATTGGTTATTTCTGCACAAATACACTCCACACAATCAGAACAAGTGTGCTTAAAGGTCTCAACCCTCTACAAGCCTTGTACTTCACCTTGAAACCATGCTTGCTAGCTTTGCTTCAAAAACAAGTAACCAAGTAAAACATGTGAGTTTTTGAAATCTGAGTTGATAAAAGTCTTGAAACCTCTTGCTTATAAGTAGACACACTATTGGCAAGTTGAAACACGAATGCTATTGCCCTGAAACTACCTCAAACATTCAAAAACCAAAAACCTGTTCAAGAGCACCATTAACATACAGTTCTGAACCAAAACTCATGATCTTCATTTCCACTCGTGCGTTTTGAAAATTAATCACTCAAACAATTTCTAAACATCATATCAAAGCAATCCATACCCTTGTTTCCTCACTGTAACTCCTCCATCACTATCCACCATTTTCAAAAACCAAGCTTGCAGGTTGACTTGAGTAGAGATATTCAGGGACATTCAAGGCAAAGTAAGAGTTGAGATACATTCAAGGAGGTCCAGGCAAGCTAAACAAATCCTCAGACCATCTCAAAAGTCACTCAAACTCCATTCACGACTCCAACTGCAAGAGGTAAAAACTCAAACTTCTATCTCTTCATACAAGCATCATATGATCCTGATTTGTGGAAAAAAAATGTAGATATCCTTGCTCTAAAGCTAACCATGTTCATAGTTTCCATTTATATTGACTGTGTATAGAGAATTTTGGATTTGAAATTTCTGAGAAAATTAGGTTTCAATTTAGGGCCAGCAAAATTAGTTTTTATCTTTGACATTTAGTTTACATAAGTTATATGTTTGAATTCGTGAGAAGAAACACCATAACTTTCATGTTTGGAGTTTCCATTTTTGTGGAGAAATGAGGAAGATACAGGTGGTCCGGCCATGACTCAAGGTTGAAGATGAAGTTGCCTTCAGAAAGCAATTTGCCTTATATATTTATGGTTTTGTTTATATAAACGGATTTACAGCCACTCCAGTGGTAAGGCAGCGCGCGTTATTGCTAGAGGTCATAGGTCCGAGCCTCAGCGCACTGCCTTTTGCATTTTCTCACATTTTCACATTTTTTTGGCCTCTTGCAACGCTGGGCCTCTAATTCATTGGGCCTTTGTTTTTCTTCTAACACTTGCCTCTCGGTTTCATATTTGCACCCCTTGGTCCATTTTATCTTTATTTTATTTCTTTATTTCTTTTTCTTTTAAATACATTTTCTAAAATATCAAAAAAATCATAAAATGTATGAAAAATGTAGATTTATATTTTGACATAATTTAATTATTTTTCCACATAAAAATTATTTTATTTATCATACTTTATTTACTTTTTTTTTAATTTTTCTTATAAAGTTTTAATTAAAACTAAAATATTATTTATTTTATATTAATGAAAATATTATTTTTGATACCAAAAGACTAAAGAATATTTTATAACACTATAATTTATTTTTTTAAGACAAAAAATATAAAAATGTGAAAATATAAAAAAATATCTTTTTATAAATTTCATTTCTTTTTAAGTAGAATTAGGATTTTTATTCAAGAATCTTTTTCTTAATGATCTTAAAATTGACTAATTGTTTTCTCTATCAAATTAGGTTAAAATCAAGACCCTTTTTCTTAAGAAAACAAAAAAACAAAATCTTTTCTTTGCATTTACATTTCTTTCATCTTGCATATTATTTGTTTCAATTATTTGTACAATAATTTAATTTGGTTGTAATAGATTAATTAGGTTTATATTATTGCAATCCCCATTCATAAATTGTATACCCCCTCCCACAAATGTTGTAATAGCGTAGTAACTTTAAATTTCGCAATTTATCGCTTTTACATAACATGCTAGTAATTAGGGTTTGTATGGAAAGAATAAAATCAAGCAAAATAGAAAACCCTAATTTAAGACAAAAATAAGCATGAAAATGACACACTTGCACACAAGCACCCCTAGGGTAAAAACCACTTGGCTGCCTTACAAAAATAGCCATATTACGCGTGTAAGGTATCTTAGCAAAAACAAACAAAAACAAGATCATAGTCCCTCGATGACGCTATTCAAAGTTGCCTTACAAAATGATCTTAATCCCTCTAAAAGAATGCTAAGATACCTTGCAACATTGCTAATCATGGCTATACGATGACCCACGCCCGTCCTGTTTACATCCAAAGATAGGGTTGCTTACCAAATCAATGGTAAGACAACAATGTCAAAAGAAAATAAAATGAACGAGAAAGACATTTAAGTAGGTAGATTGTTCTTAATTACTTGCTCCATTTCAAAACAAACATCCTTGCTATTTTCAAAACAATCACATACACTTTCAAAACATCTTACAAAATTGAAAACATTTTCAAAAGATCAAACATCTTTTTATACATTCTTACGAACAGGAATCATTATAACGATTTCCTAAACAATGACCTCTTTACAAAATATTTTCAAAAACCACACAAAGCACAATTTCAAACAAAAGCAAGTGATCTAGCAAGTAACTAAGAGCCCATGGAAAACCATGGATGAGAAGGGTGCTAATACCTTCCCTTTTCATAATCTACCCCCCGAACTCAAGAAACAATCTCAAAGGTCTTTCCTGTGCTTTTTAACCTTTCCTTTTGGATAAAAGAAAAGTCGGTGACGACTCTTGCTAACCGCAACATTTGCAATCAAACGCAAAACCCTCAAGTCAGTTCTCCCACTGTATCACAAAACTAACGACTCTGCTGGGGACATTTTCTAAAAGTGGGGTTACCTTAGGGATATATCACATTTATTTGCTTATCTTGTTTGACTTGTGTGCTTTACATTATGGTTCTTTGTGTTCTGGTGTTATCTCATCATGTTCGTCAACAGGATCTGCTGTTGGTTTATGGATTGATGGTGGTCATATGTCCTTTGTCTCTTCTGATTGTTCCATAATCATAGAAGTGATAGAATCCAATACTTAGAAAATTGTTCTTTATGGAAACGAAAAATCTTTTATACTACTTATGTATTGTCGTATGTTTGTAGCGTATCAGATTTTAAAGAGAAATGTTTTGGTGGACTACATATATATTTTGTTATCTATTTAATTTTAAAAAAACAACATAATGATATATTAACATATAGTATCCTATTTCTTTTATTTTGAAATCAGAATTGATCAGAAAATTGGTGGTTGTGATGAACAACATTCGACTTGAGCCTCAGATACATAGGAGGAGGGGCTAACCTCCAAGTTAGCATTTCAATACTCAAGTCAGAGTGTGAAGAAGAAGAAGAGTGAATGAAATTTGAAATTGAAATTTATTACATAACGTTTTTCATATATACCCTTTATATATTAGGGCGATTATAACAACTTGTTATTTCCTAGGTGAGTGGTGCATAGAGTCGTTTGATATGTCTTAGATCTCCTACTTTCTTTGGTAAGGAAAGCTTTCCTAGGTTATGAGTAATTTTGAGTAAATTATTGCTTCTTTTCAATTGTCAATGACCATTCTGATCTGCCCAAAACCATATTGTTTTAATATTTTTTTTAAATATTATAAAAATATTAAAGTATATAGATAATCTTCCAAAACCTTCAAAAATCCAACTCGCAAAGACCCTAAAAGATAATTAAGCTATATACAAAAGTAAATAGGGTATGATCAACTAAAAACTTTAAACCTTCAGATATTTAGCGTAGTTATATCTAAATAAGTTTATGTAGTTGAAGATGCAGATATGAAGAGCCGGAATGAAATTGAGATTTGTTTCATCTGTTGTAGACTAGTTCCATCAATTTCATTTTTTATCTCTATTTTTAGTTGAATATTAAAACAACTATATGAACTCTCAAATAACATTTAATTCAATGTATAATATAACAACAAAATTTGAATATCAATTTTAGACAAAATAAAACTCTACCTGAAGTTTACTGCTAAAAAACAAAGTAAATATTACGTTAAACATAATAGACCAGCAAAGAAAACTCATTATATTCAAATATTGGTGTTCAAATATCATATATTGTACCCATTATCACATGCATAATCCTCTTAGTTTTGATTTGATATATAATGATCTACAAATTGAAATCGGGTGTAGTTACAACAACAGGACTCCTCACCACATGCTTGCTATCTTTCCAAGTGAGATATCCAAAAGATACTTTATTCTTTTGTGTCACTTTTTGTCCTTCAATCTTCAACTTGAAGCTAATCTTCCGATTCTTCTTATTGAAGACCAACTTATTTGGTACAACACTGATATTAAACCCTTTAATTGGAGTAATGCTAGCAAAATAAGTAGATTGTCCTTCACCAACATTGGTAACTGTTCTACGAAATTCATGGGTTGTCCTGACAGAAGAATTCCCAGCATCTATGAAAGTGATAAAAGAAGGATAGTTAAGATCCAAAGAAGGTTTAGAGCAATCATTAAAAGGAGTTCTTGTAATGGCAGTGATGTTTTGTTGCGTGAAGTTAAGTGCACAAAGAAGATTAACATAATCTTGTACACCAACATCATAAACAAGGCCAGGATCAAGTGCTCTATTAGGGTTAACATGACCAGCTCCCAATGCTAAAGGGGTTGCATCTTTGTTATCGTTTCCAATGTCTTTGATGGGTTGCTTAGTATTATCAAGTATGTCTGATGTTGTCATCATGGCTGACCTAATAGCTGCCGGGCTCCAATCTGGATGCACTCCTTTTAAGAGGGCTGCCACGCCAGCAACATGAGGACATGACATAGATGTTCCGGATAAAACATTGAACTTGTTGTAGACTTTTGTTCCATATTCCAACACAGGAATATTCGGAGGCCATGCGGCTAAGATTGATGTACCAGGAGCTGTAATGTCAGGTTTCAACACATATGGACAACTATATGATGGCCCTCTTGAACTATAAGAATCAACCTTAGGTGATGCCTTAGCACCAAAAATGGTTTTCTTGAAAGACATGCTTGCTATAGAACTAGAGTTTTTTGAGGTATAACTCTTTATGTAAGCTTTCACAATTTCTCCATTTATCTGATCAATAATGATGGATGGAAAAATATTGTCTAAATCATATATGTTTGGCATATTTGATATGAAAACACCTCCAACAACCTTTGCTTCAACTAGATTTGATATTTGAGCAGTAACAATTCCACTATTATCTTCACAAACCACAATGTTACTCTTCACTTTTTTTAATTCTTCAACATTATCACACTTACCCATGAAAACAACAGGAAAATTGCTAGCAGAGAAATTTCCTATATAAGAAGACAAACCTGTGAGTGAGACACCATTACCAAGTGTAATATTCCCATGAAATTCACGGTCCATAGTACCAGCAGCAACAGTTATCACCCATGGTGTTCCATTGTGGAGAGATTTAAAGGAAGCTCCATTATTACCTGCTGAAGTGGAAACAATAACACCTTTTTCCATTGCTGCAAAAGTGGCTATTGCAATAGCATCTTCATATAAAGATACATTGTTATCGCCTAAAGATATCGAAAGAACATCGACACCGTCCGATATTGCAGCGTCAATTGCTGCTATTACATCAGATGAAACTGCATCTCCATTCTTTCCCCATGCATTCTTGTATATGGCTAGTCTAGATAACGAAGCTATTCCTCTTGCTGTTCCATTTGCGTAACCAAAGAAAGATGCACCATCAACTTTGCTTCCAGCTGCAGTTGTTGAAGTATGTGTTCCATGACCGTCTACGTCACGGGTCGTGTTCGTAATGGTTGTACTAAGGTTGGAATATTTTGCTAAGAACCCTTTGTTGAAGAATCTAGCTCCAATGAGTTTCTTGTTGCACAAAGATGAATTATTGGAATTATCAAATTGACATAATTGGCCTTTCCATTTTGATGGTATTTCAGTCATTCCATCATCTTTGAAACTTTCACTTTCTGGCCAAACACCTGTGTCTATTACACCAACAATGATATCTTTGCCATACTCAGAAGCTGGCCATGCTCCTTTGTAGGGATTAAGACCAAGAAATTGAGGTGAGTGTGTTGTGTCAAGCTTCAAGGGTAAATCAGGCATTGAAGAAATGTAACCAGGAGAGTTTTTGAGAGATTCATGATCTTGAGGTGATAGATTTGCACTAAAACCATTCATAACATTAGTGTATGTATAAATGATTTTAGAAGAAGGAGAATTAAGATTATTGTTGGCAGTAGTAACTTGAGAAAGAGTGGAATGATACCAACTATGTTGATTTGAGAATGCTTTTGGCATAGCTGATAAATTCATGTGAATGATATAATTATCAGATTGAGCAAATGTGAAAATAATAAAATGAAGGATTGTTGTAATATAGGAGAACAACAAAAGGAGAGAAATATTGGAAGCCATGATTGAAATGTGTTTTGAATGTTGTTGGCTATCAAAACAATGTGTATGTATATGAATACAAATTATAAAATGAATAGATAATAATTAATATTTTTTTTAGTCAAAATAAAAAATAATTATTATTTTTAAAGTTGTAAAATAATATTATTTAAGAAAAAAAATTTGATTTATTATTTAGATTTTCATTTCCTAGTAAGATTCTTATAAATTATGAAATTTCTTTATATATAATTCATATTAAAAGCAAATTGATTTTTATTTTTCACTTTCCAAATACTAAATTGATTTTTGTTTTTAATTTCAATTTTATTTTTAAACAATTCTGATTTTAAAATATCAATAATCCAAAATCTATTCTTATAGGGGATACCTTTAAAACAACATATTATCCATTACCACTTGGCCAGTATACATTCATAAAAAAAAAATTCCCAAGATTTATAATAATATTAAATAATTTTGAATTTAAAATAAAAATTACAAAATACTTAAAAATTTTGAATTTAAAACAAAAAAAAAAATTATGATTCTAATGATGAATATTTAACTTAATAATTCAAAATAAACATTTATTTATTTTCTAATTTACTTATTTCAAATAACACAAAAGTAAATATTTATTAATTTTAAGTAATACAAAAATATAAAAATAAAAATTTAAAAATAAAATTAATAAAATGCAAATAAAAAATATAATTAACTAGATAAAAATAAATTATTATTTAAATGATTTACTATTATATTAATTTTTTTATAATTTAACTTTAATTAAATAAATTATTTAATAAAATAATTAATTAATTTAATTTGAGATATTCAAATAGTATTTTACTAGTTAATTGAATTACTATTAAATTAATTAATTACTATTTAATTTGAATTAATTTGAAATAAGTAAATGTGTCTTCTTTAATTTCTATTAAAAATTATATAATTTATTTCTACTTAATTAATTATATTTAGGATTGTCATTTTAATAATTTTATTTTTAAATTTATGTATTATTTTAAATAATAAATATTTATTTGTGTGTTATTTAAAATAAGTAAATAAGTAAATATCTATTCTTAATTATTAAATTAAGTATAGAAATATAAAAAATAATTGATTTAGTTATAAAATTACTACCATTTAATTTGAAGAGACTTGGATTTGTGACTCATATATATAAAATTTGTATTTTTTATGTTAAATTCAGAATTGTTTAATATTACTATAATTCATAAAAATTATATATCGTAAATGCACGTTAGCTTGATTCTAAAGACATAGGATGTGTTTAAAGGTTCCAACTTTGACTTTTATCATATTTTCAAATCTGAATTACTTACAAGTAAAATTAAAATTAAAAATGAAAATTAATTAATATTTAAAATATGAAAATAAAAAATTAAAATCAAACGTGACAGTCTAGTTACAGTTTAAAAGTAGATAGAAAATTGATTTAAAAAATATTAATAGATGAATTAATATGATCTAATTAAATTTTATAAAAGATTAAATCGAGTCTGATTTTTGTGCATAGAATATTAATTTAATTATATAGTTTTTATAAGGAAATAAAATGGATCTTCCCTTTAAATATAAATATGTTGGTCATTAAGCTACTACACAAAAACAATATTCTACGTAATATTTTTGAAGTAACTTTTTTTACCTTAAAAATTATTAAAAGCTAAAGTTAGTTTGGATCTTTCTTAATTAATTTTAAAAAAATTATTCAAACCAAAAAATTAAAATAAAAAGAGGATATTATTTGAAAAATTATTATAATAATATACATAACATTATATCAAAATTTAAAAATAATTTAAATAATTAAATCAAGGAATCAAATATATTACAAAAGATAAAATATTAAGAGAGAATAAAAAAAGATGCATAGAGGGCCATATACTGAAAAAGAGAAATTATATAAAAGTGTGGGGACTAGGCCAAAACCACTGAAAAGAGATGAACCTAAAAAAGTGCAATCCAAGCCTCTCTCTCTCTCTCTCTTTA